>CM036240.1:1233924-1833924 GCA_020698575.1 Bostrychus sinensis | reverse complement strand
ACTTTACACAAGGACACACACTTTACACAAGGACACACTTTACACAGGGACACACTTTACACAGGGACACACACTTTACACAAGGACACACTTTACACAAGGACACACTTTACACAAGGACAGACTTTACACAGGGACGCACACTTTACACAAGGACACACTTTACACAAGGACACACTTTACACAAGGACAGACTTTACACAGGGACGCACACTTTACACAAGGACACACACTTTACACAAGGACACACTTTACACAGGGACGCAGACTTTACACAAGGACACACATTTTACACAAGGACGCACACTTTACACAAGGACACACTTTACACAGGGACGCACACTTTACACAGGGACGCACACTTTACACAGGGACACACTTTACACAGGGACGCACACTTTACACAAGGACACACACTTTACACAAGGACGCACACTTTACACAAGGACGCACACTTTACACAAGGACGCACACTTTACACAAGGACACACTTTACACAGGGACGCAGACTTTACACAGGGACACACACTTTACACAAGGACACACACTTTACACAGGGACACACACTTTACACAAGGACACACTTTACACAGGGACGCACACTTTACACAAGGACACACTTTACACAGGGATGCAGACTTTACACAGGGACACACACTTTACACAAGGACACACTTTACACAGGGATGCAGACTTTACACAGGGACACACACTTTACACAAGGACACACTTTACACAAGGACACACTTTACACAAGGACACACACTTTACACAAGGACACACTTTACACAGGGACACACTTTACACAGGGACACACACTTTACACAAGGACACACTTTACACAAGGACACACACTTTACACAGGGACACACACTTTACACAAGGACACACTTTACACAGGGACGCACACTTTACACAAGGACACACTTTACACAGGGATGCAGACTTTACACAGGGACACACACTTTACACAAGGACACACTTTACACAGGGATGCAGACTTTACACAGGGACACACACTTTACACAAGGACACACTTTACACAAGGACACACTTTACACAAGGACACACACTTTACACAAGGACACACTTTACACAGGGACACACTTTACACAGGGACACACACTTTACACAAGGACACACTTTACACAAGGACACACACTTTACACAAGGACACACTTTACACAGGGACACACACTTTACACAAGGACACACTTTACACAAGGACACACTTTACACAAGGACACACACTTTACACAAGGACACACTTTACACAGGGACACACACTTTACACAAGGACACACTTTACACAAGGACACACACTTTACACAAGGACACACTTTACACAGGGACACACTTTACACAGGGACACACACTTTACACAAGGACACACTTTACACAAGGACACACTTTACACAAGGACACACTTTACACAAGGACACACACTTTACACAGGGACACACACTTTACACAAGGACACACACTTTACACAAGGACACACACTTTACACAAGGACACACACTTTACACAAGGACACACACTTTACACAAGGACACACTTTACACAGGGACACACTTTACACAGGGACACACACTTTACACAAGGACACACACTTTACACAAGGACACACACTTTACACAAGGACACACTTTACACAGGGACACACACTTTACACAAGGACATGCACTTTACACAAGGACGCACACTTTAGGACACAGACTTTAATTTCAGTAATAACATCACATGACCTTTGTAATATGAGTCACATGACTGCTAAAAAAACAAATATAAAATATTTGACCTGACTTTGGGTCCTCTGCATGTGACCTAATTTTTAAAATAAAATATTCATAATTTTTTAAAGGATTTTATCCCAGTAAATTAAGTTGTAGCTTTTTTTGTGATGAATTATTTGAGCCTGGGGCATGTCATTAATTAGTAGCAACATTGACTTTTTAGCATTATTAGTTTTTGTGCAATGTCAAATACGTTCATTCCATTCACATATAAAATGCATTTTCGTTTTGTAACTATAAAAATATTATATATATATATATATATATATATATATATATATATATATATATATATATATATGTATGTATATATATATGTATGTATATATATATGTATATATATATGTATGTATATATATATATATATGTATGTATATGTATATATATATGTATGTATATATATATGTATGTATATATATATGTATGTATATATATATGTATATATATATGTATGTATATATATATATATATATGTATGTATATGTATATATATATGTATGTATATATATATGTATGTATATATATATGTATGTATATATATATATATGTATATGTATATTATATTTCTTTCAATTACCTATTTTTTTCATCCACATCTGAGCTAATTATTTATATAAACTATTACAAATATTCCAGGTTTTTACAAAAAAACAAACAAAAAAAACCCAAAAAACATAATGACTAGAGAATCTAGAGAATATTTTATTTTTAATTTATATTATATAATTTCAGCTTTTTTCATCTGAAGATGTGGTGGCATCATCACTAAAACCTGGCATTTACTTTTTTATTTTAATTTTTTCCTGAAATCTAAAAATTCTCAGTTTGGTATGGTATTTTGACTTCCTCGCCTGCCATTGAAAAACTAACTTGGAATTTTAATAATATTTTTTTTTTCTCCTGATTTTACTTGCAGAGTATTCTTCGACATTGGAGACACCAACACCATCCTGACAATAAAAAACTCTCAGCTCTCAGATTCTGGAAAGTACGAGGTTTTTGTGGAGAACAATCTGGGAACAGACCAGTCCTTCGCTCGGGTCGACGTCCTCTGATACAACCCTCAGTAAAAATGTAATCATTCTGTCACAGCTCTGTACATACTTGAATATTCACCAATAAACTCACTTTTTCAGTTTGTTTTGTGGCTATATTTATCATTATCATCTGCAAAATACATATGGCATAATTCATCACAAAACTGGAATCAAACCACCTTTAAACAAGAAAAAAAAAAAACATATATTGTTGTCAGCTTTGTGAGCTTCTTATGGCTGTACTCTGACATCTAGTGGACATGTGCAAAACTACAACTGTTAATTTCTTGTAATTCCTGGTTCAGTCACTAGGTGGGGTGCATACACTGAGTAAAGGTTTACACTGATTCACTCAGATGGTAAATAAAAGAGGAGTAGAGTCCATGACATTTCTGACAGACATAAAAAAAGAATGTATTTCGCTTTGCTGCTAAAACTGGTCTCTTGTGGATTGTGTGAACTTTGGTAGAAGACAGTTTAGCCTTGGTTTAGTTCAGTGTTAGTTCTGGTTCAAAAACTGCAAAAACAAAGTAGCCCCTTCAGTGTTGTGCATGAACGAGTTCAGAACGCGTTCATTTTTATGTGAACTTTGAACTGAACGCAACACATTTGTAAATCAAGAACTTGAACGTGAATTTGTTCACATTATGTGAGATGAACGACGTACGTCACGTCAATTAAGCGTCGGAAGTTGTTTTCACCTGATGATGAGTCGAGTGACGAGGTCTGATCGTACTTTTTAAACAGCGCTGTCCCTCACTGCCCACGGGCTCCACTCCACAACTGCACAGCTTCACCAGAGAGCGCTTGTGTGCGCAATGCATCTTGGGTAATGTAGTGTGAAGCCCATGGGCGTGCCGTAGAGGGCAAGCAAGGCAAGCAGTGCTTGACCAATCAAATCTAAAAAAAATACATGGATTAAAACTATAACGAAATTAAATCGTTATCTCTCCAAACATGAATCAGTCTCTTTCCTGTTTTCAGTCACTCTGTTCTTTCTGCGCCCTGCTGGCCACTCCAGGTACTGCCTCTCTGCCATTCATTTCTGTTATTTTCTCCTTCGTGGAGGCGGAGTCATGGTGCACTGTTTCTGTCTGGAGCTTGTCAAGCTGAGGCCCAGCAGCTTGGTTTGGAGGCTCGCGCATGCGTGCTGTGGTCAGTCTCAGCCTCAGTGACAGAGATCTCTGGCTGCCAGCAGGGGGCGATAAGCAGCGCACTGTGCAGCTTACGGCCCCATACATTACAGTGCAGCATGCGCCGCGATAGACAACAAAACTTTCCACAAGTATCCGCAGCCAAAGTGTCAACAGCGTTTCTACAGAGAAGTCATAGTTTGTAGCTTAAACCCTGTTCATGTTCCTCATGAGAACATGCTAGATGCATAAAACTGCTGTCATATAAATGATAGGCTCACGTACATTGTTAAGTGTCAGATGTTCGTAAGAAGTGAAGCTGGAGGAGTGGAGAGGAGCCAGCGGCCCGTGCCTGGGACTGGATGTGAATATTACAGAGCTGTGAATGAACTGGGCTCTGGTTATTCTGGACAAACTCAGCTGTAGGAAATACAGGACGTTTCTTCAAAAAAGTAACATGGACTGGGTTTGCAGCTTGAGTAGAGAGGTGAGTGTCAGTGAGGCGATGTTTTTAAATGGAGGTTTGTGGTGAGATGTGTAAGGCTTCTTTTGAAGTTTTATTATAGTGAAGCAGCATTAACAGTGCACTAGTGATCTAGTATTGATCTCAGTGTGAGTCCTGATGATCAGGCCTCTCTCATCTGTGAGGCTGGAACCTCACTTATCATCCATCCATCTTCATTTTAGTGCTTATGAATTAAAGTTAAAACAAAAACTTAGGGTACATTCTTTGATAAGGCGACAGAGAAGGTCAGCTTTGTGAAAAAAATATTGTAATGACATTATTTTCTATACAAACAGCGTTACTAATCATAATTATATGTGAGTAGTGAGATAGTTTGAAACAGCCTACTACTCAAACACTGATGGGATTGCATTTAAGTGATTTTTAATTAAATTTAAATTAAAATCAAAATGTTGTCATATAAACCTTAATGAAGTCAAGGTATCTGCTTGCCTGCTTAAAAAAGTCACCACATGCTACTGGTGAAGCCAAAGATAATCGAATCTAATATCTTTGGCTTCACACTACGTTACCCATGATGCACTGCACAAGCAAGCATAACAACAAGCGTAGCCTTCATAGTAACACTGGAGCGGGCAGCAGCAGTCAGTCTGACAATGGCAGAGTGAAGGCACAGAGAACACAGACGATGCTGCCTCTAACTATGATCATTTACAGACATTTTACACATTGTCACACAAAGACTCTGACGGAAAAAACCTTACCTTTCTGTGCAAGCTTATATCTGCAAAAACATCCATTTTGTGTGATAGAATTTAAGATCTACAGTGAGGCTAGAAGGTAGTTAACATGTATAGTGATAGAAGTCATAGTTTGAAAAACAAGTTCAGCCTTTCATTTACATATCTCACCTAAAATAAAATGAACTGAACTTTGAACTAGTTCAAAATTAAAATTGTGAACTATGAATGTGAACAGTTCACTTTGAACATGTGTGAACTGAACTTTGAACTAGTTCAGGAAAAATGTGAACTTGCACAACACTGAGCCCCTTACTTCTTTAAAAAAAAAAAAAAAAAAAGATACACAAAATGCTTCAGGCAAAAAAATCCCAGGCCCTCTGACTGTAGACAGTATTAAAAGTATTAAAAATCCTTTATTGTGCAACAGGATGCATTTAGACCTGGGAGGACTTCATCAGGACTTACTTTTTTTTTTTTTTTTTTTTTTTTTGAGACAGCAGGTGTCCTAAATACTATTTTACTTTTACTTCACTACATTTTAGAGCAAGTATCCTGTACTTTTTACTCCACTATATTCATGAGTTGGTTTAAAGTACAAAGTATTTTGAGTTTTAGTTTAAAATTCTGTGTTTTTGTCATGACCTCATTGTAGACACACAGTACTTACAGTGAAGCCCGAAATTATTCATACCCCTGGCAAATTCTTAACTTAAATTAATTAAATTAAATTAATTATTCTTAAATTCAACTTAACTGGTGTTTTTGACTGGTCAAAAAAAAAAAAAAAAACTTGCTGGTTGAATAAAAGTAACTTTAAGTCAGAATTTGCCAGGGGTATGAATAATTTCGGGCTTCACTGTATATATAACAAATGCAGTAAAGTAGTACTTCTTTAGAAACATCAGAATAATAAAGACAGAAGAGCTCAGCAACAGATTCAGTCTCTTCTACTGCAGCAGTTTGTTCATTTCATCTGGAATCAACAAAATCCCTCACATTTAACTCATTCATGAGAGAAATACTTTTACTTTCTTACTTGAGTAAATATTTGCTCCTTTATCTGTACTTTTACATTTTTTTTTTTAGAAAGAGTGAGTATTTCTTCCAGTGCTGAGATTAACTTCTAAACTACAATTGAAAGTATTACTACTACTACTTCTACTGAATTGTCGACTCTAAACTTGCCTCAAGTGAGTGAATGTAAGAGAGTCCGTCAGTGTCCATGGCATGCTCCGGCTAAGGCCCATAGTTGCTGAAAACCACGCCCCAGAATCAAAATGTGCAGGAAAACTTAATGAATAAATGAGTCTCCAGAGGATTTCATCTTTACTTTTCTGTGCACAGGAGCAAAACAAACCAAATAAAGCAGTTTTACCTTAAACCTGTGCCCCCTGTAAACAGCAGCAGCCACCTTTCAAACACAGGGCCAGGGCCACACAGTGACTTTTTTGCAGTATCTACATAAAAAGTTGGTTTAAAGATGACAAATATTTTAGAGTCCATCATTTCTCTAACTTCTGCCTTCTGTCTTGCCGCGACTCCTGCTCCAGAACAAACCACTGGACTCAGCCACAAAGCATTTCATCACCGCTCTCCCAGTCCTGGACCCGGGTCATGTTTCTGAACAGCTGAACTCTGTGGGAGGGGCCACACAGGATGACTTAGGACTGAGGGCCACGTGAGGGACAGCTCTGGTCCTCAACCAGGATCTCAGCCACATCTGAACCATCTGGACCTGGACTCGTTAGGTTAAACATCTCCTGTCCCTACCTACAATACTTTCTATGACAGGGGTCTCCAACCAGAAGCTCTCAACCACTTTCCTGGTAGCTCCCCATTAGTCAAATCTGATTTAAACATTACCTTGTGTATGTATTCAGTCAAATGCATTGATTCCTGCCTCCTTGGTACACAAATGATGAGTACAACTATTAAACATTTTAGTTGTTTTAATGGAAAATGTGAGTTATGGACACCAATCTTCAGGTAAATATTAAGGGGAAAACAAAATTCATTTTCTTTGGCCTGAAAGTGTCCTGCCACTCCAGGGCGTACCTCGCCTAAGGCCCATAGTTACTGGAAGAGGCTCCAGTACCTGCAACCCTTAAAAGGAATAAGCGGAAGGAGAAATTAATAAATGTTACAAAGCGTAGTTTTCCACCGTTTTCATTTTGTAAAAGTAGCTCTCAGGAGAAAAAAGGTAGGAGACCCATGTTCTATATTACTTTACTTCAAATGTTAATCAGAACAATTCTCCAGTAATTCTGAATGACACCGGGTTCGGCTTTCAGCTTGTGCACATTTGCATTGTGTCCAATAAAGTCGATAGATAGATGGATAGATGGATAGATGGATAGATAGATGGATAGATGGATAGATAGATGGATAGATAGATGGATAGATGGATAGATGGATAGATAGATGGATAGATGGATAGATGGATAGATGGATGGATAGATGGATAGATGGATAGATAGATGGATAGATGGATAGATGGATAGATGGATAGATGGATAGATGGATGGATAGATGGATAGATGGATAGATAGATGGATAGATGGATAGATGGATGGATAGATAGATGGATAGATGGATAGATGGATGGATAGATGGATAGATGGATGGATAGATAGATGGATAGATGGATAGATGGATAGATGGATAGATGGATAGATGGATGGATAGATGGATAGATGGATAGATAGATGGATAGATGGATAGATGGATGGATAGATAGATGGATAGATGGATAGATGGATGGATAGATGGATAGATGGATAGATAGATGGATAGATGGATAGATGGATGGATAGATAGATGGATAGATGGAAATTCAAGTGCCCGGTAGTATACATAGAACAACATAGCCAAGCATACCCATAAAAACAGAATAAATAAATAAAAATTAAATAAAAAATACATAAATACCATGGTAAAAGTTACTAGCAACAGTAATAATCCGAATATAGTGCACATAAGCGGCTACACTGCTGGCTGCTTCAGCTCCAAGTGTCTTCAAACAGGCCACATTCTGATATTTTACATACATTGGATACTATAGTGGTCAGGCCAGTTTGGAGAAGCAGACAGGAGCAATGGCACAGAAGCTAAATTGTGTATTGGTCTAAATCAACTGTAAACATTTCACACATCTCCTAAAGTCTTCACTAAATCCTGAAACTGCTACTACTACTACTACTTATGATAATAATACTAATACTTATATACATACTGCTACTATTGCCACATAGAGGAGCTTGTAAATCCCATCAATGAAACACACACTTGCATTGAGAGGAGTTTAGTCCTGGTTTAGTCCTGGTTTAGTCCTGGTTTAGTCCTGATTCAGTCCTGGTTTAGTCCTGGTTTAGTCCTAGTTTAGTCCTGGTTTAGTCCTGGTTTAGTCCTGGTTTAGTCCTGATTTAGTCCTGGTTTAGTCCTGGTTTAGTCCTGATTTAGTCCTGGTTTAGTCCTGGTTTAGTCCTAGTTTAGTCCTGGTTTAGTCCTGATTTAGTCCTGGTTTAGTCCTGGTTTAGTCCTAGTTTAGTCCTGGTTTAGTCCTGGTTTAGTCCTGGTTTAGTCCTGATTCAGTCCTGGTTTAGTCCTGGTTTAGTCCTGGTTTAGTCCTAGTTTAGTCCTGGTTTAGTCCTAGTTTAGTCCTGGTTTAGTCCTGATTTAGTCCTGGTTTAGTCCTGGTTTAGTCCTAGTTTAGTCCTGGTTTAGTCCTGGTTTAGTCCTGGTTTAGTCCTAGTTTAGTCCTGGTTTAGTCCTGATTTAGACCTGGTTTAGTCCTGGTTTAGTCCTGATTCAGTCCTGGTTTAGTCCTGGTTTAGTCCTGGTTTAGTCCTAGTTTAGTCCTGGTTTAGTCCTAGTTTAGTCCTGGTTTAGTCCTGATTTAGTCCTGGTTTAGTCCTGGTTTAGTCCTGGTTTAGTCCTGATTCAGTCCTGGTTTAGTCCTGGTTTAGTCCTAGTTTAGTCCTGGTTTAGTCCTGGTTTAGTCCTGGTTTAGTCCTGATTTAGTCCTGGTTTAGTCCTAGTTTAGTCCTGATTTAGTCCTGGTTTAGTCCTGGTTTAGTCCTAGTTTAGTCCTGGTTTAGTCCTGATTTAGACCTGGTTTAGTCCTGGTTTAGTCCTAGTTTAGTCCTGGTTTAGTCCTGATTTAGTCCTGGTTTAGTCCTGGTTTAGTCCTAGTTTAGTCCTGGTTTAGTCCTAGTTTAGTCCTGGTTTAGTCCTAGTTTAGTCCTGGTTTAGTCCTGATTTAGACCTGGTTTAGTCCTGGTTTAGTCCTGGTTTAGTCCTGGTTTAGTCCTAGTTTAGTCCTGGTTTAGTCCTAGTTTAGTCCTGGTTTAGTCCTGATTTAGTCCTGGTTTAGTCCACATTTAGTCCTGGTTTAGTCCTGGTTTAGTCCTGGTTTAGTCCTGGTTTAGTCTTGGTTTAGTCCTGGTTTAGTCCTGATTTAGACCTGGTTTAGTCCTGGTTTAATCCTGATTTAGATCTGGTTTAGTGCTGGTTTAGACCACATTTAGTCCTAGTTTAGACCTGGTTTAGTACTGGTTTAGACCTGGTTTAGTCCATGTTTAGACCTGGTTTAGTTCTGGTTTAGTCCTGGTTTAGTCCATGTTTAGACCTGGTTTAGACCTGGTTTAGTTCTGGTTTAGTCCTGGTTTAGACCTGGTTTAGTCTATGTTTAGTCCTGGTTTAGTCCTGATTTAGACCTGGTTTAGTCCTGGTTTAATCCTGATTTAGATCTGGTTTAGTGCTGGTTTAGACCACATTTAGTCCTAGTTTAGACCTGGTTTTGTTCTGGTTTAGTCCTGGTTTAGACCTGGTTTAGTTCTGGTTTAGTCCTGGTTTAGACCTGGTTTAGTCCATGTTTAGTCCTGGTTTAGTCCTGATTTAGACCTGGTTTAGTGCTGGTTTAGACCACATTTAGTCCTGGTTTAGACCTGGTTTAGTCCATGTTTAGTCCTGGTTTAGTCCTGACTTAGACCTGGTTTAGTGCTGGTTTAGACCACATTTAGTCCTAGTTTAGACCTGGTTTTGTTCTGGTTTAGACCTGGTTTAGACCTGGTTTAGTCCATGTTTAGACCTGGTTTAGACCTGGTTTAGTCCTGGTTTAGACCTGGTTTAGTCCTAGTTTAGACCTGGTTTAGTCCATGTTTAGTCCTGGTTTAGACCTGGTTTAGTCCATGTTTAGACCTGGTTTAGACCTGGTTTAGTCCATGTTTAGACCTGGTTTAGTCCATGTTTAGACCTGGTTTAGACCTGATTTAGACCTGGTTTAGTCCTGGTTTAGTCCTAGTTTAGTCCTGGTTTAGTCCTGATTTAGTCCTGGTTTAGTCCTGGTTTAGTCCTAGTTTAGTCCTGGTTTAGTCCTAGTTTAGTCCTGGTTTAGTCCTGGTTTAGTCCTAGTTTAGTCCTGGTTTAGTCCTGATTTAGTCCTGGTTTAGTCCTGGTTTAGTCCTGGTTTAGTCCTGATTCAGTCCTGGTTTAGTCCTGGTTTAGTCCTAGTTTAGTCCTGGTTTAGTCCTGGTTTAGTCCTGGTTTAGTCCTGATTTAGTCCTGGTTTAGTCCTAGTTTAGTCCTGATTTAGTCCTGGTTTAGTCCTGGTTTAGTCCTAGTTTAGTCCTGGTTTAGTCCTGATTTAGTCCTGGTTTAGTCCTGGTTTAGTCCTAGTTTAGTCCTGGTTTAGTCCTAGTTTAGTCCTGGTTTAGTCCTGGTTTAGTCCTAGTTTAGTCCTGGTTTAGTCCTGATTTAGACCTGGTTTAGTCCTGGTTTAGTCCTGATTCAGTCCTGGTTTAGTCCTGGTTTAGTCCTGGTTTAGTCCTAGTTTAGTCCTGGTTTAGTCCTAGTTTAGTCCTGGTTTAGTCCTGATTTAGTCCTGGTTTAGTCCTGGTTTAGTCCTGGTTTAGTCCTGATTCAGTCCTGGTTTAGTCCTGGTTTAGTCCTAGTTTAGTCCTGGTTTAGTCCTGGTTTAGTCCTAGTTTAGTCCTGGTTTAGTCCTGATTTAGACCTGGTTTAGTCCTGGTTTAGTCCTAGTTTAGTCCTGGTTTAGTCCTGATTTAGTCCTGGTTTAGTCCTGGTTTAGTCCTAGTTTAGTCCTGGTTTAGTCCTAGTTTAGTCCTGGTTTAGTCCTGGTTTAGTCCTAGTTTAGTCCTGGTTTAGTCCTGATTTAGACCTGGTTTAGTCCTGGTTTAGTCCTGGTTTAGTCCTAGTTTAGTCCTGGTTTAGTCCTAGTTTAGTCCTGGTTTAGTCCTGATTTAGTCCTGGTTTAGTCCACATTTAGTCCTGGTTTAGTCCTGGTTTAGTCCTGGTTTAGTCTTGGTTTAGTCCTGGTTTAGTCCTGATTTAGACCTGGTTTAGTCCTGGTTTAATCCTGATTTAGATCTGGTTTAGTGCTGGTTTAGACCACATTTAGTCCTAGTTTAGACCTGGTTTAGTACTGGTTTAGACCTGGTTTAGTCCATGTTTAGACCTGGTTTAGTTCTGGTTTAGTCCTGGTTTAGTCCATGTTTAGACCTGGTTTAGACCTGGTTTAGTTCTGGTTTAGTCCTGGTTTAGACCTGGTTTAGTCTATGTTTAGTCCTGGTTTAGTCCTGATTTAGACCTGGTTTAGTCCTGGTTTAATCCTGATTTAGATCTGGTTTAGTGCTGGTTTAGACCACATTTAGTCCTAGTTTAGACCTGGTTTTGTTCTGGTTTAGTCCTGGTTTAGACCTGGTTTAGTTCTGGTTTAGTCCTGGTTTAGACCTGGTTTAGTCCATGTTTAGTCCTGGTTTAGTCCTGATTTAGACCTGGTTTAGTGCTGGTTTAGACCACATTTAGTCCTGGTTTAGACCTGGTTTAGTCCATGTTTAGTCCTGGTTTAGTCCTGACTTAGACCTGGTTTAGTGCTGGTTTAGACCACATTTAGTCCATGTTTAGACCTGGTTTAGACCTGGTTTAGTCCATGTTTAGACCTGGTTTAGTCCATGTTTAGACCTGGTTTAGACCTGATTTAGACCTGGTTTAGTCCTGGTTTAGTCCTAGTTTAGTCCTGGTTTAGTCCTGATTTAGTCCTGGTTTAGTCCTGGTTTAGTCCTAGTTTAGTCCTGGTTTAGTCCTAGTTTAGTCCTGGTTTAGTCCTGGTTTAGTCCTAGTTTAGTCCTGGTTTAGTCCTGATTTAGTCCTGGTTTAGTCCTGGTTTAGTCCTGGTTTAGTCCTGATTCAGTCCTGGTTTAGTCCTGGTTTAGTCCTAGTTTAGTCCTGGTTTAGTCCTGGTTTAGTCCTGGTTTAGTCCTGATTTAGTCCTGGTTTAGTCCTAGTTTAGTCCTGATTTAGTCCTGGTTTAGTCCTGGTTTAGTCCTAGTTTAGTCCTGGTTTAGTCCTGATTTAGACCTGGTTTAGTCCTGGTTTAGTCCTAGTTTAGTCCTGATTTAGTCCTGGTTTAGTCCTAGTTTAGTCCTGGTTTAGTCCTAGTTTAGTCCTGGTTTAGTCCTGGTTTAGTCCTAGTTTAGTCCTGGTTTAGTCCTGATTTAGACCTGGTTTAGTCCTGGTTTAGTCCTGGTTTAGTCCTGGTTTAGTCCTAGTTTAGTCCTGGTTTAGTCCTAGTTTAGTCCTGGTTTAGTCCTGATTTAGTCCTGGTTTAGTCCTGATTTAGTCCTGGTTTAGTCCTGGTTTAGTCCTGCTTTAGTCTTGGTTTAGTCCTGCTTTAGTCCTGATTTAGACCTGGTTTAGTACTGGTTTAATCCTGATTTAGATCTGGTTTAGTGCTGGTTTAGACCACATTTAGTCCTAGTTTAGACCTGGTTTAGTTCTGGTTTAGACCTGGTTTAGTCCATGTTTAGACCTGGTTTAGTCCTGGTTTAGTCCTGGTTTAGTCCATGTTTAGACCTGGTTTAGACCTGGTTTAGTCCTGGTTTAGTCCTGATTTAGACCTGGTTTAGTCCTGGTTTAATCCTGATTTAGATCTGGTTTAGTCCTGGTTTAGACCTGGTTCAGTCCTGGTTTAGACCACATTTAGTCCTGGTTTAGACCTGGTTTAGTCCATGTTTAGTCCTGGTTTAGTCCTGATTTAGACCTGGTTTAGTGCTGGTTTAGACCACATTTAGTCCTGGTTTAGACCTGGTTTAGTCCATGTTTAGTCCTGGTTTAATCCTGATTTAGATCTGGTTTAGTGCTGGTTTAGACCACATTTAGTCCTAGTTTAGACCTGGTTTTGTTCTGGTTTAGACCTGGTTTAGACCTGGTTTAGTCCATGTTTAGACCTGGTTTAGACCTGGTTTAGTCCATGTTTAGACCTGGTTTAGTCCATGTTTAGTCCTGGTTTAGACCTGGTTTAGTCCTAGTTTAGACCTGGTTTAGTCCTAGTTTAGACCTGGTTTAGTCCTGGTTTAGTCCATGTTTAGTCCATGTTTAGACCTGGTTTAGATCTAGTATAGTGCTGGTCTGTTGAGAGGAGTTTAAAAGCTGTAGAAGCTGAAGTCAGTCGTGTAAAGCCTGTGTCTCGGCTCCTGTCTACTTCTCCAAACCGTGAGTGTTCCTGTCCTTACGTCTCTCCACTGTCCCACTGCAGAGGTGTGGTTTTTCGCCAGGGGCTGGTCTTGAGCGCGGCGTGGCCCTCAGCTCTGGACTATCTTTAGCCCCTGGTGGCAGCTGAGTGGAAGTGCCTGACTTATCTCCACTCTCAGTATTTTTAGTGAAGGCAGCAGCTGCAAAAGCATTTAACGCTCTTCCATGAACAATGACACTTGGGCTGTCTCGGCCCTGAGCGCCGCACCGTCACGGGGCAAGGACCACTCCGGGACCCGAGGAAAACCGGGCTCAGATTTGGATTTGGTCTAACAAGAAGCCTCCTACAATGGACTGGGACCTTTACAGAGTACAGTTTTGGATCTAGAGGAGGTTTTTTTGGGGGGGTGAGAAGATCTGAAACGGCAGAATGAATGCGGACGGTGACTGAACAGAGGTAGGTCACGTGACGGTGCACCACGACTTCACGAGGGTCAAAGGTCATTCCAATTAAACCACAGAAGTAAACATAGGGCACATCTCCCGCCTTTTGACCACCACAGAGAACACCAGGAGCACAGGCTGGGGCTACAGGAAGCTCTCAAACTGCAGAAAGTCCTCTTAGTGAGCACATTTTTGCTCCATTTTCTGCCTCATAAATTATTTTCTGGCTTGACTTGTGCTGCAAATAATGCTCAGTGGTTTTAGCTCTAGCAACGTAGCATAGATTTTAGTCTTCATTTAGCAAACTTTTGAAACACTGCTCAGGTTCCTGCTAGTAATGAGGCATTAATACAAATGTAATTAACAATGAGTAAATGAAAAAAGTCTCCCACTGCTAAACAGGAAATGATCACTTTCTTAATATGAAGACAGTTAATGAGCAGTCCTTTGGTCTCTAGAGCCTTGTAGTCTATGATTTGCTGAGATTATGTTATAAAAACAAGAATAGCAATTTATCATAGATTTTAGAGAATGTCCTGCATTGTGGGTCTGAGTCCAGAATCTGGCGGTTTGCTGAATTTCCTGCTCTCTTGCCAATTTCCAACTAATTTCCTACTTCCTCTGTCCTAGCAATAAAAAACACCAGAAAAAATAGCGTAAAAAAAAATACAAAATTAATAATTCAGAAGACATTATTTACTGGCATCAGAAATGCATGTAGTTCATTTACAGTATTTTAGCATTTTAGCTTTAGACCCCCAGTTCTGTCAGCTGCACAGTTTATATATGACATGAAATCAAAGTATAGGAGCAGGTTATAGGAGTGGGAGAAAATATCAGTATTGGTATTTTGGTACTTTCTTCTTACTTCTTTTGGCACTTTATTTTCTTGCTTATTTACTCTTCTAAATATTAAATCACATGTAAGTCATAAAAGGTTGCACAAGTTGTACTGGAGGAGTTGTCTAAAATCATAGTTAAAAAAATCACACAGTATTGTGATCAATTAATATATATCATACTGTGATGCTTATGTCGTGATGCGTACTGTCTCACCAGATTCCTGCCCATACACAGCCCTAATCGTATAACAATGGTATATTTAAGTTACATTTAGACATTTTTATTTAACTGCTTGTTGTGTACTGACACCAAAAACACATGCTTTGAAACCAGCATACTGCATTAATAACAATATATTTTATGTGTAATCTTACAGTGCAGGGGGGCACGGTGGCAGAGTGGTTAGCTCCCATCGTCTCACAGCAAAGGAATTGTGGATTCTATCCTTGGGCCGGCCAACACACAGACTCCCTGGGTGGAGTGTGCACGTCCGCCCGTGTTACTGCAGGTTCTCAGGGGTGTTCTGGGTTCTTCCCAGGTGGTGAATGTCCTAAAGTGAATGAATGTGGGAGTGAATGGTTATCTGTGTGTGTCTCTAATGCCTGGTTCACACGGCAAGATAATGATGCAGATTTTTGACCTGATTCTCGCCTTCCGACAATCTTAAGGACGCCCTGATTATCGTAACGGCACAAAAGATAATCTGATCAGATATTCCTGCTGTGTGTGGTGTGTTCAGAGAGCTCTGGTCTGCTCTGAAGGACGTTGGGACCGCTTCCATCTCAAATCGGGGATATTCCACATGTTGGATTGTCCTGGCCCGAAATCGCAGTGTGTGGTGTCCCGAGGACAAACGAGTGGTGACGGAAGCACGGAGGGGAATCCAAAATCAAAACAGCTTTCATGGCGCTCCAGAAAATCAGGTGTATGCCGAAGTCACATTTAATTTCGTGAGGTTTTGTGAGATTTCCCGTCTGACCATGGGAAAGTTGGTGAGTGATGTTGGTGTGTGGTGTGTTGTCTTTGCCACACACTGTAGCACCAAACCTGTGATAGCTTTGATTTTTTATCGCCATGTGTGGGGCCTCAGGTTTTGAAAATCTTCTGACAATTTTAAACTCTTGCCTGTGTGAACCAGGCTCAGTCCTGAGACTCACTGGCCCCTGTCCATGGATGTACTCCGCCTAAGGCCCACAGTCACTGGGATAGGCTCCAGTACCCGAGACCCTTAAAGGAAATAAGAAGATGGATGAATGAACGTTCCTAGATCCAGTGTCCACATAAAGAATAAATAATTTCATTCTTGATCCTATTACTTTTACATTTTTTTTATCAACATCTGATCATTCCTTTGATTTTACAAACAGACCAATGCCAACGAAAATGTAACCTCCTTGGTTGAAGCAATTTCTTAATGTTGAAACTTTTTTTGATTAAACATTTTAATTAAAAGACAAAGGACATAACTAATTTTTTTAACTGTAGTGTCAGATCCAGCTCTGAACCTGCTGCAAGTTTTCACCTCCTCCACCGTTTAAACCACCAGCACACAGACTTTTTAAGGAGAAGTCCAATGAAGAAAAAAAGCCAGAGATCAGAAATGGAAATGGATTCTCTGTTTGTTGTAAAGCAGAGGGATTGGGACAGTCGTTCTGTAATTCCTGCCGTGACATTTTGATCGGGTATTTTCTTTGAGAGCTGCCAGCGCAGAGTGTGACGGGGTTTGGGGCTCTGGTCTTTGTGATATCTGACACACTCCCCTCGCCGGTCTTTATTTAGGACGTCCTATATAAAGACTTTCTCAGTGAAATACAGCACCAGCTGCCTCCCTCCAGCCGTGTGTTGTGGCTCTGCCCTGCGCCGCTCACAGACAGATCCCATTCACTTAGACACAATCATCATAACTGCAGCTGAACACAAACACACGCCACGCACACAGAGACGAACCTGTGTAGGCCTCACTGTGCACCTATGTACTGCTGTCTGAGGCCGTTAATAAAGACCAGACATCAGACAGAGACAGGTCTTTTAGGGACAAAGATTGAGGCATGACCAGTTTAGTACATTGTTCTGGAAATTGCAGATGTCCACTGATTTATTTTCATTAAAATGCAAGGACCAAGATGAGCCCATTACTTTTACAATGCCACTTATTCTTTAGAGGTTATTGTAGCTTTCCCCTGCAACTATGGGCCTTGAACAACGGTCATTTACTCGGAGGTCTGACACACTCTGACAGCTACTGACAACCATTCATTCTCACATTCTTTCACTCTGGGACATTTTTTAGAGTCACCAATTGACCTCAAAAATGCATATCCCTGAACGGTGGGAGGAAGCCGAGGAACTGCACATGCACAGCATCATGAGGTGGACATGCACACTTCGCTCAGAGAGATCATGTGACGGACGGCCCAAGGATTGATCTCGCAACCTGCTTGCTGGGAGGCGAGAGCACTTAGATAACAGTTAGACTGATCATAAATAGACACACATACAACTAAACTAATTTCTGTACATTTACTTATTTTGTACCACTTAGGCTGTCCTGTTATGGGTAGGAGGGTCTGCACGGCCACCACTTACAACCATCCACTGTCATGCTCGATATTCATATGGATCAAGTGTAGTAAGGGTCCGCACATATGTTCCTCGTTATCCAGCTTCTATGGACCGGAGGATTGATGACCAGGTGAATGTAGGCACCAGGAAAGTTCTGGTGTTCCATAACCCAGCTCTAACCTTAACCAGAACATTGGTAGCAAGGAACATCGGGTTGACCTTGTGCAGTGATCGTAAGATGCTTAGGAAACTGTTGTTGACCAGAATTTATTCAATTCAATTAAATTTTATTTCTGTACCCCAATATCAATCAATATACAAACAGTAACACAATCAAACAAAAACAATAATAACCTCACTAAACTAAACAGATCCAAGACGTCCCCTGTCCTTAGACCCTCCTTCTCTTCAGGAAAAATGCCTAAAAAACCCAACTGTGACAAGGGAAAAAAGCAGAAACCTTATGAAGACCACAGTGAAGGAGAGATCCTCTCCCAGGATGGACAGGCTTCTCAAATTATTTACAGAGCAGTGTCACATGGATTAAATAGAAAGACAGTTCCATTAAGCTGATCGCTTTCTTTCAGGGGTCAGCACTGTGAATCCTTTTATGTCAGATGTTCTTCATGGTGTGACCTGCTGCATTTACTAAGCTCAGGAGTGTTTGAGTCTCATACATAAAATGTTGACCCAAAATTGTAGAGCCACCTGTAATTTAAGATGTCAAAAATGCTCACACGGGCTCAAAGCAGTCATGACTTAATTATGCTTCCTTTTTCAGGTTTTTGCAGAGCTGAAGTTTACCACATACACCATTCACCGACACCATCGCCTTGTTGTTTAGCCTGAAGCCTCCATCATGGACGTATTCGGCGGAGCTCCTCGGTTCTTGGCCTATCCCCGTCCTGTGGTGGTCCAGAGCGGGACTGACGCGGTTCTGAAGTGTCAGATCGGAGGGGACCCCAGACCGGCCGTGATCTGGGAACGCAATAATGAAAAGGTCGACCCACAAGGACGATACCGGGTTTTCGAAGATGGCAATGTTTACAATTTAATTATTACATCTGTGACTATCGAAGACAGTGGACAGTATATTTGTAAAGCCAAAAACAGTATCGGAGAAACATATGCGGCTGCCACACTCAAAGTCGAAGGAGAAGCTCAAGAGATGGAGCTAAGAGAGGAGAATAAGCCACGATTTTTAATTAAACCTCTCTCTACTCGAGCTGGACGTGGCGAGGATGCTGTCTTTTCTTGTAAAATTTGGGGAAGCCCTAAACCGGACGTAGGTTTGGGAGAAAGATGGCAAAAAACTTAACGAGATATTCGAAAGCACACATTTTAGTGTTGGTTCTCAAGATGGCGGATGGTTCCAGCTCAAGATCTTCAAAACGCGAGCTCCGGACGGTGGAGTTTACACGTGCAAAGCTATTAATGAGTTCGGAGAAGCATTAGCTGGCGCTGTGCTTCTGGTCGACGCCGGACCGGGACACGAGGACGAGGGAAATCGGAACGGTTACACGAATGGTCACTGGAAATCCATACCTGGGAAGCAGCGCAGCGGTCGACCAGCCCCAAACCGATTAAAAGATGACACTATGACTAAGACAGCTAAAGTCAAAATGTTCGCTGTTACGGAAGGGAAGCATGCGAAATTCCGGTGTTTTGTGACCGGAAAACCCAAACCAGAGATTATCTGGAGAAAAGACGGGCGGCTCATTTTATCCGGACGGCGATACTTGTTGTATGAAGACAGAGAAGGATATTTTACCCTCAAAGTGTTGTACTGTAAGCAGAAAGATAACGGTGTGTACGTTTGTGCCGCGTCGAACACCGCCGGACAGACCCTGAGCGCCGTCCACCTGTCTGTGAAGGGTAAGGCGTCACCAGATACAGATTTAGATTTCATAAAACGTTTATTTATGAAATGCAGCCACATGCGCTGCTCTTGTTACAGTGTGTAAATACGTGAAAGGACAAGGAGTGGTCCAGAATCAGGTTTCTATCATCTGATACTAAAATGATCTCAGTCTGAGGCATGTCAGGGCCCTAAGTGACATCATTCACTGGGATACAGCCAAACAGGAGCACATAACAATATCTCTGTCCTTATATAGGTTCACGAGCGGCTTATAATTAAGTTATTAAAGTGCCACTACACAACTTTACTTTCTCCGTTCATATCTCAACTCCACCAAGATCACAAAATGTTACAGGTGAACTTTTTTACCTTAAACAGCTTCAGAGTCAATGTGATGATTAAAGAAGTGATTACAGGGTGAATACAGCCCCCTGGTGTATCTCTGTGAAAAAACATTATTGTAAAAATGGGAGAACCAACCAAGTGTCCCTGAAGTCTCAGGTCTGTTCCCTGTTAGTGCAGTGATGGCTTTATTTCTGAGATGTTGGTCATGACAGAGCGGCCAAAAGGCAGTGCAAACCTGTGTACGGATACAAGAAGTAGAAAACCATGAGTCGAGCTGAGCCAGGGGTCACACAGGGTCAACTAGGGGTCATGACTTTTTTCCCACAGTGCTTTACTTCCAAAATGTATGGCGAAAATGTGACCAAAAGAGCAGAGAAATTAGCAAAGTTGGATGGTTGGCCTTTAAAATACGACTACTACTACTAATGGATTAGATTTATATTGCTTGTTCTAAGATTTGATCAAGTTTATCACAGTGCTTTAAAAGAGTCCATTATTCATCCACTCCTCAGTCACACTCGGAGGTGGTGAGATACTTCTGTAGCCACAGCTGCCAAGGGGCAGACTGACAGAAACATGGCTGCCATTCTGACCTCTCTTTGGCCACCAGCAAGCACACAGTCACACTAACATGTACATGTGAGGCGGGCAAGGTGGGTAAAGTGTCGGGCCCAAGGACTGAACAGGCAGTATGAATTGTCGGTAGTGGGTATTGAACCGCCAACCTTCCTGACGCCCCATACATCAAACCAAAGTTTGGAACTTACCTTCACGCTCTGGGTTTAACACTGAACCAATGCAGTCCTGTATTAGCAAAATATAATTGTGTATCACTGATGGGCTGTTTCTTTGTGTAAACAGACTCAACCTGACACTTTCTCTTTCTCAGGCAGCCACTGCGTCTAATCATATTATGCATAAAAATTTAGCCTAGGTGGCAAATGAGAACTTGTATTTTCATTGATAATAATTACAATATACTGTCCTAATAATTAAAAAAAAAACACTTTCTTTAATTGCTAAAAAAGATGTTCAAAGCATTCATCTAAAGAGTCTGTGTGGCAGTCTCTTTCTCCTTCTGCCATATCATTACATTATGTAAAGGATTCACAGCAACAGTTAATATATCTCCTTTCCCTTCTCAGTGTCTGTCAGGTCCCACTGTCACTATAAAGTCACAGCTGCTGTGGTTAAAGTCTGTGGCGTGATATTGAACCGAGCATGGTAAACAAGATGTTATTGCGCACTCCTCAGCCAATCAGGGAAGAGTTCTGAGGCAGACAAGACCAGTTTAGTGTTCAGGCCGCTTGTTACAATGGCAGTAAGTTAAAAAGTCAATCAAAGCTCATGCTCACACTTATTTATTCAGTAATTGCGCGTGTTTTTGAGCGGTGTCTTGCATCAGCGAACTGGTGTCTGCAGTGTCACTTATCTTTGGATCTGTCGCTGAGTTCACATGTGATGCTGCTCGTCCCGAGGATCAGATTTCTCACATGGCACAAATTTAAGACCCAACAAACAACAAGTCGCCTCTAAGCCTAGTGTCAAGGTCTATACTGTCATCAGTGTCGTCTGTGTCCTGTCACCATACCGTCAGTGTGAAAGGATGTAGGAGGGCTTTATAGGAGCTGCAGATAAAAATGCTCCAAATGTCTGTGGAAAAGGAAAATCCATGCAGTTCAGATGTTTATGTGCTTCTTCTGTGCCTAACAGAGCAGTGTATTTTGTAAAAGAAAATTGCTACTGCCATGGCATATTTCTACTACAATTTGGTTGATGAATCACTTGTGCATATGTAGGCTACAGCACAGCCTGTCAACTCAGTGCGTAAGGGGTCAACTGAGTTTGAGCACGGTTAGCCCTGTGTTCCCCAAAGAACATTAAGGTTAGGGTTAGGGCTAGGGAGCATCGGCACCTACCAAAAATACCTACAATCTCCAGTACTTATCTTCCCTGGTGTCTGTGTACTTGGGAACATATGTACTTTCCCAAATGTGCATACATCTATGTTCCCCAGTCCATAGAAACTGGGGAACATAGGTACGCACGTATGTTGAGCGCAACACAGTAAGCTGGACTGAGTTTAGCCAAGGACGCAACAGCACTCCCACACTTGTTTATGCAGTTTTCTTCATAGAAATGTAGTTGAACTTTAAACTACCTCTTATAGAATAGCATTAGATTTATGCAAATCATCTTTGGCAATGATTTCGAGCTCAGCCCCCGTTTCCAATAAAAAATCTTTGTGAGCAAAATATTGCATGAAATTTTCCAAGTTGTGTTTACGTTTTTATTAATGCTACTGTGTTAATTAGTGCTTTATGTTCAATTTTAGACCAAAATGATTTCCCTGAACTAGTGCAAAGCCTTTCCTTCCATTAAAGTATCTGTCTAATCTATCCTGAGTACATAGATCAGGGGTGTCCAAATATTTTTCAAAGAGAGCCAGATTTGAGTATGCAGTTGTATTATATAACACAATATAAATGTTTTATGTGAATTTTGTTTTCAATACTATGCACTATTTGTTTTTAAATGGTATTGCAAGACAAGATTTTCTTTTAGAATTGTTAAACTTCTTGGTAATTTTGTTGTAGGTTTAGATTAATTTTTTAACAGTCATGATATAGCCTACAGTTAAAAGAATATAGTTGGTCATAAATTTAGATTGAAGTTGATTTCAGACTAAACATTAAAAAGTTCTGATCTGTCTTGAGGTGGTAGAGATACACAAATATATAGAAATACTGCTAGAGGGCCATAAACAATAGATTTGATGATGAAAGCTGAGGGCCATATTGGACGTGTCTGACATAGATGATACCTCTAGGGCTTAGTTGACCAAAGTCATGCTCAGCACAGCAATTAATCGACCAAGGGGGCTTAACAGAGTGACAGGTTATGTTCACACTGCAGGCAAAAGTGGCCCATATCTGACTTTTTTGCCCAAATGTGGATTTACTCAGTGTGAACAGCACAAATTAGATTTTTCAAATGCGACCCCGGCCGCTTTCATATTTGCTCAGTCGAGTTTCATCCAACCTTTATGTCACGGAAATGCAACAGACAGCGCTAATGGAGATGGTCAGTGGGAAAAAAGTGAGGTTTTAAACTTTAGTTGTATTCAAGGTGACAATCCTGTTGAAGCTGAACTTGAGGGGTCATATTGCAGCTGTACTGAGGAAAAATGAGAAGAGAAATAAGACGAGAAATATAAAAAAATTGGGACTGAGGAGTCGCAGATAGATGTATCTAAACACCTTCTTTAATATCTTGAAATTATTTATAAACTCTGAGTCGGTGAAGCCTCTCACATCACACTCCCACCGCTCCAGGCTCCGTCATGTCTTTATTTTTGCACATGTGGGTCACTTCAGGGCCAGAAACGATTCACACACAAGAGGTACATTTAAAATATAATGTGAACAACCACACACACACACACACACACACAGAAAAAAAATCTGATTCTAGCAAAAAAATCGAATTTACATATTAAGATCTGCAGTGTGAACGTAGACTTCCACTAACAAGTGATGTCACATTAATTAGGGAATAAAACATATTAGGGAAAGTAGGCAGTAAATATATAGTTTATCAATACATCAGTGTTGTTATCTTGAAAATTAAAGCTGCACTACCTGGTTTTGTGACTGTAAAAGTGATGTGTCTAAAAATATGTTGAGTTTGAATGTTACACTCCTCTTTCCTAATTCGTCTCCTTGGCGACGCTCTGTCACAGTCTCACACAAACCTGGAAGTCTGTACACAAGCCAGGAGCTGTCACAATAACACAGCACAGATCTGGAGTCTGCTTTTAATTCTTTAACATAAAAAATAAAAATACTGTGAATAAGCAATTCATTTTGAAATAAAACAACAGCTCCTTCACATTATTCCTGATAGATTCTAGTTGTGGATAGATAAAGGATGTATTGACCAATCAGAGAGCTCCTGTCCTATGAAAGCGTGTGATTGGTTAAACTGTTTCCTTCCCTCGCTCTAAAACAAAAATTCTTATAATACAGCTCACAGGTGACCTCAAAGTCTCAGTTTTAACTTAATCACATATAACTAAATGATTATCTTTACCAAAATACCAGGAAAAAGAAATCAGGTAGTGCAGCTTTAAGTTATCAAGTACCGTATTTTCTGGACTATAAGTCGCTCTGGAGTATAAGTTACATCGGTCAAAAAATGCGTCATGAAGAGGAAAAAAAACATATATAAGTCGCACTGGACTATAAGTTGCATTTATTTACAAATGTATTTCACAAAATCCAAGACCAAGAACAGACATTTAATCTGGAAAGGCAAGTTATTCAACTACACAATAGGACACAGAACAACTGTGTCTGTGGTATGCTAACGCAACACATTAACAGTTATTCAGCTACACAGCAGCATAAAGAACAAACCTGGGAGGCTGAATACGCTAAATTAACATAACAAGCCAGTGAGTCTGAAGAAAGTTAACGGTAAGGAAGTTCCCTGAGCTCTCCATCTTATTCTACATCACTACTGACAATAGTTGTCACAAGCCTTGAGCGCCCTCTTGCGGCTGTAGATGGTAATGTTTACTCTTTGATTCACGTTAAATTTGATATATAAGTCACACCTGACGCAGACCCAGTCAAACTATGAAAAAAAGTGCGGCTTATAGTCCGGAAAATACGGTAATAAATTAGAGTAGCTTTGAACATGAAAAGAGTGGATACAACTAACTGACCAATAAAAATGTAACCGACCAAGATCTCACTTCCTAAATATTTGACAAAGAGACCAGCGACTGTCAGCCCCACATACCCCAGGATCATTGTTTTACCAAAGCCTTTCCGTGTGTCTCTCCTCTCTTCAGAGCCCCCAGTGCGGTTCAAGCAGCCCCTCATCGACCTGGAGGTGTGGGAGCGGGACCTGGCCGTCCTGGAGTGCGAGGTCCCGGAGGACTCTGTACCCATCACCTGGTACCTGGAGGACAGACGGCTGCAGCCCGGGGCCAAGTACGGCATGGAGGAGTGGGGCACCAAGCGCAGACTCACCATCCGGGACATCGACGTGGACGACGACGGGATCTACCTCTGCGAGATGCCCGACGGAGGCAGAAGCATCGCAGAGGTAGCCGTCAAAGGTAAAGTCACAAGTTTATTTTGGTACAAACATTAAAATTTGTTAGACAAGACTCAAGTTCTCAAACTTGTCACACAGAGAGGCATCTTTACAGAACTAAACTGGGTCTAAACCAGGACTAAAGGAACAAAACAGAAACAGAAAATCAGAAACAGAACTAAGCTAGGACTAAACTAAGACTAAACTAAAACTAAACTAGGACTAATCTAAGATTACCTAGAACTAAACTAGGACTAAACTAAGACTAAACTAGAACTAAACTAGGACTAAACTAAGATTAACTAGAACTAAACTAGGGCTAAACTAAGACTAAACTAGAACTAAACTAGGACTAAACCAGGACTAAACTAGGACTAAACCGGGACTAAACTAGAACTAAACTAAGACTAAACTAGAACTAAACTAGGACTAAACTAAGATTAACTAGAACTAAACTAGGACTAAACTAAGACTAAACTAGAACTAAACTAGGACTAAACTAAGATTAACTAGAACTAAACTAGGACTAAACTAAGACTAAACTAGAACTAAACTAGGACTAAACTAAGATTAACTAGAACTAAACTAGGGCTAAACTAAGACTAAACTAGACCTAAACTAGGACTAAACCAGGACTAAACTAGAACTAAACTAAGACTAAACTAAGACTAAACTAGAACTAAACTAGGACTAAATTAAGATTAACTAGAACTAAACTAGGACTAAACTAAGACTAAACTAGAACTAAACTAGGGCTGAACTAAGACTAAACAAGAACTAAACTAGGGCTAAACTAAGACTAAACTAGAACTAAACCAGGACTAAATTAGAACTAAACTAGGACTAAACTAAAACTAAAGTAGAACTAAACTAGGGCTAAATTAAGATTAAACTAGAACTAATCTAGGACTAAACTAAGACTAAACTAGAACTAAACCAGGACTAAACTAGAACTAAACTAGAGCTAAACTAAGACTAAACTAGAACTAAACTAAGACTAAACTAGAACTAAACTAGGACTAAACTAGAACTAAACTAGGACTAAACTAGAACTAAACTAGGGCTAAACTAGGGCTAAACTAAGACTAAACTAGAACTAAACTTGGACTAAACTAAGACTAAACTAGAATTAAACTAGGGCTAAACTAAGACTAAACTAGAACTAAACTAGGGCTAAACTAAGACTAAACTAGAACTAAACTTGGACTAAACTAAGACTAAACTAGAATTAAACTAGGGCTAAACTAAGACTAAACTAGAACTAAACTAGGACTAAACCAGGACTAAACTAGAACTAAACTAAGACTAAACTAGAACTAAACTAGGACTAAACTAAGATTAACTAGAACTAAACTAGGACTAAACTAAGACTAAACTAGAACTAAACTAGGACTAAACTAAGATTAACTAGAACTAAACTAGGACTAAACTAAGACTAAACTAGAACTAAACTAGGACTAAACTAGGACTAAACCAGGACTAAACTAGAACTAAACTAAGACTAAACTAAGACTAAACTAGAACTAAACCAGGACTAAACTAGAACTAAACTAGAGCTAAACTAAGACTAAACTAGAACTAAACTAAGACTAAACTAGAACTAAACTAGGACTAAACTAGAACTAAACTAGGACTAAACTAGAACTAAACTAGGGCTAAACTAAGACTAAACTAGAACTAAACTTGGACTAAACTAGAACTAAACTAGGGCTAAACTCATTGAAGGGGCGGCAGTAGCTCAGTAGGTAGCGTATTTTACCCATTGACCAAAAGGTTGGCGGATGTTGGCCTTGATTCTGCTGACTCTGAGAGCAGTATGTTATTTTGCTTTATACAGACTCACTGCTGCTCTGTTTTGCAGGAACAATTCAGCGAAAGCTCCCACGAAAGGTGGACGTCCTGGAAGGGGAAAACGCTGCCTTCTGTGTGGAGGTGGACAAAGAGGAGATGGACATTCATTGGTACAAAGATGGCATGGAGCTTCGGGAGACTCACCAGACCATCCTCAAGTCATTTGGTCGAACCCACATCCTGGTCTTTGTGAACACGATGCCTCAGGACTCTGGTCAGGTGACTTTCCTCGTGGGCAGGTCCAAGACGTCCTCCCAGCTGAGGGTCAAAGGTAAAGTTGACCCATATTTTTAGCAACATGGAACTACAGTTGTGGCAAACAAGTTCTCAAATAAATGATGGTGTTATGTTGGGCACTTTTAGACACTTAAATTAGGTCACATTAGGGAGCTTAGTCTTACAGATAAAGATTGTCTGGTCAGAAATTTTGGCATTTCAGGTTCAAATATAGGCAGGACATGGCAATAAAGAACAGCCCTTTTTTAAATTGTTTTGAAGAAAACTCTATTGTGTAGGGACTGAAGTCATGATTCGATTTGATTCACAATTTTATGTTGACAATTACAATTTTTTACGATTTTTATTTGCAGATTTAGTTGCAGTATAATTATGACCAAAAGGATTTTTTGACATAGCTTATTTGTGTCTCCTTATCAAAATTAAATTGTTGTACATTTCTTATTAACAGAAATTGAATAAAAAAGTAGATATTAAAACAATGACGTAAAAATAACAAAAATATATAAAATAATTTGTTAGACACTTTTATTAACACTTTTCTACTATCCTTCAAAAACAAAGACACTACAGTAGCAAGCAATGCATAGAGAAGCAGTTTATCATGAATCCACGCCTCAATAATTTATAATGCGCCTAATACAAGTCAAGTAAGTCTATATCAGTGAGGAAAGACATCCTCAGTACAGACTCTGATCTCCATGGAAACGCTTCGAGGGAGGGGCCACTGAAACTTCAGATAAACTTTAGCTGTTGTTAGCCACTTAGCTTTCCTTTGGCTGAACGATGGTAAACGGAGCGAACAGGTGCAGCCTAAATAAAACCTTCAGATGTGTACTCTCTACCGTTCGTCCTGGGTTTGTTGTTGTTTTTCCCTGTGCGCTGTGTGCGCGCTCCTCCGTCTGTGCGAGAGGTGAGGGAGCACTCTTCTGAGCCGCTCCGAGTAATGAAGCTCTTGTGCAGTCTTTTCATGTCCCCAGCACGTCGGGCTAATGATTTTACGAGTCCTGTAAACTAAAACTTTTTCTTCTGTAAAATGGTCAGGTAATGATGTCTAGCACCAAACATGTGAGCCAGATTATGCACCATTATACTTTGGTGGCATGCACACAGTTTTAAAGGGACATCGCGATTAATTTTTTTCCGCACTGATTCAAAATTTCTCTCTTATGCATCAATTTTTAGCCGATTTACGAAGAATCGTTACATCTCTACTATTGCGGATTGGCCTTTTAATTATACGACATTGGTGTTTTCATCCAGTGGTACAATGGTACAAATGCATACTTTTGAAAATGGTCAAGGAAGTCATTGCTGGAGCAGCTCTGCACTGTGAAATTATTGTCTTCAGTTTAAAAATTGATGCAATAGTGTTGGTAACACATTCTAAACAGCTATTTGCTGCCAGGAATGAGCCAGTGAAGTAAAAATACAGGGATTTTGTGCTCTTGGTTTATGTTGCCTGATTTAAATTCAAAGACATATTTTATCTCAACAATCAAATCCTCATAATTTGAAAACCTCTAACCATAAATCTAAAAATGTGGTAACATAGGGCTGACCCCATTGTACTGTAAATAAAACAAACTTTTAAAACCATGTATTGGCCAGACCTTTGACTATTTTTTCCTGTTGTTGCAGCGGCCAGACACTGCCCGCCCAGCGCTCCAGTGGGGGTTCAGATCAACACAGAGCGGGCCAACGCAGCTCTCCTTTCCTGGATACCGGCTCAGGACTCCCGTAAAAACCCTCCGTCTGGATACGTCCTGGAGCGGCAGGAGGTGGGCACAGGGTCCCAGGAGTGGCTGCAGTGTCTCACCACGGATTCAGCTACGTCTGTGGAGATCCTGGGCGACAGTGTCCCGTGTGAGGCCGACTACCGCTTCAGGATCTGCAGCGTGAACAAATATGGCAAGAGCAACAACGTGGAATTCCCTCGCACGGTTCACTTAGGCAAGTTCAGTTTAAACAAACTTCTTATTTTGTACCAAAATAAAGTATTGTTTTTACTCTGGGCTGCTTTTGAAGTTAGTGTAAATCTGATTTGAGCAAAAGGAAGGCAAGTTTCTTTTTTGTTTATGCCAATTACATACTACCTATAGGCTACACGTACTTTCTAAGCATTGGACTAGCATTATTAAAAACAGTAACAATCAATCCATTTCTTTTTTGCTAAGTACAGTTCTTCCAAGTGTACTTTTTAGTGCCAATAATAAGTTTGATTTTCTGACATTTATGAACAATTGCCTGCCATAAGCATTCCCAATTGTGTCTGTCAGATGTGTGACTCATCAGTGCATCATCATGGCAACAAATACCACTGTTAATCAAAAAGGAGCTAATAATAAGATAATAATAACAACAGTGCAGAGCCACGAATGTGACCACATTTCCCCAATTCCCTTTTGATGAATTTACTATTTCTCACACATCAATACTGCTGTAGCAAGCGGCGCTGGCTATAGACTCACCAGCACTACGATGACATAAAAACACTGTATAGAGCCTGAAATTTGTGCCAACTGACTTCAGTCAGAGCCACGATTCAATGTGTGAACAGTCGGGCAAAAAACTCCCCAAAAAATAGATTCTGTTGTGTCAGAGAGATTCTGTAAAGCCATGTCAGTGTTTTATGTAATGTTACCTCTCACACTTAGCCCAGCAATGAGCTTTTTATTTTGTGGTGGAAACTTAGCTACACCAATTTGGTATGTTATAATTCTTAATTGGATTTCGTCTCTTTCAGTTCCTGTTGCCAGAATCCAGGCTCCGTTACAGGACGCCCTAGTCCCAGAGGGGCAGGATGCAGTCTTCTCCATTGAACTCACTGCGTCTATTATCGGGACGTGGTTCCTGAACTGGCACTCAGATCCAGGAGGACGAGCGGTTCTCGATGCGCAGAACCAGAACACATCAGTCTCTGCGAATACGAGGAGTACGAGATACGGACAACGGAGCGGAGATTACATTTATTGCTTATGGCATCAGAGACTCAGCAGCACTATACATTCAAGGTGTGTGATAATTTACCTTTTTAAATACCATACATTTTATATGTTATAGTCTTTTCTAAATGGTATTTTATTATCAGAGTTAAAAACTTACTTTACTTTTTATAACTTCAGTTTAATGCTCATTGCTATAGACTTGAGTTAGACTAGCTAGATAGCTATAGATAGATAGATAGATAGATAGATTAAATAAAATATTTTAAGCTGGTGGTGAAGTGTTACCAAGAACTCCTCATGACTACATATTTAAACACCAAAACCCGAGCCAAAAAGAGTGAAAATTGCCTTTGGGTGCTAGCATATGCTACTGCTAACGGTTATTTAGCATTAACAGACATTTTTCAGAAGAAACAATGATTTTATTTGAAGATAACATCCTATATATATTTTTACTGTTTGTAAAAAAACAACTGCGTTCCAAATAATGGTACAGGAAGTCAAACAGAGCCTAATATAATTTCAATGGGGAAATCAACGTTAGCCAACAAGCATCAGAAATTAAGAATTATTAATGTAGTTTTGACGACCGACACCAATCGACCACATGTGAGTAATATCACAGCCTTTGTATAATAGCAAGTTTGTCATCGTTTAGCCATTTTATTTAATGTAGCGATTAGCGTCTATAATTAGCGTATAAGTTAAAGGCTACATAATTTACATTTCTTAATTTGAATGTTCTGTTGGACAGTATTTACAGAAATATGTCGGACCACATTAGTTTGTCATTGTTTGCTCAGATTTAATCCACCAGTCTCCACTAATCCAAGTTCACTTTAGCAACTATAGCTAACAATCAGATCTGCTGTCTAAAAACATCTAAATTAATATTTATTTTGCTATCTTGTAAAAAATGAATGGGATCGAATGCTAATCTTGGTACCAAGCTGCGAGTGCAACTTATCTAAATAAATATGTCACTCAATATCATTTTAAAAGGCAAGTTTTCTAAAGTTTGTATGATTTCATTATTATTTATTTTAGGAAATACTAACCTGGTAAAAGCCAGATTGTGATCAATCTGGAATGCCTCCCATTGAAAATGTTTGTAAAGGGGCAGGACTTTCAGTAGAATACTTGAAGGTGGTTGAATAGAGGCACTAGCTATATAGCTAAACCATAAACCGCTATGACAGTAAAACAATACAATAAAACGTTAGAAGATTTTTGCTGTTTTTGTAAATGTAGAGCAGCATACGTTACGTTTTCCGCGTCGCCATGTTGTTAACAAGTATCACTAAAAGTCCTTGTTACTTTTGGCAAATCTAAAACCCGCCCACTCTGCCACATCTGCCAGAGCCTGACAAGATGGTTTTTGTGAGTTTATAAACTCCCAAATTTTACGACAATCTACCTTGCTGTGCAACAGAACCTGGGCAGTAAAATGTTTATTCTTCAAAAGGGCTGTCTTTTGCCAATGCCATTTTTTAATGTTGTAAGTGTTCATATTGGTCCTCAATCATAATTCATTGTATTTAACTAAAAATAATGTACTAAAATGTTACACGTAAACAGATACTGTAGGAGTGAATGAATGTGTGTAAATATTTTTTTTTACAGCTCCTCTTGTTAAGTTCTCACCACTGTCAGAGATGGATCGAAACAAGTTTGTGGAGATTGGGAACCCCATAGTTCTGTACTGTGAGCTGTCAGACCCTGCAGCTCCTGTGCACTGGTATAAAAACGGGGTCGAACTCCACACCACCGAGGGTCTGCACATCCAATCAGAGGGCACCATGAGGCGCATCGTCATCCAATCAGCAGAGTTCTCTCATTCTGGCGTCTACTGCTGTGACGCCATTGATGATGTTATAAGATTTAACGTGGAAGTAGAAGGTAAGAGGCGTGTTTTGTTATTATTTCATCATGTTTTAAAGCTGTCCTCATCGTCAAAAAAATATTTCTAGTTAGTTAGGAGAAAGCATTTATAATTTAATTCTAATTATCTGTAGCACCACCCGTGAGGTTTTCAGCCGTACCAGAGGCCGAAAGGAACAAAAGAGTTTACTCTGGTTGGCCGCTTCTTTTACAATGCGAGGTGTCAGATCCCTCGGCCCAAGTGCACTGGTACAAAGATGGCTCCAAGCTTCATTCTCAGAGTGGAATAGATATTCTGTCTGAGGGTTTGCTGAGAACACTGATTGTTCATTCAGTAGAAATGTTCCACTCAGGACCATACTGCTGCAAGACAAAGGGTGACAGCATCACGTTCAGTGTGGACGTCACAGGTGATTTATTTACTGCCTAAGAACTAACAAATCTCTTTAGGGATTTCTTAATGTGCCTTTTAAAAGTCCATCACAGCTGGCTTATTTTTAATCCTTTGCAAAATTGCAGTTTGAACCTGTCATTCTTTGATACAGTATATCTGTATTTATATTGTCCTAACCTGCTTTGGTATTTTAGCTATGATATAACTGTGAAGGCTTTACATATGAAACCATGTATCTTGTAATGATGCAAGGTTGACTTCTAGTTGATTTAAGATTTAAACATATCTGTAGCTCCAGCTGTGACGTTTGCACCACTGTGTGAAGAAGTGAGGACCAGGTTGGTCAGAGTGGGTTGCCCCTTTGAGCTGCGGTGCGTGGTGTCAGCCCCAGAGGCCCATGTCCGCTGGTTCCACGAAGACACAGAGCTGAGTTTGAGCTCGGGGTGTGAGATACGGGCCGAGGGCGGCACAAGGATGCTGTTTGTTGAGTCCGCAGAGCTGTGCCACTCTGGTGTCTATACGTGCACCACTGAGGACGATACCGTGGAGTTCCATGTGGACATCCAAGGTGACTTAAAAAATGTTATGCTGTATGTAACAACTTGTTTTGTTTAGATGCTACTAATACATGCTGCTTCACACGTTTTGTTTAAGTGTTTAATGTTCAACCTATTTAACCTAAAGAAGTAAATACTACCTAAAGCCTTCTTTTAGTCCCTCCATTTGCTCTGTTTAATGGCTAGTAGTTTACCAAGTAATAACTTCTTGGTTTTATCAAGCTGTTTTAAATGTTTCAATGCTAGCTATACCTGCGACTACTGTCTTTGAGCGAAGGATGTCTCTTGAGGCGGTTAGACCGTTGGAGCTGGAGTGTGCGGTGGCAGACGCCGCTGTGTCCATTTGCTGGTTTAAAGACGATGAACAGCTTCTCTCACACAAAGTTTGGGATGAACAAAGTAACGGAGAAATGAAAAAACTCCCTGTGCCATCTGCTGAGCTTGAGCATTCAGTGCTAAACAGCTGTGAGGCCGTTGATGACACTGTCCACGTCACTGTGGATAACAAAGGTGATTGCTTTAATAGTAGTTTTTAAAAGTTTTGTAGAGACAGTACAACTAACATTACTCGATTTACATGTTTGTCTTTGGTCACTGGTGTTCTGTGTTGTTTCTGTTAAAAGTCTTTAACCTAATCTTTACTGATAACTGAAATAACTATGTAGTCCTTTTACTAGGACTAATTTATTGGGAGAAAAGCCTTCTTTCATTGAGTAATTTTACATTATACACAATTGTAACCTGAATCCACATCTGTAGCTCCTTCATTGCCACCATCGCCCACAACTGAAGTCTTGGAGACCAAGACGGTTGAAGAAGCTTATACAATGGAAACAAGTGCAATATTGGATTCTGCTGCGCGGGCTTCACCACAGATCCATAAGGAGTCTTACACTGAGCCTGAGTCTGAGATGGCAGACATCAAGAGGGCCCTTGTTATCGAACCAACCCATCCTTCAAACTCTGGCTCGTACTATTGTGCAACAGCAGACGATGTTGCACAACTGATTGTGAAAACTCAAGGTGATTTTAAATGTGTTTTGTGGTGGTTCAATGTTATTACTAACGCTGTATGTAGCTTTTAATCTGTCTTTGTTGTTACTGTGCCGTGTTGCAATAACTCTATAGGGATTAGATGTAATCTAATTACTGTTAAATTATGTTCAGTAAATGTCTTTAGTGTCACCTGTGACTTTTCTTCAGTGTCACCAGTGACTTTTTTGCCCGAAGCTGAGAAGACCAATCCCACAGAGGGGCACTGCTCAATCGTTCAGCAGTTTGAAATATCAGATCCCATTGCCAAAGCCTGTTGGTACAAAGATGGCACCCCAATTTATGCCCATAAACAGGTCAGCAGTGAATCCCTCAGTCAGAGCTGTCCCGTACAGTCCTGCAGCTCATCTGCTAACAGGGCAGTAGTCTGTGAGACGCCCGGCCAGGCGCAGCCAAATCTGGGTGACAAAGGTGGAGTTCCACTCTGTACATGGAGTTTATGTAGAGTGAGTTTATGTAGAGTTTAAAACTACCCACGGCTCATTGTTTTCTCTTTGGCTTTGTCCAAACAGAGCAGTGTCACTGTGCTGACCGAGAGATTGGTGAATCTGCCCAATACACTGTGGATGTCAAAGGTGATTTGATATATTTTGGCATCAGTCATCCATGTAACACAGCACATAAATGCCACTAACCAAAGTGGTCAAGCTCAACCATCTCTGCCCTCTGAAGATGTACGTTTAAACAGCTTCTTCATTAGATTGTGTTCCATCATTCTGTGCAGTTTCTGGCTCTTAATATATGTTGGGTGTTGTATCTCATACTAACATACATGTTTGTCATTTCACTCTTCATGTTAACCACCATCTTGCTTCTAACCAACACCTTAAACTCTTAAAATTCATCTTATTTCTTATCAACACAAGATCCTACCATGACATTGCTGCCCTGAACATTACCCTGTTGCAATGACAACGATTTCTTAAAAAAACTGAAGAAAATGAATTCCCTTCATGGATTTAAAGGGATAAAAGGTGGTAGTGTACAGATTAGCAGGTTATAATTATTAGCTGACCATTTTAGGAGGAAGTGAGGGCTCACCAAAGACCAATCCTGGTCATCCTTCTTGTTTGTCTTTGCAATGGATTCTCCCATAACTCCATGCTAACCCACACTGATGTAAATATTCTGTTATACAAGAATCTGTTGAGATCATCAACCACTGAAAACCTTTCTCTGTGTACACCATGATTGCTTATAGCAACACCGACCCGGCTCTCAGACCGAGAGAGGCACAAGCCCAATGAGGAGGTGTATCCTGAAGAGGTCGACTGTGCAAATCCAAAACATGGAGTGGGCTTCGTGGAGAGACCAGAGACCAAGATGAACCAGGAACATTCCAGGCCTTCTCCAACTCTTCATTCTGCACTCAAATCAAAGGCGGACTCAGTTTCACTGAAAAAACTGGACAAACTGTCATCTAAAGCACAGACTGAGTCCATTTCAACTGGACAGTTCAGCAGAAAGCTCTCTCAGTCAATGGCAGAAACTGTTTCAACAGAACCTGCTGAATTATCATTTGACTCACTGACTGAACCTGTTTTAATGGAGCTCAACAAATTGTCAGAAAGACAAACTGAGCATGCTCAGACTACAGTCTGTGGTAGTTTGGTAAATATACAGCAGTGTGATACACAGAGTTTCAGTGCCCAACGGACAGAAGAACAAGGTGAGGAATTTATTTACTTCACACAGCACAGAGAAACTCAGCCTGAGGACTATAGAGCTGCTCAAACAGCCACTGTTCACTCAGATGTGCTTCTGCAATCATCCAGCAAACCTGCTTTTTCAACTATGCCTTCACAAAAGCAGCAGGGCTCAGTGCAGGCAGCAACAGTGCAGCTGTCCCAGCTCAATGTCACAAATGAGTTTTCAATAGGAGCTTCATCAAAGCACCTTCAGCAACTCATGCACACTTTTGAAGTTTTACAAGAGGACTCTGACTTTGGGGTTAAAAGGGCTAAAATAGACTTTCCTTTAGAAACAGAAACATTTATACAGAGGGACTCTTTAGGATTCTTAGACTCTCTAATGGTTCAGTCTGAGAAGTGTTTAAACACCACACATTCTGCATCTGTCCAATCAGAGGAGCCATTTCACACTAGACAAGCTTCTTCTGTCCAGTCAGAGGAGTCATTACAGTCTAGACAAGCTTCTTCTGTCCAATCAGAGGAGTCATTACAGTCTAGACAAGCTTCTTCTGTCCAATCAGAGGAGTCATTACAGTCTAGACAAGCTTCTTCTGTCCAATCAGAGGAGTCATTACAGACTAGACAAGCTTCTTCTGTCCAATCAGAGGAGTCATTGCAGAATAGACAATCATCTGTCCAATCAGAGGAGCCATTGCAGAATAGACAATCATCTGTCCAATCAGAGGAGCCATTGCAGAATAGACAAGCATCTGTCCAATCAGAGGAGTCATTACAGACTAGAAAAGCTTCTGTCCAATCAGAGGAGCCATTACAGACTAGACAAGCTTCTGTCCAATCAGAGGAGCCATTACAAACTGAACAGGCTTCTTCTGTCCAATCAGAGGAGCCATTACAGACTGAACAGGATTCTTTTGTCCAATCAGAGGAGCCATTACAGACTGAACAGGATTCTTTTGTCCAATCAGAGGAGCCATTACAGACTGAACAGGATTCTTTTGTCCAATCAGATGACCTCCACAGTGCTCTGCCACAGCCTGCTGCTAAACCAGGAATGATTCTAAATGTCCTGCAAACTGCAGCTGATCAGAACTATGTGGATCACTGTAACTTCAGGACAAACTTTCAGAGTGTCATTCAAACTACAGCAGAGACATGTTTGGATCTCAGAGACTCCTGGGCCGAGGAGTTAAAGAGGTTATCTACAAACAAAGTCCAACTGGAAAAGCTTGTCGATTCCTCAGAGAATGTTTCAGTTCAGTCACTACAGCCTGTTGCTTTTCAAGGAACACAGACTTATCTTCACAGTACCCACTGTGACCAAGCAAACTATCCTCAAACTACTGCAGACTCACTGCTCTTGGTCTATGGCTTACCAGACCAGAGCTACTGTTCACTCCAAACAGTCCCCCACCAATCCCAGTCAACAATGATAAAAGCAGAATCCCACCAAAAGGAGGACGAAAGGGGCAAGCACAAAGATGGCTCCTTTGCCTGTGGACAGATATCTCACAGCAAGCAAACAGAAGCGGATCACGTCAAAGAGCATTCAAGAGATTCTGAGGAGTTTTATTTCTCAAAGACTTTTGGAGGTGGCTACATTGACAGAGTCACTGCAAATAAGGTGGCTGATGAAGGTGATTTAAATGGTTAGCATTACCAATGGAAGCAGGACGAGTGTAGACATTTTAAATCCAAAAATTTGTAATGTTTGACATTTGTTAAAGAGTAAGGACAAGGCTATAGGCTATAGACACATCCTCTGACAAATACTATAATGTAGCAGGTCTATGGCCAGGATTTATGGGGAAGGGACCTGTTTGACATTATTGTTTTTTTATTCAATATGTAATTTTTTTTGCATCTGTACATAACACTGTTAAATTATGGAAAATAGAGGTAGTTGTGGAAGAAATTGGCAGACAAATGAATTGGTCATATTCAGTTAATGTGAAAAGTGATATGGAATCGTAAACACATTATCTGCATTACAACAATGGAAGTTTCAACCATTGTTGGTTCTATGTACATCTTGTAAAATAAAATATTTATTGATATAGCTAATGCTATTTAATGTCAATTTGCAGGAATGTAGGAAATGTAGTGATAATGGTAATAATGTGCTAATAATAATGATTGCTGTTATTAAATAGTTACTTAGATATAACATTCAGTAATATATTTTTCCTTGAGGAAGTAGTCTGAGTCCGAGAGAAGGCATCACCATGGATGACTCTAAAGCTGAAAGTTTGAAAAAAGGCTCAAAGGTTCAGGTTGTGATTAGGCCTCTAGGACCAGAGTTTCACTAGTACCAAATAACCTTTTAACCCATTTAAGGAGATAGTAAGAGTGTACCTGGCTGGCTTTTAGAGCTGCACAATATGAGAAACACATGATATGCAATAGCTCTGTTGATTAGTGTGATGTAATGGCAATATCTTAATAAACTATTGTGACATAGTTCAGTTAACTTAAAGCACATATGTAAGTTCCTGTATTTACTGGTCAAAACTGTGTCGCAGTCAAAACTTAACAGTTATTGTGTTTGCTGATATCATGAAAATGATAACTTTGTAATATATTGTGCAGCCCTACTGGCTATAGAACAGTATTACTATATAAAGATTTGCACCAAAAAGTGCTCTAAAGTAACTAGATTTGTGTGAGAGAGGTACGTGTGAATTTCCATCAGTGCGTTTGTACCGTTAAATAACTTGAGTGTCTCTTTAGAGTACTAATATAAAGATATAGTTGAGAATATAATTTAACTCTGTAGCACTGTTGGCATGACTAATCTTATTTGTTCTGCCATTGTTTTTAAGCTTACCTTTTGCACTAATTGATGATAATGATTTTCTTTTGGTGTTGCTCCAAACGTCCCCAGCTCTTCCTGTGACTATTACTGCTTATGGGGAAACGGAGAGGTCATGTGAAGCTGGTGAAGCCATAGCGCTGCAGTGTGAAGTGTCAGACCCAAAAGCACAAGTGACATGGTTCAAGGACGGAGTTAAACTCTGTGAAGGGGACGGTCCACAGATACTGTCCGAGGGCTCAAAGAGAGGACTGGCCCTTCAATCTCCCACACCGGGTCACTCTGGCGTTTACAGCTGCCACACTACCAACGATTCAGTGCAGTTTCACGTGGATGTGACAGGTGAAAGGAGCTAAATGCTTTTAGCATTAACAGACCTTAAATCAAGATACAGATAAAGTCCAATATCCAAACTTTAACTTGTTAGTTCTAGTCAGTTTGTGGTGTCAGGTTTGGTCTTATCCCTCCAAATGTACACCATAGAAACAGTGATTAAATATAGAATTTATATTATGTAGGAAAAATTTGTAAAATTGACTTGAGCTTTTTATACAGATATCTTATTAATACTGACGTATGGCTCTAAGTGCATTCATAGAAACAGTCCAATGTCTCTACAACTTGATCTTGGCCATTTTAGCATTAGTATTTTGGCATTGTTTCGTTAGGGTTAAATATAGATTACTTACACTTTTTAGGACCCCATGGGAACCCAGATATTTTCTAGAACTGATGCATTGGAGTATTAAAGTTATGTTGCTGCTTATGGTAATGTTGAGATTCAGTGGTTTACTGAGTCAGTAACATACCTTTGATTTAATGTTCTTATTCCTTATTTGATTTTGTAGCTCCCATTTTCAAGTTTTCAGCTCTGTCCGAGGATGAGCAGAGAAAGACAGTAGTGGAGGGCTGTCCTTTAGCTCTTCAGTGTGAACTCTCAGATGCCTCTGGAGAAGTCACGTGGTACAAGGATGGGACAGAGCTCGTGCCTCAGAATGGAGTAGACATCCAGACAGAGGGACATGTCAGGAGTGTGTTTGTCCCGTCGGCCGAGAGGTCCCACTCCGGAGTGTACCGCTGTGAGTCAAAAGACGATGACATCCAGTTCACTGTGGACATACAAGGTGACCAGAACCCTGTGGTGCCTAACCTGTTTGCACTGTGTACTAATACAGCCGCAGGTGGCTAACCCCAATTTGCCTAACTTAACAAATCTGTGGGATTATTGTTAATAAGTAATGTTTTTTATCTTTGAGAAAAGTCATTAGACAAATGTAGCATAGTGACATAATGGACATAGGTTAAGTATTAACACAAAAATGTTAATTGGTTCATTTGGAAGTTTCCATTTGCACATGTTTATAACTTTTCAGTGCTGTTGAGTCATCTGAACATACTTGTGGTCTAAGGAAAAGCACTACAGTGGCACAAGATACCAGCTTTAGAGTCAAGACCACTAAGAGATAATCAGTTGTAGGGTTTGCTTTGCAACAAAGGGTTACACATGCTTCAGGACCATCGGATGTGGGCTGACCCTGTCCTGTCTGAGACTAAATATCTGAGGTGCTACAATGCTCTAATGCAGTGCACTCACTCTTTTGTCTGCCGTGTGTTTGTTGCTTAAAGTCTTTGACTGCTAAACTTGAGTTTGTTTTTGTGTCTAACATAAGTAACCTTTATGTTACTCTGTTAAACATGTTTTTGAGCTCTCAGGGGTCATCTGTCAGTGCTTGTTTCTTAAGTTCTTACATTTTCTCTTTGGGTAATGAAGATAACTTAATGAATCCACTTGTGTGTTAGATGTAAAACCCACAGTGCAAGCTGTGACCTTCTTAGAGCTCCAAGAGAGAGACAGGAAAAAGCTGGTCCAAGAGGGCTCTCCTGTTGTTCTTCAGTGTGAGCTTAGCCAGGAGCCCACGACTGACGTGACCTGGTTCAAAGATGGACTGAAACTCTGTTCAGACAATAATACAGCGATGCAGTCGGATGGTTTGGTCCGAACTTTAACTATTCATTCATCTGAACAGCTGCACAGTGGAGTCTATGAGTGTTCCACAACTGATGACAAGGTCCAGTTTGAAGTGGACGTGGAAGGTGATTTCTTCTAAGGTTTTTAATGAAATTAAGGCTAGACTGGCGTTAATGTCTCTTCTATAAAACCACTCTCATTCCCTCCTTTAGGCCGATCTCCACACATCTTACCAGTTGCACTATCTGAAAAATGCAAGATGGTCTCTGTGGGTTCTCCCATTATCCTCCAGTGCCAGGTCTCAGATCCTGGGGCTCAAGTTTCTTGGGCCAAAGATGAAGTTGAACTATTTTGTAAAACTGGCCTTGACATGAAAAGAGATGGCTGTTTCAGAAAACTAATGGTCCATTCTGCTAAGCTCTCTGACACTGGTTCGTACAGCTGTAGCCTCGCCACTGACGTTGTGACGTTTAGCGTCGATGTCCAAGGTGAAGTTTGTGTGCCATAAAATCTATAACATCCAGTGATTCACTCATGTCCTAAAAGCTTAACTAAGTGTGGTCTGCAAATCTAATACTCACAGCTACTCCAGTCAAATTCTCACAACTCCCGGAGGTTGCTAAAAACAAATTTGTGGAAGCGGGCTGCCCGATCATCATGCAGTGTGAGGTCTCAGAGCCATCAGCCCAGGTTTACTGGCACAAGGACGGAGAAGTGCTGCAGCCACAGAGCGATTATGGCATTCAAAGTAAAGACAGGCTCAGAGCTCTGCTCGTAAAGTCCGCTCAGATCAGACACAGTGGTGTGTACAGCTGTGAGGCTGCAGACGACCACATACAATTCAAGGTGGATGTTGCAGGTGATCTAATTATTCTGAGCTCACTAACGGTTTTAGTGAGTGCTTGGCTACTAATGGACATTACAGTTAAGCAACTGCAAGATGAGATTTACAGTAAGGATTTTCAGCCTTCAGAACTGTGAACCCCCAACTGCTAATAACAATTATACACAAACACCAGCAACGCTGATATATCACATTAAGCTCCATAAAAACACATTTAGCACAAACTCCTCCAGAAAATTTGACATTTTCGTCTGTAACTACCATATTATTGATATCATCTACATTACATCCTTCTGGCCTGGTATACAGTGTAGATACATCTTATAAACAACAAACAACACAACACTATTTTAAAACACACCGTTTCATGGGATTTTTGTTGGGTGAACTGGTCTGACATGTTTCACTCATTAGTAAACCTTGGAATGAACATCTTGTTCACACCGTGATACACTTAGCCGGGTATGGACACAGCTCTGAATAGAAACTTGGGAGTGTCTCCAACTGATGATATTTTCTTACCAAGAACTAATCCACCTGCTGATCTGGGACTGAACCTGGAGATGCATTCCATGTTTTTTTGTCCATGTTTTACATGTAAATATATGCAAAACGCTTTAGAGGTAGTTTTAGTCATTAAGAATGATTATGCTGCTGCTGCTGAAAGTTACTCAAATGTAAATTTCTATAGCACCCGCTTTGGTTCTCAGCTGTTCCAGAGGCTGAGCGGAGCCGATGTGCTGACGCAGGCAGAGTGGCCCCAGTGCAGAGTGAGATCTCAGACAGTACCAGCCAAACCTGCCAGTTTACAGACAAGAAAAAGCCTTTGCCGATATTTGAAACGTGCTGTGAATCAGGGCGGACACAGGTTATGGAGCCAGCCACCTCCTCCTTTTCAGAGCCGTACACTTGTGCTTCCAAAGATGAGTCAGTTTCCTTTGTCCAAGGTGATATTCACAGTCTTTCCTAGGCAAGATTTTTCATTTCTACATTTCATTGGCTTCTAACCCTTTAAATGGAAGCAAAACTTGGTCACCATCGTAATCATCACAGCACATGTTTTTCTTGGTTTTCGGCTCGCTTCTGGTCATCACATTTCATCACTCAACTCTCAGAAAGTCCATTTACTTGGCTTAGTAGTGTTAGCAGATTAACACTGAGTAGTTCTCTAGATGGCAGTGTCTGGAGCCGCATGCTCAGCCAAGTGCAGCAAATGCATGGCCATCAATGACATGCCGTATTCAACCCCTTACCTCATTTTATGTACCACTTTTTTACAGTGCCGCCAGTAACATTTAAAGAAATGCCAGAGGAGGACCTCCTGAAAAGTGTGGTGGAACAAGAAGAGCTTGTTTTGTCATGTGAAGTGTCGGTGCCCGAAGGTGCTGTCCAGTGGTATAAAGATGGAAGTGAGATACAACCAAGTGACAGCATTAGCATTCAGACTGAAGGCATCAAGAGGAGTCTAATAATCAGCTCTACAAAGCTGTCAGACACTGGAACGTACTCCTGCCGCGCCGGAGACAATATGTTAATGTTCAAGGTCAACATACGAGGTAACAGCATGGGGATTATGAATAATCTTTACAAACACACAAGAGTACAAGAGTAGTGTTATCACAGTCTATCTAGAAGTTTCCAAACTTGTACAGTTCATGCAGAAGCATTAACAATGGTTCTATATAGCATTAATCCCAAATAAGTTTTCAGTTGATGGGCTAAGGCAGAGGCCTTGATGACCAGTTTCTCAGGGAGGTCTTCAGCTCGCACCTCCAGCAGAGCTTTGGCTGCAGACGTAAAGTCTGAGCTCTTCACCTCCATTGTCTAAGTGGTCTCTGCTGTGGTGGCAATCCTTGAACCCGGTGTTGAGGACCACAGGAGGACCAAAGGAGTCCATATGAGCCAGGCTTGTGGTATTCTGTAAGCAGCTGATACCTACAAAGAGGGCAAGCAGACTACAGCCGTGGTGGAGGCAGTGCTCTGCCAACACTGTGTAGTGGAAGTGTGGAGCTGTAGACCCCAACTGGACATTGTTGGAAGAATTATTTACAGAATTTTAATTTACTGAAACACCTTCGATTCAAGAAGGCAAGGCTGTGGCCTCAGAAGTGGAAATTTTCATGACAGAAACTTAGAGATAGGGTTATGAGGTTGGAGTCTCCACAACTCAGACATCTGTTTCAGATGCCTTTAAGAGTTCAAGTTCCAATATACTCAAAAGACAATTGGGTCCAAGCAAAAACTCGTGATGTGGGTGACCTGAGTGATGACAAGATCATTTTTCTACTTTAACTTTGACAAAAATTTAAGAGTGGTCAATTTCTGGCTACTTGACCACAATAAAAAAAAAACATTATACAGTACAGTCGGTACAGTATTAGCAAATAGGATACAGCCCACTTTACACTGATGGTACTCATGAGTGTGAATGACAGGCCTGTTGATATACTTCATTCTAATCAAATATACAGTAGAATCACAACAAAAGGCTTAAAAAGAAGTCATCTGGACTTGGTTTGTTGAGGGCATTTCAACTCTCTTCCAAAAGGCTTTGCCAATTCTGAAATAAGCTGGTGAGAGAGCTGCGTTTATGGTCCTTGGAGGGAAGAGTTTTCAACCTATAACTAAATTCTGTGGGTCTAGAGTGTCATGTGTCCTCTGGTGGAGTGACTGGGACAGTGGTTACCTGAGGCCCATTAGCAGAATCTGATTTTTCAGATGTTTATGACCTGGGTGAAACTGTTTAGATATGGGTTTTAAGAGACCATTGTAAATAGATGGAAGGTTAAATCTCAAACCATTTCTGTTGAAAGAAGGGTTTTCTTTTAGTCCAGATGACATCTTTTTAAACTCTTTGTTGTCATTCAGCCTGGATGAGTCTTCATGGACATGCAGTGGATAATGGTTTACATTTACTTTTGAAGAGCCTCCGGTGATGATCGTTTATCCTAAAGAGGATGTGCATTTGGACCGTCATGTTCCTGACGAGATCATTCTGAGCTGTGAACTGTCTCGTCCAAACGGAGTAGTGAGCTGGTACAAGGACGGACAGAAGCTCCAGGAGAGCGAGAACATCAAACTGAAAGTGGAAGGACCTTACCGACGGCTGAAGATCCAGTCGAGTCGAGTGGAGGACTCTGGAGAATACATCTGTGATACGGACGATGACTCCATCTTCTTTCAGCTCAGTATCACAGGTAAACATGGGCTTTACCTCTGTAGACATGTCTTTGTCCCATCACCTCCTTTTTTGAATATGAACAACAAAATATCACTCATCATCTTGATTATCTGTGAACAGCAGAACTCTTTATCTACTGTCATTTGTAAGGATGTTTCTGAAAATATTAGCCATTTATTTTGTTGTTCATATTCTTTTAAATCAGTATTGCTCTTTTGGTAACACCGTATACAGACTGGGACTCCATTCTACAATTTGCAGGTTTTCTTATAAGGGACTGCCCCTGTTGTTTTTAAAGGGGCTATATTATGCTAAATCAACTTTCTTCCACATTATAATGTTGTTCCCTCATCAAAAATAGACCTGGAGTTGTGTTCTGTTCATTCATACATGTTTGCGTAATCCTGTATTGTCTGGCTGGAGGTTCTGAGGCCTCAGAACGCCCAGTTTCACGAACCTCCCCCCACTCCAGGAAGCACTGACTAATCCCCAAGCCCTCTACATTCAGTCTACTCTCATTCATTTATCCAAAAAACAGTGTACAGCTCTGTTTCCACTGATTCCTCACAGACATTTTTATTTTTGGAAGAAAATGGCATCGTATATCATTTAAGGAAGTAAAAAACCTTTTTCTGCTGGTCTCTTCTCCGGTTTCTTTATGGCAGTAGTAAAGGGTTTATTAAAAACATTTTATTTTGGTCACATAATGTTTTTAAAGGTTGCAAAATGTGCTGCCGTTGTAGAGGTGACCAAGATTGGTTTAAAGATATATAAAAGCATAATATAGCCTCTTTAAACAAAACCAGTGAAAATATGTTCAGAGTAGAGGCACTTTTGGGGCAGCTAAGTGGTTAAACAAACTAAACATCAGTTTCCTTTAGATCCAGACCTTCTTTTTCTTTATTTAAAGGCCTACTATGTTGTCAAGATGGAATTATGGTCATACAGCAGCACATACTTCCAGATGTGTTTCTCTTGCAGAACCTCCAGTGCGTATCGTGTCTCCAAGCCAGTCCCAGATGGAGTTGTGCCAGCAGACGTCCGAGCGGATGGTCCTGAGCTGTGAGATCTCCAGACCTAACGCCTGTGGTGCGCTGGTACAGAGACGGACTCGAGGTGGAGGAGAATGACAACCTCCTTTTAGAGGTGGATGGGGTCTACAGAAGGCTCATAATCCCCAAAACCACGGTGAAAGACTCAGCAGAATATGTGTGTGACACCGCAGACGATTCCATGACTTTTTTTGTGAACATTGCAGGTAAACAAAATGTTAATTATAGTAATGAATACACAGATCAGGTATTACCATGGAATAACTCTAAATTTCCTTACATCAGAGCCTCCAGTTCGCTTTGTCAGACCTCGGAAAATGGCGAGTAAAGTGGAGAAAGTGGCCGGGGAGACTGTGGTCCTGGATTGTGAGGTTTCCAGACCAAATGCTGAAGTGACATGGAAGAAAAACGGGGAGGAAGTGGAGGATTCCCGAAACGTCACAATTCTTGAAGATGGTGTAACGAGACAGTTAACCATTCACTCTCTGACTTTAGAAGACGCTGGAAAGTATGTGTGCGACGCGAAAGACGACGTCATGGACTTTGCAGTGACTGTCAAAGGTAGGTTAACTATCACAACTTGTTCTGTCTTTTATTTTTGTGGAAAGGATTGTGTAAAAAGACTTAGACTTCCAATGACACCATCTGATGCAGTGTGGAAAAGCAGCATGTTACTTTAAGCAGCTATTTATTAAGACCAAAAGGAACACAACTTTGATTAAGCGATGGTTTATTACAGGCCTAGGTCTGGCTCTTCAGACCCAATTACCTAGGAAAAGTGGGTCTAAACCCCTTCTATCAGTAGAGGTGGTGCCTGGATTGCGATTGTGGCGGGGCAAAATGTAAGGGGGAGGTGCTGTTGGTGGGCAGTGCTAACAAAGACGCTGGCATGTGTTGCTGATCCATTTGGGGGCAACAGGGCAGGTTAATGTTCACTCGTGTTCAGGGGTGTAGCTTGAAATTCTGGGCCCTTTGTATTAAGGGTGCTCCGATCAATCGGCCGCGATCGGTGTTTGGCCGATCATGGCAAAAAATAGAGTGATCGGTAAAATGGGCCGATCAGAAGGGCCGATCAAATTACAACAAACACGCGAGGCTCTCACATTTACTGTCCTGCAACTCCGGTTTGATTAAACAGCAGTAGCGTTATTCTAGCAGTGTTTGTAAGTTAAGCCCGGGTTATAACTAACATAAACCTGCCCTGGAGCTGCTGCTTTGTGTCCCCGTTTTGTCCCCGCCTGCTCTTGGAACGCACGGGACAGAATCGAGGCGCAGCAGTGCTTGTATTTGCAAACACCAACGCAAATAGAGCTACAGCTAACCTGCTAATATTTACTGTTAAAAGCATTAAGAAAGTTCAGAGTCTGCCTGTGTCTTGTTACACGGAGAAAACTGTGCGTTTTGTGGCTTAAACTGCACCAAGTGGCTGCTAATGGAAAGAGAAAGTAAAAAAGCAGCCCATGTGTCTGGGAAGAGCACCTCAGAACGCCCAGTTTCACAAACCTTCGCCCACTCCAGGAAGCACTGACCAATCCCCAAGCCCTCTACATCCAGTCTTATCCAAAAAACAGTATATAGCTCTGTTTCTACTGATTCCATTTTTATTTTTGGAGGAAAATGGCATTGTATATCGTTTAAGGAAGTAAAAAACCTTTTCATTCTCTGACTCTGTTCAAACGAGCGCAGCAGAGCAGCACTCTGCTGGTCTCTTCACCTGTTTCTTTATGGCAGTCTTAAAGTGTAACATCTGGAATATCCCAACATTGTTCTGATACAAATAATAATAATACATTTTATATATAAAAGCGCTTTTCATGACACTAAAAGACGCTGTACAAGGGTAAAAAAGAGAAACAAACAACAAAACAAGCAAACAAATATGAAACTTTAAACTTTAAAAGCCATTCTGAAAAGGTGGGGCTTGAGAAGGTTTTTGAAGGTGGGGAGGTCAGTCACGGATGGGTTGTGGGAGTGAATTCCAGAGGGTGGGGGCAGCGACGGAGAAGGCTCTGTCACCCCAGGTTCGGAGCTTGGTCCTGCAGGGCAGGGAGAGAAGGTTGGCAGCAGAGGATCGGAGGGAGCGGGACGGGGTGTGGCGGTGGAGCAGGTCAGAGAGGTAGGAGGGGGCCAGGTTATGGAGGGCTTTGAATGTGATTGAGGAGGATTTTGAATTGGATGCGTTGAGGGATAGGGAGCCAGTGGAGATTTTGGATGACAGGGGTGATGTGGTCACGGGAGGGCGGGTGAGAAGGCGGGCAGCAGAATTTTGAATGTATTGTAGTTTTTGGAGAGTTTTGGAGGTGATACCATAGAGGAGGCTATTGCAGTAGTCGAGTCTTGACGTGATGAAGGCATGTATTAGGGTTTCAGCAGCAGAAAAGGACAGAGATGGGCGGAGTCGTGCTATGTTTTTTAGTTGAAAAAATGCAGTCCGTGTTATTTATATATTCATAACAAACAGTTCTTAGTCATACGAATACTGTGGTTGGTTATAGTAATAGTCATATTTGTGTACTGTGCAACTCTTGTGAGTACACCGCCCCCTGATCGCTTACTGTATCTCCTGCTCTTCTTTTCTTTTAATTCAGATAAAATCTAATGTTAACTGCTTTTGACTGGCCTAAATAAAGAAGCGATTACTCACAGTCTGCACAATTACTTACTATTCTGTCTAATTTTATCATCTCCTTAGAGCCTCCAGTGAGGATTATTGGAAAACCCGAAGGCAAAACGGAGAAGCAGTTCTTGGTCTCAGATGACATAATCCTGGTGTGTGAGTTGTCGAGGTCCAACGCTGCGGTCAGCTGGTACAAGGACAACAGGCTGATCGACGACAGCGAGAGGTTCTGCAGCGAGGAGCAGGGCGTCTTCAGGTCTCTGGTCGTGTTAAACGCTGAGCTCGAAGATTCAGGAGAGTACACGTGCGATGCAGAGGACGATAAGATGGTCTTCTACATCACGGTCAAAGGTAGGACACTGACAAAAAGAGCCAAGGTTCTTAAACTCTTTACACCAAGTACCTCCTCTTTCCAAAAACCCTCTTTAACAAACTAAAATGCGTCTAAACCAGGGCTAAACCAGGTCTAAACCAGGGCTAAACCAGGGCTAAACCAGGGCTAAAGCAAGGCTAAACCAGGTCTAATCCATGACTAAACCAGATCAAAACCAGGTCTATACAAGATCTAAACCAGATCTAAACCTGGGCCAAACCATTTCTAAACCAGGTCTAAACCAGGGCTAATCCAGGACTAAACCAAAACAAAACCAGGTCTAAGCTGGTACAAAACCAAGTCTAGTCCAGATCTAACCCAGGACTAAACTAGGTTTAAACTAGGGCGAAACCTGGTCTAAACTAGAACAAAAATAGGTCTAGCCCATGACTAAACTGGGCCTAAACCAGGTCTAAACCAGGTCTAAACCAGGACTAAATCAGGTCTAAACCAGGACTAAATCAGGCCTAAACCAAGTCTAAACATGGTCTAAAACAGGTCTTAAACAGGTCTAAACCAGGACTAAGCTAGGTCTAATTCCGACCAAAACTAGAACAAAACCATAACAAAACCAATTCTAAACCATGAATAAACCAGCTCTAAACCAGGATTTAAACAGGCCTAAAGCAGGACCAGTTCTTAAATCTAAATCAGGCCTGAACTGCAATAGACTCCTGAGTAATCCTGAGCATCTGGATGAAGGCTTGGCACAGCTGTCCCCTCCTCCCGAGCTCCTGGGGAATGTCAGATATGTAGTGAAGAAATCAGCCTCATCCCACAAAGTAACAATAATTTTAAAACATTAAATTTAGCTGTACAGTACTACTAAATAGTGCTTTTCTCTTTTTCTTTCTGTGTATAGAGCCACCGGTAAAGATCATTGGGAACTCAGGGAACGCGGAGCACCACATGCTGTTGGCCGGTGAAGACCTGATCCTGGAGTGTGAAGTGTCCCGGGCAAATGCTGCGGTCCACTGGCTGAGGAACGGGGAGATACTGAAACCGGACGAACGTGTTAAAATGGACAGCTTCGACGTCGTGAGAAAGTTTGTGCTCTCAAACCTGCAGCCCTCAGACTCTGGAGAGTACACCTGCGATGCTGCCGACGACAGGATGGTCATGATTGTTGAAGTCCAAGGTGAGTTGGTTCAAGAAACAAAAAACATCAAGCAGACATGCATGATGTTGGCTTGGGCTTTTTTTTTTTTTTTGGTCACGAGGGGTAGAGAGTGTCTAAAATAGTGGTACCAAAAAAGCAGCACTACAAGGTGAAGGAACATTTGAGTGTTCATTTAAAGACAGACAATTATACCAGAGCAGTTTCCATGTCAAGTGGTCATCGTCAAAAGGACTGCAAAATCAAATTCTAGTTCATCATTGTCTTATCACACCCATACTACATGGGTCATACGTCTTATATGTGGCTAGTGAAAATCTCAAATGGCTAGTAATTTTTGCAAAAACACTTGCCACAGAGGTCAGGGAGCAAAGAAGTTAGTGTCAAACCCTGGCTGTGGGTGAGGATTGAAGAGAAAACATCTCAAATACGTCCGTGTACGTCAGTGGCTAGCACTGTCGCCTCACAGCAAGAAGGTCCCGGGTTCGAATCCCAGACCTGATGGCGCTTTTCTGTGTGGAGTTTGCATGTTCTCCCTGTGTCTGGGTGGGATTCCTTTCGTTTCCTTCATCAACCTAACTCCATCATTCTCAAACTGGGGTCCCTGGATCATAGGTTGGGAGAAAAAGGAGGGAAAAAGTAATTTGATAACAATTCCTAATCAATATTTTTGTTATGGTGTTTAATTTTAAACATTCATAAATGTTAAAGGGAATTACTACAACAATAAAATAAAGATTCTGAGTGAATATTCCTCACTTATATTTGGTTTTAGATGTTTTAAACTCCTGATGATTGTGACGCACTACGTAAGTCACATTGCGTGGGAAGCTATAAGGGGGTCCTTGGCCCCAAAAAGTTTGAGAATCCGGACCTAAAACATGCCCAATAATCCTCCAGCTAGGTGCTCCTGACCAGGATCCTGGCTCAGATCTGGTCCTTTGCTCCTGACAGGTTTAAACTCAGGGCCATCAAAGGATGGGTCACAACATGAGTCACAAATTTCCCAATGGGGATAATAAAGTCTATCTTTCCTTAACTTAACCTCTATAGAAAGGGTGAGGAGCTTGGAGTAGAGCCCTGCTCCTCCACATCAAGAGGAGCAACTTAGGCTCGGGCAGCTGTTTCAAAGTCTCCTCATTTCAATATTGTCCCAGAGGAACTGGAGGAAGTGTTTAGGGATAGGAAAGTTTCCTTACTTATAATTCCAGACAAGAGTAAAAGGTTGGCCTGTTTTCCAGGCTCTGATTCAGACGGCCCCCATCTATCCAGAGCTATTTCTGGAGCTGGATAGAGCTGGTGTCGGATGGCTCTTTGCAAATTAAAGCTACTCTGTCTGTGTTCAGGACATTAAACATTAGCTTATCCTATGGAGGAAACTGGTAATACTCTCTAGATTTTTCTGTTCTTAGTTTAAAATGCTGATAAACAACCTGGAACCAGAATCTTCTGTTCTTCTGTATATTGTTGCACTACAAAATTTATTCTTCATCTGTTTTATTACAGGATTACTTCACATTGGCTTTATAGTTCATAGAAACCCAGCTTTTGCAGCGCTGATATGAGTTATTTACTAAATTGTACATCTTGATAGAACAATATTCCTGCTAACATTACTGTGCTCAATTATGCTTTCTAGTGAATTTATGAGATTTTATGTTTTCCTTCAGAGCCCCCAGCCTCCTTCCTGAACAAACAACCCAGCACGACCCCCGTCACCGCTCATGAGAACGAGAGCATTACCCTGACCGCCGTCCTGAACAGGGAGCAGGCTCACGTCCGGTGGCTGAAAGATGGCCAGCTCCTGAATGCGGACAACATTCACATCTCGAGCGACGGTCCAGCCCAGCGGCTCAGCATTAATCCGCTGCAGCTGTCCGACTCGGGGCAGTATGTGTGTGACGCTCAGAGCGACCAGATGAGTTTCACTGTGGTGGTCAAAGGTAAGACTCTGGACCTGAGCTAGAAATACGACCGGGACGCACCGCTGATCTGGCAGCACTCTGAGTGTTTCCACTTGGCATAAGATTATGACCAACTCCAGTAGACTCTGTACTTCAACTGGGCTGCTAGAACGGGTTCTCTAAGGGTGTGTTCACACTTATTGGTTCGCAGGACTCGGTGCGTTTCGGGGCGAAAGTCCGCACCTGTGTTGATGATGTCATTGGTCTGGTTCAAGTTCACACTGAGCTCATTCAAACGAACTGAACTGACTGAGGGAGCAGTAACAAACCTCGCTTGTAGGGGGCAGTGCATCAGTATTTACTGAAAGAAACTGGTGAAGAAGAAATCCTGCTCATCTATTGGTCAAAAGTCCGCATCTTCAGATGAATATATCCCAATAATATCATACGGTGCACTTTAATTAATATTTAATGAAGTATTAAGTTTTCACATTTGTTTGCTAATGTTAGCAGCATTTTAAATACATTTATTTACAGTATATTTGTATTTTTTTGTATTCTTTCTGCAGTTGGTAGACAGTGCTGTAGTCCAGCCCCTGGCATTAGTCTGTAGTTTGGTTCGTGTTGCGTTCGCACTTCACCAGGACCAGACCAGGAGCGCACAAGGGCTCAAAGTGCACCGAACCGAGACCTCTGATTTCAGGAGGATCAGAGTTCACCTGTTTGGTGGCACCTGAGTCTGATTTCACACTGCTCACACAAACTGGACTTTGCCAGGAAGTGCACCAGGGTTTAATTGAAGTGAACCAAACATGGCAAGTGTGAACACACCCTAAAACAGTGGTGCTCAAATTGTGGTACCAGTACCACTGGTGGTACGCAGGAGTCTATTTCAAGTCCTGGTTTAGTTTTATTTAGAAACAGCTTTATTCCTGCTTTACCCCTACTCTCTAACTTTAGCTGCAGACGACTGCTTAGTCCTGGTTTAGACCTGGTTTAGTCCTGGTTTAGTCAAGAATTAACCAGGACTCAAACAGATTTTGAACTCAAATCCAGGACTATGACAGGACTAAATCCAGAACTAAACCAGGACTGAAATATGACTAAATGGATTCTGAAATGTGGATTTACCAGAACTAAACCAGGACTACATCCAGGATTAAACCAGGACTAAAGCCAGAACTAAACCAGGACAATATGCAAGACCAAATCTAGGTCTAAACCAGGACTAAACCCGGAGCTAAACTAGGGTTAACCAGGGCTAGAGCTAGAACTAAACTGCAGTAGACTCTTGTGTACCACTAGAAGAAGCCTGTGAACCTCCATTGGTTTCTGTACCACAGTTTGAGAACCAATGTCTTAGATCTTTAGATTTTGCGTCTCTTTAGAGTTTCTCTTTCTGTCTAAATAAATCGGCGGGTCTATAATTCAGAAACGTCCCTGTCCTGCTCCCTTCCCAACAGAGATGCAGGTGAAGTTCGTCCGGCCGCTGGAGAGTACGGTGGCCCTGAAGGGACACAGCCTGACCTTACAGTGTGAGGTGAACAAGGCCAAGGGAGACGTGCAGTGGCTGAAGGACGGCCAGGAGGTGGCGCCGAGCCGCAGGTACACGATCCGGGCGTACGGGCGAGAGAGGAGCTTCACGGTTCACCAGGTCACAGAGGAGGACGCAGGAGAGTACCGCTGCGAGTCCACCGACGACAGGACGTCCGCCACCGTCACCGTCCAGAGTGAGTCCTGGGACAGACAGGGAGGCCGTCTCACTGTTGGTGATGAAAGATAAAGATGTCTAATTAAAATCTAATTAAAAAGTTCTAAGTCCAGGTCTATAAAATAATGATAATAATTTATTGGATTTATACATCGTCTTTCTGGACACTTTCATGACACTTTTGTACTTGAAAATTTGGAGTTAAGCCCCACTTAGGAGGATTTTTTGGCATTCACCATTTTTGAACTGAAAGTGTTCATCTGGAAGAACAAGTCTAAGAACAGGTCTGAGGACTCCTACACACTGAAATTCTGCAGTTTTATAATATTTCAAAATGGAACAAAAATAATTTCAGTCTGACTGTTGATTACCCATTTTTGTACAAATTAGTCTTTATTAAAATAATATTGTTTAATGGAAAAACAGTGATCAATGGTGATATAGACCTGGTATAAGCATAAAACAGACTTCAATGACCAGCCACAGTCTCTGCCTCTGCCCTAGTCCCCTAAATTACTCCGGCCTAAACTGTAGGACCCACCCCCCCACTCCCTAGACTCTCTCTCTCTGGCTGCCCTTTGTTTTTGAAGATGACTATCTCTGGCAAGCATTCTGGTGGCTTAAGAGTTCTTCCGTGATGGTTGCAAGTCAGTCCTGGGGGAAGTTGCTGTGTCAGGTTTTCCACCCTCATCTTGCCTTTCTTCTGCTTCTCAGGCTGTATCGCCTTTAAAAGTGTTGGGAGGTATTTTTTGCGTGACCCTTTTTTCCATGTCTTGTGAAATAAAGACTTCCTGGTCCAGGGGCTGCTGTGCCGTGAGTCCACCGCAGAAAGACTGTCACTAAACTCCTGCCTCATGTCCATTTGTTAATATATAGTCAGTTCTGTTTAAATGCCATGTTAATGTTAAGAGAACATTCATGAATGAGGCCTAAAGCTCTTTACATGAGGTTCCTTCACTCCTCAGTTACACTCGGTGGTGGTGAGCTACCTTTGTAGCCACAGCTGCCCTGTGGCAGACTGACAGAGATGTGGCAGCCATTCTGTGCATACGGCCTATCAACTACTGATTTTAAAATTAGTGGAGTTTTAATTTTTAAGTTATAGTAAAATAAAATGAGACTGATTGCTGTTCCTCCAGCTCCTCGAGTGGTGGAGTTCATGGCTGAGCTCAGGAACATCACGGTCAGAGAGGGAGAGGACGCCGTGTTTAAGTGTGTGGTGTCTCCGGAGGACGCCGAGCTGGTGTGGCGTATGAAAGGTCTGCCGGTGTCTCCAAACGAACACATCACAGTGTCCAAAAACGGCACCTGCCACATGCTGCGTGTGCGCCACTGCTCTGTCTCCGACTCTGGGAAGATCAGTGCTGACGCCGAGGGGCAGCTCTCAGAGGCAGAGCTGCAGGTGCAAGGTGAGGCTAAATAAGAGTCTACCTTTTTAAATGGATTTTGATGTGCAAGCTTTTAATTATGGCCAAGACATTAACCTAAAAAACACACTGAACAAGAACCATTTACTTAATTTCTTATAATTTAAGGAACATTAAGCCAAATCCACATCAAGCCGTTTTGAGCATAAGTTGATAAACTTCCCATTATTGTAGCTGTACGCCTCATTGCATTTAAAAATGATAGGACTATCCTTCAGTGGACACTCAACCCACCCCTCAACTCACATTCACACTCACATATTTATATCCCTGCACTCAGAAAGTGGAGGCAAGGTTTCAGTGTCTTCACCAAGGCCACTGTGAGACTGGGAATCAAATTACTAACCTCCAACATCATTTGATGATCTACTCTACCATCCGAGGCACTGAGTGATAATGTAAAACAGTAATTTACTCCGCAGTGATTTGGAACTTTTTACACCTCCAGAGAAAATATTTGGTTCTCCAAGTACCATTTAAATGGACTAAAATAAGCCTAACCCAGGTCTAAACCAGGACTAAGCAGTGGTCTAAACCAGTGGTTCCCAGCCTTTTGGTTTCGTGTACCCCCAGGACATGCCTTAGTCCTGGTTTAGTCTTAATTTAGTCCTGGTTTGACGTGGTTTAAACCTGGTGTACACCTAGTTTAGTTCTGGATTAGATATGGATTGTTTCTGGTTTTGTTGAGTTTTTTTTTTCCTGGTTGAGTTCTGGTTTTGGACCTGGCTTAGTCCTGGTTTGGTCCTGGATTAGTTTAGTCCTGATTTAGACCCAGCTTAGCTCCTGGTCATATTTTATTACTGGTTTGACCTGGTTTAGACTTGGTTTATTTCTGGTTTAGACCTGGTTAGTTGCTGCTTTAATCCTTGTTTGGACTCGGCTTTGTAATTTTTTTTTTTTTGTTTTGGTTTAGTTCTGGTTTAGTCCTGGTTTAGCCCTGGTTTAGTTCTTCTTTAGTGTCCCATCCCTTGCTATCATCCTGGGTTAGTCCTGAGTTGGGTTTATTTTAGTCTTTGAAAGCCAAATATATAAAGGTACTGTAGATGATCATATAATTCCACGTACTCCCTGCAGTGTGCTCGCGTACCCCTAGGGTTCCCCGTACCCCTGGCGAGTACTCGCTTAATTTTCCTGGTCCTAAAAATGAAAACTGCATTGTCTGAAGCACGTCAGTCTGTTGGGCCTGGGCCTCCACTCACAAGACAAAAGAATTTGCGGTAAATATTTAGAATAACTCACATTATATAGCATTAGTTTGAGTTACGTCAGGTGTGTCAAACTCAATCGGAGCTGGGGCCAAAATTAGAAAACCAGTCTTGGTCGTGGGCCAAATAAGAGTATTATATTAATAATAAAGCCAGCCTACTGTATTTTTGTTCTCAGTTAGGCTACAATAGGCTTTTTAACAGAATAATACTTCCCCACAGAACTACAGGTGTAGATTTGTGGTTTTAAGGGGCTTTGTAGTTTTGTTTTAAATTAGAACTTAGAACTCAACAAATAACAACAACAAATAGGCCACAGACTACTGACTAACACTGGCCAATTATTTATTTATTAAGTATTATTTACTGCCACAGATACCCAACTCCTCATATACAAATTGTGTTAAATGGTTCAATCCTATAGAAAATAATAGTTTAGTGTTTGCGGCCTGGGTATGATTCCTCTGTGTCTCTCCAGAGCAACAGGTGCTGTTCTCTCGGCCGATGCGTGCGGTTGCAGCAGAGGAGTACAGCGAGGCCACTCTGGAGGTGGAGGTGGACGTGGACTCGGGGGAGGTCCAGTGGATGAGACAGGGGGTCCTGATCCACCCCGGGCCCAAGTACAGCCTCCAGAACCAGGGCAGGAAGCACAGCCTGACGGTCCGCCAGCTGGCCCTGTCCGACAGCGGCAGGTACAGCTGTGAGACCCTCCACGACCGGACACAGGCCCAGCTCTCCGTACACCGTGAGTTTAAATCATGTCTGTGGGGGGGACTAGGAGGAGGTGGGTCTGTTTTATACAAGGATATGCTCAAACTATTTTAACAATTTCATACTAAAATCTTGTGTTGGTCAGCTTAAGGATGCATTGTGTTGCTATAACAGTCTCCAAGCCCAAGGAGGACACAGTTATTTTGAATCTATTTTGTTTATTATTAAATTTTTATATTTTTTTTTTCCTTCAGAATTTTGTCATGTAGCTATTACTTTATCTGGTCACTTACGGACAATAGCATGTCCCTTCAGGGCTACCATAGCTGTCCACATGCTGCAAAAGCAAAGAGTGTGGCCCTGTCCCAATACACTTTGGCAAAGTGCATGTTGTGCATGAGTGCAAAAGGGTCTAGGAGGGTTAAACAGGAGAACTGGGGCATTCCACACTTCCAGGTAACTCGCCTAATGACCTCCACGTGATTAAAACATTAAACAGAGCAAACACAGTGCTGTCTGTTAGTGAAGCTAAACTGCTGCTGGAATTATCAGAGAGTTGACAGCAGCTGATTATTTTGCCTGATATAGACAGTCTCTAACTCTAGTCTCTAACATGTTTATGTGTTGTTACAGTATGAATGACTGTCCAGGCAGATTCATTTAAATTTTCTATTTCTAAATCTTTTTGCCAGTGCAACGCTCACTGTTGCAACTAGGACTGCACAATATGGAGAAAACATGCAATATTCGAGAGCTATGTTGAAAATTGCGGTAACAATATTATTGCGATATTTGAAAATAGAGCCTACTTTTCAAACATAGTAAGTTAAATTCACTACATTTCACAAAAATGTAAGATCCTGTATTTACAAGTCAAAACAGCGACAAAATCAAAACTTAACACAGACTAAACCAGGAATAAAACAAGGCTAAGCTGTGACTAAATTAATTAAATTACCACTAAAACTGGACTTTTTAAACATTTTTATTTAGTCACAACACATGTTCTTTTAAGGCTCTGGTGGAAAATGATTCTTCAGTGTAAATCTCTGTCAGATGGAAGACCACAGTATTATATATACAATATTTAGATTCTTGCGATACGGATATTGCGATTACTGATATTGCGATAATGATAATTTTGCAATATATTGTGCAACCCTAGTTGCAACATTGTTCAAAGACATCCCAACAAAATGCATTCAAGATAATATTCTTCTGCGGAGTCTGTGTGCACAGTGAAGTGAGAACGTTACAGAGAAGTGCAGTTTTGACACTGCACTTTTGTGCCCCCTCAGCGTGAATGGGAATTTGAGGAGCACAGGTGCGCAAGTGCGAGTATTGGGACAGGGTTTGTAAGGGTTGTAACTGCATTCTGCATTGCCATGTGTATTTTTAAGGTCAGTTTCACAGTTTCAAATAAGCTAGACATGGCAACTATAGTCAACCTTCACACAACTCATGTCTGTGTCTCCACCCACAAGCGGAGTATTATCGGTGTTTGACATTGGCCTAAGCATTTTCCCCTCATCACCAGAATACTTTTTAGAAAATGTTTTTAATTTGTCAGCTAAAAACACATTAACACAAAGCCGTGCATGCTCCCAAGGTGGTACTCCCTCTGTCGAGTCCTGATGTAGCCTCAGACGTATGGTATAGATATTTAAGCTGCACGTGTTGTCACTGCTGGCTGTTGTTGAGTGTTTACCTCCGTCTCCAACACCTCCTTCTCTCTGGGCCCACTGCGAGGCTCTGAATGAACTGACTCTGAGTAATTTGAGTTTGTGGCACTTGTTCTGAACATGAGGCCAGTCGACAGCTGATCACTGCGCACACCGGGCCGACAGACTCTGCTCTTTAGGCCTGCCATGGCGTTAACAGGGCCAGGGAGCAGAGGAACACTTTAAATTCAGGCTGAAGTCTTCTACATACATTTGACTAGGACACCATACACTTATTTATTTAATCGTCTAGTAAGATGGACAGCCAAACCTGTTTTCTTTCTTAGCAAAGTGAGGAGGGGCTTATGTTTCCGCTGACCAATCAGAAGTGTGTCTCTAAAAAGGGGCAGGCTTTATGTGATGCTCTGTGTCTCTGATTGGTTTCATGTGCTTCCAAATGTGGTTGGTCCTGGGGCAGTTCTGTGAATGCTGATGCTGCCCTGAATTCTGATTTGTAGTGAGTCTATCCAGTTACACTCAGAGGTAGTTTAATCTGTGTCAATTTCTTCTGATGCTGGAAATAATCAGGATGCTTGGCCACTGCTGTTTCAGCTTTAGTTATCTTCTTACGTTGTAATGTTTTTACATACATACAAAAATTTGCTCTTTTTTCTCGGATTCACGGCGTTTTTCAACCACTATACCCAGTTTAACGATGTGTATGGTGGCCCTTGCGTGCGCTGTTTACAGTCGGGAACAGCTGCTAGTGCTGCGCAGTGCTGTAGTGTTCCCCAGGGACAGACATGAGATCCCCGCAGAGGTACTACAGAAGATTCGCCGTGGACGCCGCGCTGGGACAAAACTTTGTGAAAAGAAGAGACCTGCAGACCTGTTCTCCCCTCCGTCATATTGGGAAACGTAAGATCTCTTCCCAACAAGACGGACGAGCTGGCAACGCTCACAAGACATCAGCGGGAGTACAGAGAGAGTAGCGTCTTTCTGTTTGCGGAGACCTGGCTCACTCCGCTTATCCCGGACTCTACTGTCTTTTTGGACAACTTTCATCTGCTGCGGGCGGACAGGACGGGGGACAGCGGTAAGAGGAAAGGAGGGGGACTGGCTGTGTTTGTGAATGTGAGGTGGTGTAAACCAGGACGCTGCACAGTTAAAGAGCAACTGTGCAACAGAGACATTGAACTGTTAGCGGTTAGCATGAGGCCATATTATCTGCCACGGGAGTTCACACATGTTATCGTGATAGCGGTGTACATGCCCCCTTCTGCTAACGTAGACACAGCCTCTGACGCTCTGCTCTCGGTCACCAGCAGGCTGCAGACACAGCACCCACAGGCCCTCTTCCTCATCTCTGGAGACCTCAAATATACTTCTCCCTCCTCTGTTCTGCCCACATACACACAGTATGTCACCTGCCCCACCAGAGACAATAAAATACTGGACTTGTTTTATGCCAACACCAAGGAGGCATATTCTGTATTCCCCCTCCCTCCCCTGGGGAGAGCTGACCACAACATCATACATCTCCAGCCTGTGTACAAACCTGTTGTACACAGGCAGGCCGTGGTCCCACGTACAGTGAGGAGGTGGACTGTTGAGAGCGAGGAGGCTCTCAGGGACTGCTTCAACACCACTGTGTGGACGGAGCTCTGTGGCCCACATGGGGAGGACATCAATGCCATCACGGACTGCTTCATGTACTACATAAACTTCTGTTTTGAGAACATTGTTCCCTCCAGGATGGTACGGTGTTTTGCTAACAACAAGCTGCAGATTACCCCTGATATTAAGGCTCTCCTGAAGGAGAAGAAGAGAGTCTTCAAATCAGGGGACAAGGAGGAGCTGAGGTCTGTACAGAAGGAGCTGAGGAGGAAGATCAGGGAGGGAAGGCTGGCTACAAGAGGAAGATGGAGGAGCAGCTGCAGCAGCAGAACATCAGTGGGGTGTGGAGAAGCCTGAAAACCATCTCTGGCTTCAAAACGCCCCACTCACAGGCAGAGGGGGACCTGAAGTGGGTCAACGATCTAAACCTGCATATCAATTGGTTTGATCAAACACCCACTCTTCCCCTCATGCAGCTGCATTCAAACACCTTGACACCTGGACCACCCCCCACAGCCACAGCCCTTCACACCTCTGGCTCACCTCACCACCAGACCACTTCACACCTCCCTGGACTCAGCCACCCCCCCAGCACAGAGCCCCCCTGCCCAGCCCTCTCCTTTACAGCAGCCCAGGTGGGAAAAGAGCTGAGGAAGATCAAGGCGAAGAAAGCAGCTGGACCAGACGGCATCAGCTCCAGGCTCCTTAAGTCATGTGCAGATGAACTGTGTGGAGTCATGGAGCATGTCTTCAACCTGAGCCTCAAGCTGAGGGTGGTACCACAGCTCTGGAAGACCTCCTGAGTGGTACCAGTGCCAAAGACATCGCACGCTAGGGACCTCAGCAGCTACAGGCCGGTGGCGCTTACATCCCACCTGATGAAGACACTGGAGAGACTGATCCTGGGACACCTCCGCTCCACGGTGGGACCCTCGATGGATCCACTGCAGTTCGCCTACCGACCTGGCATCGGAGTGGAGGATGCGGTCATGTTCCTGTTACATCGCGCTCTGGCTCACCTGGAGAAGCCCGGCAGCACTGTGAGAATCATGTTTTTTGATTTCTCCAGTGCCTTCAACACCATCCAGCCGGTGCTTCTGAAAGACAAACTGGAGAAGGTTGGGGTGGACCTTCATCTGGCAGAGTGGATTCTGCACTATCTCACAAACCGGCCACAGTTTGTGAGAGCCCGGGACTGTGTGTCTGACCTGCTGACCTGCAGTGTGGGGGCCCCCCAGGGGACTGTCCTGGCCCCCTTCCTCTTCACCCTCTACACTGCAGACTTCAGACACAACACGGACAGCTGTGTTCTGCAGAAGTTCTCTGATGACTCAGCGATTGTCGGCCTCATCACTGAGGATGACGACGTTGAGTACAGAGGACTGACACAGAACTTTGTGGACTGGTGTCAGCAAAACCACCTCCTGATCAACGCAGGGAAAACCAAGGAGATGGTGGTGGATTTTCGCAGACACCGGTCTGCCGTCCCCTCACCGGTGAACATCCAGGGAACGGACATTGAGAGAGTGGACTCTTATAAGTACCTGGGTGTTCACCTAAACAATAAACTGGACTGGACTCACAACACAGACGCACTGTACAGGAAGGGTCAGAGCATGCTCTACCTCCTGAGGAGACTGCAGTCTTTTGGAGTGAAGGGGACACTCCTGAGGACCTTCTATGACTCTGTGGTGGCATCATCCTGTACGGTGTGGTCTGCTGGAGCAGCAGCATCACAGAGAGAGAGAGGAAGAAGCTGGACAAAGTCATTAGGAAGTCCAGCTCTGTCCTGGGCTGTCCTCTGGACTCAGTGCGGGAGGTGGGCGACAGAAGGGTCCTGGCAAAACTGACATCCATGCTGGACCAGGAGTCACACCCCCTGCAGGACGTCTTGTCTGCACTGGAGAGCAGCTTCAGTGACAGACTGCTCCACCCTTGCTGTGTGAAGGAGAGATACCGCAGGTCTTTCCTTCTGCTGCTGTCAGACTCTACAATGAACACTCCTGACTGTAATTCAAACACCTGTGCAATATTGTTTTAACTGTCAGCGCCTTGTGGAAACCTGTGCAATATTTATATTATTATGTGCCTTATTATTATTTTATTTTACTTGAAGCACCTATTCACAATGCACACTCTTTACTTATGGTACTTTGAATATCCATACTCTGTCAGACTATATACTGTACATATTTATTATAGTGTATTTAATTGCTCATATTCTAATTTAGTTTATTTAGCTCTGCTTGTTGTACACTTTGTCCTCTTGTGTGATACCACTGTGTGCTACTGCTAACTGTACTTATGCTGTTGCAACAATGCAATTTCCCCACTGAGGGACTAATAAAGGTTTTCGTATTCTGATTCTTATACTTATGTTGTAAGATCAAATTCTGAACTCTGAGATACAAGTTTAAGCTCAGCTCCTTTTTTTTTTTTAATAAAATGAATTACTAGTGTTGTATCACCAGAGACCGGTCTTGGTCTTGAATCCAGTTTTACTCGGCCTTGTCTCAGTCTCAGATGTGGTCTCTGAGATTTTATTTACCAAACATTATAATTTGAGTAATTAGTTTTCTGCATCAGAAAAACCAGGAACATGATCTGTTTCTGCTTGTTGAGACAGATGCCTTCCATCAAAATAATCACTCATATTTATATTTACAAGTATTTGAACCACTTTTTTAAAAACTTTGCCCCTTTATTGTGTTAGTTCACAGAGTATGGTCTCAGCCTTGTCTCAGTCTGCCTTGGTCTTGGTCTCGACCTGGTCTTAAAAAAGTCTTAAAAGTCTCAATCTTGACTTTGTCTCGAACCCTGAAAGTCTTGGCCTTGTCTTGGTCTTGGTTCACTCTGGACTGAAACTGGTCCTGGTCTCAGTTGGTACGGTCTTGACTCCAACACTATGAAAGACCATGTAGTGGTAGCAGAGATTTGGAACATTTGGTCATCCAACTCTCGAGGTTAGTTATAATTTTACAGAGAGCTTGGACACTTATCTATTGTCATTGGTGGAGCATAAGTGGAACACAAGCTGACGTATTATCTGTGAGAGAAGGTTACATTGTTATTAGAAAAAAGAGCAGAAAGAGGCTGCTAATAGGAATCCGCAAACGTATTAATAAATATGTAATTAACAAAAAATGTAATGAATAAAGACTTTATAGATACTGAATTAATACAAACTCTTAAAGGTCCCCTATTCTGCCATCCTGTTCTTCTCTTTAACCCTGTTCTAATGTGGTCTCCTCCTCAAAAACAGACCTGCAGTAGTATTCTGTTTGAGTAATCCTGTATGCTGAGGCTCTACCCTTCTCAAGAGCTGAAAACGCTCGGTCTCATGACTCTACATAGACACGTGAAACCAGGAAGTGCTCCTGCGTGTTTCTAAAGTCCATACACCATCACTGGGCTCGTTCTGATCATTTCAGCCTAAAACCTCCGTCACTACAAAGCAGTCAGCTGAGAAATTGTCTATTAGCCTCATATTGCTAACAGCCGTGCTAAATACCCATTTTATGCTCTGTCCAGTCCCCACCGTTGCCAGCAGGGGGCGACAGACACTTAATCCAAGCATTCTCTGCAAAGTCACAGTAAAAGCTCCCCAAAAGAAGTAGCCTGGTGAACCAGAGTCTGGTTCCTCAGCCACAGAGAACCGTTTCCCCTCGGTCGATTTGAACCTGACCTATGACAGTGTTTCTCTGCATCTCTGCGTCTCACAGAAGCAGAAGATAATCTCCTCTCAGAAATAACCAAGATGGCTGTGGCTTGTTGTGGTTTATACAGAGTGAATGTAATAACTTCTCTCTGATTAACAGTGTTTAGGTCTTTCCTTCGTCACCTGTTGGTTCTGCTGAAGTCCTCGTTGTTGTTCAGTCCTCTGTGGGATTTTTGTCTTGGTCCTGTTTCCATTTTAACAACAGTAAAGTTCTGCTGACGTCCCACGTAACCACCACATTCAAACAAACCCACTTTTTCTTTCACAGGTCTTTGTACAACTGGCTTCTGCTGCTGTCCCCACTCACAAATACTGTTGTAAAGAAACAGCTGAGTAGACCAGCAGAGTGCAGAGCTGTTACATAGAAGCAAAGAAAAAAAAGCTGTTTACTTCCTTAAACTTTGTGTCTGATCCATTTTCTTCCCAAAATAAAAATGTCTGTGAGGAATCAGTGGAAACAGAGCTGTACATTGTTTTAATGATAAATGAATGAGAGCAGACTGGATGTAGAGAACTTGTTGTTGATTGGTCAGTGCTTCCTGGAGTGGGCGGGGCTTCGTGGGAAAGGCGGAGGTTTGTGGAATCTCAACTCTGGGTGTTTTTGATGAGGAAACAACATTATAACATGGGAAAAAGAGAGAAGGACATTTTGCAGAATATAGACAGTTTATCTAAGAGTGTGTGTTATTCTAAAGTGTTGGTATGGTCCCTTGTATCAACTTCAGTTTACTTTTCCTATCTTTTTCGCCTCTATTAACAAGTTCAGTCGTTGAATCCAGTCCTGTTCAGTGTTGAAGCCTAAAGCCTGCCCCTCTCTGTTCTCTCTGTTGGCAGCTGGTGTGAATGCAGATCCTCTCTCATTGCAGCTATATTTACTCTGGCCTTCAGACCGAGGTTGTTGTCATCGAGTCTCCAAAATAAACAGGAGGTTTTATTTTTTTCCTCAGGAATCCGCCGTGTGTCAGGAAAAGACAAAAATGTTGGCAGATCCGAGGCAGGCTCCTGTGTAAATCCTGGTACTTAATTTATTAAAAGAACAGTTTGTGCAAGAGCCAGAGCGTATTGTTTTATGTCTCCGCTGCGGACAAAGAGGATAAGCTCCGAGCTGGATCAGAATGAAAAGAGCTAAGTCCAGGGAGCAGTTTGGATTTCTCTTATTGGCCAGTGTTAGCTAATAATATTTGTACAAGTTCAAGCTGATTTTATGTAAAATCACTCAGAATTTATTAGTGTTCAAGGTCACCATTTTATTTTTAACCAATCAGAGAAGAGCAGCAGAAGTCTTATTATTATATAATTTTTTATTTATACTATTATAGTATTTGTCTGTTTATTGCAGTGGTTTCCAAATGGAGGGTCAGGACTAAAAGTGGGTCATGGGGAGGTTGAGGCTGATTTTAACTGAAAACTATTGTTTTATGACATGAAATGACACATGTGCCGGATGACTTCCTGTCACAACCAGCTCCATACTGTGACTGGAGTGGGCAATGTGGGTAAAGTGCCTTGCCCAGGGACACAAGAGCAAGATTCAAACCACCGACCCTCCATTTGGTAACCCACCCCAAAAGGTGGTATTGAAATAATTTGGTAAAATTACTTTGTTTCTGTGAAAAGTGGGTCACAATAAAATTATTAAGAACCAGATGAGAACTATGTATCTGTTTCCTTTTAAGAGGTTTTTAACCTTATCATGTTTTAACTGCTCACTTCCTGCAGTCTTTCTCAGCAGAGTCACGTGATGTTACTGTGTCTTCTCAGCTGATTTAAACAGGTTTTTCAGTTGTTTTGAACAGAATCGCAGGTATGAGCGAGCAAAAAGCCCCCTCTCGTTTCCACGTTTCCAGATTTCAATTCAGTGACAATGCTTGTTATCCTGGTTATTCTAGTTTTCTCTTTTGCAGTGATCAGCTTTTTGTTTTATTGCTGTTATTACGTCTGTCCTGTCAAAAAGTGTTCTTACATTGGAAAGGTTATGTGCTGTGGAAAACCAAATAAACCTTTTCGGAGAATGTGAAAATGCTGAAAATGTGTTTGGCTTTTTGGTGACATCCGGTGGTAAACATGCAGACTGCAATTACAAACCTTACACACTACTTTTTTTAGAGCATGTGAACAGCTATGCTAGCCCTGCAGGGAGATGCTGTTGTGTATGTATATACTATATTCCCCTTTAGCTGCTCCTTTCCAGCTAATTATTCACATTGGAAGCTCGGCAGGTTTTTACATCAGATGCCCTTCCTGAAGCAACCTTATTTATTAACCTGGGCTTGGGACTGGCTGTTGTTGTAGTTGTAGAAAAAATGCCAGTGCATCTAGTTCTTAAAGCAAGAACAGAGGACTCAAAACTCAACCTTGAGGAACACCGTTAGGAGCCCTGTATTTCAAATGTCTAAATAAAAAAAAAAATTAAAACAGTTCTCTAAACTAGTTTTGTTTTCCAGCTCGTAAAATCTCGATAAAGAAAGGCCTGTCGGACATCAGAACCACAGAAAGAGAGACGGCGTCGTTCGAGGTGGAGCTGTCCCACCCGAACGTGTCCGGGACCTGGACCAGGAACGGGACTCAGCTCAAGCCCAGCTCTCACTTCAGGATGAGCTCCAAGAACCTGGTCCACAGTCTGACCATCTCCAACCTGTCTGTGGAGGACACCGGGACGTTCATGTTCACCGTGGAGAACCTGAAGACCTCCGCCAGGCTCGTGGTTAAAGGTATGGAAGGAAATTACTATTGCATTCTAAAAATAACCCGCAATAGGCGAAATCCAGGAAGTAGTCAGCTTTATTTTTCACAGTTATATATGTTTTAAGGCTGGAAAACCCCTCACCACACACTTTATACACTTTTCTCAGACAGGCATTAACATTTTCTCACATTTTTCTCTTGTTTAAACACTCTTTTTACATCCTTGTTAAAACTTATTGCTGCTGTCATCCTTATGTTATTTTCCTCCTTCTTTATGTAACAAACCAAAGATTCATTTATTCCGTAATGGCGCCTTACAACCGCGTAACTTCTTCCTTCCTTCAGCATGTCCCGAAGTCCAACTTTTTGTGCAATGGTTAGCATCTTCCTCTGCCTTTTGGGTGCGACCGCAGGTGCCTTTGTCAGTGCAGAACGTTTCGTCGACATTGCGGGTTTTGTCGGGGAGAAAACTTGCAAACATACAGCACTTCAGAGTCACACTGCTAGCGATTGAACATTTATGCAAATTTGGCAAGCTGAACGCATTCTGTACTGTACAGGAGACAGGGCACGGAGGAGATTGATTGACAATGGTCTACAGTCCCTTAGCCAATCAGGACGCAAGAATATATGCTCCACATATTGATAAAACAGGTTAGGATGGTCCATGAGTATGACTTAGAACCAAGATTGGGCCACGAAATAAGGCTTTTCATCATTTTGTGCATCACAGTGCATCAGCAAGGCAAGTTTATATGTATAGCACCATTTATACACAATTCAAGTGCTTTACAGAAAAAAAGCATGCAGACAAGAAATACACATTAAAAGAGCACAGTGCAGATTAAACACTTTCAGTTGTCAGCTGAAACACTGCTTCACCGACTTTAGTCGTGACTCATCAGACAGGACTAAGCCATGGACAGAGACTTATACAAACACAGCTGTTTTAAAATGTTTGTAAACAGCAGAAAACAACTTGCTCAGAATCTTGCACAGACCATTTAAAGTCCCAGGCCGCAGTCAAATAAAGTTCCTGAGGCACTCATTTATCCGACTCTGGAACAAGAAGCCTCCCGATATCTGCACCTTCACAGACTTTGGTCTTTTTTGAAATCTGTGCTTAAATATTTTTATTCAGACTGGCTTTTAACACTCAGTGATGCTGTGTGTTTTATTCTATATTGTAGGCTTTTATGTATTTCTATATTTTATGTTTTTTATTATTTTAATTTTTTTAATTTGATTTTATTGAAAAGCACTTTAGCCACTTTGAGTGCTGTAAAGTGCTTCATAAATAAATGTTAATTTATTGATTGATTGATTGATTAAAAAAGTATCTTATTAAAACATGGATTCAGACACATTCTGACACTTAAGTGAATCTTATCTTATCTTTACAAACACACACACACATACACACAAACATTTGGCAACAGAGTGCACATAAAAATTGGTCCTTCACATTAAAGTGAATTGATTCTGACAGAATCATGGCAGTGTGTGCCCTTCCTTAACAATGCCTTTGTGTAATCTATTACAATGAAGAATAATAGATGAAAATACCTCAATAAATAAATAACAGTGTATGGCTTCATGGACTTGGAAGTATCTCATTCACCCACTATATTCAGCCTGTTGCCATTTGTTTAAAAGCAATTTGAAATGTTTGGTGGCTAATGACAAAACCTTGTTGACCTATTACAAAATGCTGCCAATAGATGTTATATTCATTAAAATACTTTACTTTGTACCCACATCGGAGCACCTCAGATGAGTTTTAAACGTTGCAGCCTTAATGATTACTGCTCTAACTTCACTCAGCGGCTTCGGCGAGGCCTCAAAGCATTACTCAAGTCTTTCATTCACAGCCAACTCCTGTCAGTCCAAAACCATCTCATCACACAATAACAGAGCTGCGGCCTTTATCCAGGGTCAGGTTTCGGACAGAATATAGACTTGAGTTTCGTTCGCTCTGTTCTCTCAGAGCTGGTTTTACTCTGAGCTAATCCAGCAGCTCCAGGCCTCGGATGGCGAGAATGAGGAGGATAAATCTGTCAGCTCAGGTCAGTGGAGATGGTTTAATCTGAGCGCTGGAGTTATAAGTTGTGTTTCTTCTTATCGCAGAGCCTCCAGTGACAATATTCAGGAAACTCGAAGACCAGAAGTTTCCTGAAGGAGCCATTATTTCTATTGAGTGTGAGCTGTCCAGACACAACGTAGACGTCAAGTGGATGAAGGCAAGGACTGGATTCATGTTTTACACCAAAATTTAACACAAAATAAGTCAGGTTTACCGTTAGCATGCCATAAAATCTATGTTAAAAATTACAAATCCTCAAATGTAGCTTTAGCTTTGTCTTGAATTACTCTTGTAACACGTCCGAGTCAAAGCTGGTCCCTGGTCACAATAAAGTGCACCACATTGAGTAACCTATTTTGCGTTTTGTCTAGTGACTGTAAAGTGGACTCAGTTTCCCACAATGCATTAGAAGCACCAAGGCAATGGCAATGGTGTCAAAAGACTCAAAAAGCCCATAATGCTTTCCATCATCAGAAGAGAGCAGTGACGTGTGCACAAAGTATTTCCATTAAGGTTTTTAAGTTTGTATAAAAAGAGCAGTAAGAATGATTCATATTCCAGTCTACTATCAGGCAAGAAGGTCTCCGGTTCAATTCCCAGACTGCGTGGGGCCTTTCTGTGTGGAGTTTGCATGTTCTCCCAGTGTTTAAGGCACTTCCGTTTCCCTCATTAACCTAAAACATGCAGAAGAGGTTACTCCTCCAGCGAGGTGCTCCTGACCTGGATCCTGGCTCAGATCTGGTCCTCGGCTGCTGACTCAGGTTTAACCCCAGAGACACTGGAGAATGGGTCAGATGCAGAGAACAAATTTCCTACAGCGACAATAAAGTCTACCCTAATACCTTGGAGTAGAGCTTGTTAGTTGTACAAAGACCTGCAGCCCTGCTTTGTGCACTGTGGTTAACATTCTTGTCTTACAGCAGGGGTCTGTAGCTCTCCAGCCCTTTCCAGGTAGCTCCCCAAAGGTTTTATGAAATCTGCATTAACCTTATTATTCAAATTGGATTCATCACTTAGCAAACCAACTTGCGTTTGTATCCAATCAAATTCATAGATCCCGCCCCCTCCGTGCACAAAATGATTATTTGTTGCCAGTTAGTTGCCTAACAGTTGCACTGCAGCCAAGCTGAATGAGTCAGTGATATAGGAACGGCAGCAGCATGACTGCTGAAAATGTGATTTGTGGACACCAACATTTTGTAAATGTTAACGGAAACTACATTAATTTTCTTTGGGTTAAAAGTGTGTTGGCCCTGCGAATAACTGGCCACTGTGCAGGGTTTACCCCGCCTAAGGCTCATAGTTGCTGGGGTAGGCTCCAGTACCCACAGCCCCTCACAGGGAGAAGTGGAAAATGAATGAATAAATATTACAAAACACAAGTAGCTCTCCACCATTTTTATTTCGTAAAAGTAGCTCTCAGGAGATAATAGGTTGGAGACCCGTGGGCATGTTTCCCAGTACACAAATGTCCTTTCTGTGTGAAAACTGCCTTTGATAGTTTGGGTTAATTCAGGGTTCTTTGACTTCAGCGGGTTTATTGTATTATCCAGTTCAATAAAATGCATTTCCTCAGTTAACTACCAATTTCATAAAACAATAAATAGCCATACTTTGAAGAACTAAGAGTTTGTCCATAGTGACGCGTTGATCGTGTATCTTGTGTTTGACAGAACAACGTGGAGGTGAAGCCCAGTAAGGACCTGCGGATCTACGCCATGGGCAGGAAGAGGTTTCTGCAGGTGATGAAGTGCAGAGTGAGCGACTCTGGAGTCTACTCCTGCGATGCTGGGGACGCCTCCACCTCCTGCGCCGTGGAGGTCTATGGTACGAGCTGAGTTCGAACATTCTTATAAACCTGTTCTCTTTTTACCGTCTACAGCAGTGGATCCCAACCTTTTTTGTCTTGTGTACCCTCTGGGGTTTGTGTCATAACATGAGTACCCCCTCACTCATACGTGTTGATGATTCTTCAAAAAGTGCTCATATAAAACACCTGTGTGTTAGTACAAAGATATTTTATACTTACTTTATTGTAAATACTAATTCTCCTGCACTTTTTCTTTTAAACTCAAATTAAATAAAACATAAAATGCAAATATAGCATAACAATATAAACCCCTATTACATTTATTTTCAGTTGAAAAAAAAATGAAATAAAAATGTATATAAATATGAATAAGAAAAATATAAATGTTTAAACTTATGATAAAACAAATACAGTAATTTGAATCTTAAAATATGTAACAAAAAATAATGTCTTTTAGAAGTTTTGCAACAAAAGGTTCAAAGGCAGTCATCTGGACTTGATTTTTAAAGTTGAAGACATTTCACCTCTTACCCAAGAGGGTTTCTCAATTTATTTCAGAAGTTTTAGTATGAAAACATTAAAAATGTTTTCCTATCATCTTGGAAATAAATTAAGAAATCTTTCCAAGTGCCCCCTGCAAAGTGCTCATGCACACACATTCACCGGGGCCCAGGCAGTCAGACAAACCTGAGAAAGTCATTAAAACTTAAACCACACATTTGATGTTTAGCCCCCAAAATGTTCAGTCAGTCAGTATGTTTTGTTATGAATATAACTGTATATATATGTAATTTTCCCATTTTCAGAGCGTGAGCTGCTGATCCTGCAGGACCTGGAGGACCTGGAGATCGAGGAGGACCAGAACGCAGTCTTCATGTGTGAGATCTCAGTGGAGGACGTCCCGGGAGAGTGGTACAAGAAAGGAGAGAGGATCCAGCCCACGAGCACCATCAAGATCAGGCAGGAGGGTAGGCCTGAGCGCAGACAAGCAGTTAAACTCACGCTGGTGTTAGGGTCAGGAGGGTTTCTCTGTGAGGAAGAGGTTGTGGGTCAGACTCCTGATCTCTCTCTGAGTGGAGCGTGATTTTGTGTGCCTCTTTCCAGGGACCAAGCACTTCCTGCTGATGTGTAATGTCCGTCCTGAAGACTCTGGAGAGATCAAGTTTGTGGCCCGACATGTGGAATCTGTGGCTTACCTGGACGTGGAAGGTAACAGTTAACTTCATACAACAGTTCACAACAAAGCAAAAAAATAAATAAAAATAAATGTATATATAATAATAACAAGTAATAAAGTCACTTTATTTGAAGGTTTTTTTTAGGGTTTATCAAGACCTGTGATTCCTAAACTAGGCTCTGGGGCCCCCTGGTGGGCCACGAAGGGGCTCCAGTGGGCCGCCAGAGGTTGTCTACATTAAAGGAGCTATGAGCAGTATATGTTTTTATATTTCATTTAAAAAAAATGGCCATGTGTCCCAGATATGAAGTAAACATGTTTAAATATCAGATATTAATTTTACTGATAACAGTGGTACAGCTGATTTATTCACAATGAAAAATGTTTTACACAATGGCCAAGTTGTTTTTGTTTACATTTTTTGTTTTGGTTCTAAACCCCTGCATCACCGATCGTCCAATCAGAAAAGAGACCGTTGTTTGGATTTAGACTGCAGCACCGTTTTAAACCAGTAGAGTGCATGCTGCTTACAGTACCTTTAAATACATAAAACATATTTAAAACGTTTTAAATGAATTACAATATACAGTTACAGTAGAGCCAGCTATATACTTGTTTAAAATACTACTTTGAAGCCATAGTTTAGTTTTTACATATATATATATATATAATATATATATATATATATTTTTTTTTTTTTAAGTAGAGATGTTTTATTGTTGGGGTCTGGGGCTTGACTTTGGGAATGGCCGATCTAGATCTTGCTAAAAATCTCTTCTGTGTTTGTTGAGCCCCTTTTACAGGTTACTAAATAAATAAGTGCCTTATTCCTATTGCTATACAACATTTGTGTCATTCCCAGAGCTGCCGGTGAACATCGTGAAGCCGCTCCAGGATAAAACGGCTCTGGAGAAGACCCGGGTTCTTCTGGACTGCACTGTGTCGAACCCGCGCTGCAGCATCCGCTGGTACAAAGGCAGCAACGTCATCCTGCCCTCGGAGCGCTTCGAGATCTGCAGTGAGGGCTGCTACAGGAAGCTCATCCTCCAGCCGGTGGCGCTGGAGGACGAGGGCACCTACAGCGTCCAGGTGGGAGACTACACCTGCTCCGCCAAACTCACCGTGGAGGGTAAGTCCTGGCTGAGGTACACCTGTGTGGAGTACCAGGGCAGAGGTTCTTACACCGGTTTCAGAGTACCAGCTTTAGTGGAGTCAATAAGACAAAAGGGACTAAGCCAGGAATTAAACCAGGTCTAAACCAGGAATAAACTAGGTCTAAGCTAGGACTACACCAAGACAAAATCTGGCATAAAACAGGACTGAAGCAGATCTAAACCAGAAGCAGATCTCCTTCCTTCCCTTCCCCTCCTCCCCTCCAGGGAGTTGTACAGTCTAATTGCACGGGGGACAAAAGACTTTCTTAGTCTATCTGTACAGCAGTTCATAGGCAGCAGTCAGCTGCTGACTATGCCCCTCCTTTGTGCGAAGGCTGAATAAAGGGGGCATTGTCCATAATTGCCCTAAGTCTGGACATTGTTCTCTGCTCAGCCACTTCTTCTACTGGAGCCAGCTTCAGCCCCACCACAGAGCCTGCCTTCTTTATAATTTTGTTTAGCTGATTGATGTTCTTATTGCTAGTGCTGCACTAGCAAGAAGATGCTAGTCAATATGCTGTTGTGTGCTGGACTGGAATACTTTAACAGCATAAAGCAGAGCACTAGCCACCACGGTCTGGTAAAACATGCAGCAGCTCTGAACTGATATTAAAAGACCGCAGCCTCTGCAGAAAGTACAACCTAGTTTGACTCTTTTTGTGGAGGAGGTCAGTGTTTGGTGTCCAGTCCAACTTGTGGTCTAATAAGACCCCCAGGTACTTGTAGGAGGTGACAATCTCCACCCTGTCCCCTTCTATGCAGACAGGTTGTAGGGAAGGGGGCTTCCTCCTAAAATCCAATACCATTTCCTTGGTTTTAAGGACATTCAGCTGCAGCTGATTCCTCCTGCACCAGTCAATAAAATCTCTCACCAGCTACATGCACTCCTGCCCCTCCTCACCCCCTCTGATGCAACAATTGCTGTATCATCTGAGAAATTTTGCATATGGCAACACTCAGAATTGTGGTGGAAATCAGCCGTATACAGTGTGAATAGGACGGGGGACAACACCTGCTTTAGACCAGGTCTAAAGCAGGACAAAAGTCAAGACGGAACCAGTCATAAACCGGGACCAAACTAGGTCTAAACCGGGAATAAACCAAGGCTAAACCGGGGCTAAACCAAAAAAAAAGTCTAAACCAGGACAAAAATCAGCACTACCCAGGTGTGAACCAGGTCTAAACTAGGAGTAAACCAGAACTAAACCACGTCTGAACCAAGGCAGTACAATTTTTGTATATCTTGCAATTTTATTTGTACAGCCACTATTTTACAAACTAACAAACTAAAAACTGAAAATATTTCTTAAAAGGTTTCTTAAGAAGCCATCACAGGCACTGCCTTTGTCTTTTACATGAGTTAAACTTGAAGTATGCTATAGATAGTATTAGTACTTCAAAGAGAATACTAGGTCTGCCCAATTCTCTGAGACCTAGGCCTATTTTGCCATCTAGTGGTCAAAAGTAATAATGTGCCTTTATACAGCCATAAAAAGTTTGTGAACCCTTTGGAATTACTTGGATTTCTGCTTGATTTAGTCATAAAATGTGATCAGATCTTCATCTAAGTCACAACATTAAACAAACACAGTCTGCTTAAACTAATGCTGCAAAAAAAAGTATAGGTTTAGGTTGTTTTTTGAATATTTATGTAAACATTCACAGTGCAGGATGGAAAAAGTATGTGAACCTTTGGATTTAATAACTGGTTGATCCTCCTTTGGCAGCAATAACCTCAACCAAATGTTTTCTGTAGTGAAGATCAGACCTGATCAGAATTTTGGACCATTCCTCTTTACAAAACTGTTTAAGTTCAGCAATATTCTTGGGATGTCTGGTGTGAATTGCTCTTCTGAGATCATGCCACAGCATCTCAGTCGAGTTAAGGTCAGGACTCTGGGCCACTCCAGAAGGCATATTTTCTTCTGTTGAAGCCATTCTGTTGTTGATTTGCTTCTATGCTTTGGGTCAGTGTCCTGTTGCATCACCCATCCTCTGTTGATCTTGGCGGACAGATGGTCTTAAGTTTTCCTGTACTTTGCCAGCAGTGCTGTGGAACACCTAGGAGCTTTTTTGGACAGCAGTGGCTTCCTCTGTAGTGTCCTCCCATGAAGTCCATTCTTGTTTAATGTTGTACCCATTATAAATTTGTGAACAAAGATGTTGCCTGTGCCAGAGATTTCTGTAAGTCTTTAGCTGACACTCTAGGATTCTTCTTCACCTCATTGAGCATCTTTACAGGACACTCCTAGGGAGAGTAGCAGCAGCTGAACCTTCTCCATTTATAGACAGTCGCTCGTACCATGGAATCATGAATGTGAAGGCTTTTAGAGAAACTTTTGTAACCCTTTCCTGCTTTATGCAAGTCAACAATTCTCACTCGTGGGTCATCTGAGAGGTCTTTTGTGCGAGGCATGGTTCACATCAAGTAATGCTTCTTCAGAATGGCAAACTCAAAACTGGGGGGTGTTTTTTATTGGTCAGGGCTACTTTAACCCACTCCCCCAATCTTCTCACACTGATTGGACTCCAGGTTGGTTGACACCTGACTCCATTAGCTCTTGAAGAGGTCACTAGCCTAGGGGTGCACATATTTTTCCATCCTGCACTGTGGATGTTTACACGAATGTCCAATAAACACATGAAAACATATCATTTTTTGGCAACATTAGTTTAAGCAGACTGTGTTTGTCTGTTGTTGTGACTTAGATCAGATCACATTTTATGACCAATCAGAAATCCAAGTAATTCCAAAGGGTTCTCCTCCTTTTTCTTTCAACTGTATATATTTAGCTATGAACCATTTGGTCTCTCTGTGTCCTTAATAAAGAGTGAATGAATGAAACACAGGTACCAGGACACTGCTGCTTCACCTGATGTGTCCTGGTATATGCTGTATTTAGAGAGTCCACGCCTCCTCAGGCCCAAAGTAGTTGTGCTAGACTCCAGACGCCTTCAACCTCTAATGAAAATACCCTCTCCGCTCTTCTCTCCCCCCTCCCTTCAGCCCAGTCCGTGGTCCTGGTCCGGGAGCTGACTGACGTGGAGGTGGTGGCCCCGGAGGAGGCCTGTTTCGAGGTGGAGGTGTCCATCCCGGTGCAGGGGGCCCCGGTCTGGACTCTGAACGGGGAGGTGCTCCAGTCCGGCCCCCGGGTCCTGCTGGAGAAGATGGGGACGGTCCACAGACTGACGTTCAGACAGACCTCAGAGGACATGAGCGGAGATGTGGAGTTCTGCAGCGGGAAGACCAGGAGCAGGGCCAGGCTCACAGTCAGCGGTGAGTTCAGTCCGTTTAGTTTAGACCCGGTTTAGACCTGGTTTAGACCTAGTTTAGACCTGGTTTAGACCTGGTTTAGACCTGGTTTCAGTTTAGTCTGGTCTTGTACAGTCTGTGAAGCTGTTTGAGGCGACTGCTGCTGGGATGTTGGAATATGGTAAAAACATGAGATTGGATTGGATTTAGACAGCATTTTATTCCTGGTTTAGCCCTGTTTTTTTTTAAGGCTGTTTCTGTCTTTGCGGGGCTCAATGCAAGATGCTGTTTAGGGGCCCCTAGTCTGTCAAAGAGAAGAGAGATTCCTGATCCCAGATCTATGAACAAGCCACTTCTGTTAGACTTCACAAGCAAAATGAGTTACGGTCATGATAACCTTATATTAAACATCTTAAGCTGTGCCACTCAAGCGACATAACAGATAAAAAAAATTATAAAACAAGGAAACCAAAAAAAGAGAGTGCAGCTAAGTTCACAACAGTCCACTCAGAAATAACGTCCTAAAGTATTGTTCCGTGGTAAAGACCTGAGAAAGAACTTCCACAGGACGATGACAGAGACAACTCCACTGCAACGGTATTCCTCAGATGCTGAACATTCAGCTTTGGGGCCCCTAGTGGCTTGCGGGGCACTATGCAACTACATAGTCTGCATATAGCCAGAAATGGCCCTGCTGGTTTATGAATTATTATTGTTTATTAGGAGTGTAATGATTTTGTCAAGGCTTTTAGGAAGTTTATATTAATACAAAATCGATATACACAGGAAAAAAAGGGATTTGAAGGGATTAGGGATTTGAGAGTTAAATTACAAACAGATTTCTTTTTTACATAGTTTTTGCAATTTTGAAAAAAAATAAATAAATAAATATATATATATATATATATATATATATATATATATATATATATATATATATATGGCTTTGCCTCTCTCTCTGTCTGTGTAATGTGAACAACCACAGCTGCTGTGCTAGATTTGAGAGTAATTTTTTATCATTTTTGGCTGAAAGTTCCTGTATCATTGTATCAGTATGAAGGTTGTTGAATTGTGTCATATCTTATGGTACTAAATCAGCAGAAATTGTCCTTGAATCTGGTCGAAACAATGACAAACGATACGCATCGTTGCAAAAATGTATTGTTACACCCCTATTGTTTGTTGATCATAATTATATTCACGACTCAAGTTTTGGTTTAGTTCTGGCTAAGATTTTAGTCCTGGTTCAATTGTTTTTTAGTGAGTTCTTGTTGAGTCCTGCTGTTTTAAACTTGTCTGGACCCCTACAGTGCAGCTCAGAGCATTGGTTTATATGCACCTACAGTTCCTGAAGCATCCACTAGATGGCAGAAAATGTTCAGCTCTAGGTTCTTGAGTCTGCACCATGTCTGTCCCAGGCCTCTGCTTCAAAACAAACAGAGTCCATTTCCTGGTCCCTGTCTCTTTGGTCTCTTCTTAAACAGTCTCAGTGTGTGCTGTTGGCTCAAACTGTGCTGCAGCAGGACCAGATCTGACTCTGCAGTATCTAATGAGCCTTGAAGCAGCAGTAAAACTTTAGCAAGAGCAGGTGTTGGTATCTTTTTGTCTGTGGAGTATTCAGTAGTTTATCACCGGCATTAATAGACGCTGGTGTAGGTCAGACCGCTGCAGCCTGGGATGTGTGAAAGTGGGAGTATTTTTAGTTTTATGAAGCTGGCTCTTCATGAACAGGATAAAGTTCTGTGGTGATAAGTCTCTGTAATTTAGACGCCTTTCTGAAATCAACAAGCGCCTCACAGCTCAGGACCAGGTCTCTGTCAGTCCCTGGCATAAAAAACATGGCACGATATACTGTGTTTTAGACTCAGATAAAATACCATTATACTGTATATGTTCTTTGTCTTACATCTTAATTTAATTTCATATAAGTCAGTTTTAGAACAAGGTTAGATGCTAATCAAAGTAAAGTAAAGCTTGGTTTGAAATGACCCAGGTTTAAAGTTGGGCCATTTAAAATAAGCAGGGTTTAGGCCCAGAGTGATAGTAAGTAAACTTTATTTATATGGCACTTTCCACTGATAAAAATCACAAAGTGCTTTACAAAGTGCAAACAAAATAGAAATACAACGACATAAGATAATTAACACCTAAAAACCCAGTCAACTAAAAGAATTAGGTTCAATCGGGCAGTATTGACGTGGTCTCGTGTGTGAGCGGGCAGTCAAGCAAAAACATACCAGGTGCCGAGCGTCCCAAGAATTTTAAATGCATGATTATTCTAGTCTTAACGGTAGCAGTCACATCTAAATGTGGGTGAGTGTGCAGCTTACACAGGGCATTACGGTAACACACCGCCATGAAGAGCAGTGGAAAAAGTAAACCGAGCACAGAGAGCAACACTGGGAACCACGCAGTTTATCCTCCGCAGTATTAAACTCAGGATCTGTGGCCCAATAACAAACACAGCACATAACAGAACACATTAACAGAACATTAAACACGAGTTAGCTTCCTGCTCTTCTCCTGAACACTGTGTGACTGTGGCGATGCCCTGTAGAAAACCCTGTCAAATGAATATTTCTCAACACCCATTGGGACCCATGAGAATCCCTCGGGCGGTCAGGCCATGGCAGACGTCGGGACTGGGACGGGAGCGGTCAGAGATGCTTCAGGAGCGGGATTAAGAAATCAGTCTCTACTGCAGAGTACGAGTTTGAACTGCTGAAAGATGTTTGGGGACTCTCTGAACTTCTTCTCTCCACGTCCAAACCATCTTAAGACCAAATCTCACAGATCTGAAGCAGGTCTGCCTCTTATGAACTGATGAGTAAATATATGACACAGTGATGAAATTCTCCTCCAGCTCCAGCCAAAGATGGGATAGCAGGGGTCCTTCAGTCACATGGTCCCCCAGCCATGTGCCTGACCAAAAATCGGCATAAAAGTGCAAGAATCGTCCAGTGGCTGATTGTCTAAAGAATGAAAAAATCGTCCTGATAACTCTGTCAACCCCTAACCACTAACCCTAGCCACTGTCGCCCCTCTCCACATGCATAAGGATCAGTTATGACAGTAATAGTATTTTTGTCTTTATTTACTGTATCTAATCTGAATTTATCTGAAAGTGTGGCCATTAAAAAGTGAAACTTTGGAAAAGCCTCATAACCAAAAGGTCCTGGGTTTGAGCTCAGGTTGGGAAGAGGTAGTTAGTCCTGGTAAAGGTTAGACCAGGTTAGATCCAGGTCAGGAGGAGAGGACCAGGTCTGAGCCAGGATCCAGGTCAGGAGTGACCTTCTTTTAAATTAACAGTACATTTACTCGAGTACAGATGTTGAGCACATTTCTCCTCTGCTCAGCTGAGTTTAATTTAAACCAGGTTATTCTGCAGTGGATTTATTTAAAATGGAACGTTGCATATTCAAACTGGGCTGTACTGAAGAAACAGCGACTCAGATGGTATAGATTTTGATCCTGATAGCACTCATGAGTTTACACACAGTTAATCCTGGCTCAGTTATTGTTTTTATTTATTAACCTTTATTTAAGCAGATAAAAGACCCATTTAGGTCAAGGGCAACCTGGCCCAGAGGTCAGCAGTATGTCATTATAAATTATCACAAGTTTAACAATTATAAATACAGTTAGAAAAGTCAATAACAACAAAGCTATAAAAAAGGTTACATATTACAGGCAGTGTGCAATAGATCAGAGCAGAGTAACAATTTAGAAACACAAGCACTATTCATAGGACTCTTGTTGTTTGTTTTTTAAGATTTAAAGATTTATGCCAAAAAGCACTAAGAGGCATAAGATTTGACAGTTTCAACTCATTTTTTATGGTATTCCAGGCAGAAGAGGCAGCGTAACTAAAAGCTCGTCCTGACCTGATATTTGGGGAGCTCTGCATTAGTGTGGACGGAACATAAAAGAGCTGTGTCTGCACGCCGCCATCTTCCCAGCCATGGTTTCTCTGAGCTTTAAACCAGTCTAACATTTGAATCCAACCAGACACTGCTCAGGTTCACGTCACTCTGCCCTCTCCGTTTACAGCGCTAGTTTTCTCCATAAAGAACCATATTTAGAGAACCGTATTTTAGGTGTTACAAAAAGCAGACTGACAGAACCAGGTCAGAGCTGTTGACTTCATTCTAAATCTGTGTGTTGTGTATTTACAGGTGACCCCTGAGTGGACCGAGAGTCTCCTGTCGACGCCTTCTCAGCACTTCCCCCTGACCCAAATCCTGACCCTGATCCAGTTTAATGTACTCTGTAATGTAAGTGTCTGTAAATGTGGTGGAACCAGGGTCATGTGTTTGTCTTTAAACCTTTAAACCGATCTGCTCATCATTTTGTATTTGTGCGTTTTGTTGTAAATAATTTTCTGTGTGAGATTTGTTTATTTAAGTGTTTTCTGGCTTCTCTCAGCACCACTGTCTCCACAGCTAAAGATGTATTTTACTAGTGTTTAATCCAGTTTAGTTATGTACCTCTGGTTAACGAACGATCTTAAAGCTGCACTTGTCCACCGTAGAAACATTTCCAGTAATGGTCATTGTGCAAAACACTGGAGTCTCTCAAGTTTGTCTTGTATTCAACTAAGTGAATACATTTTAGCTGTACCATTTAATTTCATTTTAAAGGTCCCCTATTCTGCTAAATCAACTTTTCCTCTCTTTTAACAAGGGCTGGGAATCGTAGGCATCTCACAATTCGATTTGATTTCGATGTAAAGGCCCACGATTCGATTCAAAAGCAATGCATCAGACTCCTTTCTGGTTCATGTCAGCATTAAATCTTTAACAGTTATTCATTTTAACTGTATATTTTAGATCTGAAGCTTAATTTTAAACACTTTCTACTCCAAAAAACAAAATTAGAGAACTAATAATTGATAAGTTGCAGTAGAAAATTATGTTAGCATTTGCCAGAGCTGACTGACGGATTTGTATTGGACACAGCCTATTTTAATAATTTGTAGTCTTTACAAAATTCAGATTATTAGCTTTTCTGACTCGATTCAGAATCTTTTTGAAGAAATAATTGATGTTTTCCCATCTCTATTTTTAATGTTCTGTTCTGATGACGTCTCCTCCGCAAAAACAGACCTGCAGTAGTATTCTGCTCGAGTAATCCTGTATGCTGAGGCGCTGCCCTTCTCCAGAGCTGAAAACACTCGGTCTCACAGCTCTATGTAGACACGAGAAACCAGGAAATGCTCCTGCGCGTTTCTAAAGCCATACAGTCACTGAACTCGTTCTGATCATTTCAGCCTTAAACCTCCGTCACTACAAAGCGTCAGCTCAGAAATCTATCTGTTAGCCTCATGTTGCCAATAGCCATGCTAAATAGCCATTTTTTGCTCTGTCCACTGTTGCCAGCAGGGGGCACCTAAATGAATGTAATAGTTCCCAAAAAGAAGGGGTTTTCCACAGATACATTATTTTAAGTTATAAAACCTGAAATACTAATGCAAAGGAGTCCAACACTGTTTCAGAAAGACTGAGAAAATCAGAATATGAGAGCTTTCAGTGATTTTATTTTGATTGCAATGCATTTCTTATTAAGGAAACTTTTCTTTTACTTGGCTAAGTGTTACCACAATAACTTTGGCCTGTTGTATATCCATTTTCCTAGACAGAAACAATACTATTACTGTATTATGTGTCATGACACTGAACCTAACCCAGTTCCCCACAGCCCCGCTCTCATTTCTGTCCTCTCCACTTTCATCTTCTGTCTTTTGTAAAAAAAAAATCTTAGTTTTTTTAATGTTTTTAAAGTGAATGAATGGAAGCGTGTGAGGTGCAGACTTTGGGCCAAACGTACTGTAGAAAGCAAATACCATATTTATGTCTCAATAGAGCTTCGGAGCATGCTTGGAAAGGCTTTTCTGAGTGATCCTGCAAGAGCTTAAAGATAAATGTAAAGGTTTTCAAGTCATATTCCATTGTTTCAGTTTGATGTTTTCAGATGGAGCGCTGTGCAAAAACCTTTGGCCTGTTTTAATATGAAGCTTTCAATAAAACGTTTAAATATCCTACGACTGGTCAGAATGGTTTGTTTACGCAGATAATTCAAGCCATGCTATTGTCCTTGACCCAGTTCCAGGTATAAAACTTGACCTTTGCCTTTTTTCTGTCAGAGCCTGAAACAGCTGACAAAAACATGTTAGCCAGAGCCATAACTGCAACATTAAAGTGTCCTTGTCCTTCCTTCATCTTCTGCTGTTTTTGTCGTTGTTGTGGGGTCTGTAGTACCAAAGTTTATAAGTTCAGCAAGTCCCAAATGAGCTGAACACTGGACCCAAACATAAGCTCACTGGAAACAACCAAGAGGCTCTCACATCGGCGCTGTTTGGTTCGGACTCTCCTGAATAAGACACATTTTAACTCGCTAATGATGCTCCTGAGGAAACACAGAGCTGCACAGAGCCAGCTCCTGCAGCTTATACAGCTAGGGTGACCACACGTCCCTATTTAATGGGACAGTCCCAGTTTTTTCTGTAAAAACACTCATCTGTCCCAGTTTTCAACAAACCATGTCCCAGTTGTCCCCATTTTAACCGATAGAAAGACTTTTGTCACTAAAATTATTTACATTATCATGATTTTATCAGTAAATGTCCGTCATATAAAAAATTTAAGCCTTAGTGTTATGTACTCTGAATGACATGACAAATAAATTGTATGGATTTTGTGAGTTTTTTGTCACTTGGTGAGTTCACATGCTCTGTGATTTGTTGTGTACGTTTGTATGTGTCCCAGTTTTTGGATTTAGAAATCTGTTCACTGTAGATACAGTTTCCCTCTTTCTTATTCACTTTGCTCTTCAGGATTTGGTCAGAAAGTCCGGACCATTGTGAAACATGCTTTCACTATGTACGAACCAGGCCTTGGTCCAGATCTACACCATTATTTTGAAGTAACAGTTCTCTTATCGTCCCGCCACAGTTCGAATGTGGTAGTTACGTGGGACGTCAGAGGGACTTTACTGTTGTTAAAATGGAAACAGGACGAAGACAAAAATCCCACAGAGAACTGAACAACAACGAGGACTTCAGCAGAACCAACAGGTGATGAAGGAAAGACCTAAACTCTTCTGCATTCGTAAGACACAGAGCTGCAGATAAACGGCTGTGATAGGCCAGTTCCAAATCGACTGGAGAGAAACGCTTCCCTCCGAGTGAGGAACTGTCCTGCTTTTGAAAAGAAAGTGGGAGAGGCTAGGGCCAGGAGGCTAAGGTTTAGTTACACTGTCAGCTTTTCCACATCAAACCGTCTGCCTCCAATGGTGCAGAGATTTGCACGTCTTTGGTCTCTCCTATTTATCCAGGCCTGAAACCGACACAATTAACGCCTAAAAGTGAAACACATCACAGTTCCAGTCATGTGTTCAGAGCTTTATTGTTCAGTCGTCAGTACAAACAGAAACGCATTTACACAGAATAATATCAACACAGTCAAACTTCATTAACACAGTCTCAGAGTTAAACGTCAAGTATAAATTAGTTCCTGAATTATGACCTGTTTTCAAATTAGGTCATCACTTCCTGCTACATAAACCTCATGTCTCCATAAAGAATCATAAGTCTTTTTTTTTTTTTTTTTTTTTGGGTTTGGTTCCACATCAAAACAATAAATTATAACTAAATGCAATATTAAAACCAGGGACAGGGACATTCACTCATGACCAGGGGTTTGCCAAAATAAAAGTATTCTGTATTTTTAAAGCACATTTTTTTATGAATTAGCATTGTTTTTTCGTAGCTTAAGGCAGTGTTTTCCAACCAGGGGTACAGGGGCCCCCAGGGGTACAGGGACCCCCAGGGGTACGCGGGCACTTCGCAGAGGGTACCTGGACTTATTTCATCATTTATTTCCAATATGATGAAAAAATATTTGCCATCGTTTCATACTGAACATTTGAACCTTAATAAAGACAAGCTCAAGTTTCCTCATTAATGAAAAAGGAGGTGAAACTGCTTATATTATTGTAATATCATATTTTGTTACATATTTTAAGGTTTAATATGTTTCAAAAGGAATTTATTAAAATTATTATAATTTTCTTTGTACATTTATTCTGTAGTAAATGTATTTTTTAGTTTAGAATTTATAATCTTTTGTTATAGAATATATAGCAATAAGTAAATGTAATTGTAATTTGTATTTTTTGTAGATTTTAGTTTAGTAGGTGTTTGACTTTAAAACAAGCAAAAAAAAATGCAAAAGAATGAATATTTATAATTAATTATATATAGAACATCTTTGTACTAATAAACACAGATGTTATTTCTGACCACTTTTTCATCCACATGTATACTATGAGTGAGCCCAGGGGGTAAACGAGACAAAAAAAAGTTGTGAACCACTGACTTAAGACACTACGTTGATGTCTTGAGTTGCATTAAATACATTAGAATATGACTGCCTTTATTGCACAGTAATCCGCAGAGCCTTTAAAGCCACGTTATAATCACAGAAATGCATAAATCTGCAAACATCACTGTGACCAAGCCCTGAGCTTACAGCACTCCTCCAAAGGCACAACTTTGTCTTTTAACAGCAGCGAAAGCTAGCTGCACTGCAAAACATATGTACACAAGCCATTTCATCTCATATTAAAGTCAAGAAATGTAGCTTTAACCTTAACCCTCCTATAGTCATCCACTTATTGTAAGGTTTAATGATGTACTGTCCATCAGAGACTTTAGCATGTAGCCTTTAGCTTATGAAGTGATAAATGCTCCTGTAAATAAAACAGCAGAATAAGAGTGTGAGATGAAGCGACAGTATTTGCAGTGTGGTCCGTGTGAGTGGGAGGTTTTAGCCTCCGTGGCCCCCTGATGTGGTGCTCATGTCCCCGCTGTGTTAACTGGACGAGCGCTGCTGCTTCAGGACCTGGTAGACCTCCTCCTCTTGGCTCAGTCTCTCAAAGAACGGGATCAGGTCCAGCAGCTCCGTGTCCGAGACGTCGTCGAACCACGAGGCCACGGGAACCTGGATTTTAACAACACCGATAAGATACAAACCAATACAACGATACTCCACAGAGCTGTTGGTTTAAAAGACTCACGGCGTTCTCCGGGTGGAAGATGTAGGACAGCGGAGAGTTGTCGATGATGATGACTTTGTTAAGGTCTCGTCCCAAACGGCTGAGGTCTTTGACATAGTTGCCTCGGTGGAACACACAGGACTCTCTGAAGAGACGGCTCCTGAAGGCCCCGGACGTATCCAGCAGGTCTGACACCGGGTCTGCGTACTGGAGAGGACAAGAGAGTTAAATATACAGTAGGTTACTGTATTTTCCAGACTATCAGTCGCACTTTTTTTCATAGTCTGGCTAGAGGTGTGACGTATACTCAGGTGTGACTTATATATTAAAATATTTCAGGTGTTGGTTAGAGGGCGCTCTAGGCTTGTGTACCAGCATCTGCTGCACCTGTACCACTGACAATTTAAAATGTAAACATTACCACTAACAACTTAGGCTATAAAGACAACTGAGAAAGAGCGGAATAATTGGAAATGGAACTGATGCTGAGTCTGACGACAGCCACGCAGAGGAGGAAGCGGCGCTTCGTCTACCTCCGGAGTTGGTGGAGTTGTTCAGAAGCGACACCGAGGATGAAGAATTTAAAGGATTTAGCGATTAGGAGTGAGATGGTGAGTTTGGTGAACTTGTTATATTATGTTCTTTATGCTATAGTTATGTGAATAACTTTTAATATATTACGTTAACATACGAGACACCTATTCAGTTCGTTGTTTAAGCTTCATGTAGCTGAATAACCATCAATGTTACGTTAGCATAGCGCACACCTATTCAGCTGTTGTTCTCTATTCTATTATTACTATAACTTGCCTTTCAACATGAAATGTCTGTTCTTGGTGTCAGATTTTGTAAAATAAATTTCCCCCAAAAAATGCGACTTATAACCCAGTGTGACTACTAGGCTTTTTTCTTCTTCATTATGCACTTTTTGGCTAGTGCCACTTATACTCCGGAGCGACGTATAGTCTGGAAAATACGGTGCTTGTCTTTACATTGTTGAATGGCAGTGAGGCCGTGAACACTGTAGAGGTGGGTTAGATGTTAGACCCTGCTCTGAATCTGCTCTGAGTCGGTCTTTAGTGAGAGTTTAAGGACAACTGTAAACAACTGAACCTCAATAGTTTGGACCCAGTGGTGATCCTGGCACCCCTTACCCAAAATGCAACAATAAGGTAGCTTGGAAATTACTTCTCAAAACTTAGTCCTATATTTTATCTCCTGTATATTAATAGATTTTTAAGAAAAACATAAAGTATGTTCAAAATATAATGTAGCCTATTAGCCATTATGACTGGCTAGGATTATTTTTGTAACCTATTGGAGTATGGGTTTTTAGCAGGTTTTTGGGCATTTTAATTATTTTGTTTTTATTTTTAGACTATCTTTTAGAAAATGTAGGCCAGCCATTCCCAAAGTCAGGACTGTCGTGGCCCCCTTAAATTTCCGAAAATCCCTCGCAGACCCCCAACGATAAAACTTCTCTCTGTTCAAAAGACTCTGACATGTTTTTCTCCATATCTTTTTAATAAAAATTTACAAAAAAAAATTTATAGATTATTGACTAAAAATTGTTTTAAAGTAATATTTTAAAACAAGTATACAACTGTAATTAATTTCAAATTACATGTTTTTTTATGTACTTAATGTTTTTAGGTACTTAATATTTTCATTGACTTTTTATATTTTTGTATGTTTTATTTGTTTTTATGAACCAAAACCATGTGTCTGAAAAAATAATAATAATAAATTCAAATTGAAATTGAAATATTGGCAGCCTCTGGGGGGCCCCCTGTAGTACCTTTGCGGACCCCCAGGGTGTCCCAGACCCCACTTTGGGAGCCACTGATGTAGGCCATAGGTATCCTTGGAAAATATCCACCTCTAACCCTGTCTGTTGCATGCTGTTTCTTTAAAGATGATTTATTTGTCTCCCCCTGAACCTGTCGTGTCCAGCAGCCCCTCCCCTCTCTGTGTGCTCAGCTCAGAGGAACAGCTCCTCTCCCCGCCCTCCTCTCATCCTTCTCACCTTTAAAACTAAGTTACGTGAAGTAAATATTTCTGTCTCATCACAGAGATATGAACCGTTTTAAATGGTTTTAACGCCATAATGGTTCATATCTCTGTGATACCTGGGCCAACTGACATGAAACAAATACTTTTAGAAAGCTTTAAGTTTTCTCCAGGCGAGGTTATTCATTTTTTTCTCTCCATCTTTGTGCTTCCCCGTGGAGAATGCTGCCCTGGCTGGCTGCCCATGTCGCCAATATCAGAAACAGCCATTGTTTGGACCCATGGGTGCTCCACGTGCATGCAGCGCTCTCGTACCTTTGCTAAGCTGGCGGTGAAGAGCACGCACTCGAACAGCTCGCCCATTCTCCGCAGGAACTCGTCCACGTGAGGCCTCTTCAGGACGTGCACCTGAAGACAGAGACAGAAAATTTAAACATTCAATAAAATACACAATAAACACATGAAAAACAGAGAATATGGCTGTTCCCTGCTCTACAGCTCGAGGATAACAGAGCAGACCAAATGAGAAAACCACTGAGCTTAGACTTTGTCCCTGCCTCAACTTACACAGCCCCCAGACCTGGACTAGAACCAGAGATCTCATTGTTCTGAACACATTGCAGCTTTAGTGGAGTCTATATATTTATTTTATTTAATATGGGACAGTGCACATTAATCAACATTTCAACAGTTCTTATGTCCAACATGTAAATGTGCCAGAGTTAGCCAAACAGTCTAATTTTCATCTGTTGTTCCATTGGAAAAGGAAATATAACAGGCACATAAACAATCAAGACTTCACACATGACACAAAGACAGAAGTCAGTGAGATGTCAGAACAGATGAGTGAAAATTAGAACATGCTAAAACACAGTGTACATGAAGCACAGATTAGACTGAACAACAACAGACAGTAAAAAGGTTAGTTAACAAAAACATTTGTTTGTTGAAAAACATATTACATATCTGATTGTCCAGCAGCCACTGTTTAATGGATCTGTTAAAGATGGTAAATGATGTAATGTTTCTCATTTCTGAAGGGGAAGTATTCCAGGAGTGTGAAGCTCGTACTGAAAGGGCCAATTGTCCCAAATGTTGTTTTTCTGAATGGAATTTTGCAATCTCCTCTTGGTCGTATTTAGTTGTATCTTTGTATTTAAGTTTACCTGAATGAACTCTGTTATATAAATAGTATAATATCTGAATAAATTATATTTTCCCAACTTAAAAAAATGATATTTGCTCAGGATTTTACAGTGATGATAAGAGTTTGACTTTTTGTCCAGTGATGTGCTTATACAGCTTTGGCTCTGCTTTCTATGGGCAGCAGTGTGGTCCTGCATTGTCTGGGTCCAGCTCATCAGACAGTAGTAGTAGTAGTAGTAGTAGTAGTAGTAGTAGTAGTTCCCATCTTACTGGGTCAAGCACAGTAACCACAGGACTGATTTTGTGTTTTCTTTCTTTTTAATTAAAATCCAAATGCACACATCTTCAAATGAAGCTCTGTCAGTGGCTCTGGATGGATTTAATCTGTGCTTCTCGTTCACGCCTGAGCAGTATTTTTCTCTAACTCCTCTAAGCCGCTGTGAGCCCTGTTTCTGAGCCAAGTGGCCCCGAATAGGCCTTCCCCGCTGTAACAAGCCTATCCTGGATTACTTGAAGCAGACCCAGGCTCCTCACACACGCTGCAGTACCGTTTGTCACCAGCAGCAGTGGGGCCCTGTCTGTGCCTCGCTCTAGGCTCAGATTTACGACTGTGTTTTCTGAGAAGGCCGCGGTACTTCCTGGTTTCATCAGACTCTGAAATAGCGTCCTGCTGCTCTCGGCCGTCACATCAGAGCTCTGCAGATCTGTCACAAGAGTCTCTGGTGTCGAGTACAGTCACAGCCCAGAGATTTCGCACTTCTCTGGAGGTTTCCTGAATGAAATGTTACTGACAAACAGAGGGTTTCTCTCTGTCCCTGTCCTGCTTCTTCACGACAATACTTTTTATGATATCGCCTGAGGTTTTAGACCTTTTTGACCTCTCGTATATGATAATAATAATAATGAATATTCTAAACAATCGCTTTGCATTATTCCTTCACTCCTCACACACCTCTGTAGCCACTGATTGAGATGTCGGAGTAGGGCTGCACAATATGGAAAAAAATGTGCCATATTTGATAATACACTGAACAAAAATATAACACAACACTTTTGTTTTTGCTCCCATTTTTTATCAGCTGAACTCAAACATCTAAGACTTTTTCTATGAACACAAAAGGTCGATTTCTCTCAAATATTGTTCACAAATCTGTGGAAATCTGTGTTAATGAGTGCTTCTCCTTTGTCGAGATAATCCATCCACCTCACAGGTGTGTGCCCTCATATGTGTGAATGTATAAAGAACCATGTTTGAGATATTCTAAAGCGAGTTGTATCTGTAAAGAGGCTAAACATGGCACCCACAGACTTTATAACTCCAGTAGTAATAAAACCAACTGTAAACTTGGGTTATTCCATAAAGTGCCCCATTAAAAAGCTCCCTGCAGCTTTTACACATAACCCACTGACCTGGAATCCATTTCCACGCCTTGTTACTTACTTTAGTAACACCTAAACCTAAAACATGTCACGTCCAGGATCATCAGTACCAACGGTGCTCTCAGGGTAACCAAAACCTCCTACAGAAAATAATACCATCTTCTAACAATCTCTACACATCACATTAAACAGGATTCTATGGAGCTCAACAGTGAGAGTAAAATTCACAACTATTTTCCCCATTTTCAAAAAGTGTATATTAGTCAGTCTGGGGGGTAACTCATGATCATAACATGATTCATTTTGCTATAAATACATATCTGAAACTTGTCAAAAGGCAAAGTTACAAATGTATTTTCCTGAATTTTCAAGTTTTAGTTCATCCTTTTGATAGAAATGATCTTTCTATCATCTATCTTTCTCATTGTTATCATCATGAGTTACCACAGAGCTGATTAGTCTCCGTCAAGCTTTAAAACTCTTAATATACGCATTTTTCAATTGGAGAAAATGAAAGGGAACTTTACTTCCAGCACCAGATTTGTGTCTAATGTGACAAAACAAAGAACCAGAACCAAAGAAATCAGTTCAGGAAGTCAGCATTTTTTTCACCAACTTTCTTTTTCTTTTCCTTTTACTACCAACACATTCACACAGCAGTGGCACACACACGAGAGGCCAGGCCCAAAGACACAAGGGCCAACCGTGTGGAGAGTGAGCAATAACAGACTTTAATAGTGCAATAGTGCGAAGTCTTACCTGGTGAATGGTTCCATCGATTTCCACTGGAATGACAAAATCAGCCTTGTTCAGCGGCTGCAAAAACAAAAACAAAACACAGCATTTCAGACACAGAAACAGAAGTACAGATATAGTAATTATCCACGTTAGCTTCGTGTTCTTCCATTACACTGCACACTGTAAATAACCGGGACTTGACATTTCTGAGTGAAATATGAAGGCTGCGGACAGAGTTACACTTCATAAAAATATCTGACTTATTTAGATGGAAACACGGCTCTCAAACTTCATCTTTACCACAGACAGACTCTGAGGAACTGAGCCCACTGAGGTTAACCACAGCAGGAATAAAGGATGTACTGTACTTCTACGTAAAATAATTTCACTTAATTATCTTTTAGGTGTAGCTTTGATCAGACTAATTAAAACTGGGATCATCTGGCTATTACATACTGGCTAGCAACTCTGTTACTGAGAAATTCTGAGTTTACAAGGTTTAGTCTGGACCTGGTCTTGGTTTGCCTCTGGACTCAGTCTCAGTTGTTAAAAGTCTCTGTCTCAGTCTCACACCCAAAAGTTTCAGCCTCATCTCAGTCTTGGGTTCATTCTGGGCTCCCTCTAACTCCAAAGAACAAACTTTGTCCAGATGCCCTCCTATAGGGCTATTATTGTAGCAAAAAGATTTATGAGTTTTAAGATGTGTGCGTATCAAGTTTTGTGTGTGCGTAATTAGATTTGTGTGTGCGTATTACGATTTGTGCATGTGTATTACGATTTGTGTGCATAATACGATGTGTCACAAACAAATCACAATGCACAAATGTTATTAAGCATGAACAAATCTTAATATGCACACAAATCTTAATGCACACACACAAATGTTGATACACACACACAAATCTTAATACCCACACACAAATATTAATACGCGTGCACAAATCCTAATATGCACACAAATCTTAATACACACACACAAATCTTAATAGCACTCACAAATGTTGACAAGCATGCACAAATTTTAATACACACAAATTTTAATACGCACACATCTTATTACAAATCTATTTATACACGCAGATGTTTTTGCTACAAAAATAGCCCCACACCTCCTTGTTAGAACTTTTACTTCATGATCTCTTGTTGACTGATGAGAACTTTAAATAACACTTAACACAAATGCAGCACAGACATACCAGCAGAGTCATGGATTCGAGCATCTGCGTGTCAGAGTAATGTCTCCTCTTGTCGTCCATGTGTTAAGTCTGTATTTGACAGAGTCTGGCCCCTGTTTACGCCGGGCCCTGGCTCAGATCCTGTGACTGGGACCATCACCTCCACAGGCCTCACTTACATAAGGATCCACATACAAGAGACCGGCCCTGGGCTCTGCAGTCGCTCAGCACTGCCTTACAAGGACACAACACACACTACCAACCTGGCAAATACAAGCGTGACAGGAAGTGGAGCGAGGTTATTTCAGTGAGTGATTAGCCTGGGTTAGTCCTGGTTTAGTTTAGGCCTGGGTTTAGCTTAGTTATGTAGCCATCAAATGCAATGATTATAAAATAATGCTTTATAAGATGGGAACAAGAAGGAATGAGCTTTTTTGACTTATCAAGAGCAGCTAATATGTACCTTCTTTTGCTTTCTGTTCAAACTGCAGTTTTTAATTCTTCCATATACAGTGAAGCCCGAAATTATTCATATCCCTGGCATATTCTGACTTAAAGTTACTTTCATTCAACAAGCAAGTTTTTTTTGACCGGAAATGACACAGGCTTCTCCCAGAAGATAATAAGACGATGTACAAGAGGTATCATTGTGGAAAAAAAATATTTCTCAGCTTCGTTTTTTTTTTTTTTTTACATTTGAACAAAAAGTGGCATGTTGGTTGAATGAAAGTAACTTTAAGTCAGAATTTGCCAGGGGAATGAATAATTTCAGGCTTTACTGTAAATCATTTAAAATATAAAATGATGAATGTAACATCTGACGACAGACCCACTGGATCAGTGGTTCCCAATCACTGGGATTGGACCCCAAAATGTGGCCAAAAAATATAATCAAAAATGAAGGAAAAGGTTTATGCTAGTTCAGTGGTAGAGGCTGTCTACATTAAGGGCCATATTTACTAAGACGGGTGCTAAACTGCGAGTGCAGTGAGAAAATATGCGGCCGCTATTAATGTTCGTGTTGCGCGTGAATTACTAAGACAAACTGCGTGGACGGTGACAGGTGCAAACAGATGGGCGGAACTATTTAAACGGCATCATTGCATGTATTGTTTTGCATCATGGAAGGTGCGGAAGTGGAACACAAACAGAAGCAAAAATTTAACTAAAAAGAGCTGAAAGTGCTGGTGAATAATTTTTTCATCCGTCATGGCAAATAGATGTGCACGCGTGGCAAACACTCTAACCCTACGTATTTGTTCATTTCTTCTCCTTCGTCTCACACGAATCACAGCAGCCATCTGTGCAAAAGATTAGCACGTCCTTCTCCAACATGCTAAATTTATACACTATTTTCGCACGCAAAGTCATGGTGAGCCTTGATAAATAATACTGCAGGCGGTAAATGAATGAATTTGTATTTTCTCCGCCTTCCATTTTGCACACTCTGGGAAGAACGCCTCAGTTTACAGATTCATTAGGTCATAGGAGCAAAATCTGCATTGGGTTCGCTCTGCTCCTGTAAGACTCGCAAATCTCAACTGCGTCTGGGTTTGCTCCAATTTTAGCGCATCTTATTCAGTTAGCGTGCACGCAAACCTTTGATAAATCTGGTCCTAAGTGTATAAAAAGTAAAAAGAAAAAAAAAAGGTTTGAAATCAAGTACAATTAAGTACTTATTTAAAAATAGCCATCTGTATTTCTGTAAGGTTTTTCATAGAACTATGAGAAAAAACATGACAGAACTTTTGCCGTTTTGCAAATTTTATTGTTGGGGTCCACATGGAAATGTCTGGAGGCTGCAACACTCCTCACTTTGGGAAAGGCTGCCCTGGTTCACAGGCATATGAACTTTTAGTGTCTTACCAAAAAGACACTGAAACAAAAATGTGCCCAATATAACCATAAAAGGTCATAAAAATAATGCAGTTAGTTTAAAAATAATTAAAATACTAAAGAACCAAAAACGCACCAGACTGGGGAGAAGGATTAGCGTTTGGCTATTTGGGGTCTTGTGAAAAAAAAGTTAAGGAACCATTGCATTAGGTTCTGTTGACACAATACAAGCTCATGTATATTTACTTATTTATTGTTTACATTCTGATACTGATATTTTTTGCATTATTAATTCTTTATGACTTTCGTATTTTAACTCTGCAGAAACTAGGTTACTCTTCATAAATCAGCAGACACATGACCACACTCCCAGTAATCGAATGGCTTGTATTGCTGCTCTAATGTCCGTGAGTAAAGGTCAGTGAGATGAATGCATAAATGCTTCCGTATTGACTGTCAAAGCAAACAGAGCAGCAGAGATGAGCTCAGAGACTTGGGGCTTAGCACCTCATGTGTTTTTATGTATTTGTGGATCCCGGGGTTATTTATATCCTCCAGGTCATGTGATACAAGCCTCTACTGCCTCTGCAACACGGTGTGTGAGCTGCTACAGTCTGCAAATAAGGCTACTTATAGTCTGCAGTTTCACATTTACATCCTAAACAAGGACTAAACATAAAGCACGCGCAGAACTCAACAAGGCATTAGCGATTAGTGCAACAGATCCTTTTCCCATTATAGGCCCTTTGTGCAAATGGCATCTAAATCTAAACATAACTTATTAACTTATTATCTTCCTAACAAACAAATCAACCAACAGCAGCAAAAACATAACCTTACTGGTGAAGGTAACAGACTAAACCAGGACTAAAATGCACAATTTCACTTTTATTCTGCTGAGTGAATCAGGACCAAACGCAAGATGAAACCAAATCTAAAGTAAAACTAAAGCGGGGTCCAAGTTGGTCTAAACCCAGGATTAAAAATGGACTAAACCACTCAATATATCACATCCACGACTTTATCCAGAGTCTGTCCCTGAAAATGTAGCTCACTGCTGCAGGTGTCTAAATTTAAAATTTATAAAAATGGGAAATACAGAGGAAACAGTTTTCCTCTTCTGCTGGTCATTGCTCTAACATCACTACACACACTGCTTCATTCCCATTAATGGAAAAAAACAAAAACATCTAGTCCAAAAAGTTAGCTACAAATGCACTTTATGTCTTATGTATATTTTATTATGTATAAATCCTCCTGAACCAGACTGTGCTGCAGCACTTCTTGAAATCCCTGGTGCATTAATGAGAAGGTTCTCCTTAACCTCAGCTTTAAACATGATGTACTGCTAATAACAAATGTAAAAAGCACAACTGATAAAAGTTATTGCGCATTTTTGGATCATTAAAAACTCTTTGAGAAACCAGAAACTAAATGTGACGACAACAAAATGTATGTAATGACTTTAGGAATGAGAACAGGCCACATTCCTCAGTTTAAGAGAAACAGCATGGACTGACCTTAAATGAACTGTGGACCAGAGTCTCGTCCAGGTCGATGACAACGCACATCTTTCCAGAGTCCATGGCCTGGATCTGAGGCAGCAGAGGTTCACATGGAGCCTGTGGACGGACACAAGGTTTACCTCACTATTTAGTATTATTAAAGCAAGACTTCCTAAAAACTCCACCCCTCATGCTGCCAAGCTCTAAGACTCAGAGCAACCTTTTACGATTTTAGTTTACTTTAAAACGTTTCAAAAATTAGAGATTACATCAATTCCGCCCTAAACTTGTAGCACAAAGGGATCTTAATATATAAATATAGATATAATATAAATATTTCACTTTCCTCCTTTTTTAGATCTATTTCTGCTTTTAAATTTTGCGCTGTTTTTCTGTGTAAGAAGAATTTCGCAGCACCAGAACAGAACGCCAGTATTTATTTAGTGCTGACAAACAAACAGCTAATTTCCAAAACTTCCTATATATAATAAATATTTATTCATCTATTAAAATCCTTATTAATAAAGCCTAAATGATGCCTCAAAGACTTGTTTATTCCACAGTGATCCTGAAGTAACTTTTAATATAGTTTTAAGATTTTTGAAGACCTTCTCAAAATATTTTAAGACCTCACGGCCGCGTCAAGATCTAAACAGCAGCACGCTTTAGTTTTATTAGTTAATACACAGCTGTAGTTCACGTAACCTTAGCGTCTTTAGCAAGATGCTTACAAACCGATCTGACAGACAGTGCACGTCCATGTCGTGGTACAAAATACATTCATGCAGTGGTTCTCAGGTTTTTTCAGTTAAGTACCCTCTGATCTACAGTGAAGCCCAAAATTATTCATACCCCTGGCAAATTCTGACTTAAAGTTACTTTCATTCAACTAACATGCCACTTTTGTTCAAATGTAAAAAAAAAAAGCTGAGAAATATTTTTTTCCACAATGATACCTCTTGTACATCGTCTTATTATCTTTTGGGAGAAGCCTGTGTCATTTCCGGTCAAAAAAAACTTCAGAATTTGTCAGAATTTGCCATGGATATGAATAATTTCGGGCTTCACTGTATATGTTTTTAAAGCAAAATTCCTCCAACTTATATATTTTTAATAAAAAATTTTTTTTAATGAAAATGAAATCAAATAAAGTGAAATCTAATTTTCATTACCATTTAAATTTATGAACTATGAGCCTATTATCTTAACATATTTTAGCATTAATGTTATTTTTATATTTTATAGTGATTACTTATTCAATTTTTTGTTCCCAAAATATTTTTTGTACCCCCTGGGATGTTTCCAAGTACCCCTAAGAAACAAGGCAATAATGCAGACTTTTTGCTTTGGACCAACTAAACGTAATACCTCATTAAAATGTTAAGACTTTTAAATCATTTTTAAGGGCCCTTATTTTCCCAAAATTGATTTATCAACTTTTAACACCCCATGGACACACTGTACCAACTGATAACTACGATTACACTACATATAAGTGAATGATTAAAAAGTTTTGCTCTGGTAAAGTCCGTCCAAGTCTCTGACACTGATGGACGAGTTTGCGGTGCTATCGTGTGTCCGTTTCTCTGTCGGACACTGATCCTCTCCTGTGGAAGTGTGAGAATCAGCAGCTGTAATGTTGACGGAGCGTTTTAATGTGACCGTTCTTTCATCGAGGATCACACCGAGAGCTCTGTTGTGTCGTTCAGAAACATGTGAGTCTGAAGAGCCGGAGCGTCCGTGTGTTGGAGAGCGAGGACAGACGGGTCACGTGCCTCGGATTCCAAACACAGGCCAGACATTAATCAGCCCCAAAGGGAATAAAACAGTATTCAGCGAGTGAAGGATCCAGTTTGTTTATCCCCAGATGGAGCAGGGACTTATTTCTAGGTCATGCATATGTCGGGGAACATCTGATATATACAGCAGCTTTAATTTAACAAGTTATCACTGGGGGCAGCTATAAATCTGCTTAATTAAAATACTCGCACATACACTCAGACGCCAGAGTCAATAGTAGCTGTTTGTTAATCACAAAAAAGGTAAGAAAAAAATGAACAACAACCTGAACTTCCATTTAAAGTCTAGCCAAGCGTTTCTCAAACTGTGGTGATGGCACTCGGTAATTTATTTGCAGTTTAAGTCCTCATTCTGGTAAATTTAGAGCTTGATCCAGTAGTGGAGCGTAGTCCTGGTTTAGACTTGGTTTTATCTTGTTTACACCTGGTTTAAATCTGGTTCAGTCCTGGTTTTGACTTGATTTAGTTCTGGCTTAGACCTGCTTTAGTTTAGTCCTTATTTATTTTCTGGGTTAGTCCTGGTTTAGGCTCATTTTAGGGAGAGGTACTAGGAGAACCAAATATCATCTTCGGTGGTACTTCTAAAAAGTAGCCCAGTGGTGCAAATGCAGAATACTCAAATTAAAATGATTAGTCACTTAGGTGGGACATTTGTCAAAGGCCTTTAGGAACTAAGGGCTAAGTCCAGTAAGTCAGGGGGGAGGGGGCCCCCTGTGAAGAAGCATGACCCTGCCCTGGGAGCTGCTACAGTTTTAGGATGACTCCAGTAAAAAGAAATGAAAGCACGTAACCCAAATATTGGCCCCCATGCCCCATGTAACTCTTCTGAAAATTTTCCTTCATACATTTCCAGGACGTCTCAAAACATTTGATCAAAATCCATGACCAAATATTAAAAAACAAGAAGTTGCATTTAAAATCACTTTTTATAACCATGTGAATAAGGTTATTTTTTAATATGTATGCTTCAGTAAACTGTCCATAATTTCCATTTCTATTGCATAATGACCTTAAAATCAGCTTTGACAAAGTGTTATTTTTTTTCTGTTTTGTTGTGGTTGTTTGATGCTTTGTTGATGATGCTGATCACACCCTAGTTGTCAAAATAAATTTCAATGTTTTAGTAAACCCTGTAATAGATGTAATCATTCCCACTTCACTGTAAAACACATGTGACCAGTGCGTGACACCTGAATTGAGATGCAGCCCCCTCTCACCTGCTCTGTGGGCGGGACGCAGTATTCACAGTCACACGTCTCCGCCGTCTCATCATCGCTCCCTTCGTCCTCTGAGTCCCTGCTTTGGTCAGAGTCTGTGGTTTTAACGCTCTCAGGGACACTGTGGATAATATCTAATGGAGGAACTACTTCTGCTCCGTCACATCCTCCTCCTGCGCTCTCTGGATCCTGGATACAGCACTGAGCTAACTTCTCTGTGAGCTCCGACATGAGTTCCTCTATTAGTCCATCCGTCTGGTTCAGAGATGCACTTTTAATGTCATTTCTCAGTACTACGTCCAACAGGAAGTCTCTCAGAGCTTGTTGATCCGACGTTTGAACGCTCCTGATCTGAAACGCATAGTAGTCCTCCACCTCTTCTTCAAAATTTTCACTCTCCTCTTCCGTGTATAAAAGTGCCCAGTGCGGTTCGCTTTCAGAACATGCTAACAGCGCAGTGTCCTCTCTGACGTAAAAGTCATCTTCAGTATCTTCCTCAACGTCGCTGCTTTCCGAAGATTCGTAGTTCAGTCCGTCTTCGTACGCATCGCCTTCAACGGAAATGTCCTCAACGCACGGAGCATACATGTTGTCCTCAGCAATATTGTCCTCCAAGTTAGGAATTACTTCAGATTCTGCTTCGGCGTCTTCATTATAATCTTCGTACAAATAAGACTCTTGTACGTCTTCCTCATAACAAGCGTTCTCTTCAATCTCGTCAACATAAAAATCATCTTGTTGCTGCTCCGTTTCGTCAAAGTTACTGTCTGTGTAAGCTTCCTCATCTTCCTCATAAACGTCTTCACAAAAATCTTCAGCTTCGAGATTGTCATCCGGCTGCTGCTCCGTTTCAGAATCTTCATTCTCATAGACATCGTCATCCTCGTAATTGTCTTCTTGATCTTCAAGAGTCAGAACTGTCTCCTGTTCTTTCACTGCTTCTTCCACGTCCTCGTAGTCATTTTTATTTTTCATGTTTTGTGCTTTGGTCTGGAGATGTTCGTAATACAACCGATCATGGATATCTCCGCCGTCAAAACACGAAATGTAGTGCTGCCTTTGCGAAATCCCGTTATAATCGGCCCGGTCGAAGAAATCAAAATAATCCTCAATCACGATATCAGCTACGGTGGTTTTCTTTGTATCGGTTTTTACGTTACTTTCCATGATTTCTTCCACCTCTTCCTCTTCGAATGATTCCCACTGCGTCTGTTCGTCACTGGAGTCTTCTTGCCCGCTCTTTTCCGAAACTCCAGAAGAATCGGAGCACGGAGCAGACGAGATACTGCCCTCAGGACACGTTTTAAAAGACTTGGAGGAGCAGTCGGACGATTCGTCTTCCTCACCGTACAAAAGAACATTGTCGGATGTCAAGTCTGTCGAGTTGGTACATTCTTCTGTTGTCAAACATTCCTCTATTTCATTTTGGTCTTCTGCTGAAATATCTTGAAGGATTCGGTCTTCCGTAAATGTCATATTGGGTTGACTTTCCTCACTTTCTGAATCATAATTTCCAACCATGTCATGATCTTCTTTTGAGATATCTTTGTTGTAGTCTTCCTTCATCTTTTCTTGCGTAAAGTTGTCTTCTGTTAACGACTGCTCCTCATACATCAAACTTGGATGACATTGCTCTGTTTGCGATTTGTCATTTTCAACTAATTCATTGTCTTCTGTTGACATGTCTTTGTCATGATCTTGACTTACGTTTTCCTCCTGACATGTTAAAATTGATTGCTCTGTTTGAAATGCATTATCTCCAACCAACACTTTGTCTTCTTGCGAGCTCTCAGCTTTACAGTCCTCTTCTGCAAGTGGCTGCTCGTCACAAAATTTCCTCACAGTTGTATTATTTTCTGTATCTTCCAAACAAATCTCCTCTGTTATTCTGGAAAGATCCTGTGTGTTGGCTTCCACCGTATCTGGCTGCTCTGGTAAACATCTCTCATTTTGCAAGCTTTGAATTGAAGCTGTGATTTCGTTCAAATCGCAAACCTCAAAGTTGTTGTTGAACAACTCCACGGACTTTTCAGAACCAGTTTCTTGACATTGCTCTGTAACTGTCTCTGTCTCAAATTCCTGTTGTGGCATCTCCAGTTCTTCTACAGTTCTGAATCCACATGAAGTCTCCACATTGTCACTGTCCACTGAAGAATGATTTGTCTCAGTGTGGAAAGACAACAGCGGATCACCCGGCTTACATTGCTGGGATGAGTGGAGGTGTTGGGCACACTGTTCGCAGTGAGGAGCACAGTCGGAGGCTAAGCTAAGATTAGCGCTGGACTCACACGGTTTAAAACACTCACATTTGTCAAATCCTTGGCTTAACCCCGAAGTCTCGCACTCATCGGGACAGGCCTGGGAGGTCAAAAATCTATTGTTTGTTGGGTATGCATTGCAAAAGTCTTCTGGCTCCTTCTGGAAGTCCTTACTTGAGCCGTGCTGCAGACAGATAATGGTAGGATCGATTTCTGTTGGCTCTCCTTTGCTCAGGTCTGCAGGAAGTTTGCAAATCCTGACCTCTTCAGCTGTCTCCCCAGGCGCTTTAGTTGGCTCAGAGTTTTCCAAATGCATCTTGACAGACTTTTTCAAAACTTAAACATTGCTTTTGGTTGCTCTAAAAGTCCCGCAGAGTCCCGCAGCAGCCCGTGTCATTGGAGTGCATTGGCAGCTGGCTGGTGTGGGAAGAGTGCGAGCCCACAGTGGAGCATTGCACACATTGACATGACAAGTTGTCGCAACCAAAACTGACACAAGCCCTCAACCAAGGCCCTCCTCCTACCCTCCAAGGCTCTCCTCGTACCCTCCCTGCCTGTGACCAGACGGCAGGCAGGCAGGCAGGCCACTTATTTTAGGGAGCTGCAGTTGAGACATGACGAATACCTAGAGGAAGATCAGGTCGCTATAAAAAGGCTGAACTCAGGCATAAATCTGACACAGACACCTGAGTGGGACCAGGACTCCTGAGCTGAGAGAGCTGCGGCTGTAAACCTGAGCTGCACAAAAACCTGGACCGAACCATAGGGGGTATTGTCTATAGATCAAAACTGTTACGTAAAAGATTGGAGGATTACGTAAAGGAGAGTTCCGTCAGAAAGAGATAAATTTAGCATATGGTACACATGAAAACATTGTCAGCTTTTCAGAGGAGAGAGTCCTCGAGTCTGTCCACATTTTAGTCTCTACAAAAATGTCCACATTATCACTTAATAAAATTCTTGGAACAGCGTTAGGCACGTTACTCTGGAAAAGTAACTAGATTATTGATTACTCTTTCTAAAAGTAATCTAGTTGCTTTTGGTTTTACTTATGACTTTATTTCAGAAGCAATTAGTTAAATTACTAGTTACACTTGTTACTCCAAAAGGAACAAAATAAAAAATGAACTGGATGATTTCTAGCTCAATAATTAACTTGTGCAAATCTGACAACAAACAAATAAAGCTTCACTAAACTCTAACGTTCAAATATTGTTACTTGCTTTTCTAAACATGAAAAAAACAAACTTGGTGGCTCCTGTTAAGTTATTTTCTGTATATTTCAGTATATAAATATATAAAGATCTGCCTTTATGTTTAATTTTTACTCTATATAAGTCGGTGCAGTGAGTGCCCTTGGCTCACTATTTTTTCAGTTCATTAGATGTAGTGTGTTCCCTGAAAATGTTTTGTTTCCTTCACATAAATGATAACAGACAACAGTGTTCTTGCCTTTGACAGATAAACTCAATATCATGATTGTATTTCCAGCTACAGAATGTAACTTATCTCCCTCTGTGCTGCTTTTATTGAGCCTGTCTCAGTCGTTGTTTCAGATCGCTCTGATGAAGTCACAGCTGCAGGTCACTCATCTGCAACTCAGTATTTCTTTTACAATCTAGACTCAAGAAGTATGGATAAACATGGATTCTGTTGGCAAATTGAAATGTGATCCTAACACAGAGTTACCAAGGCTTGTAACTATAATCTATAATTACTATATTGGGAAATATGACTGGTTATATTATGCCATTACTAAGAAGCATTACTAAGTAAAAAGTAATGCGTAAGTATTGCTGTCTAACACTGATTACTAATGATTACTAATGTAGTGCTTCTGAACTCTGGTCTGACTGTGAAACCCAAATTTACACCTGATCATTTTAGGGAAAATTTTATCTTTAAGGTATTTTGAAATATATATTCATCATTTAGGTTTTGGTTAAGATGAATACTTAAACATATTCAGCCACCACAAAATCTACTTTTGGGCTTTGACGCAGAAATGGTGGAAATTATTAAATTGTTGTGTTTCATAGTCATTTACACTTCCATATATATTAAAAGTATATTATAAATATATATCACATAGTTGCCACCAAAGTCTTACCTTTACTTTGATCATACAGACTTACTAGATGCTGAGAAAACCATTATCTAGTTTGGAAATTTTTAATGTATAAGAAACATTCAAAAAAGTTTTAAGGGACTTATCTAAAGATTTAAAGACATGGATATTTCATTTGAACTATAGATTCTACACACTGATGTCTCCCTGTCGTTGACTGTTAGATAACAGCTTGTAGAGGATGGTTTGTCACTTGTGTACATGTACAGAACCAGGGTTGTTTATTTTTCCAGTACAAGTTCTGTGATGTAGCAGCCAGACTCGCCAGGGCCAAACACATGAGGCCCCTGTCAGCTGCAGGATCCGCTTTCAGCTCGTCTTTGATGGACTCCAGCCCGTACTGTATAAACCAGGACTAAACCAGGACTATAGCAGGTCTGAACCAGGTCTAAAGCAGGACTATAGCAGGTCTGAACCAGGTCTAAACCAGGACTATAGCAGGTCTGAACCAGGTCTAAACCAGGTCTGAACCAGGACTAAACCAGGTCTGAACCAGGTCTAAAGCAGGATTAAACCAGGTCTGAACCAGGTCTAAACCAGGACTAAACCAGGACTAAACCAGGTCTGAACCAGGTCTAAACCAGGACTATAGCAGGTCTGAACCAGGTCTAAAGCAGGACTAAACCAGGTCTGAACCAGGTCTAAACCAGGACTAAACCAGGTCTGAACCAGGTCTAAACCAGGACTAAACCAGGTCTGAACCAGGTCTAAAGCAGGACTAAACCAGGTCTGAACCAGGACTAAACCAGGACTAAACCAGGTCTGAACCAGGTCTAAACCAGGACTATAGCAGGTCTGAACCAGGTCTAAAGCAGGACTAAACCAGGTCTGAACCAGGTCTAAACCAGGACTAAACCAGGTCTGAACCAGGTCTAAACCAGGACTAAACCAGGTCTGAACCAGGTCTAAAGCAGGACTAAACCAGGTCTGAACCAGGTCTAAAGCAGGACTAAACCAGGTCTGAACCAGGTCTAAAGCAGGATTAAACCAGGTCTGAACCAGGTCTAAACCAGGACTAAACCAGGACTAAACCAGGTCTGAACCAGGACTAAACCAGGACTAAACCAGGTCTGAACCAGGTCTAAACCAGGACTATAGCAGGTCTGAACCAGGTCTAAACCAGGACTAAACCAGGTCTGAACCAGGTCTAAACCAGGACTAAACCAGGTCTGAACCAGGTCTAAAGCAGGACTAAACCAGGTCTGAACCAGGTCTAAACCAGGACTAAACCAGGTCTGAACCAGGTCTAAACCAGGACTAAACCAGGTCTGAACCAGGTCTAAAGCAGGATTAAACCAGGTCTGAACCAGGTCTAAACCAGGACTAAACCAGGACTAAACCAGGTCTGAACCAGGTCTAAAGCAGGACTAAACCAGGTCTGAACCAGGTCTAAAGCAGGATTAAACCAGGTCTGAACCAGGTCTAAACCAGGACTAAACCAGGACTAAACCAGGTCTGAACCAGGTCTAAACCAGGACTATAGCAGGTCTGAACCAGGTCTAAAGCAGGACTAAACCAGGTCTGAACCAGGTCTAAACCAGGACTAAACCAGGTCTGAACCAGGTCTAAACCAGGACTAAACCAGGTCTGAACCAGGTCTAAAGCAGGACTAAACCAGGTCTGAACCAGGTCTAAAGCAGGACTAAACCAGGTCTGAACCAGGTCTAAAGCAGGATTAAACCAGGTCTGAACCAGGTCTAAACCAGGACTAAACCAGGACTAAACCAGGTCTGAACCAGGACTAAACCAGGACTAAACCAGGTCTGAACCAGGTCTAAACCAGGACTATAGCAGGTCTGAACCAGGTCTAAACCAGGACTATAGCAGGTCTGAACCAGGTCTAAACCAGGACTAAACCAGGTCTGAACCAGGTCTAAACCAGGACTAAACCAGGTCTGAACCAGGTCTAAAGCAGGACTAAACCAGGTCTGAACCAGGTCTAAACCAGGACTAAACCAGGTCTGAACCAGGTCTAAACCAGGACTAAACCAGGTCTGAACCAGGTCTAAACCAGGACTAAACCAGGTCTGAACCAGGTCTAAACCAGGACTAAACCAGGTCTGAACCAGGTCTAAACCAGGACTATAGCAGGTCTGAACCAGGTCTAAACCAGGACTATAGCAGGTCTGAACCAGGTCTAAACCAGGACTAAACCAGGTCTGAACCAGGTCTAAACCAGGACTAAACCAGGTCTGAACCAGGTCTAAAGCAGGACTAAACCAGGTCTGAACCAGGTCTAAACCAGGACTAAACCAGGTCTGAACCAGGTCTAAAGCAGGACTAAACCAGGTCTGAACCAGGTCTAAAGCAGGACTAAACCAGGACTATAGCAGGTCTGAACCAGGTCTGAACCAGGTCTAAACCAGGACTAAACCAGGTCTGAACCAGGTCTAAAGCAGGACTATAGCAGGTCTGAACCAGGTCTAAACCAGGACTAAACCAGGTCTGAACCAGGTCTAAACCAGGACTAAACCAGGTCTGAACCAGGTCTAAAGCAGGACTAAACCAGGTCTGAACCAGGTCTAAACCAGGACTAAACCAGGTCTGAACCAGGTCTAAAGCAGGACTAAACCAGGTCTGAACCAGGTCTAAAGCAGGACTAAACCAGGACTATAGCAGGTCTGAACCAGGTCTAAACCAGGACTAAACCAGGTCTGAACCAGGTCTAAAGCAGGACTATAGCAGGTCTGAACCAGGTCTGAACCAGGACTAAACCAGGTCTGAACCAGGTCTAAAGCAGGACTAAACCAGGTCTGAACCAGGTCTAAACCAGGACTAAACCAGGTCTAAACCAGGACTAAACCAGGTCTGAACCAGGTCTAAACCAGGACTAAACCAGGTCTGAACCAGGTCTAAAGCAGGACTAAACCAGGTCTGAACCAGGTCTAAACCAGGACTAAACCAGGTCTGAACCAGGTCTAAACCAGGACTAAACCAGGTCTGAACCAGGTCTAAACCAGGACTAAACCAGGTCTGAACCAGGTCTAAACCAGGACTAAACCAGGTCTGAACCAGGTCTAAACCAGGACTAAACCAGGTCTGAACCAGGTCTAAACCAGGACTATAGCAGGTCTGAACCAGGTCTAAACCAGGACTAAACCAGGTCTGAACCAGGTCTAAACCAGGACTAAACCAGGTCTGAACCAGGTCTAAAGCAGGACTAAACCAGGTCTGAACCAGGTCTAAACCAGGACTAAACCAGGTCTGAACCAGGTCTAAAGCAGGACTAAACCAGGTCTGAACCAGGTCTAAAGCAGGACTAAACCAGGACTATAGCAGGTCTGAACCAGGTCTGAACCAGGTCTAAACCAGGACTAAACCAGGACTAAACCAGGACTAAACCAGGACTATAGCAGGTCTGAACCAGGTCTGAACCAGGACTAAACCAGGTCTGAACCAGGTCTAAAGCAGGACTAAACCAGGTCTGCACCAGGTCTAAACCAGGACTAAACCAGGACTAAACCAGGACTATAGCAGGTCTGAACCAGGTCTGAACCAGGACTAAACCAGGTCTGAACCAGGTCTAAAGCAGGACTAAACCAGGACTAAACCAGGACTATAGCAGGTCTGAACCAGGTCTAAACCAGGACTATAGCAGGTCTGAACCAGGTCTAAACCAGGACTAAACCAGGTCTGAACCAGGTCTAAACCAGGACTAAACCAAGACTAAACCAGAACTAAACATCTCTCAGTTCAAGTGTGTGTTCCATAAGGATTTACAGTCGTTTATTTTTAAGCAAGATTTATTTTTAATCTCTCCCTCATTTACACAACCACAGAACTGCTACTGCTACTACTACAATGAGGAGCTTGTACTGCGGAGTGCTATAAAAATGCAATTAAAAAGTAACTTGTAAAAATTGGGTCACTAGAAAATGGGCCAGATTTAAATTGTGTCTTATCAGTACAAGGTTGCTCCTGTCTGCTTCTCCAAAACTAGAAGTGTGCTGACAAGTATCTACTGTATTGGACAGATTAGTATCTAATGGGGCCACCCTCTCACTATCCCGTCCCTGCGATTCCTCCGTGTGGTCCGTGCCCTCTCTGCCCTGGGCCGTGTGTCCGATACTGATTGATGCCTGGACATAGCGTACGTTTCAACACTGCGCCGCTTCCATTCCCAGAAATGAGAGATTATCTTGTAAACACGAAAAGCCCCGAGCCAACTTCGCCATGTGTTGGAGGCATCAGTGACCGGCCACACGCTGGGACAGGCCCTTCCCTGATAAACCGGAGGGAACCCGATCTGATGGATTGAAATCATCGAGGGGGACGTGACTTTGATCCGACCAAGTTTGATACCGTTATATTTCACTCGGCTAATCATGTGGCGTTGTTTTGTACCGTTTGGTCGCTCTGTTGGTTCGTTTGGGGCCAAAATGCGGGCTGCGCTGACAGTGTCCCGCTGAGAGGCTGCTCTGCGGGAGGCCGAGTCGGAGCAGACTGAGCGGGAGTCGAACATACCAGAGTCATAACGGTGACTAAAGTTGTTGCATAAGAAAAAAGAGGTGTTTGTTTGCATCAGAAATCATTGCACTGAGGTTTCGAAACACTTGAGTGATGCAATCTGTCATTTTTATTACTGTGTGGTTTCAACAAAGTATCTCAGTGTTGAACTATTACAGTAAATCATGTATTTATAGTAAAATAGGTCTTTGGTCGTGCATCCATAAATTATTCAGATCTATTTACTGCAGTCCCATAACCAGCCAGACTCTTCCTGTTCTAACACAGAAGTAAATCTGGTCCCTTCTGTTGAGGCTCATTTCTTGGGCTGGATGTAAGCAGCGCACCGCTGACCTGTATCCAAAACAAACTTGGAGCTGGTGAAGAACTGTTGCCAGTTTTGCCATAAAACTCCAGAATCCTGTGTATTGTGAGCAGCTCTGTCCTTATTTGTGAACGGGGACAGCAGCAGAAGCCAGCTGTACAAAGATTTGTGGAAAAAGTGGGTTTGTTTGAATGTGGTTACATGGTATAATGTTAGCATATTAGCACACATCAATGTTGTAACAAAGCTAAGTAATTAATATCATCGAGTGCCACAACACCATTATGAGAATTCAAGTGCATAACCATTCATTATTAGTACAGAGAAGATAAAATAAGCATGGACAAAATAAATAAAAAGACCAAAATCTAAAGGGAGGAGGGAAGGGATGCACAAGTTTTGTTACCTTCAAACATTTGTTCATGTATGACCTGGACCTTATACAAACAATGTTTTATTATGAAATAATGTTTACAAGATGGGCCTTGTGCAATATCCACATTTATGTATATTAATATGTTCATTCTGCATTATGACTCAAGCATCTTTTTAAAGGATTCTGTGCAATATTAAGTATGTGCAATACTGATGAAATGGGTGAAATAGAAACTATAATGAATTCTCATCACTTTCCCTTCTTCACTTAACGTTTTGTTTGTACATTTCTCTCTAACATCAACCTGCCAGGGGACTGCAGATGGAAACTATATATTGGCATATTTACATTAGTTTTACTGTTTATTGTGTCTTTTTTATATAAAATAGAAGAGAAGGTGGAGCTGGACAACACTCAGGAGATCTGAAATCAGGTATAAATGAACACTCCTTACTTCCATGTTCTCCCTGTGTCTCTCCCCCATCAACCTAAAACATACACAGTAGGCTAATCCTCCAGCTCCTCCTGACCACGCTCTTGGCTCAGATCTAGAGGTGACTGTTTAAGGAGAAGACCTTTGGAGAAACTAGACATAGGAGATAGGAAATGGATTCTCTCTTTGTTGTAAAGCAGATCCTGAGTCGTCTGTCACATCTGCTTTTACTAAACGCCGTACGTCCCTGGCACAGAGCTCAGCAGGTGTCGCAGCGATGAGAGCCCTGTGCTTACAAAGGGACAGAAAACTGGCAGTAATTAGCAGCGCCAGGACCTGCCGCCCGAGCTGTCAGCATGGCATTAGGGGCTATATGTGTTCGCTCTGCAGGGGTCCAACATACACACGACAAGAGGGTTTGGGCTTAAACTGCAGAGACTGAGAGGTCTAAATACAAAATGTCAGAAGTCAGGTTGTTTGATTACATCCATGTAGACCTAAGATATTTCTAATTTCCTTCATAAAGCCATCTGTTTGTATGAAAAGTAATGTACCAGGGCATAGGGAGAGTTTCATAATGACTGGTGTGTTTATGTGACCCATATATTTGGCACCCACCTGTATCAGTGCACATGTGGGAATATAAATAGGATGCTGCATATGTCATACTCCGTTCTTCTCCCTGTGAGCCGAGCTGACACTTTATTAACTCTATGCCAAATCTAATCTAATGAAGATGCTTAAAATGACATGGAATAATATCAGTCTGCTAAAGGCAGTATCTATCAAAACATTTAGGAATCAAGAAGCACCTCATGTACACAACAAGAGGCGGAGAGGTAATCGAGAGAGTCAGCCCACAGGAAGAGCGCAGAGCCCTGTGCCTGACTTAACCCTGGTGATGGGTCAGTCCTGAACGAGTCGGAACAAAGAGCCGGCTCTTTAAAGTGAACAGTGAGAGTTGGCTCCCATCCGCGAACCGTTTTTTTTTTTTCTGGATCTTTTCAAAAACAGGGCAGATAATAACAGAGAGGAGAAACCAGATCGACAATCTGCCCTGAAAAAATAAAAGTTAAAAGTTACAGTCTGATAGTTGATGGAGGTTAGTTCAGAGACACCTGAAGTTGTTTGGTGCTGCTGTTTTGCACGATGAGTACTTTCAAAGCATCAGAATTTTTGCATACTTCATCACAATCCATGTATTTGAGTATATTTTATAGAATCTACTTTTTATACAACTATAAAAGGTATAAATAGTAAGATTAAGAGCCATTTGGGAGCCAAAAGAGCTGGCTCTTTTTGTTGAGCTGAGCCAAATAATCCGGTTCCAATTCCCATCACTAACAGACAGGGTTCAGATTTGTGGATGCCCAGAGCACAAACCCCGCACTGCTGTGGCCTCTGACTTGGCGGGGCTTGGTGGGGTTTTGGTGGCTCTCCCCTGCTTTGAGTGCATGGAATCCAGTTGCGGCTCAACATATTTTCTGTGGGGATGTGTTTAGTTTGCATCAGGAGCAGAATGTTGAACACATATTGTTGGACACAGGTTTGTCAAAGGCCCAGTTCAAAAACCACAGAAATAGAAAAAAGGGAAGCCAGGTATAGACAGCAGTCAAAGGCAGAAGCCTCACAGAAACTTTCCATCCTCTGATCACCTGAGGGGGCGAAGGAGCCTAAGCCTGGCTGAAAGGTGAAGGCGAGAGGTCGACACGCTCACTTCCACACAGCCTGGGCTCTTAAAGTCAACGCACCAAGAGCGGAGCCAGACTCTTTTCTTCTCTGGAGCTGACAGTCAGAGCTGGGACAGGCTTAGATTCAGATCAGCTCCATGTGTTGGAGTTCATCCTGGCAAAATCAGAGGGCCTCTTATACCCATGGGTCAACAGCTGGGCAGAATACTGTATAAGGGTGTGAACAGACTCCTGAAAGCACAGACTCCTGAAAGCTGTTGATTGACTGTCATTAAACGACTCTAAACAACTCTATTTTTTAATCTGACCTCTGAGTGTTTGACTTGGACAGTCTTCTGAAGAGAGAGCTGTCGACGGGTCAGCACCTGGAAGTGAGCTGTACTGGATCACAGAGGAATAAGCTGAATAAGGAACAAGCTGGCCTTATCAAACACGTGCACATGGGCCCAGGACACTCCGGCTGCAGGACTATGTGAGACTTGTCGTCCTTTCATCAGCCTCTAGCTGTCGGTTTTGGACACTGCTGCCATCTATCATCGCAGAGTGTTGTGTTATAACTGGTGCTGGACAGACTCTCTGCACCAAAACACACTGTGAGGGGCGACTGGTGATGCATTCCTATTGCACAAATAATTACTATAAATCAGCTCAGTGAATATTACTCGTGTCTCTTGCAGCAGAGTCATTGCTCAACTCTCTCAGTACATGCAGCAGAGATGGTTCCCAAACTTTTCACACCAAGTACCATCTCAGAAAATATTTGGCTTTACAAATACAATTGTTAATGAAATAAACTGAAAAGATTAATAAATAAGCTGAACCAGGACTAAGCCAGGACTAAACCAGGACTAAGCCAGGACAAAACCACAGCTAAACCAGGACTAAACACTGGTCTACTCGTCAAATTGAGCCCCAAACCAGAGCGGGACTAGCCGAGAGCAGGAATACAACGGCGATAGACTTCTGAGTCCCACCACTGGGGCCCATACCACAGTTTGAGAACCACAGCTCTAAGTCATTCAGCTCATGTTCATAATTCTAATGCTCTCAGAAGTAAGGTTCACAGCTGGAACAAGGGTGGATGTGATTTTGTCTCATGGGTGCCATTAAAAAAGTCTCAAAAAGTTCTAAATTTAACCTGGAAAAGCCTTAAAATTCCTGTTTTCAAAGCTGTTTTTGTGTAGAGGCTGAACCTAAACGAACACAAACAACCCGGCACCACACCTCTGTCCCACATCATAAAAGACTTGGCCACCTCCAAACTTTTCCAATCCGTGACCTTTATTAACCCCCGAAGCTGCCCCACTTCGAGCCGTGTCAAAAATCTGACCTACTTTACTCTGTATTCCCGAGCCGGACATCCCGGTGAGAGCTTCATTCACCGGGCTTAAACCGAACCGCTCCCCCGGGACGGCTCATTAGGCCCGGGACACGGTGTTGGACATTCCTCCGCCTGTGTCCTGGAGCTCTGGACCAACACGTGTCAGAGGGTGGACAGGTGAGGAGCTGTCCTGATGATGAGACACTGACCCAGGCAGAAATAGAACCAGGGGGGCAGCTGCTGACAGTGGTAATGATGGGACTGAGGGGTATTTATAGAGACATACTCACAACAGTCCATAATGAGGCACAAACAAACGTGGAGCGGGACAGGACGGGTACTGACGAGAGTAAAGCTGTAAACAACTCAGAGCAGTAGTATTCTAGTTCTGTGTTGTTGAAGTTGAGACCAGATTGAAAGGTTTACTTCTCAAATGTTGGGATCTGGTTTCAAACTAAAACAGAGGTTGGTCTTTTTTGGTGTCAGGTATAAAATCTGAAGCTCAACAAATGTTGAAAAAAGATCAGCTCAAAAATGAAAAAAACAAAAACAAAATATATACCGTATTTTCCGGACTATAGTCGTACTTTTTTCATAGTCTGGCTAGAGGTGTGACGTATACTCAGGTGTGACTTATATATTAAAATGTGTCAGGTGTTGGTTAGAGGGCGCTCTAGGCTTGTGTACCAGCATCTGCTGCACCTGTACCACTGACAATTTAAAATGTAAACATTACCACTAACAACTTAGGCTATAAAGACAACTGAGAAAGAGCGGAATAATTGGAAATGGAACTGATGCTGAGTCTGACGACAGCCACGCAGAGGAGGAAGCGGCGCTTCGTCTACCTCCGGAGTTGGTGGAGTTGTTCAGAAGCGACACCGAGGATGAAGAATTTAAAGGATTTAGTGATTAGGAGTGAGATGGTGAGTTTGGTGAACTTGTCATATTATGTTCTTTATGCTATAGTTATGTGAATAACTGTTAATATATTACGTTAACATACGAGACACCTATTCAGTTCGTTGTTTATGCTTCATGTAGCTGAATAACCATCAGTGTTACGTTAGCAAACCACACACCTATTCATCCTGTTGTTCTCTATTCTTTCAACATGAAATGTCTGTTCTTGGTGTCGGATTTTGTAAAATAAATTTCCCCCAAAAAATGCGACTTATAATCCAGGGCAACTTATATACAGTGTTTTCTTCTTCATTATGCATTTTTTGGCGAGTGCGACTTATACTCCAGAGCGACTTATAGTCCGGAAAATACAGTAGCCACAAAACAATATTTGCAGTTTTTTCTTTGTTGTTTTTATAGGAAAAATCTTTATAGGATAAATACCATTACTGTCATGGTCTGCACCAGTTTCTGTTCTTCTCCCTGGTTTTCCCCCCTCTCTCCCCCTCCCTTGTGTGTTCGAGTCTCCGCCTACCTGGGCATGGCAGAGCAGCACACCTGGGATCCATCAGCAGTTCACAGCTCTGCAGGAGGCGCAGTGCTCCAGCTGCTCCTCACCAGTTTGTTTGTTGCAACAGCACAGTTAGCAGCACATTTGACTCCTAAATTTTTGCTCTTTTGCTCTTTGTGGATTTTGTTCTTACCTAGCTCTCTGTGCAGGACCACCTGCTCCCCTGCTGCCTTCATGTCCAACATGAAACCTTGCCAGGGTTTCCAGGTCTTAAAATCAAAATCATCCAAAACCCACAGAACAGTGAATGAAAACACTGTGCGATTGAAATTAGTGCCGCTGTGCCGAAGGAGCGCTCCTCCGGTGACACGGACGCGCTCCCGCCGCTCTCTCACAGACAGAGCTCCTCAGATACAGAGATGAGCTGAGTTGGCCCAGCTTCAGTGTGATTACCTTTAAGTTTTAAAGATTTGTTACTCAAAATATGGAGAAATAGCCTATTATTTACAAACAAACAAACAAAAAAGCTCTGCCCAACCCAAAACAATTTTTTCACCCACAGCAACACTTAAAAAGCCTCCCACGTTGTCAATAATTAAATCTCACCATCAACATCCCCGACATTAAGACAATCCAAAACAATACCACCCAACAAAATATTATGCAAAATGGAATACAACACAGCAGCAGTGATGACACACAATATATCAATAATATCAACTTGGCATATTTTCCATAATGAAGATTTGTGAATATATGAATGCTTATGTTTGTGTATGTGTATGCATATATGTACAAATGTGTCTTTAGATACAGGCACAATTTATATTATTATTATTATTTTCTTTTTCGCTTTTTTATTTTATTCATGCACGCACACGCACACGCAAACACACACACACACATACAAACGAAACCAAGACAGAATGATGTATTTATTGTATTTGTACAGTTCCATTGTTAATATTGCCATCATCATCCCATCCACATTTCTTCCCCTTAACCCACTCCTGTAAATTGTAAATATTGTATATACGCTCTCTGTTACCAGGTGTTGCTCAATAAAGTAAGAAAAAAATAATAATTGTTTTGCCCACTTGGCAACCCTGAACCTTGCTGCTGAAGTGAAGCAAGTCATTCCTGTTTGGTGAGAGTTTGATACAGTTCACTTTTACTTAATATCTCTCAGAAAACTAAGGATTGGAATCAGACATAATCATTTCAGCAGGTAGTAAGTACAAGTGAGGGAAGGCTATTAGATTTTTTAAATAATTTTGCTCAGTTTTCTTGACAATGACGCGGTTCAGAACCGTGCATGCTCGTGCACTTCCACAGAGTTGACTAAAAGCAGCGACGATCCCTGATGAATCCGTGTCCCTGATGAATCCGTGACTGGATTTATGAAACAACGATGGGACCTGAGCTTAAACAACTCCTACAGACACAGGTTCATATCAGAGCTGTGTGGTTTTAATGAAGCACAGAGTCAAAAAAAGACTGCATGGACAGGTTATATTTGCCTTTACACAGATACACACCTGCACTGCAGCTATGCTTTCTCCCTTTACACAACCTCCCCTCAGACCTCCGCGTGCACGGACAGTGTGCATGGACAGCGTGCACGTACAGCGTCCACAGTAAAATGATTTCCATGTGTGTGAATACAGAACTTCCCACACGTCTCATTCTTTCATTTATTATAAGTCTCATCACAGCTCAAGGAAATCCTAAAAAAATTTTCCTGCAACATTCTAAATAAAACACTTTTAAGCACATTTTAAGCTTATTGTTAATGTTTAAACTCATATTAAGAGGAAGTGGGTGTTGTGCCATTGCAATCTTAAATCAGAAAAACAGTACTCTCTTTTGCCTCTGTGTGTGCATGCGTGTGTGTGTGTGCGCGTGTGTGTGCGTGTGTGTGCATGCATGTGTGTGCGTGCGTGTGTTGCTGCGTGGAGCGTCTTGTGCCTCCCTCTTCTGTGTTTCTTGGTAAATCTCATTCAGAAGTCACTTTGCATTGTCCTTCTTTGGTGGATTTGAGGCGTGGAGAGGGCGTGGCATGAAGCGTGGAGAGGGCGTGGCCTGAGGATGATAATCCTCTCTGTCACGATGTAACTCAGGGGCGTGGGTAGGTCACATACACGCTGCTAGCACAACACAAACTAAATGCTAAAGCTAAACAAATTCATTCTTTCATTCATTCATTCTTTTTGACATCAAGTGCATTTCTGAAATGTAAAACTATTATACACACTGTCATTTCTATGGATATGCTTGTTGCACTATATATTGAATATGAAGTAGCATAAAAATACAGTATGTAGTTAAGAAATTCAGTGTGATTTTCCCTTCTACTGTCGCTGGTTCTCAGAAAGTCCCACATGAACGTTTGTTTTTAGATTAAGAGTCTAAACTGGTGCTGGTGAGAGCCGTGACTCTGGGATCATGTGAGCTCAGTCTGCAGCAGATTCAGTTTCCTCCTCCAGTCCACAGCCAGGACCATTACTGAACATTACTGAACATTACTGAACATTACTGTCTGTCAGCTGTATATCTGGGACAGTGTGTGACAGAACAGGGGTAAACGTGACCCCACAAATCCATCTGTCCCAGGACAGCTCTGACAGGTGCCATAGAAGAGGAACGTGAAGCATGTTTACTTATTTAGACGTTATGATTCTCTGAGCCTTTACTGTACTGCACATGGAATAACGCAATGTATCCTCCTGAGAGTGAAGAGAAGCTGCAGGTGGGCAGACAAATAAATAATATTCATTTATTAAAAATAAATAAAATAATAAATATGATAAAATAATAATAATATTAAACCAAGTAAAAAATAATAGTGAAAATAAATCAGTCTTAGAAGTTTTACGAGTGTTGTAAGGGGCCCACCTCCTTGGTTGTGTGACCAGGGCCCAAAATTTGGTGCTAAGACTGAATGTATTCTTTTTGGTCCCTCTGATTGGCATGGAAATGTACTGTCCAGCCCTAATTTCCTCATGTCTCATGTCAGTGAGGCCGTCAAGGATTTAGGAGTGATTTTTGACAGTGAACTGAAGTTTGATAAACAGATTAGTGCTGTTGTTAAAGTGAGCTTTTTCCAGTCTTCTCACCAAAGTGAAGCCCTTTCTGTCTCGCAGTGATCTGGAAAAAGGCTGTTCATGCTTTTATCAGTTCACGTATTGACTAATGCAGTGGTTCCCAAAGTGGGGTCCGGGGCCCCCTGGGGGTCCACAAAGGTACTGCCGGGGGCCCCCCAGAGGCTTTCTATATTAAGTACATAAAAAGAAATTGAGTTTGAAATGCACTGTAAAAAACAATGCTGCAAAAACTCAAGGCAATAGGATCCCTCAAGATTTTTGAGTTTTGGTGATCAACTCAAAATCTCAAGTTTTCAACAACTACTATTTTTTACTCACCAAATTTAATGTTCATATTTGAAAAACTTGAAATTTTAAGTTTTTCTCAATTTACTCACAATTTTAATTTTTTCCAACTCATCTTACAGCCAACTGACTCCACTGTTCAGAAAAAGTATAATTGCTAATAAAAATAACTAAATATAAAACTTGAGATTTTGAGTTGGCCATAAAAATCTTGAGGGATCCTTTGCCTTGAGTTTTTGCAGCATTTTTTTTTTACAGCGTTTTTGTTTATAAATATAACTTTAAAACACTTTTTAGCCAATAGTCAGTGTCTTTTGTAATGTTTTATAGAAATATATGGAGAAAAACATGAAAATAAAATTTGGGATTGAGGGAAGTTGTATTGTTGGGGGTCTGCGTGGGATTTTGGTAAATTTAAGGGGGCCATGACACTCCTGACTTTGGGAATGGCTGGACTTCTGTAATGCACTATATTTCAGTATCACACAGTCATCACTCCACCGTTTGCAACTGGTACAAAATGCAGCCGCCCAACTTTTAACAAACTCATCCAGACACAGCCACATCACCCCGGTTCTCTCTTCTCTCCACTGGCTCCCGGTCCACTATAGCATTGTTTTTAATATGGTCTTGCCCCTCGCTATTTATCAGAGATTTTAACCATCCACCGCCCCAGCAGAATCCTCCAGTCGTCTGCTCAGATGGTTTTGGATGTCCCCAGGTCCCGTTACAAACAGTGGGGTGATCATTCATTTGCTTTTGCCGCTCCTAAACTCTGGAACACACTGCCTCTGGATCTGCGGGTGATCACTGAGCTGTCCCTGTTTAAGTCCAGGTTAAAGACTCACTTGTTTACATTGTCATTCTGTTACTGTGTGCTGTGTCTTATTGTTTTATACATTTTATAGTATTGTTTTTTTTTTTTTTTTTTTTTTTTTTTTTTTTTATGTAAAGCGCTTTGGTCTTCTGTGTGTTGTTGTAAAGTGCTATAGAGATAAACTTTGATTGATTGATTGAGAATACACTACACTAACCAAAAATGGGTTTCACTACTAATCTCTGTAGTAACTGTTCTCAAGACAATCCCGACACCTACATCCACGCTGGCACTGCACACCTATCCAACAGTTTTGGGAAAAGGTCACAAAATCCTTCTCATCCATCTTTGGCTGCCACATCCCTCTGTCCCTTCCTTCTGTTTACAATGACACCTCCAAAACTAACTTCACCTGCATCAACATCAAAATCCTTCTCACTGCTCTAACTATCGCCAAGAAAACAATCCTCATGAAATGGAAAACAAGACATAAAACCAACATTTTACTCTGGAAAACCCTCCTTCTGGATTTTATCACCGTAGACCAAGGGTGTCCAGACTTTTTCCAATGAGGGCCAGATCTAAAGATGTCCAAATATTCAAGGGCCTCCTGATGTTTTCTAAGAACTGAACACATATACAGAAAACTGTTATACTGTTTTATGCACACTGTTTTATAAGTATTTTGTTTTCAAAAGCCAAATTATTATAAATGATTTTCTCAGAAAAAAAAAAAAAATCTAAGAGAAGTCACCTTTGTCTTGCACCTTTTTGTCTGATGCATGCTCACTTTATTTTCTTGCTTTCTGCACTTTATTCTGTATAACAGCTGCCTGAACAAGTGTTTTTTTCCACTGTGAGATTAATAAAGTTCAGTCTAATCTAATCTAATTTAAGTCCCATCAACATAACATATTTGAACATAAAAACTGCAACTGAAATTATTTTTTTACAAATAAATTTCAAAATACAAAGCAGGGAGTATTACATAGGATGCACAAAAGTACAGACAAAGCTACAGAAACACTGTAAAGTGCTGGAGGGCTATATGTAATGCAATTTGTCATAGAAGCTGAGGGCCATATGAAATCTCAACCTGGGCCACAAATGGCCCCTGGGCCACACTTTGGACATGTCTGCTGTAGACAATACACCCACCACACGCACAGATACAGAGCCCCTCTCCATATGGGCCCCAGTATTGATTTTCCGACAGAAAACAGAGCAGCTCACACTCTGAGCTAACCCCCCATACACACACAACACACACAACACACATACACAGACATACACGAACATACATACACACACACATGCATGCACATACACACACACACAAAGAGAAGAATAAACTGAAACAATTGCCAATATTGCTATCATACTTATTTTTGTTTTCACTTTCTGTATATGTGTGTTTATATATATATATATTTTTTTCTCTGTTATTGCTCAAACTATGTTTATTAATCAATTGCATCACTACAGCACAACAAACACCACAATAACATATCACTGTTACAAATATTAACTCACCCCCATAATATCTCTCTTCAACATAGTCTCTGTTATCCTCATTGTTATTTTCTTCCTTTTCCTTTCTTCTTATTATCTTGTGTATTTATTTAATATATTACTTATATTACTATTACGTATTATTATTATTATTATTATTATTATTATTATTATTATTATTGCCCTGCTTGTTGTTGTCATTAATCTTCTTCCCATTGCTCTGCCTCTCTCTCTTCCTGTCCCAGTTCCCAGTTCCCTAATTGTTGTGGTCCTACCTGACCCCCAGCTGGGACAGGCCACCCCTGCCGGGTCAAAGGGTTGCCCCAGTCGATGTGGAGCCATCTTTGCCCGTTCCGTCCGCAGGGTCTGGAGGCGGCTAAGACACAAGGCCCACGGGTGGTACCACATCACAGAGGAACTGAGGGGAGAGGAAAAGGATTTTTTTCTTCTTTATTTAATATTTATTGATTGATTTTCTTATTGTCATTGATATATCTCATTATTTTTGTTCAGTTATGTATATTTCCTGACCTTTCTCTCTGAAAACTCTCTCTTTAACCTTCCCTTTTATACCCCACCTACTACTACACAAATTTTCCTCAAACTCTATAGCCTGGCTCCTGCCTCTCTGACTTTATTTTCAAAAGCAGGACAGTCTGGTTCCTCTCTCAGAGCAAATCGTTTCCCTCTGATCAATTTGGAACTGACCTACCACAGTCATTTATCTGCATCGTCTTAAAATTGCGGAAGCAGAGTGAATGTAATAACGATAACTGATTAACAGTGTTTAGGTCTTTCCTTCGTCACCTGTTGGTTCTGCTGAAGTCCTCGTTGTTGTTCAGTCCTCTGTGGGATTTTTGTCTTGGTCCTGTTTCCATTTTAACAACAGTAAAGTCCTGCTGACGTCCCACGTAACCACCACATTCAAACAAACCCACTTTTTCTTTCACAAGTCTTTGTACAACTGGCTTCTGCTGCTGTCCCCGCTCACAAATAAGGACAAAGCTGCTCACAATACACAGGATTCTGGAGTTTTATGGAAAAACCAACAATAATCCACCATGTTTGTTTTGGATACAGGTCAGCAGTGCACTGCATCTCACCCTTCATTTCTCTGATTGGTTACTCTGTCTGTGATTGTTCCACCCATAGAAATGAAATTTACGCAAAGGGACCAGGCTCACTTCTTTGTATTGAATGGGAAGAGTTTGTCTGACCGGCCAGGTTACAAATTCTGAACAAATGAATGAAAATGTGAATTTTTCTGTAGTATATTATATTTGTGATATCAATGATTTAACCTTCATCCAACATTTTTCTTATTACCATTTATTTATGTGTACAGATTGTGTTTAGAGGGATTCTTGGTCCTGTGCCCAGTCCCAGTGACCCTACTCTGGACTGAGATTAAATATTATCACCTTTTCTCCTGCAGCTCTTAAATTAACTTCACATGCAGCAGATTAAAGACCTCTGCACTTTGTGCCTCACACCTTCATCCCCCACTCTCCCTCTCACTCTAAAACACACCCAGGACTCTCTCCTCTGTCCTGGATCTATTCTGGTCCACACAGACCTCCCCGGACCGACTTTCTGAGACTCTGAAACCTGATCCTCTCCAACTCACTCCCACAGAGGACAGACCAACCCCGGTCTGAGGTCTGAGGTCCCAGGAACTGTGATCCAGGTCTGAGGTCTAAGGGTCTGAGGTCCAGGTCTGAGGTCGGATCTAAGGTTTCAGGTCTGAGGTCCCAGGAGCTGTGATCCAGGTCTGAGGTCCAAGGGTCTGAGGTCCAGGTCTGAGGTCAGATCTAAGGTTTCAGGTCTGAGGTCCCAGGAACTGTGATCCGGGTCTGAGGTCTAAGGGTCTGAGGTCTAAAGGTCTGAGGTCGGATCTAAGGTTTCAGGTCTGAGGTCCCAGGAACTGTGATCCAGGTCTGAGGTCTAAGGGTCTGAGGTCCAGGTCTGAGGTCGGATCTAAGGTTTCAGGTCTGAGGTCCCAGGGTCTGAGGCACCAGGAACTGTGATCCAGGGTTATGGTCCCAGGTCTGAGGTCCAGCTCCAGGTCTGAGGTCCCAGTTCAGGGCAGCCCCAAGGTCCTAAAAGTATTAAAAAGGCATTAAATTTGATGGTGTCAAAATCAAGGCCTTAAAAGTAATAAATCTAATCAGTAAATTTTGTTTAATCTTAATTTAATTTATCATTACATTTTATGATTCAGTAAAATGTTATGTCTTTTTATTCTGCACTGGGGTTATTTCATCTATATTTTACATTTAATTATTGTTTGATTGTTGGTATTAAATTTCATTCTAAATGGAATTAAAAAGTCTTAAAAAGGTGTTAAATTTCACTTGACAAAACCTGGATCTGCCCTGCAGTTCTGAGGTCCAGGTCTCAGGTAGTCCAGACTGGCCTGGGTCCAGAGCTACCCAAGACCAGCAGTCCACAGATATGGTTACAGCTGGTTTAATGTCATAAAGTCGCAGGAGACACGTTTGTCAAAAAGCTAATCTCAGCTCCTGTGTCCCTCTGCAGCGACAGGTTCAGAGGCACCTGAAGAAAAACTGGGCCAAAAAAGGGTTTGAATGGTGAATTGCACTGCCCTCTGCTGGTGAAATGTGGCTGTTACAAGCATCTACAAAAACCCTCTACAGTCTCCATCAGTAAATCAGAATATGGTATCACAAAAAAAGGTTAAAGAGAAGTCTTCTGGACTTGATTCTCAAAGTTGAAGACCTTCATCCAAGAAACTATCTCAGCTCTGAAACTACACTGATCTGAACCAAGAGAATTTAGTTTCAGGTTGAAAACTCCTCCTTCCTAGGAGCAGATAAACCAACTCATAAACCAAGTCCAGATCATTTCTTTTTAAATCCTTTGTTGTGATACATTAGCCTGGAGGACTGAGAGTCTTCACAGTCATCAGGATATTGTATAAAAGTAATTTTTTATTGTAGTTCAGTTCAGAGTGAAATCCATATTATACAGCTTCAGTAACAACATCTGTTTATCTGAATGTTAATTACAGAGTACAGTTAATGATAACCAACATTTAGTAGCCTGTAATGACATTAGAATATCACATCCTTTTGGCTTTTCCTTTCAGCAGGCGCCACAACAAGTCACCTGCCCCCTAGGTCCATTTATCTGGGACCCCAGCTTGGATCCTGGTGCGGACCTCTGCTGCACCTCTGGAGGAGTCTGAACTGTTCATCCAGCTGTCGACTCCGATGTGACGTGCGATTTCCGACCTGAGAGCAGACCGTGTGTAACCACTGGGGCTGTCATCCCTCGGAACAGCATTATTACCCTTAGGTACTCTTCAGGTACTCGACCCGGGACAGGCAGGCGGTGTTTGTCCTGACACAGAGGAATGTGAGTTTGACACAGACATGTTCAGACACCGATACAACCTCAGACACACGGACTTTACTTAAAACAACACTAACGTTTACAGGAGACAGAGCGAGTCAGGAAGCTCCCAAGTTATGAAAAAAACATGCTTCAGATGAATAAACATGAATATTATCGTCAATATGGACACACAGGATAGCTTAAAATCTTACTGCAACGTTATATGCACTTTTGTTTTCCATACCAGGATAATTCAACTATTCTATGGTGTGTTTCTATAATTGTAACTCTATATTTGCTCATATATAACATCAAGATAAAAGTGGCAAAGTGGCACACTTCCTCTGCTGAGGTTAAACAAACACGTCTCCTCCTCTGCATCCTCTCTTCTTGGACCCAACTTAGTCCTGAGTTAGTCTTAGTCTGCTTTGACCGGGTTAACTTTTGGTTTAGACCTAGATTAATTCTGGTTTAAACCTGGTTTGTTGCTGGTCCTGGCTAAGTCCTAGTTTCATCCTAGTTTGGACCTGGCTTAGTCCTGATTTAGTCTTAGTTTTGTTCTGGTTTTATTCCTGGTTTACATCCAGTTTTAGACCTGGTTAAGTCCCAGTTTAGTCCAGATTTAGACCTGGCTATGTCTTAGTTTTGTCCTGGTTTAGGCCTGGTTAAGTCCTAGTTTTCTGGTACTCATGAAGTAATCCTGTCCATCCTCATCATGAACAGAGAGAACACAAATATCTTCAGCCCTGGCTCCTGTCTGCTCCTTAAGTCTATATTTGCACATATAAAACATCAAGATAAAAGTGGCAAAGTGGTGCTGGATTCAATTCATGGACTATGTGGGAGATTTCTGTGTGGAGTTTAACCTTAAAACAATCCGTACCATCAATACCACTCTCTTACAGTAATAATAATGTCATTAAAATGTGCTTTGTATAACATTATAACTGTTATCCACAACTTTAAGCCACATCAGTCAGAACAATTGCGTTCCCAAAAGTGTGAAATCATAACATTTGTAAATCTTATTGATGTAAATCTCAAGAGAACCCAGCCTCCTCCTGCTCCTCTTGCTGCTCCTTTAATCTCAGAATCTGAAGCTAACGCTGCGCTCCACGCTCAGAGGAGCCCTGCAGCTCTTTCATTAGCAGTAATTTGTAACTGGAGGTTACTTCCTGCCTTTGAAGCCCTATAGGTACTGAGGGTGGAGAAGTATGTCCACTTTATTTAGTAATTTATTAATGTGTAAACAAACACAACAAAGACAACATTTGGATTACACAATAAATAATGGGAATGAGGTCCAATTTATAATAACCTTTTTTGGTATACTTTGAATTTTGAATTTAACAATGACATGTTTTAATGTTAATAAAGATGGTTTGTAGCTTGTTCAGCCAGACCTATTCACAATCTTAGTGAAGAAGGTTTGAACCCCTCCTATTAAAACCCATCAGTCCTATAGGTATCATACCTGTCCTCCTGCAGCAGATCTGTGTTGGGGTTGTCTGTACAGCTCAGGGAGAGTTTAATTTGTGTCCATTTGTTCTGCCTTTTTAAAGACAAACCTTACACTGAGAAGCACAGCTCAGATTTCCTGTGCAGCCCACTGACCCCCTCTGGTGGTCATCATATGTAATAACACTTCTTCATTCTTGAGATTTGCAAGCTATTTTATCTCTTTCTTGTACATTTGGCCTCTTACTGCCCCACACATCTGTCTTTACACATCATATTGCAAAGCCTGTAGCCTGAACTTGGTCCCCTCTTTACCTGCGGCTCACCTGTGGCTCACCTGTGGCCCACCTGTGGCTCACCTGTGGCTCACCTGTGGCTTACCTGTGGCTCACCTGTGGCTCACCTGTGGCTCACCTGTGGCTCACCTGTGGCCCACCTGTGGCCCACCTGTGGCTCACCTGTGGCTTACCTGTGGCTCACCTGTGGCCCACCTGTGGCTCACCTGTGGCCCACCTGTGGCTTACCTCTCCCAGTCTAACCCTGAGTAAACACCTCCCTCTGAACATACAAGCTCTCCATTATCTCCTGAGGTCCAGAGTAAACCAGGCTCTTCCGGAGTGAGCCTGAGTTTACACAGCGGCGCCGTTCGTCACTTGTCCACAGTAACACTCAGGCACAATAGAACCCTCACCAGGAGAGAGCGTCAGGTTCAGAGGTTACCACAGACAGGGATATGTGAATACGACAGCACAGGGTGAATACAGACTGCTCCAAGACAAACTTGGAGTCGGCTGAGTTTCACTGAAGGCTGAGCACCGACAAAACCATGGGTTATACTTCATCTGCTGAATTTGGAAATCAGCGTTAAACAAACATCCTCTCCTCTCAGACCCAGCTTAGTCCTGGGTTAGTCTTAGTCTAGTTCTGCTTTGACCGGGTTTACTCTTGGTTTAGATCAGGGGTTGGCAACCCAAAATGTTCAAAGAGCCATATTGGACCAAAAAAACAAAAAACAAATCTGTCTGGAGCCACAAAAAATTAAAAGCCTTATATAAGCCTTATATGAAGGGAACACAGGCTGTAAATGTATATTAGCTATATTAGCCTACCAAAATGACTAAGTAGGCTACAAATACAAAATGAGCATTCATGATTAAATGTTTATTTTCCCTGCAGCACACCATGTGACTACTCTGCTATACGATATTTGGTGCTTTAAGTTTAACTTCCATTACAATGTTAATGTATTATGTCTCAGTTTTATTTTTGAAGTCCGAAAATAGGTGCTCTGATATTTTGATGAATGAATCCTTCATGTACTCACCATCTGTGAACAGTTTTCCATGCTTTATTATCTCTCGGGTTGCAGCTCGCTGCAGTAGTGGAGTTTGGAGATGCAATCTACTTCTTAAATCTATCTTTGCGCTCCTCTAATTTCTCCAGAAGTACTGCAATCACACTTTTTCTCTCACTCCCAACTGGGTGGGTGGCTACAAATTTAGCATGCCTTCCCTGGAAATGTCTTTCCAAATTACTCTTTTTGTTATTTGACAACTTCTCATTACAAAGCAAACATGCAGGCAATTCTTCCGAATTGGCAATGAAAGCAAACGATTTGGTCCATTCTTCCTTGAATCCTCTGTTCTCATCAGCTATCTTTCACTTTTTCCCTTTGGGATCCATGGCCCATGACACACCCGCCGGTTTGTTTACAACAGCCATCTGCCTGGAACTGCGCCACACTTAAATGTGTGTCACAGGCTATGGCGCACATCTTCGTTGACAGAAATGTTGAATGTTTATAAACATTTTTACAGTCCTAGTTTCATCCTGGTTTGGACCTGGCTTAGTCCTGATTTAGTCTTAGTTTTGTTCTGGTTTTATTCCTGGTTTACATCCGGTTTTAGACCTGGTTAAGTCACAGTTTAGTCCTGATTTAGACCTGGCTAAGTCTTAGTTTCGTCCTGGTTTAGACCTGTTAAGTCCTAGTTCTCTGGTACTCATGAAGTAATCCTGTCCATCCTCATCATGAACAAACAGAACACAAATATCTTCAGCCCTGGCTCCTGTCTGTTCCTCCGAGCCTCTGTCTCTCAGCCACTGCCTTTGAACCTGAAGGTTTTCCATCTGCTTTTGTGCTTCCATCAATGAGATTTAACGTTAAGATAAAAGCAGAAAATGCTCTGTGTCTGTATGAAACTGGCTGAACAGAACATAGTGTTGTATAATGTAGACAGATTATGTGAATGTTCACAGTCAGCTCCTCACTTTGTGGAATAAGTTCTTCTGGAGGAGAGTTCCTGGAGGAGAGTCCCTGGAGGAGAGTTCCTGGAGGAGAGTCCCTGGAGGAGAGTTCCTGGAGGAGAGTTCCTGGAGGAGAGTCCCTGGAGGAGAGTCCCTGGAGGAGAGTTCCTGGAGAAGAGCAGGTCTGGTTCACGTTGAGGAAAAGATGGAGTGGGCTGTTGCAGTGAACACTGATGTGAGTCTGACACAGAACTGGTCGGTCTGCCGTTTTTCTGATCTGTTCCTGATGTGAGGAGGAGGATGGAGCGGGGAGAAAGTGATGAATGCATTTAATAAAAGTATTTTAGTATTTTACAAAACTTAGATCTAGGCAGATGTGCAGACTACAGAGAAGTATCTTTAGTGCTGAGCTGATTACACTGTAAACCAGCGTATAATACAAAACAACATTTCAGGTTCAGTGGTTCTCAAACTGTGGCACATTGTTCAGGAGTCCTCTGCAGTTCAAGTCTTAATTTCTTTTGGGTTTAGTCCTGCTCTGGTCGGACTTAAAGTAGACTAAAGACCACTGCATAGTCCTGGTTTAGTTAGTGCTGGTGTAATTCTGGTTAAGCCCTAGTTTAGTCCTGGTTTAGTCCTGGTTAAGTCCAAGCTCAGTCCAGGTTTAGTCCTAGTTTCATCCTGAATTAGACCTGGTTAAGTCCTAGTTTAGTCCACATCTAAACCTGGTTAAGTAAGTTTAAGTCCAAGTCCAAGTTTAGTCCTAATTACCTGGTTAGGTCCTAGTTTAGCCCTTTTTTAAACCTGCTTAACTAAGTCCATGTGTAGTCCTGGTTTAGTCCTGCTTTAGACCTGGTTTAGTACTGCTTTAGACCTGGTTTAGTACTGCTTTAGACCTGGTTTAGTACTGCTTTAGGTCTGGTTTAGTACTGCTTTAGACCTGGTTTAGTCCTGCTTTAGACCTGGTTTAGTACTGCTTTAGACCTGGTTTAGTACTGCTTTAGACCTGGTTTAGTACTGCTTTAGACCTGGTTTAGTACTGCTTTAGGTCTGGTTTAGTACTGCTTTAGACCTGGTTTAGTCCTGCTTTAGACCTGGTTTAGTACTGCTTTAGACCTGGTTTAGTACTGCTTTAGGTCTGGTTTAGTACTGCTTTAGACCTGGTTTAGTCCTGCTTTAGACCTGGTTTAGTCCTAGTTTAGTCCTGGCTTTATTTAAGAATCACTGCGCACCTTAAAACTACCTTTCCCAGTGTGACTGAAGCTCGCTGACACCACGCAGCCCGTCCGTGGCGCTGTTACAGTTCCCCAGGACCAGACCGCGGGTTGATCTGAGGATCTGCGCTGGAGCCTGGACCAGGCGGAAGTCCCCTCCTCCTCCTCCTCCTCCTCCTCCTCCTCTGTGGCCCCCCGGAGCCCCCTCACCTCCCGCCGTCTCCTCCGCGCCGCTCCACTCTGCTCCCGCTCGGCATCATCAGCTGTTCTCCCCCCAGTTCCTCTTCTTCTCCCTCTTTTCTCTTTTACGCAGCGGAGAGCACACTTTTCCTCTTCCCCCGCGGACACACGCACGATGGGCCCGAGGTACGGTATATGGCGCGGTGTGTGTGGCCCCCGGTGCACGCTCCCGAAGAAAGGGACTAACTGTGCGTGGTGTCTCCGCAGGTGTAGCCCAGGTTTGGAGCGACTTTTCGGCTGCGTTCTGCTGCTCCTGCTCGGTCCCGTGGCATCGCAGTGGCCAGGTAAGGACTGCGCTCATCTCTTTTGTTGCTTCCTCGCTTGGGTTGCGCGCTTGTTGCAGCCTCGTTTTGCTGTGCATTGAGCTGAACTCTGGTAAAAGTTGCTAAATTGTGCTTTCCACCTTGGGACTTAGTGCACGATTTACGCGTTAGCTGCTAAAAGCTACTGTTCTCGCTTCTTTTGTCCCTCTCATGTGTATAATCCTTCTTTGGGCCAGTCCACTTTTACGCCACTTGTTTAATTGCGTGGAATGGCGTCAGGTGGAGAGGAAGCAAAAGTTTTTGTTTTTTTTTTTACAGCGGGAGATTTACGTGAAGTGGCGCAATGTGGCCGTAAATCTCTGACACCTTTAGCTGCTGATGGCTACAATGGTTTGACCACTTTCCTCGTTTCTTCACAGTCATGCTTGGCTTGAGTGCGTACGTCTTCTTCTGTTGCAGCTGTCCCCAGTGCAGTGTGGTCAGACAGGTTAGGGAACCTAAACTGGACAGCAGAGAGAGTGTGTTTAAATGGTCAAAGACATTTGTTGAAAGTTATCAAAATTTTGCAAACCACTGTGGGAAAACAAATGCAAAGTTTGTGTTTGGTGAAGACAGTGGAGCACAGGCTTTGTAACGCTGACCCAAAACTGTTTTAGCATTGGTAAAATGGAATTAGAAATGGATTATTTGCTTTTTGCATTTACCTCTAGCTTTTGGATTTAGATCTGCTGACCCCATTGTAATAAACAATTTTTACTTTCGTCACCAGATATTTGTCTTCTATCGCTTGTCACTTGTTTGGAAGACCACTCCTCTCTGGGCAGATTCTTGTTGCAGTTTAGTCTTGTCTTGTCTGTGGAACAAAAGGAACAGGCAAAAAATTAGCCATTTTGGTGCTTTCAGTGGATGATGTCAAGTCTGGTTTTGTTGTGCATGGTTTAGAAAAGTTGGGAAAAGTTTGTGATGACTATAGACCACGAGCTTTGTAACGCTGACCCAAAAGTGTTTTAGTGTTGGCAGAATGGTATTAGAAATTGATTATTTACATAGGTTTCTATTATACCTCATATAATATGTAATTTTTTGTATTGTAGTAAACCATTTTTTAATTAGTCACCAGATATTTTTCTTCTATCTCTATTCTTCTAGTTCTCTTATTTGGATGAATGCAAAAATTAGACATTTTGTTGCTTTTACCGAAAAGTTTGGTTAAGTTAAGAATTGAGTAGAAAATGGCTAAATCATTGGTTCTCAAACTGTGGTACGGGTACCACAAGTGGTACATGGGCTTTTTTTGGTGGTACTCAAGAGCCTCCTGTTTTAGACCTGGTTTAGTCCTGTTATAGACCTGGATTAGTCCTGTTATAGACCTGGTTTAGTCCTGTTATAGACCTGGTTTAGTCCTGGTTTAGACCTGGTTTAGTCCTGTTATAGACCTGGTTTAGTCCTGTTATAGACCTGGTTTTGTCCTGTTATAGACCTGGTTTTGTCCTGTTATAGACCTGGTTTAGTCCTGGTTTAGACCTGGTTTAGTCCTGGTTTAGACCTGGTTTAGTCCTGGTTTAGACCTGGTTTTGTCCTGTTATAGACCTGGTTTTGTCCTGTTATAGACCTGGTTTAGTCCTGGTTTAGACCTGGTTTAGTCCTGGTTTAGACCTGGTTTAGTCCTGTTATAGACCTGGATTAGTCCTGTTATAGACCTGGTTTTGTCCTGTTATAGACCTGGTTTAGTCCTGTTATAGACCTGGTTTAGTCCTGGTTTAGACCTGGTTTAGTCCTGTTATAGACCTGGTTTTGTCCTGTTATAGACCTGGTTTTCTCCTGTTATAGACCTGGTTTAGTCCTGGTTTAGACCTGGTTTAGTCCTGGTTTAGACCTGGTTTAGTCCTGTTATAGACCTGGATTAGTCCTGTTATAGACCTGGTTTTGTCCTGTTATAGACCTGGTTTAGTCCTGTTATAGACCTGGTTTAGTCCTGTTATAGACCTGGTTTAGTCCTGGTTTAGACCTGGTTTTGTCCTGTTATAGACCTGGTTTAGTCCTGGTTTAGACCTGGTTTAGTCGTGTTATAGACCTGGTTTAGTCCTGGTTTAGACCTGGTTTAGTCCTGGTTTAGACCTGGTTTAGTCCTGTTATAGACCTGGTTTAGTCCTGTTATAGACCTGGTTTAGTCCTGGTTTAGACCTGGTTTAGTCCTGTTATAGACCTGGTTTTGTCCTGTTATAGACCTGGTTTAGTCCTGTTATAGACCTGGTTTAGTCCTGGTTTAGACCTGGTTTAGTCCTGTTATAGACCTGGTTTTGTCCTGTTATAGACCTGGTTTTGTCCTGTTATAGACCTGGTTTAGTCCTGGTTTAGACCTGGTTTAGTCCTGGTTTAGACCTGGTTTAGTCCTGTTATAGACCTGGATTAGTCCTGTTATAGACCTGGTTTTGTCCTGTTATAGACCTGGTTTAGTCCTGTTATAGACCTGGTTTAGTCCTGGTTTAGACCTGGTTTAGTCCTGTTATAGACCTGGTTTAGTCCTGTTATAGACCTGGTTTTCTCCTGTTATAGACCTGGTTTAGTCCTGGTTTAGACCTGGTTTAGTCCTGGTTTAGACCTGGTTTAGTCCTGTTATAGACCTGGATTAGTCCTGTTATAGACCTGGTTTTGTCCTGTTATAGACCTGGTTTAGTCCTGGTTTAGACCTGGTTTTGTCCTGTTATAGACCTGGTTTAGTCCTGGTTTAGACCTGGTTTTGTCCTGTTATAGACCTGGTTTAGTCCTGGTTTAGACCTGGTTTAGTCGTGTTATAGACCTGGTTTAGTCCTGGTTTAGACCTGGTTTAGTCCTGGTTTAGACCTGGTTTAGTCCTGTTATAGACCTGGTTTAGTCCTGTTATAGACCTGGTTTAGTCCTGGTTTAGACCTGGTTTAGTCCTGTTATAGACCTGGTTTAGTCCTGTTATAGACCTGGTTTTGTCCTGTTATAGACCTGGTTTAGTCCTGGTTTAGACCTGGTTTAGTCCTGTTATAGACCTGGTTTAGTCCTGGTTTAGACCTGGTTTAGTCCTGTTATAGACCTGGTTTTGTCCTGTTATAGACCTGGTTTAGTCCTGTTTTAGACCTGGTTTAGTCCTGGTTTAGACCTGGTTTAGTCCTGTTATAGACCTGGTTTTGTCCTGGTTTAGACCTGGTTTAGTCCTGTTATAGACCTGGTTTTGTCCTGTTATAGACCTGGTTTAGTCCTGGTTTAGACCTGGTTTAGTCCTGGTTTAGACCTGGTTTAGTCCTGTTATAGACCTGGTTTAGTCCTGTTATAGACCTGGTTTAGTCCTGGTTTAGACCTGGTTTAGTCCTGTTATAGACCTGGTTTAGTCCTGTTATAGACCTGGTTTTGTCCTGTTATAGACCTGGTTTAGTCCTGGTTTAGACCTGGTTTAGTCCTGTTATAGACCTGGTTTTGTCCTGTTATAGACCTGGTTTAGTCCTGTTTTAGACCTGGTTTAGTCCTGGTTTAGACCTGGTTTAGTCCTGTTATAGACTTGGTTTTGTCCTGGTTTAGACCTGGTTTAGTCCTGTTATAGACCTGGTTTAGTCCTGTTTTAGACCTGGTTTAGTCCTGGTTTAGACCTGGTTTAGTCCTGTTATAGACCTGGTTTAGTCCTGTTATAGACCTGGTTTAGTCCTGGTTTAGACCTGGTTTAGTCCTGTTATAGACCTGGTTTAGTCCTGTTATAGACCTGGTTTAGTCCTGGTTTAGACCTGGTTTTGTCCTGTTATAGACCTGGTTTAGTCCTGTTATAGACCTGGTTTAGTCCTGGTTTAGACCTGGTTTTGTCCTGTTATAGACCTGGTTTAGTCCTGTTATAGACCTGGTTTAGACCTGGTTTAGTCCTCTTTTAGACCTGGTTTAGTCCTGTTATAGACCTGGTTTAGTCCTGGTTTAGACCTGGTTTTGTCCTGTTATAGACCTGGTTTAGTCCTGGTTTAGACCTGGTTTAGTCCTGTTATAGACCTGGTTTAGTCCTCTTTTAGACCTGGTTTAGTCCTGTTATAGACCTGGTTTAGTCCTGTTATAGACCTGGTTTAGTCCTCTTTTAGACCTGGTTTAGTCCTGTTATAGACCTGGTTTAGTCCTGTTATAGACCTGGTTTAGTCCTGTTATAGACCTGGTTTAGTCCTCTTTTAGACCTGGTTTAGTCCTGTTATAGACCTGGTTTAGTCCTGGTTTAGACCTGGTTTTGTCCTGTTATAGACCTGGTTTAGTCCTGGTTTAGACCTGGTTTAGTCCTGTTATAGACCTGGTTTAGTCCTCTTTTAGACCTGGTTTAGTCCTGTTATAGACCTGGTTTAGTCCTCTTTTAGACCTGGTTTAGTCCTGTTATAGACCTGGTTTAGTCCTGTTATAGACCTGGTTTAGTCCTCTTTTAGACCTGGTTTAGTCCTGTTATAGACCTGGTTTAGTCCTGTTATAGACCTGGTTTAGTCCTGTTATAGACCTGGTTTAGTCCTGTTATAGACCTGGTTTAGTCCTGTTATAGACCTGGTTTAGTCCTCTTTTAGACCTGGTTTAGTCCTGTTATAGACCTGGTTTAGTCCTGGTATAGACCTGGTTTTGTCCTGGTATAGACCTGGTTTAGTCCTGGTTTAGACCTGGTTTAGTCCTGTTATAGACCTGGTTTAGTCCTGGTATAGACCTGGTTTTGTCCTGGTATAGACCTGGTTTAGTCCTGTTATAGACCTGGTTTAGTCCTGTTATAGACCTGGTTTAGTCCTGGTATAGACCTGGTTTAGTCCTGTTTTTTGTATTGGTATAGTCTTTTCAAACCTAGTTTACCCATAATCCTGATTAAGTCCTGGTTTAGTCCTCATTTAGTGAAAATCTAGCTAATTTTAGACCATAAAAGCAGGTTTTTGTGAAGCCAAACAGTTTATGAGGTGATACTCAGAGTGAAAAGTTTTAGAATCCCTGGGCTAAAAGTTGCATTGCTCTGGGAAAACTTTTGCCAAATGCTGAGAAGTGATGGCAGTGGGCCACATAACTCACTGCTAACCCAAAACTGTTGTTATGCTGCCATGGTAAGATTTTAGTGTTGGAAAAAAATATGCAAATAGATTTTCTTTTTACAGGTTTTTTTTATGATTCCTAGATTTTTAGAGATGATTATGCTACAATTATGCACAATTATTCATTAGTCATTGTATATTTCTCCTGTTAAATTCTTTTTTCATTTGAGCCCATTTGAGTCCAGTCATTTCGTCCCATTGTTGTTGCAGAGTTAAAATGCCCAGCCCTGGTTTTACAACAAAATGACAATGTCCAGTGATTAAAGGGCGTGGGCCGTTCCATGCTGGGATAAGTGTCTCTACATGTTACCTGCTGGTTACACGGTCCGTCTGCCTTGTTCTGAGCTGCTAAAACCTCAGTAACTCTTTAATACTGATTTATATAAAGCTAGTGACTGACAGTGCATCCAGTCTGCAGCAGCACTGAGTCTCCCTGGCTTGGGCCCTTTGCAATGGCTCTGCCTGCAGTGAAACGTCCTGAAAGATGGTGTGATGACAACAAGAAGATAAGCTAAAAATGCACAGAAGTTCATGCTAAAGACAGATGTGATGGACAAGTTATGATGCGCTTGTGCAACAGTGATGTGAGGAAACCTGTGTGCAGATAAAGTTATGACGATGGAGCAGTGAGATGGAACAGAGCTTCTGCAGTGGATAAGCTGGGAAAATAATAAAAAATAGGAAATATGCAAAAGAGGGCTAGAGCTAAGTTTGATGAGAGTGAATTCAAGCTGTGGTTCTCAAACTGTGGTCCAGGTACTGCTGGTGGTACTCAGGAGTCTTATGCAGTTCAAGTCCTGATTTTGTTTAATTTGGAGGTGGTTCAGTTCCTGCTCTGGGTGATTTAGACCTGCTTTAGTCCTAGAGTAGTCCAGGTTTAGTCCTGGTTTAAACCTTGTTAAGTCCTGGTTAATAAATGATTTAGTCCTAGACTAGTACAGTTTTATTCACGGTTTAGTCTAGTTTAGGTTTAGTCCATGTTTAGTTCATGTTTAGTCCTGGTGTAGAACTGATTTTGTTCAAGTTTAGTCCTTGTTTATACTTGGTTTAACTTTAGTCCTAGATTAGTCCAGGTTTAGTCCTTGTTTATTCCTGGTGTAGTCCTGGTTTAGACTTGGTTTTGTCCAAAGTCCAAAGTCTGCCGTTCTTTCTCTTCACCTCAGTATGAACTGTTTCTCACAGTCATAGTTTAAATCCAGAATAAAACTGAACTAAATATAATATATAATAATGCACACAACCTCTGCATTTTCAGGAGAATGTTGGAAGGCGAGGCTCACACCTGACTGTTGTTCAGGAGTTTGAGTTATTCACTAAAATGTGCAGCAGGCAGCAAGTGTTACATCAGACTTCATCGTCAAATAAAAGAGCGTGTGTCGTTTATGGAAGCAGCATGTGAGTGGTTTAAAGCAGCTGCCTGAGCGATTGAATAGGAGACCTCTTATGTTACTCAATAATTTATAACTAAACTTCATTAATGCATTTGTTAAAGCTATTGTTGAACTGACAGATGATCAGGTCGGCAATCTGAGAGGAAGTTTATTAATATTTCAGACATTTAGAGACACTCTTGTCCCAGTCCGTTGCGTCTCTTCTTCTCTTGAGTAAAAGTTGTAAATTCTTATCCCGCAGCGCTGCCTTTGGGCCTGATCTCCGTCTGAGGCAGGAATCTCTTTTGTCATGTGATCTTTGACATGCGCCCAGTGTGGGTTTTTAGCCTGAGGGACCGGGACAGGGTTTGGGGACAGAGGGGGGCTGTGGGGGAAGGGGACACCGCTCTGATGGGACCCCCGCCGGGACATTTAATGAGTGAATTAAAAAACCTCTGCTGGATCTTGGCCTGTCCTTTGTAGCCATGCACTGACAGACTGCAGGGAGAGGGACGGGCGCTCTGTTAATCCAGGATCAGCTGTAATTACTCCAAAGTGGATACTCTCAGCTCGTTTGAGTGGAAAAATGTTTGTGTGACACTGTCGTCCAGTGTAGAGCTCAGAAAGAGGGACTCTTGCATCTAAACCTGAGTAACATCTTTAATGACATTGTCTTTGTGCAGAAAAAACAGCAGAGTGGTTGGTGGTTAGTGCTTCAAAGCAAGAAAAAGTTGTGGGTTTGATCCCCAGGCTGACCACTGACCCTCTTTCTTTGTGGATGTCCTAAATAGCTTGAGCTAAACTTGTTTACAAAGCTTTGACCTCATCCAGGCGTTCTCAAACTTTTTGGGACCAGGGATTCGTTACAGGAGCGAAAAAGGACCCCCTCACAGCATCCTCCGCTCCCGATCACTGACTTCTGTGGTGCGTCTCAATCATTTAAGGAGTTTTAAACGTCTAAAACCAAATGTAAGTGAGGTTTTTTTTTTTTTTTGTCCAGAATGTTTATTTTATTTCTGTGGTCATTCCCATTAACATTTATGAATGTTAAAAATGATATACCATAACAAAAGTAATGACTTAACTCTTTAACTCTGCTCTCTGTCACAGTCTAACACTTTGGTTTGGTTTTAATAAGCATTACTAAAACTATAAATATAAATATAATAATATAGCTATAATATAGCTATATTATTTTCTTTCATAATATTAAGAAAATGCCCTACATATCGGTCCAAAACATTAGCAGTGTTGATCGGCCATCGGCTGCTCTTACTTTCAAAGACTGGCATCGGCCACAGAAAAACCCATATCAGTTGACTTTTAGTGCCTCAAAGCAAGAAGAAAAGCAAGAAGTTGTGAGTTTGATTCCCAGGTTGACCCAAAGCTCTTTCTCTGTGGATTTCTTAAATAGCTTGAGACGAACCTTTACAAGTGTTGTTTACAAAGTCCAGTACTAGTCAGAGTAAAACTGCCTCGCTCTTTTCATGCTGCCACTTAGCCGCTAGTTAGCTTATATTTAAATAACTTGTGACATAATAAGTCAGTGGAAAGGTCAAATGCTAACGGGAATGAAGATGGCACAGCTCTCCTCCTCTGTTCCCTTCAGAGGAGTCCACTGTGAATCCTCCGCTCCCTCTGACCCTCTCCTCTGCATCCATAAACCTCCTCTCTGGTCTTCCTCTAACCTCAGCCTCATCCTCTCTAGTTCACTTATAGATTTGTTTTTAAAATAGAGAATGCTAAAGCTGATGATAGACAGAGGCCAGTGGGACAAACACCTGTTGACGCGGCGCCTGACATCTGTTTCCAAACTCCAGAGGAATATTTACTGAAAAACACAGAGCTACAATCTGCTCCACCGCTGTACAACAGGAAAATGTTATTTCCCATTCAAACCGTGTGGCATTAAATTTAACACAGATCATAACTGAGGAACAGCACAGCGGCAGCCGCAAGGATTTCCACCAGGATCACATAAATCTTAACATGCAGCTGGTTTAATGCAGGTTTTTCATATTAAAAATGTCTGAGTCTGCCTCTTTATTAGGTACACCACTTCAGGTTAATGGATCTGTGAACATCTGTAGTCCAACCCAAGCATCATGATGGAGAAGAAAGTCCTGGTTTTGACCTATTTTGGACCTAGTTTAGACCAGATTTAGATTTTGTTTAGTCCTGGTTTAGACCAGGTTCAGATCTTGTTTAGTCCTGGTTTTGGACCTAGTTTTGACCAGATTTAGATCATTTTTAGTCTTGGTTTTAGACATTGTTTTGACCAGGTTTAGATATTGTCTAGTCCTGGTTTAGTCCTGGGTAGACCTGTTTAGTCCTGAGACGTGTTGAAGACAAACCTGCTGGCCTTTGATTGTGGCTTGGTCTGGTCTGAGCATTTCAGAAACTGTTTTTTGTGGGATTTTCACTCACAACCATATCTGGGGTTTACACAGAGAGGTCTCAAAAAGAGAAGATGTCCAGTGAGCAGCCGTTCTGTGCCAAAAATGCCTCGTTTATGCCAGAGGTCAGAGGTTTGACATTTTTCCTAGGTCCTAGACCAGGTCCTAGACCAGGTTCTAGACCAGGTTCCAGGTTCTCTGCTCCCTCTGCGGTGGTCCCCAGTGGAATGAACACCGCTCCACTGATAACTGTCTGTTTGGGCTGAGTCTGCATAATGGAGCTGGTGTAGGCTTTCGTCTGAGAGCCTTTTTGGGCCAGGGTCAGTCTGATGTCAAGTGGATGTCTCGGACCAAAAACCTCAACATTTCAAACTCGTTTTTCTTCACAATATGCTCATGCAGTACATCCATTAGCATCCATACGTTTGTCGAATACATACAATATCGTGCAAAAGACAGGTTTTTAAGAAAGACTTTGAACAAAGGTTTATCAACGTACAAAAATACACAAAATGGTATGAAAAAAGTATGTCTGATACAAGGCTTATGTGTGTTTGTTTACCTCTGAGCTATGTGTGAAAATGTCAGCGCCTGCTTCATCACAGGCTGCAGTCCGGAGGCGTTTTGGATGAAATAAACCGAAAACTCAAGGCATTGGACAAGAGCTGCAGTGGTTACGAGGTGTGATGATTTGGCAACAAAAAAACAAAACAAAGAACCAGTGGTCTTAAACTATGATAACCCAATTAACAAAATTGGATACTTATCTATGTTTTACTGTTGGACTCTTTAACCACTTTTGTGAAATAAAAACACACCTAAGATCCACACCAAACTCAGTAGAAATGCAGTTTGTGTGCTCACATTCGGTGACAGGCGTGTGTTGAGACTTCCTCCCTGTTTCCAGATGGGCTGAGTTAGGTAAACCACACATCCGCCTTTCAGTAAACTTCACCAAATCTAGACTTTTTCCTCTCCTCTCGGATGTAAAAAGCGGTTTCCTGAGTGTATAGAGACTTGTGCATCGGTTCAGAGCAGCTGTGTTGAGTTAGCAGCATCTGCGAAACAGCGCTCGGTGTTTTCAGTAGGAGTGTTTTCAGAGTTTCAAAAGTTTCTGTAAAGGTCAACCATGGGCCAAGGATGAAATTATTAATTCTGGTGTGAATCCAGTTTATGTTTTACACCCAGGAGTGTTTTTTATGGGATTCTGTACCATTTTGAGATTATTACCCAGGACCTCACTCACTAAAATAACATGAATAGTTTTAGTGATTTCTTTACCATTGTGAGATATAAGGGCTTTAGAGCATTTACCCCTGAACCAGAAGATATTCAAGTTTGCAAGATAGGTGCAGTGCCTTGTAGTGGGAAAGTTTGGGCATCTCACGATTACACTCAAGGAAAAAAGAAACGCACCACTTTCATTTTCAATTTGTCAAAAAATATTACAGCCAGTGAAAAATGACAGACTACAATGAGTTTAGTACTATTCTGAGTCAAAATGAAATGACTGTTTTCCTGGTTCCGGTTGATCGATTTTGAAGAGCAATAACAACTGTATTTTTGTATTAATCACCTATGTCTGGGTCATGAGTAAAACTCAGAGATGAATTGGACCTGTCCTCAATTGTGCACAACCATTCCCTGTAAAAAGACACCAAAATGAAAAAAAAGCACATTTGTTCACAATGCCACGACTCCTGCAACCAGAGAGAGATTGGCAGCCATTGGCCTGCTTCAAGCTGAAGGAGCACACGGCTGTAGCCAGGAGTTTGGAGTCCATCACTCTACTGTTGTACGCCTCGCTGAGCGTTTCCACACCACTGGATCCTCCAATGACCGTCCCAGATCTGGTCGACCACATGTCACAACTGCTGCATTATAATTGTTTGGTCATGTTATTGTTATTGAAACTGTCATAAGCATTGATTAATTGGGTCTGAATATCAGGGACGGGTATATGGTTGATGTGCACATGGAATATTTCCATCAAAAATAAGTAACCAAACAAAAATGTGGTAAAAAAGCAGTGGTGCGTTTCTTTTTCTCAAGCTATGGGGCAGCAGGAGCTCAGTCGGTAGAAACATTCGCCCACGAACCTGAAGGTTGACCAAGACACTTCACCCTCCCTGCCTGTGTGAATGTCAGTGTGAGTGTGGTGGTGATGGTGGTCGGAGAGCCCGTTGGCACAGAATGGCAGCCACGTCTCTGTCAGTCTGTCCCAGGGCAGCATCACCACAAAGAGTGACTGAGGAGTGACAGAAAAATAACTCATGTAAAGCACTTTGAGAAGCAATAAAATCTAATCCATAATTTATTTTTCAGGCTTTTTTAGACAGTATACATCAAGTGAGCACAGGGGAGCGAGCCAGGAGAGACATTTGGCAAAGTGTCAGAGTCCAGACTCAAACCCACGGTGCTAAGCAAGGCTGAAGTTGCCATGCATATGCGCCACAGCTCTACCAACTGAGCTATACTGCCATCTAGTCCAGTGTTGTTATTCTTATTCCTATTATTAAGCACATGAACAATGTGTCGAAATAGACCAACTGGATAAAACATTACATCAAGCGTTTTAGCTTCTTGGCTTCTTTTAGCTATCATCTTATTTGACTTGTAATTCATTTTAGGTGTATATTATTTAGAGGTCGACCGATGTGGGTTTTTCTGTGGCCGATGCCGATACAGATTTTAAAAATTCAGAGCAGCCCATGGCCGATAAACACTGCAAATTTTTTGGGACCAATATGTAGAGCCGATTTTCCTAAATTTATGAAAGAAATGCATCTAATTTAGCCGTTTGTTTTAGTAATGTCTATTGAAATGCAAACAAATGTGTTAGACTGTGACAGAGAGCAGAGTTAAAGATGAGTTGAGTCCATCTCAGTCAGACTCTGTGCAGGTAGAGCTTGGGGAGAGTTTGTTCTACGAGCTTCTGTTCCAGAGAAATGACAACAATCTTTTTATTCAGGCTGAGATAAAGAGATTTTGGATGTTTCCTATGAACTGCAGAGTAAGAGCCCAAACTGAGACAGGATGGGGTCCTTCAATCACATGGGGCCCCAACATGTGCCTGAAGAAAAATCAGGATTATAAAGTGCAAGAATTGGCCAATTGCCTAAAAAAATGCAAATATTATTCTGGTTCTGTTATTAAAACATGGTAATACAGCTGTTTGTTAAACTAATCTGTTTTGGTTAGACGTTGGGAATGGTACAACTCCTGGAACATTTATGATATTTTATGTTGTATGTTTTCACTTTCAATCATTACACAGCTCCCACATTCTCTCAGCAGAGTTACACCCACACATGTGTATTTTTGTATTATTATGTGTATTATTGTGTGTGAATTGTGTCTCCTATCTGCTGTGATACCTCTGTGCTGACCTGTGTACTCTCTGTGTATCTACTGCAGACCCAGGGAAACCCAGAGTTACTGGAGCTAAAACCTGCTCAAAACCTGCTTGTTTTGTTTTGTGTCAAAGCCGAGACTCTTTGGATTAAACCGAACTGTCTACTGTATAGGCTCCAAAACATTATGGAAAAACAGCAAGGGATTATGGGAACTTACAGGAATGGCTAACGGTGGAAGGTGGTCTATGCTGAGACTGAAACCTGTGCATTTTTGGCTGAGATGAGGAATGGTTTATGTAACTTTAGTGGTATGTTTTCGTGTACATTTATGAGATTCTGAGACCTGGCTGTATTTAAAGAAAACAGTTTAATCTCCTAATGGTGTGTTGTGACAGGAATCATCTGTGAAAAAAACAAGACTTTAATACATCATTTAGAATTCTCAAGCTCCCAGTGGTCAGTCTGCACTTGTCAACACTTCTTCAATATTCCTGCTCATTTCCCTTAGCTTCCCTTTTTTCTATTTCTTTTTTTTTGTGCTGGCCACTTGTTCCTTCTTGTGAATAAAGATTGTTTTGGTCTTGTTCCAGTCTTTGATGGCTTTTATCAAAAAAAGAAAAAAGAAAATGAATAAGTATATTTTTGAATGAGTTTACTTTGATAGTTTAAGGTGCTATAATGGTAATAATAATGTGTACTGACAGTATGTAGACCAAAAACACTATATATAAAATAGAAGATAAGTGAGAAGGGGGTAGGGTTACATAAGTTTTACTTCAACCTACTCCTTTTTGAGCACTATATGTTTGTTTGTTTTTATTATCTTTTAGGGCTGCACGACATGGAGAAAACATGCGATATTCGATAACTATGTTGAACGATATTGTGATATTTGAAAATAGAGCCTACTTTTCAAACATAGTAAGTTAAATTCACTACATTTCACAAAAATGTAAGTTCCTGTATTTACAAGTCAAAACAGCGACAAAATCAAAACTTAACACAGACTAAACCAGGAATAAAACAAGGCTAAGCTGTGACTAAATTAATTAAATTACCACTAAACCTGGACTTTTTAAACATTTTTATTTAGTCACAACACATGTTCTTTTAAGGCTCTGGTGGAAAATGATTCTTCAGTGTAAATCTCTGTCAGATGGAAGACCACAGCGTTATTGCGATATATCTAGATTCTTGTGATACAGATATTGCATTTGCTGATATTGCGATAACGATAATTCTGCGATATATTGTGCAGCCCTATTATCTTTTTATATAACCAAGTTTGAAATAAAAATCAATCAATCATTTATCTCATCTCATCATTCCCTCACATGCCTCCCTCAGCTCAGGATATTGGGAGTTAATAAAAACGTTCTCCTTTAGTCTCGTAATGTTTTTAAAGGCTGTAACTAGAACGTGCTGCTGTTCTAAGGAGACCAAAAGAAAAATATGAATAAAAGTAGAATATAGGCCCTTTAAGGTAAATGAATGCATGATGTTTTGCCCCAACAAAGTGAGTCAGATTGTGTACCATTTGTGGCAGCCCAGGCACTTGTTTAAAACTGCACCATGACTCATTTTTATCTGTAGTTTAAATTTTTCACTCTTTTGAAAAGATTCTCAACAGCTTCATGATGCATTGTTCTGTCCCGTGTGTAGCTGGGCCTAGATCGATGTCGCTGGGCGGAGGGTCGTCTCCCGTTACAGCGGACACCTCCCTACAGCAGCGGCCGCTCACAGACTCGGTGCCAGCGTCGTCTCCGGTTTCCTCTGTTCCTGTGTTCAGACTACAGACTGGAAAACCCTGCAGCTGCATGGCCTCTGTGGTCTCTGTGGAAACGCGGCTCGGGTCTAGGATCGGGTCCCGGGATCAGGTCCGAGCTTGTACCTAAATGACCACATGCGGCGCGTCTAAAACAACATGACATTTACACATCTGCTCTCACTTCTGCAGCAGATTATTATGGGATTTCGGCAGCTCTCCGCAGCCTGCTGCAGCTTGTGTTCAACAGAGAGGGAAGGAGAGGATTTAGGAAAGTAAGGCCAGTCCTGACTTGGTGATTAGTGCTGCTGTTTGTCACATTTCCATTTCCAAATATGCAACAATCACAGATCTGTGTGCTGAGTTAACCCAGCCACAGAGGTGTGCACAAGGCCAGTGTGCTCTTAGTGTCAGTCCCAGGCCTGGATAAATGACGAGAAAAGCATCTACACATGGAAGATGATTCGCAGTGGTGACCTTTTAAGCCACATTTTGTAATAACACCACATTATGTAATAAACGTCCAAAATGTAGTAAAATTGTCACTTCATTTTGTAACAAAGCTGCATTTTGTAATAACTGACACATTTTGTAATAAACTGCCCCAACACATTGTTACATTTTTAGTAAAATGTAACAACATGGTGCATTATGTAATCACAATTTCAAACTAGATTAGTTGTTTTTCTAGTATCAGTAGTACTAGTAGTTTTTCAATATTAGTTGCTGAACTGCTGGGCCAAGTATTCAAGGTTATACATTTGCTATAGGCACAGAAATACTGAAGTCTGCTTGAGTTAGTGCTGTAAGAGAGGGAAAACCTTTCTCTTTTTAATATAACCCATGCTAACAGCAAATTAGTGACAGACAGGAAATTCCCTAAAAAAATATAAAAAAATTACCCTCCAAAATATCTATTATGTACAAGTAGCCTCATATTTAATCTGTGTATAATAACAGAGCTAATTATATAAACTGTAGCTACTTGAGGCAGTTCTAAAATGCTCTTAAATTGTTTTAAAGATCGATTGTGATTACATAATGCACCATGTTATTACATTTTCCTGAAAATAAAAATGTGTCAAGTGCATTTTGTAATAATTTGCTTAAAATGTAATAACTCATTACAAAATGCGGCAAAATTTGTTACATACTGCGAGCAAACAAAAATTGTTACTGGATCTAATAATAATAATAATAATATTAATCTTTATTTATATAGCAATTTTAAAAACAAGGTTTACAAGGTGCTTAACAACAAAAAGGATTACAAAAAACAATACATGAACAACAGAGAGAAATAAAAACAATTATTATAAATAGGCAAAACGATAAAAGTGGGTTTTAAGAAGTGACTTAAAAGATGATACTGATGGTGCAGCCTTATCTCCTCAGGCAGGTCGTTCCAGAGACGAGGGGCTCGGACCGAAAAAGCTTGGTCACCTTTGGTTTTGAGTCTCGACCCTGGAACAACTAACAGGGACCTGCTCGTAAGAAGTCAAGAACTCTGTGATGTAGCTCGGGGCAAGACCTACTCAAGCTTTAAAAGTGATCAGTAAAATCTTAAAATCAATTCTAAAACGCACAGGGAGCCAGTGCAGCGAGGATAAAACCGGGGCGATGTGATCTAACTTCACTTCTGCGTGGCTCCTGTACACTTCTGTTTAGTGTCCTATTAAAAGATAATCACTGCTCAGAGTGTTTGTTGGTTTGCAATAATTAACGACCATCCATGGGCTGGATGTCAGTCATAAGCACATGCATTTGTGCATTAAAATTAGTTGTGGCTCTTTAATCTAATTAAATCCTTGCTCAGATCTGGGGGCGGCTCTGTGGTCGCCTGCTGCTCGAAACACAACGAGTTGTGATCTCTTTGTAAACAGTATGCAGCACATACCCTACCAACTGAGCTACACCACGGCGTGCATACAATTTTTGACCTAAATCTGTTTTTCTACTACTACTTCTCTTACAAAGTGCCAGTATGCTGTGGTTAGGGATGCACAGATACCACTTTTTTTCAAACGAGTTTATAGTTTATACATTTACGCTACTATATCTCATTCATCCCATACTGTGTCGGGTTTTTTTTTGCCGTCAATCCCCACTTGGCGATGCTAAGTTATTTTTACAACAGAGTGATTTGAACACAGCTAACCACGGCTAAACTTTGCTCAATATGGACATGTTATACCTCATTTTAAAGCTTAGATTCTCCACTATTCAGTCACTAAAATCATTTTAAAGACAGATTGAGCATCTGCGCATAACCAGCGGAGATTTGCCAAGACATACAGCAGCTAACACAATTAGCAACGGTACTCCTTATGTTTTATCAGACAACAACTGCTTCAGACTCCGCGCTGATATCATTTTCAGGACAACTAGGACAACAAAAGGATAACTGCTTAAGTTTTAAGACTCACGTATGATTTGGGATAAGTCTGGTTGAGCAGAATACTTTGCTTTATACAGTTCACTTTGAAACCCTTCAACCCGTCTCTCACTGCTCAGCTGAGAGGGGAATGTCACGTGACAGCGCTGTAAAGTGGTAATGGGCCACTTGTATGAACACGAGTACGAATACTTGGACATGATATCGGTAACAATAGCTGATACTGGTATCGGTATCGGTGCATCCCTAGCCGTGGTAAACACAGTTGGTCATGTGATGTAACAACAGGATTTGTTTAACAGACAAGATGTATTTTCTTTCTTTTTAAATGTTTATGCTTACTACAGTTGTAATCAGAAGGGGTTGACATTTCTGATTCCAACTGTAACTGGTGCATTTATCTACAAACATGAATAGATCGAGGCATCACCATCGTCACACTGTCCTCTGAGTGTCTCTGTGTTCTCCTGCTGCTGCTGCTGCTGCTGCTGCTGCTGATGGGAAAGACAAGTGAATAAATGCAGGTTTGGACTCAGGGAGGTGCTGAGAGACAGAGCTGTGTCTTTAGAGTCTGGTCTACAGCGAGCGGTCGGACAAATCCTCCTCTGTTCACACACACACGCTGTCATTAAGAGCTCCTCTGTAGTTGGCTGCTGTCAAACCTGCATTTTGACATGAGGCACCTGAAAAACTGGACCAGAAAGACACATAAAATACCAATAACAGCTGTGAAGGACGCAGGTCTAAGAGAGAGACTGGAGAATAGAGAGGTCCATACAGTGTAGGTTAGAGCTTTACATTGTTTATGATCTGTACAGTAGAGCAAATTTGAATATCAGGAGCTGAAAAGGTCTAAAACCAGGACTAAACCATATCTAAAATTAGAGCTAAACCAGAAAATAACAGGACTCTAAACCAGGAATAAACCAGGTCCCAACCAGAATTAAATTAGGACTACGCTGGGTCCAGGTCCTGGGGGCACAGAAGACCAAAAAAGGTTGGGAACCACTGATCTAAAGGATGCCAGCGACATTCAGATAACTTTAGAAGAGATGCAAAAAAATGTGCCACAATTTGATCTGACATTTCCCCAAAAAAGAATTAATTGGCGTCATAAGTTTCCATCTGATTCTGTAGACCTTAATTTTAAGCCATTTAAATTCTCTCCCCTTGATAAAGTATTAGTAACATGTCCGCCCCAGTTCCTCTGTGATTTAGAAGTTGTTGTTCTTGTGTTTTAGGAGTAAACTGTGCAGGGATATTGAGCTGGAGGCTTCAGTGTAGAGGCCGTGTTCTGTCTGAGGGGTTTTGTTTTAGCAGATTTATGATTTTAAGAAGTAGTTAAGAATAACAGACCAAACATATCTCTTTGTTCTTCACATTAAAAGCTGTTACCAACTTATCCTTAACCTGGTTGCACGCACAAGTAGCTCAGTCAAAGGTGAAGGTAAACATTCAGACTCTTACAGGAGGCTGTTTATAGGACAAGATCTTTGGTCCAGTTCAACCTGGATCACGTGACCTTTACAAACGAGGCCTTAGATCATCTCCCTCTCATCTGTTTAACACCATTAACACTGCCCCATCCTCCCTCCAGTGTCTTTAATGCCCCGGCTCAGAGAGGGGCCCCTGTATCGGCCCCCGGGGGTGTCTGTTTTGTCCCCGCTGTCTCTCCTCCCTGTGTCTTCTTATCTCCTGCTCATTCTGGAGATGCCGCTCTTAAAGACATCCTCTGAATTCCTCTCATTCAGCCGTCCCTCAGATCCTCCTCGTCCCGGGACACTCCTCTCTCTCTGTCTCTGGCCCCTCACACGGAGCTCACCATGGGGGCCGTGAAGTGGGACAATCCCCAAGGGACGCAGGGGATCACCGTCCCGCTCTGAGATCCAGGACAAAAGAAGGATTATGGGCCCACAGACCTACACCTCTGAGGCTGTGGCATAGGTAGCCTCAGACCCAGAGTTAAATTCTGGTTTAAAAAGCTGCTTTTGAGGCTTATTTTGAAGCTTTGTTAGATAATTTTCTGACCTCCATTTATTTGGGCTTGAGACTGGCACAAGGAGAACACTGCTGACCTCTGGGGCTGGCATAATATTCATAATAACCAGAGATGCAGAGAAAAAATAGGTTTATTCCAGATTTAGTCCTAGTTTAGTTCTAGTCAAGCCTTGTTTTAGCCCTGGTCTAGCCCTGGTCTGGTCCTGGTTTAGTCCCCCCTTAGAGACCTCTAAAATCCTGGCTATGGTTCCCTTTGAAAACGCTGCTGTTGATTCTCACAATGATGAGTGAGTTCAGAGCGAGTTGAGAAACCAGGAGTCAGCAGAACTCACCCAGGACCACATGGACCAGAGTCTGGGACTGAGAATAAACAAGAAACTACTTTATTATAAACCAGTAATAAACCAGGTCTAAACCAGGACTAAAGCGCAGACCTTACTGAATTTTAACTGTATTGACCATGAAATGAGCTGCAGTTAAATCTGTGTGAAACCATAGTCATGTGGGTCCACTGTAGTCAGGTTTACGGTCCATAAAGCCAGGGTTTCTTGTGTAAGCCTGATTTTGTAACTTCCAGTTTCCTGACCTGATTCTCCACAGAGACGCCTGTAAAGTCTGTGTGCTCTTAAATCCTGCTCCTCTCTGCACAGCGGTGTTCTCTGCAGTTCACTGCTGATGTTAGCTCAGTGTGGGCCTGTGCTAAAGTTAAAGCTAAAGCAGATGCAAGCTGACTACATGCTTTTTTAAAGATGCTCCCACCCAAGAAATTATTTAATTATTGAGGAAATTAAGGAACGCTTAAATGCTATCAACATTAGCATTAGCTCACTACAACAGATAAACAGAGTCAGGTAAACACAGCACAGAGCCGTAGTTTATATATTTACAGCTGAGTCTGTAGTTTATATATTTACACTGAGTCTGTAGTTTATATATTTACAGCTGAGTCTGTAGTTTATATATTTACAGCTGAGTCTGTAGTTTATATATTTACAGCTGTGTCTGTAGTTTATATATTTACAGCTGAGTCTGTAGTTTATATATTTACAGCTGTGTCTGTAGTTTATATATTTACAGCTGTGTCTGTAGTTTATATATTTACACTGAGTCTGTAGTTTATATATTTACAGCTGAGTCTGTAGTTTATATATTTACACTGAGTCTGTAGTTTATATATTTACAGCTGCGTCTGTAGTTTATATATTTACAGCTGAGTCTGTAGTTTATATATTTACAGCTGTGTCTGTAGTTTATATATTTATACTGAGTCTGTAGTTTATATATTTACAGCTGAGTCTGTAGTTTATATATTTACAGCTGAGTCTGTAGTTTATATATTTACACTGAGTCTGTAGTTTATATATTTACAGCTGAGTCTGTAGTTTATATATTTACAGCTGTGTCTGTAGTTTATATATTTACAGCTGAGTCTGTAGTTTATATATTTACAGCTGAGTCTGTAGTTTATATATTTACAGCTGAGTCTGTAGTTTATATATTTACAGCTGAGTCTGTAGTTTATATATTTACAGCTGAGTCTGTAGTTTATATATTTACAGCTGAGTCTGTAGTTTATATATTTACAGCTGAGTCTGTAGTTTATATATTTACAGCTGAGTCTGTAGTTTATATATTTACAGCTGAGTCTGTAGTTTATATATTTACAGCTGAGTCTGTAGTTTATATATTTACAGCTGTAGTCTGTAGTTTATATATTTACAGCTGAGTCTGTAGTTTATATATTTACAGCTGTAGTCTGTAGTTTATATATTTACAGCTGTAGTCTGTAGTTTATATATTTACAGCTGAGTCTGTAGTTTATATATTTACAGCTGAGTCTGTAGTTTATATATTTACAGCTGAGTCTGTAGTTTATATATTTACAGCTGAGTCTGTAGTTTATATATTTACAGCTGAGTCTGTAGTTTATATATTTACAGCTGTGTCTGTAGTTTATATATTTACAGCTGAGTCTGTAGTTTATATATTTACAGCTGAGTCTGTAGTTTATATATTTACAGCTGAGTCTGTAGTTTATATATTTACAGCTGAGTCTGTAGTTTATATATTTACAGCTGAGTCTGTAGTTTATATATTTACAGCTGAGTCTGTAGTTTATATATTTACAGCTGAGTCTGTAGTTTATATATTTACAGCTGAGTCTGTAGTTTATATATTTACAGCTGAGTCTGTAGTTTATATATTTACAGCTGAGTCTGTAGTTTATATATTTACAGCTGAGTCTGTAGTTTATATATTTACAGCTGAGTCTGTAGTTTATATATTTACAGCTGAGTCTGTAGTTTATATATTTACAGCTGAGTCTGTAGTTTATATATTTACAGCTGAGTCTGTAGTTTATATATTTACAGCTGAGTCTGTAGTTTATATATTTACAGCTGAGTCTGTAGTTTATATATTTACAGCTGAGTCTGTAGTTTATATATTTACAGCTGAGTCTGTAGTTTATATATTTACAGCTGAGTCTGTAGTTTATATATTTACAGCTGAGTCTGTAGTTTATATATTTACAGCTGAGTCTGTAGTTTATATATTTACAGCTGAGTCTGTAGTTTATATATTTACAGCTGAGTCTGTAGTTTATATATTTACAGCTGAGTCTGTAGTTTATATATTTACAGCTGAGTCTGTAGTTTATATATTTACAGCTGAGTCTGTAGTTTATATATTTACAGCTGAGTCTGTAGTTTATATATTTACAGCTGAGTCTGTAGTTTATATATTTACAGCTGAGTCTGTAGTTTATATATTTACAGCTGAGTCTGTAGTTTATATATTTACAGCTGAGTCTGTAGTTTATATATTTACAGCTGAGTCTGTAGTTTATATATTTACAGCTGAGTCTGTAGTTTATATATTTACAGCTGAGTCTGTAGTTTATATATTTACAGCTGAGTCTGTAGTTTATATATTTACAGCTGAGTCTGTAGTTTATATATTTACAGCTGAGTCTGTAGTTTATATATTTACAGCTGAGTCTGTAGTTTATATATTTACAGCTGAGTCTGTAGTTTATATATTTACAGCTGAGTCTGTAGTTTATATATTTACAGCTGAGTCTGTAGTTTATATATTTACAGCTGAGTCTGTAGTTTATATATTTACAGCTGAGTCTGTAGTTTATATATTTACAGCTGAGTCTGTAGTTTATATATTTACAGCTGAGTCTGTAGTTTATATATTTACAGCTGAGTCTGTAGTTTATATATTTACAGCTGAGTCTGTAGTTTATATATTTACAGCTGAGTCTGTAGTTTATATATTTACAGCTGAGTCTGTAGTTTATATATTTACAGCTGAGTCTGTAGTTTATATATTTACAGCTGAGTCTGTAGTTTATATATTTACAGCTGAGTCTGTAGTTTATATATTTACAGCTGAGTCTGTAGTTTATATATTTACAGCTGAGTCTGTAGTTTATATATTTACAGCTGAGTCTGTAGTTTATATATTTACAGCTGAGTCTGTAGTTTATATATTTACAGCTGAGTCTGTAGTTTATATATTTACAGCTGAGTCTGTAGTTTATATATTTACAGCTGAGTCTGTAGTTTATATATTTACAGCTGTAGTCTGTAGTTTATATATTTACAGCTGAGTCTGTAGTTTATATATTTACAGCTGAGTCTGTAGTTTATATATTTACAGCTGAGTCTGTAGTTTATATATTTACAGCTGAGTCTGTAGTTTATATATTTACAGCTGAGTCTGTAGTTTATATATTTACAGCTGAGTCTGTAGTTTATATATTTACAGCTGAGTCTGTAGTTTATATATTTACAGCTGAGTCTGTAGTTTATATATTTACAGCTGAGTCTGTAGTTTATATATTTACAGCTGAGTCTGTAGTTTATATATTTACAGCTGAGTCTGTAGTTTATATATTTACAGCTGAGTCTGTAGTTTATATATTTACACTGAGTCTGTAGTTTATATATTTACAGCTGAGTCTGTAGTTTATATATTTACAGCTGAGTCTGTAGTTTATATATTTACAGCTGTGTCTGTAGTTTATATATTTACACTGAGTCTGTAGTTTATATATTTACACTGAGTCTGTAGTTTATATATTTACAGCTGAGTCTGTAGTTTATATATTTACAGCTGTGTCTGTAGTTTATATATTTACAGCTGTGTCTGTAGTTTATATATTTACACTAAGTCTGTAGTTTATATATTTACAGCTGAGTCTGTAGTTTATATATTTACAGCTGAGTCTGTAGTTTATATATTTACACTGAGTCTGTAGTTTATATATTTACAGCTGAGTCTGTAGTTTATATATTTACAGCTGAGTCTGTAGTTTATATATTTACAGCTGTGTCTGTAGTTTATATATTTACACTGAGTCTGTAGTTTATATATTTACAGCTGAGTGTGTAGTTTATATATTTACAGCTGAGTCTGTAGTTTATATATTTACAGCTGAGTCTGTAGTTTATATATTTACAGCTGAGTCTGTAGTTTATATATTTACAGCTGTGTCTGTAGTTTATATATTTACAGCTGTGTCTGTAGTTTATATATTTATACTGAGTCTGTAGTTTATATATTTACAGCTGAGTTTGTAGTTTATATATTTACACTTAGTCTGTAGTTTATATATTTACAGCTGAGTCTGTAGTTTATATATTTACACTGAGTCTGTAGTTTATATATTTACACTGAGTCTGTAGTTTTTTTTACAATGAGATTGATGCTAATGTTTTGTAAATGAAATGATGCTAATTTATGTAAATTCAGAAAACCTGTTTAGACTCATCTTTGTAGTAAACTGTATCTTTTGTCTCTGGTAGTTGTCAGAGCAAAGAGTTTTTTTTATTTTATTTTCAGGCTATTTTAAGTTGCTTGCAGCTGCTACAAGAATTTTGGGACCAAGTTATTACTGAGCTCCTGTTTAGTCCTGATTGTTGTCCCATTTTTGGTCCTAAATTGTTATTTAAACTCAGAAACCCTGTCACTCTTCTGCAGCAGGTTCACTCAGTTCACTGTTTCCACCTCCAAATCCCGGTCACATGGATCAGAAAACTATGGTGACAGAAAAACTCCCAAGTAACCCAGCTCTGCGCCAGTCCTGGTCCCCTGTTCTCAGTATGGTCCCAGGACTAAACCAGGACTAAACCAGGGCTAAAACAGGTCTATACTAGGACTAAATAAACTAACTCAGAGCTACACTAAACCAGGAATAAGCCAGGACTAAACCATGATTATAAGTACATTCACTCAGCTCTGCCCCTGTCCCGTCCCCTGTCCCCCGTCCCGGGTAAGGCGGGCTCTAATTGAAGCCGCAGATATTGTGCTGTCCTCCTGAAAGCCGTCTTTGTCTCCTGTGCTCGGTCGCGGCGGCCTCTCTCTCTCTCGTGGCATAACGTCATCCGCAGCTCTTTGTCCCGGGGCAGCTCAGCGGATTAACGTGTCAGCCCAAGGTGAAGCCCGGACCAGCCACAGCCCGGCTTTAGGGCCCCGAGTTCTGGACTTTTCACAATATTTAGAGTCGAAAGGTCAGACTTCAGTCATGCGATCAGACTGGGAGGTTAAAGCAGTGACATATTTGTGATGTAATAAAGAGAGTTATAGCAGAATGAATGCATGTTATTATATCTGCAACATAGGACTGAGCACTGCGTGGACAGAGCTGGGTGTAAACGTAGTCTCATGTTCACGCCTGGGTAGATTGGTGTGGGAGTCAGATCCATTCAAGTGCATGCACGGTTCTAGAAGGTGCCCCGGTAACTCTGAGTCTGGACCCCCCTGTGGCCCCCCTCAGAGATGTCCTGAATCTTTTGTTATCTAAAGTTTTGAAGTCTTTTTCAAGCTCACACCTGGGGTAATCTTTGGAGCAAGTATAGTAGGGAGTGTGACCAAATCTCTGTCTTGTGATCAAAATGTCACAAGATTCTCGTGAAGCTAAAATTTAGACATTGGCAAAACTTTCAGTAGAATACTTGGATGTGATTGGATAAAGCCATAGCTTTGTAGCTAAACAACAAACTGCTGACAGTAAAACAAAACAATAAAGACATTGTTAGAAGATTTTTGCTGTTTTTGTAAATGTACAGCAGCAGACATTTTTCTGCGTCACCATGTTGTTAACAAGTATGACTAAAAGAGCTTGATGTTGTCGTCAAACCTTAACCCCGCCCACTCACAGCAGTACTGCCACACCATTGGTCCGGGCCGTATCAGGTCTGGACCCAAAAGGCTCAGCGGGAGCAGGACAAGGTGGATCTCGTGAGTTTGTGAACTCACAAATTTCATGACAATCCAGCTGCTGGGCAAGGTAAAAAATATTTGGCAGTTATACATTCTGCTGTTGCTTGTAATTCAAATGATAACAGGCATTACAAGTTGATTTTTAAAAATGCACTTAAATAGTTGTGCCTTTTGGGATTTTTAGGTTAATTAAATAAAATTTTTCATATGTGTAAAATACATTTTTCAGTAGTGTCTCTTGTTCTTGTGAATCCTTCTCATCTTGTGGGACGTGTCTTGTCACACCTCTAAAGATTACTGTATAAAATAAAAAAACATGTTTATCCCTAAAAGCTATTTACTACTGACAAGTACAAAAAGTATTTATGTCATTTTAAACTGTTGTTTAAAAATGTCTCGGGTTAGTGAGTGGAACCCTGTTCGCTATAGGAAACATTGTTTGCCAGACCGGTTGTGAAGCTCGTGTGTCAAACACGCCAAAGAGATTTGGCCTGCTTATATACCTCATGATCATTCAACAGCACCTGCGAGATTGGGTGCACCTGGTTGATTGGGCTGGTGAGGTATAAAAGGCACGTGACAGGAACAGTCTCCAGATCAGTTTGTCTGAAGACACGCCCCCAGGGGCGGCACTGCAAACGCAGCATCTCGTTCCCGCTTTATCGGGGAACAGGGTTACACTCAGTAACCCGAGACGTTCCCCTTCAAAAGCTAAACTTTGATGCTGTGTAGCATACGCTATGGGAACGAGAATACCAAGGTAGTGAAGAGCACTAAGACCGAGGAGACTCAAACACGACTCAGGATGAAGACTCAAGGACACGAGAGCCAGGAGTCACATGAACATCCAAACTATAAAAATTGATAAAAGTGTGCGGAGAGGACCCGCCCTCCACATCACATATCAAATGTAGAGGGGCCCCCTTCGCCAGAGCCAAAGAGGAGACCACCCCTTTGGTTGAATGAGCTCTGACACCTATAGGTGGGGGCTGACCACACGCCTCATAGGTCAGAGCAACAGCATCCCTCACCCAACGGGACACGGTCTGTCCAGTGGCCGCAACCCCTCGCTGACGACCCCATAGCACAAAAAAAAAAAGAGCTGCTTGCGCCACTGACCAGTGTGGCGGACATAAGTCCAGAGCGTGCGTACTGGACACAGTGAACGAAGCTTCTCCTGCTCCGGCGTAACAAGCGGTGGAGGACAGAAAGCCTCAAGAATAACAGGATCATGAACAGAGAAAGGAACTTTTGGCAGATAATCAGGGTGAGGATGCAAAATAACTATGACCAGGCTCGGGGCAAAATCCAGGCAGGACGGTGAAACCAATAAAGCCTGTAAATCCCCAATCCTCTTGAAAGAGGTAATGGCCATGAGAAAAACCAACTTCAAAGTCAGTAACTCAACAGGCGCTGAAACCAGTGGTTCAAAAGGGGCAGCCACCATGCCCTCAAGTACAACAGCTAGGTCCCAGGAAGGGACAGTTACACTAGCAGGCGGCCTCAGCTGCTTAGCCCCTCGAATGAAGCGGGCAATCAGCGGGTGCCTCCCCACTGCCACCCCATCTATCAGAGCGTGGCTAGCCAAAATGGCGGCCACAAAAACCCTGAGTGTACTAGGGTGAATGCCCTAAGAGGTCCACCTCCGCTTTGTAAAAACTTCACCCAGATCTGAGTCACTACATGGAGATGAAGTTAACACACCCCTTGTGTCACAGCCCGTCTGGACAGTAAATCCGCCCCCACATTCATGTGCCCAGGGACATAAATCGCTCTCAATGAGAGGAGCACGTTCTGAGCCCAGAGCAGAAGCTGCCGCACTAACTCGTTCAGGCGGCGCAAATGCAGTCCGCCCTGATGATTCACATATGAGACCACTGCCGTGCTGTCCGCTCACACCAGCACATGGCAACCCCTGAGCTGTCGGTGGAAGTATTCCAGAGCCAGAAATACGGCCCTCATCTCGAGGCAATTGATGTGCCACGCGAGATGATGGCCCCTCCATAAACCCCGGGCTGGATGGCCGTCCAGGGCTGTGCCCTAGCCCTTAAGGGATGCGTCCATTGTTAGCATCTTGCGACGACAACATGGACCGCTGTGGACGCAGCTGCCATGAGACCCAGAATTCTCTGAACAGAGTGCATAGCAACTTCCCGGTCTAGCCTGACCTCTCTCAGTGCACTCAAAATGGATTCCATTCGAGCAGGAGACAGATGTGCTTGCATGTCGGCGGAGTCCCAGACCACACCTAAATACGTGGTCCTCTGGGCAGGAGAGAGAACGCTTTTATTTTTTTGGAGTCTCAGTCTCGAGTCTACTCGAGGTGAACCAGTACAATGTCCTGGTGAAGTAGGGCTAGCTCCCGAGACTGAGCCAGAATGAGTCGTCTACATAATTCAAAATGCGGATGCCCTGGAGCCGCAAAGGGGCCAGAACAGCATCCATACATTTTGTATAAGTCCGAGGTGACAAGGCTAGACCAAATGGCAGGACCCAATATTGGTATGCTTCCCCCCAAAAGCGGACCTGACAAATTTTCTGTGCTGTGGCATTATTTCCATGCGGAAATATGCATCTCTGAGATCTATAGTGACGAACCAGTCGCCTAATTGGATCTGAGACACAATCATTTTTATGGTCAACATTATGAATTTGAACACCCTCAGGAAGAGGTTCAGACTGCGCAGATCCAATATTGGGCGTAATCCCCCGTCCTTCTTGGGAACCAGGAAGTAACGGCTGCAATAGCTGGACTGCCTGTCTGCCTGAGGGACACGCACTCTGGCCCCTTTGTCCAGCAAGACTTGCAGCTCCTGAGTCAGCACATGTGCCTGCTCCGCCCCCACGGAAGTGGAAACCACGCCGTTGAAGCGCGGAGGCTGATGTACAAAATGAATCCTGAAACCACCCACGACGGTCTTTAGCACCCAAGGGGAGACGTGAGGCAGAGATGCCCAGGCTGCCAAACTCTCCAACAGAGGCACCAGAGACATGTTGGCTGGTGGGGAGGGGGTTACGGAGGGGGAAGGCGCCAATAACATGCCGGGGACCACTGCTCCCCGAAACGCCGGCGGGGAAAAAAACTATGTGCCCCAAAGGCTGAATATCCCCCATGGACTCGGGCACCTGAGCATCAGGAGGCAGATTTCTTGTTAGAAATCAAAGAGCGCAGGTCCAGCCTCTTAGAAGCAGCGCGGCGGTCAGCCCCTGAAGCCTTAGGCGGGGGGGGGGGGCGCGTTCCGCCACACTCTGCTTCTGGGCAGCACACTGGGAAGAGGCCAGACCTGGCCGGGGCTGAGTGTCCGACGGCCCCGGGACCTGAGGGCGGTGGGGGAGGAACCTCACAAACACTTTCTCGTAGTGTTTGGCCTCCCTAAACCTCACGGCGACAGCATCGACAGCGTCGCCGAAGAGGCCAGAGGGGGAGACCGGGGCATCGAGGAGGAAGGCTCGGTCCTTCTCGTTGATGCCCATGAGGTTCAGCCACAGATGCCTCTCCGTGGCGACCAAAGCTGCCATAGAGCGGCCGATGGCACGGACCGTCTGCTTAGTTGCCCGGAGAGACAAATCTGTGGCACGGCGGAGCTCTAAAAACGCCTCATGATCTAAAGACCCCCCCTGCACTCAGATCCTTCAGCAGGCCAGCCTGAAACGCCCTCTCCACCAGCGATGACGTCATACGGCACAGCTTGGTGGGGAGGGTCAGTTTCTGGAGGGAAGACGATGCCCCAGGAGAGAGGTAGCCCACAAGCGCCTCCTCAACCCGAGGCATCGCCCCGTAGCCCCGCGTCTCCGCCCCCACAATAGCCGAAAACGTCAGCGTTGAACGGACAAAGACGTGGGACGAATAAGGATGACTCCACGAGCGAGAGAGCTCCTCGTGGAGATCATCGAAAAAGGGCAGAGACCGCCGCTGAGGCCTCTCCCCCTGGCCACTTGACAGAAATCTGTCGTCTAATTTTGAGCGTTTGGGGGATCCCTGGCCCTGGCTCCACTGCCCTGGTGACAACCTCGAGCAGCTCCTCAACCTCCAACTGAGAGCGGGAGGAGCACCACGAGGCAGCGGCAGAGGGGGCCAGGGAGGAGGTGTCATCAGACCCATGCTCAGCGGAAGCATGGGCCTCATCCTCGTCTGGCAGAAGCACAAGGGACAGAGAGCCCTCTGATCTCGGCGCCTCCGCCAGCTCAACACGCGACCCCCAGGATCGCAGCGGGGAAGTGCCGCCGTGCTCTTTGAAAAAAGCGAGACGAGCACGCAAGACCTTGATTGACAGAAGGTCGCAGTGCTCGCACTCCCCCGCTAGCCCGAGGGCCGCTTGTTCTTCCCCCAAACACTCAAAGCAGAACTCGTGTAAATCGTCCTCTGCCAGCTTTTTTTTTTTTTTTTTTAAACACTTCACACAGAGCTCTGCACATACTGCTGTCTGAAGACAAACTGATCTGGCCAAATCTCTTTGGCGTGTTTGACACGAGTATGCTACGCAGCATCGAAGTTTAGCTTTTGTAGGGGAACAACAGTTTTACAACCAAATGTCAGATGTACCCCACAGCAAAGAGGCAAGCTACAGTGTATTACCCTGATGTTTGATGTGCAAAGCAAAGTTCTCTGTTTTATTAGAGGTTGGCCGATTCTTGCACTTCAATGCAGATTTTTGGTCAGGCTCATGACCGGGCCCCATGTGACTGAAGGACCCCATCTTGTCTCAGTTTGGGCTCTTACTCTGCAGTTCATAGGAAACATCCAAAAGCTCAAATAAAAGATTTTCTTTTAAAGAGTTTCTTTGGAACAGAACGTTGCAGAACAAACTCTCCCCAAGCTCTACCTGCACCGAGACTGCCTTTTTCTCAGAACTGTTCTCACTGTCCAATTCTAGCACATTTGTTTGCATTTTAAGAAGCGATTCTGAAACAAATGGCTATATTATAGTTATTTCTTTCATAAAATTAAGAAAATCAGCCCTACAAATTGGTAAAAACAATCGGTATCGGCATCGGCCACAGAAAAATCCCATATTGGTTGACCTCTATGCTCTATGCTCCCTTTGTGAATTGGACCTTAGGCACAAATAATGATGACGGCACCAGAAGAAGCTTAATACTCATGAATAGTAAGTTGGTGATTTTGAGGAAGGTGCTGCTGGGGCCATATTTGACAAACCACAGACTCTTCTCTGAATTAATTTAAACACTGTATTTTAAAGAACAGCTTTTGTGTCGTCGAGAAGATATTCCTTGTTATGTGATGACTACAGCCACTGTCAGGAGGTTACACAGTTCGTGCCCATCCGCTGCCCCAACCTGCACCTATCACTCACATATGAGAGCAAACATGTTTTAAACCATACCCAACCTGAAACATGATCCTACACAGGACAATTGTTCACACAGGCAAACTTGTACCTGACACACATGAGTTCTGAAGCGCATTCTTTCCGGATGAAGCCTTCTTCATGATTTCAGAGCTCTGTGTTCACTGGTGGCGTTTTGCTGAGTGCTAAGAATGCGTGTGTTTCCGTCGACCTGCAGCTCTGCCAGCATCAGGCCGCTCTGTGAAAACCTGTTCGGACAAGCCGCGCTCAAACCCAGGAGATCATGGTTCAGAAATTAAAAAGAAAAAGGATGTCATCTAAATGCAGCTTGGGCTTTTAATTCAGCTCCTCAAAGGCTGGGGTTTCCTTATTTAGATTTCGCTGTGTGTTTAGAGCTAAGTAAAGGAGAAAGAGGAGAGAGCTGATCTGAGAAAGTGATGAGAGAATCAAAATGACAGAGGCTCAGTGTAAACCAATACAACATGAAGGAAGTTCCATAGGCCATGTGATCAAGAATATAAAGGCATCTTCTTTGCATCTTGGCATAAACAGTCTTAGGAAATTTGACTTTGTAATTAAATAAATCGTAAAACTGTGTGAGGGAAAGTATTCTGTGTCAGCACGCTCCCAGCAAAGACGTGTTATGTTATTTATGGTTGTTTATGGATCTTTTAGAATGACTAACTTCAGCTTTTTCATCTTCCAAAACTCCTCTCAGTGCAAGAGTGAAGAAACCAGGACTAAACTCCTTTTGGTGCATGTGTGAAGAAACCAGAACTAAACCAAGACCAAACCAGAACTAAACCTGGAGAAAACCAGGTTCTAAAGTGCTCTCAGGTGTTCCACAGTAGAAACCAGGTCTAAACCAGGACTAAACCAGGACTAAACTCCTTTTGGTGCATGTGTGTGTTCCATAGAAGAAACCAGGACTAAACCTGGAGAAAACCAGGTTCTAAACTGCTCTCAGGTGTGTACTATAGAATGGATTAAAAGGCATAAAAACATTTCCTTAGACATAAAACTAGAGGTTGACTGATATATTGGGCTGATTTGGGGATTTTTTTGTCAATCAGCTATTGGTCAGGCTCCTGTCGGGGCCCCATGTGACTGAAGGACCCCATCTTGTCTCAGTTTGGGCTCTTACTCTACCTGCACAGAGTCTGACTGAGATGGACCTAACTCATCTTTAACTCTTCTCTCTGCCCCATTCTAACACATTTGGCTACATAAACACAGTCCGTGTTTATTGGCCATTGGCTGCTTTGAATTTTAAAAATCATTATCGCATCGGCCACAGAAAAACCCACTGACCTCTACATAAAACTTTAGATAACTAAGTGCAAACAAGACAGTTGTTAATGTGGTTTCAGGTTACTGTTTTGGCGTATTTGACTGGAGAGTAGCTGGAGCCTACTACAGCTCCTTTGGGCCTGAGGTGGGGTGGTCCCTGAGCAATGGTCACAGGATATTTTTGACTCTCTGTGATTATAAATAACAGTCATGGTTATTACATCCAGTCTGTATGTTGAGTTTTGGTCAAATTAAACTTCATTACGTACTTATTCTTTATACTGCTGCTGTAGACTTACCAAAGGTCTTCATGTTGTCCCATTAGACGTCCCTTAAGTCCACTGTGTCCACACCTGTCCCGTGCTTGTTTGTCCATAAATCTCTCGGTGAGTGTCAGGGAATGTGAGGAATGCTGATGACCCCGAAGTGTGTCTCAGGTGGACCAGACTCAGGACTTTATTAGATATGAACCGTCCAGGAATGTGACCAACAACACGGACTTTGGACTGTCCACAAGCACCGACAAGTCCACGACAAGTCCACACCTGAGCACCCGAAAGACGGCCACAGGAAAAAAGAAAATGACAAAAAAGCTTCCAAAATCCATTTAATGTTATGTCATGTTATTCAAAGTTTATATAGCTTGAGTTTAAGTTTTGATTAGAGTAGTTTAATTAATCTCACAAGCGGAGAAATTCACTTGTTAAGGCAACTCTGAATACAGAATAAAGAGCAGAAAGCAAGAAAATTGATAAAGATTATGACATTCTAAATATATTCAGTGACCAAAGTCTTTAAATGAATGTTTCCTATGCTTTTCTGTTTGGGAAAATGGGAACAACAGGGACATGGTTGTTGAAAACTGGGACATATTGGGGTTTTTACAGATCTGTGTTGGGACATGGGACAAGGAAGCTAAAACTGGGACTGTTCTGTTTAAATAGGGACATCTGGTCACCGTAAACCTGCTGAAGTCCAACCTGAGCATCAGAATGGAGAAGAATGCGCGTTTAAAGGACTGGTCAGAGTATTTCAGAAACACACAACCGTTTATGGGTTTATGGTGGTCTCAAAAAGAGAAAAAAAAATAAAAATCCAGTGAGCAGCAGTTCTGTGGTGAAAATGACTCTGAACAACCTCGAGGCTCCAAGGATCACATTATTAGGCCCAGGGTGTTCCTAATAATCTGGCCATGTGAGCGTGCGTACGCTAGCATAGCATCTCTTCACAGCTTTAACAACTTGACAGAAAGATGTTTTGTTTGGTGATTTGCCAACTGTATCTGCAACTGTAACGTGTCAGTCCCAATCCATCTGCTCAGAGCATTTGAAGAATGAGAAAAAACACTTGTTTATACATGCTCCTTGAAGTAGTAGTAGTAGTAGTAGTAGTAGTAGTAGTAGTAGTAGTAGTACAACCCTAGAACTTGGCACTCCCCTGTACAAGCTCTTCATTGTGGCTCTGAACCAAAATATGGGACACTTCTGTCCTCTAACTCAGGGGTCTGCAACCTTCTTAATCCAAAGAGCCATTTGTTGCCAAAAATAAAAAAATTGCATCTGTAAAGAGCCGCAACTAGTTTTAATGCACAAATGTTACTGAGCCTGTAACTGAAATATAGCCTATATAATTGGTCATTAATTATGTCAAACTAACAAAGAGCTGTGTTAAATACTCATAGCACTGGTTATCTTTTAACAGGCCACTAAACAACAGTGTTACAGGAGCCACGCTCACTCTGAGAATTGGAGTTACATTCAGCAACTATTTCTTGGTGCTGTTTATTTAACTTGTGTGTTACACCTCTAATCAGCACGTGCCTTGCACTATGCAGCCAATAAAGGCTACAAACCGCGGTTTATTATGAGTCCATAGCGTATCCTGGAAAACAGGGAGTTTTATTTTAAATTGACAAGAAGATGCAGGTTGTTTTAATGTCATCTACATATCCCTTTATTTACTTTACATAACTCAATCAGATGTCAGATGCCCAAAGAGCAACAAGAGCAGGGCAAAAGAGCCACACGTGGCTCTAAAACCATAGGTTGCAAATGTCTGCTCTAACCATTGGCTGTGTACACATGATTTTAACCGGATCATATCTGAACATCCTTCTCTGCTCTAAACTTCAGTTTTTTTCTGTAGTGGTGGGATTTAACTGATCCAGTTTTACATTGCTATGCTGCTGTCAGGGTTGGCCAATACATTATACATTAGGAAAAAGTATTTTAAAGCATTTTTCTTTCTGCTCTTGTGTACATGAATATGGCGTGTACACCCCAGGTCACTTTATTAGACTAAACTTATTTTTAAAATGTTGTAGAAAGCTGCTTATTGTTCTTTATGCTGATTGTTATGTAGGCTGTGGTGGGCATTGGTGTGGGGAGTATTATTATGTATTTTATGTATTATATTTATTTATTTATTTAGCTTTAACTAAATTTGTTTAACTTAAATTTCATTTAAACTTGCTTTGCAAGTAGAGCATGGGGAAAACTACAAAATGCATTTTGATTTATTTTTCTATGAGCTTTTATGGCAAAGAAATGAGGAAAATATTTTCATTGCCGTTTTGAGCTTTTCAGGCCATGAGAAGGTGATTTGGGGAGTTACCTATGAACTGCAGAGTAAAAGCCAAACTGCTGGGAAACACTCTGAGTTGGCGACAGCACCTCTGCTGGACAAATAGCAGAAAGCCATCATTTACAAGTAAACAGGTTTTATTCGTGCACACAGTAAAAATAGTACTGTTGTTGGCCAATAGTTGATAATTTTCTAATGGGCTATAAATATCGGACAACCGATATATTGGTCGGGCTCTGCTTAAACCCTGTCTAACCGGTGATCTTTAGGTCTGTGCACACACTCAGTAAGACCCAGGCCATGATGAAAGTGTTAAACAACCAAAGTCTGACACATTTAAGCTCTAATCTCACTCTTGACCCACTTCCTCTCAGTCTGAGCCGAACTCTGCTGCTCAAACAAAAGGAGCGGCACGTGCTGGTCATAAAAAGCCACACATTTAACTCACAACACACGCCACACACACGCACGCAGGCACACACACACACACACACACACACACACACACACACACACATCTCCAACAGGAATCACCCCCAGAGCACCCGCAGATGTTTGGTGTGAGTTAAATTTATGGCCTGACCGCAGGACCCCAGCTCCCGCTGCACTGAGAGCAGATCAGGGCTTGTGTACAGGTCACACACTCACAGCCTCTGCCGCAGTGCCCTTGAGCGGTGTGTTCTCAATGGGCTTCTGACACCCACTCTGTCAGCAGCTCCAGCCTCAGTCCAGGGCTGGGTCTGTCACATTCCATCACCAACACCATCACCAACACCAACACAAACACCATCACAAACACCATCACCAACAGCAACACCATCACCAACACTATCATCACCAACACCATCGCCAACTTCAACACCATCACCAACACCCTCACCAACACCACCGCCAACATCATCACCAACACCAGCACCAACATCATCACCAACATTATCACCAACACTAACACCATCACCAACATCATCACCAACATCATCACCAACATCATCACCAACACCAACACCTACTAAGCTAAAACTGCATTTGGCTCAACTATGCCACTTAGTCCATGTGGAGATGCTGCTGTCTGCTTCTCCAACAGGGTCGCCCCAAGGTCTTAAAAGCATTAAATAGGTTTTAAATTTGATCTTGTCAAAATCAAGGCCTTAAAAGTATTAAATATTACTAGGGGTGTAAAGATACAGTCACTATATCAATTTTTATCCCTACAATACAACTATATCGATACGCTTTACCTCACATCAAATTGTATTGTTTTCTAGGTAGGGTATATCGATATTTACTGTATATGGAAACAAATCGATAATATTGTAAATATCAAAATTAGAAATTTGCCTGTTAAAACCAGTTTCATCATTTTGGGTGTCATTTTTGTGTTTTTAATGAAATAAAATGTTATATTTAACTGTCACCACAATAACAAAATCAATGCATGATTCATTTATTCATGATTTTTAAATGCAGCTCTGGAGTTCTTTCATCTGTGTTAGACTTTAAAATAAAACCCTTGAGTTTCAGAGTAGTACGTATAATTCTTTAGAGTAGACTCCATACAGATTATTGTTCTGTTGTTGACGATGCTGGCATTAAATTTCACTCTAAGTGGTTTTAAAAAGTCTTAAAAGGTTTTAAATTTCACAAGACAAAACCTGGACCGAGAGGAAGAGTAGTTTGATTCAGAGGACCTAGGACAAGTCTTTGGAAAATGTTCTGGACAAAGACAAGACTTGTGCATTGAGCTGCATAGAGCATTCAGAGCCCAATTTAATTCATCCTTTTTCATAGATTATATAGATTTTGTAATCATTGGGAGCCATATGTGTAGCCCATAATACACTTGGATTAATTGCACAGCCCTGGTCTCTCTGTGTGAGTAATGAAAGTGCCTTGCTCCAGGGCACAGTTTCTCGGTGTAGTGTGTTTGAGGCTCGCTCTGTGTTTGGTTTGAGCTCCGTCCCACACAGAGACAGGCTTTTACAGGTCCTGCCTCCATCGCCTCATTAGACCTGAGTGATTCTCGCTGTCGGCAAAAAAACTGCAATAATCCTATTGACACAAAGAATACGATATTCTGATTCATTACAGTTTAGAAAGGTCAACTCTGAAATACTCAATAATTAAGTTTACTATGCACTTACACAGGCAGCAGTTTTATTATTTACTATGTATCTCTAAAGCAGGGCCTACAGGGGTTCACAGGAATGTAACTGTACTTAAACTCAGTATTTTAGTAAGTACATTTTTGTATACTTTCTGAGTAGAGCTGGGTTTCGTTTAGATTTTTTCCATACCAGTTCTTAAACGATACCTGGTTTTTGATACCGATACCTGAGTGATACTTTTTCTGATGCTGAGCTAATTCAACTTCTACAATCATAAAAGACAATAAAATTTAATAAAATACTAATTTTGAAGCAACTTTTTCTCAGCTCTAAGTTAAAACCAGTAGTTTGTATGATTTATTCTGATATTTATTTGATTCATGCAAAGAAACATTAAAGGAACTGAAACTTGGCATTGAATAAAAATTATATTTTCGATACCAGTAGTTTTGTAACTTTTCTTTTGACCCCACAAAGGTATTGTCTAATGGTACCCAGCCCTATTTCTTACATTTTCTAGCTCAATCACTTTTAGCTGTTACTTTAGAGACCTCTAATGAAAAAGAAGATAAAAAAAAAAACAACAAAAACAGTAGTATTAGTAATTTTTCCCTCATCTCACAAATAAGGACAGAGCTGCTCACAATACACAAGATCCTGGAGTTTTATGGAAAAACCGGCAAGAATCCACCATGTTTGTTTGGGTCATTGTTACTCTGCTTACATCCCGCCCCTTGTTTCTCTGATCGGTTTCTCCGCCTGTGATGGGCCCTTTTCACGATGACGTCAGACAACTTCTGTTTTGAGACGATGGGATGTATCTTCATTTCCAGTGCTGCTGCTTGCCAGTATGGAATTTACTCAGAGTCTTAAAAATTTGCCAAATATAAGGCTACATGATGTACAGAGATTTGCTGATGAATTAAAGTAAAGATTAGTTTGTAGTGTTGGCAGTAGATGTGAAAAGTCTATTATTTTGTCACAGACTGATGACTACAGCAGAGTCAGTGTTCGAGCACAGAGCTTTACTAAATGAAAATGTACTGTAGTACTATCCAGTGGTATTTCCTGATAAGCAGATTGTCAAATATTCAGATAAACTCAGATCATGACATGATCTAACACTGTTTTATAGCGCAGCTCTGTCACTTAGCCATGTTGCTAACGCTATCTAGCTACATAACAAAGCACTCACTTCATAATCCAAGTATCCTTGGTTGAAGAATTAATATCCTTTCACAAGTTTTTAACGTTTTGTGGGTAAATATTCATTTGAAAATCGCTGTATACTGTGAAAACTTGTAAACGGCAATTTGAAAAAAGTCTGGGTGAATTTCTTATGGGAGAAGCGCGGCACCGGAAATGAAGATACATCCCATCGTCTCAAAACGGAAGTTGTCTGACGTCACGTGAAAAGGGTCTATTGTTCTGCCCATAGGAACAAAATTTATGCCAAAGGGACCAGAGTCACTTTTGAGTCACAGAGTCACTACTGTTGCCTCCATTGTGCTGAGTACTTCAATTTTATTAACTTAATGATGAGGTGACAGTACTTTTCCTTGAATACACATTTCCAGTACTTCCTCCTCCTGTAATGCCTCAGAATAAATGAATCTTTCTTTGTCTCCCATATTTCATTACACACGTCCCGACATCTTTTATCAACACGTGGGGATTTCTAAACTCTGCAGCAGCGTAACTTTATAGTGTTGTGTTATTTACGAGTGTCATTCATGTTGCAGGAGGAAAAAGGCTAAAACTGAACCTGGTCCAAGTCCGAGTCTGTCTTACACCAATCTGCTCTGATGTTATTATTCTGTTAACATTACCCAACAGGCCACAGGCACGCAGACGTGTTCAGAAACAGTGATATCTGATCGGGAGGTTTGGCTGCGACAGAGCTTACCCTGGGGTCAGTCACAGTTAGGGTTTGGTAAAATGTGTTTACAGATGTTTTTTTAATGCTGAAGTTTCTAAAAAGTGGTTCTCGTATGCAGCTCAGCGTGGGCGGCTCTTGGATTAAAGACAGTGGAAGAGTTAGAAGATGGGTCTGGAAATCTGTTGGATGGGTGACAGAGAAACCTGGAAATGGATTGGGAAAGCTTAAGACATTTTTTGAGCTTGAAAATGTAAAAAGAAAGTTGCAAAAGTCTTGTATCAACAGCTGATCCTGCTTTAGATCGATATCTTGGTGCAGGTTAGCAAGATAAGCTAGATAAGTTAGAAAGTGCACTGCTGTAGCACTTTTTAGACTTTGTGTGTAATCAGAGTTTGTTTACCAAAGAATGCTGCTGGAAGATAAAAAGACACAATAGATTTTTTATTTTAGCAATTAGTCTCTATAATCTACGGTGGTTCCGAGGTGCAACAACAGAATTGTTTTTGACCACTAGAAAAATAAAAGCACAGGTAGATTTTTTAAATTTCAAATCTTGCCCTAAAATAAACCCATCCCCCTAATTTAAAAAATGAGAAGCGCTTTTTATTTTTAGACAAGTTTAATTTATTTTGAGGAGAGAGCTTTTTTTATATATACAAGCTTTTAAATAATTTAGACATGGCTTTATTTTAATTGAGTCTTTTTAATTTTTAGAGGTGAGTTTGTTTTTTGAAGCAACACATTAAAAATCTCCTTCTGCTTTTATTTTTCTAGTGGACCAAACTATTTGACAACGCTTCTTTTAATATAGACATTTATTACAATTTTTGGGGCATTTTAAATTTGAGGGATAGGTTTCTTTTTAGGGCAAAATTTAAAAAAAATCTACTTCTGCTTTTATTTTTCTAGTGGTCAAAAACAATTTTGATGTTGCGCCTCAGGGCCACTATAATACTTAGCACATAAGCTAAAGCATTGGTTCTTAACTGGTCTGGCCTGGGGACAAACTGCAGCCCAAATAAGAAAGATATTTCTTCTTATCAGAATAAACACAGCGTGCAGTTTGAACCGGTGACAGTATACTATTAAAATATTACTGTATGTAACACAAAAAATTAGAAATTTAAAGATCAGATGATGCTAAACAAGAAACTATTCTCTTCTACACTCACTTAGCTGCATTTTAATTTAAAACTACAATACTTTGTCCGTAACTTAAGCCTTTTTAACACTTACTTCAACCTCAGGTGTAACAGTCACAATTTAGAACTGGAGTTTTTGCTTTTGTTGGGTTTCTTCCATGCACCTACTGTCCCATACTGTCACCTACTGTTAAGTAGTGTCAATTGATGACTCTTTATTTGTCTTAAACTTTTTACTTTCCCTGGCAAAGGCCCGTGACCCACCAAAAGCGGTTCTGTATTCAGTTGAGAATTGCTGATCTAAAGCTTACACAGTTCACATTTTCCTTATGTTAATGTTACACTGGAGCAGTATTTACAGAAATGTTTGTCAGATTTAATCCTGCTGGAATAACCTGGCTCAGATCTGGATCAAATTAGTTCATCGTAAATTTTAACAAACTAATCCCTGCTGTCAAAAACCTCAAAATAAATATTTTTATTTTGCTTCCTCATGAATAGGATAGAACATTAATCCTGGTACTAAGCTGCGTGCAACTTTTTTAAATATCTGCCATCACAGTAGAGCTGATCTTAAACTTCTGTGTTAGACCAGTGTTGTTTCACTGTTGTTTTTTTGTCTGTTTAGCTATCATATAGATGCATTGCCAATATTTACACCAGTGCAGGAAGAGACACTTTCCATTGTGAATGAGCAAATTTTGATAAGCTGTGTGTAGACCAAGAGTCCATTATTCAACTGTGGAAGCAAATGAAAATATTATTTTGTTTGGTTTGCAACTTTCATTTTTTATGAACTGTTGACACTGCAGAATCAGGGGGCCACTGGATGGACGAATATTAAAGTGTTTTCAGGCACGTGAACCGAGTCCATTACTCGGTTTGTTTAGTGAACAATCAGTTTTTTTATCCACAAGTTACTTTACTTCACCAACAAGGATCATGGTTAAAAACTGTATGCCTTCTCATTGCAGCGCCCAGTGTTTGTCATGACAGAGTATGGGCTTTAGAAACACCTCCAGACTTTCTCATCCCTGTAGCTGAGTACAGAGCTTAGTTCAAGGTTTGTCCTGATAGAAAACCTGCCTGTACATATCTGTATGTTGGCCTGGAAGTAACCTAAAGCCTGGACCTTTCCCCTGAGCCTAATTCATCACTGAAAAATCCACAAAGAGCTGAAAAGTGCAGTGGCAGCTAATTGTTGGGTGATACACTAAGTGCACAGCGAGCTAACGCAGGTCGCAGTGGGGTGGGTCCTCTGCACAGATATCAGATTACACTTTCTGAGCCAGGTCTGTGCACTTACTCATGGCTCTACCTGGATCCACTCAGACTTTCCCCTGTTCGCTGCGTTTAGCCCGTACCAGCGTCAGGTATTTGGACACATTCCTCCAGTGCATTCCCCAAAGGGCCAGCCGTGCTATTAGGTTTCTGCAGCGACACACAACACTTCTGATCTACGGCCGCGTTAAATCAGGCTCACTGTATGCAACTGGCTCTGCCATAGAGGAGAGCAGAGAAAAACCCTTTGAAAAAAACAGGAAAGTTGATATTGTGATGGGAAAAGCTGAAGCTGCAGACCTCCCAGGGGTCAAGGAGGGCTCATAAAAGCTCATCAGACTATAACAAGCAGTGACAAAGCGTTTCCTAGAGTTATGAGGGCATGGCATTGCTTTACATTACTGCACAGGGAGTTCAGAGAGTTCATGAGGAAAAGAGGCTCAGTCCGAGTTTGGAAGAGCAGACAGGAGCAGTGGCTTTGTGTTCAGTTCTGTTTGTCGGCTAAAGGGGCAACACAGTTTCAGAACGACTGACTTCAGCTTCTCCTCGACAGAATCTCCTCTAAAAGCAAGAAACCAGGACTAAACCAGGTCTAAACTAGGACTAAACTCCTCTCAGTGCAAGTGTGTCTTTCATAGAAGAAATCAGGTCTAAACCAAGACTAAACAAGATCTAAAGCTGGTTGAAAGTAGGTCCAAACCAGGTCTAAGCCAGGCCCAAACTATGTCTAAACTCCTCTCAAAGTGTGTATTTCATAGAAGAAACCAGGTCTAAACCAGGACTAAACCAGGTCTAAACCAGGACCAAAGCAGGACTAAACCAGCACTTAACCAGGTGTAAAATCCTCCCAGTGCACGTGTGTTTATTAGAAGAAACCAGGACTTAACCAGGTCTAAACCAGGTTTAAACTCCTCTCAGTCTATGCCATTAACAGTATCTGCTCTGCAAAGGCTGGTTAGCTTGTCAGTTCCTCTGCCCTTCTTTGTGCCAGTCCCAAACCTGGATACATCTGTAAAGCTGCATCAGGAAGAGCCCTGTGCCAGAGTATCCATGTTTTACTGCAGTGACTCCTGCAAGAGAGAAATTATCCGAAAAAGACTTTTATAAGGAGGCAGCGGGAAGACTTTAGATGACTGACAGTGACTGTTTCCAAACTTTTAGGAGCACTGTGACCTGGACGTGTGGCATGAATCATTTTTGCAGATTCTGCCCTGACTCTGTGACCTCCTGAAACCCAACCTGGCTCTGACACAGGACTCTGACTCCAGCTTCAGCTCAGAGTATTGTTAGAGAAAAACCTAAACCAGAAAAACCCTTAAGCTCTGAAATCTTTCTGAATAGTTCATGAGGTGAGGGAATTCTTCTTCCCACAATGCACTGCTCCCTACTGCTCTGAGTCTTAAGTCCTGACTTGAGCCGGGGCGTCCCATCTGAAGACCGTAAGCTGCGGGGGTAAAGTCACCCGGGTGAGTGGTCACAGAGTGCAGGGAATGCCTTGGAGCAGACAAAAGCAGTGAGTTAGATCTGAGACGGTCCAAAAGTCTGTCCAGACCTGGTCTCCAAGGCTCCTGGTCTAGACTTGGGTTGGCCAAATCTGACCCAGTAAATATTTGTGGGACTGTACCCCATCAATATCCCCTCTCTGCTTGTCTACTGGCCCTTTTCCACCAGCATCACTTGGTTTTACTCTGCTTTACTCGGTTTTACTCGGTTTGGGTTGCTTTCCGTTACTGTGTAGTACCGGTTTATAGTTGGCTGGGACAGTGGCGCCTCACTGATGGGACGTCCTGTGAACGTCACATAAACAACAACAAAGGAGGACGCAAAGGCAATGTACTTTGTTCTGGATTTGTGGCTTTTGTTTGTTTTTTTCACCCGCAAAGCCAATAAAAAAAACAGAAAAGGCCTATTGCCCCTACGTAGTCTATTGTTTTGAAGTGAGCAATCAAGTCAGCTGCATTTTAGCCAAAGTGAGCCAGCTTCATTACAGGCTGCTTTCATTTACATATTTTAGTAAAAGAACACTTAATAGCGTCCAACAACAAAGCTGCTGAGTCGCGGCCACCTTCCCTCCTGGTATTTGCTGGTTGGTGCCTGTAAATGGCATCCGTTTTGGTCAAACCACTTCCAGTTCTTGCTTTAGATCCACTCCAGCCGTTGTGGTCCTTAAGAGCCCTGTAGTCGCATTTCAGCTCTTTTAGTTTTTCTCTGCATTGGACGTCTGTCTGGTGGTAACCGTTAGCTAACATTAGTTGGGAAATGTCCTGATAGACCCCTCTCATTTTGGGTCACTCTGTCCAGCTCCCTCTGGACTTTGTCGTCACCAGGCAGAGAAATGTTCAAACCTCGTTGAAGCTCCACGCTGTCGTTTTATGAGCAGTCATTGTTCTCACAAAGATCCGCTGTGGTCAGGACTTTTAAAAATGCTGGATTGTTTTTGTGGCTAATGTCGCACATCATGATGGAATAGAGCCATGAGTCCAGTCTGAACAGGCAAAAACAATTTTAGAAAGCCACTCTTTGTGTGTTTTTTTGGACATTTGGAGACAAGATGGATTGTTAAAATGTCAGAAGTGGGGCAGTATCGGGACAGCCTTTGTGTCCTGTCCCTGTTCCCATTGGTTTTAGACAGTCCTGTATCTTTGAAGTGAGTGAATGAAAGGCCAGCCGCTCCTGGGTCTAGTGTTTGGAGCAGACCCACACCCTTCAGACCATTTTAAACCAGGTCTTTAGTCCAAACCAGGCCATAAAAGTTCACCAACCCAGAATACAGGGGTGCAGTATTCAGAGGGACACCACCCACAGGTTTAGGACGGTGTCTTCCTGTTCCCTTTACCTTTGGCCTGATTCTGTCTTCTGCTGTACGTTTAGTGGTCTCCTTCGGACCTTGCATTACAGTCAGCCTTGTACCCTATGTCCTCTCATATTTTTTATTAGATTCTCACTCGATCAGAAAAAAAGTACTTCTTTCTTTCCTTCTTTCCGACCATCTAACATCTACCCCTACAACATGAGGACATTTTTTGCTTTTTTTAAAATTATTATTAAAAACTGAACCAAATTCTACTCCTTCACACTGAAGTCTGACCTTAAACTTCTAGCTCTGAGTTCAGAGTGGCAGCACTACGGCAAAGACGTTAACACTCTCGTCACCTCACAGCAAGAAGGTCCTGGGTTTGATTCCTGGACTATGTCGTGTTTTTCTGTGTGGAGTTTGCATATTCTCTCTGTGTCTGGGTGCTCCAGTTCACAAGATTGCTTCTGAATAATAATTATTAAACAGCTGTTTTTTTTTTTGTTTTGTTTTTTTACACCAGATTCATTTAAAACAGCCATCAGCAGTATATATTTTTATATTTTATAAAAACAACTAGGGCTGCATGATATGGCGAAAACGTGACATTCAATAACTATGTTGAAAATTGCAATAATGATATTATTGCGATATTTGAAAATAGAGCTTACTTTTCGAACATAGTAAGTTAAATTCACTACATTTCACAAAAATGTAAGTTCCTGTATTTACAAGTCAAAACTGCGACAAAATCAAAACTTAACACAGACTAAACCAGGAATAAAACAAGGCTAAGCTGGGACTAAATTAATTAAATTATCACTAAAACTGGACTTTTTAAACATTTTTATTTAGTCACAACACATGTTCTTTTAAGGCTCTGGTGGAAAATGATTCTTCAGTGTAAATCTCTGTCAGATGGAAGACCACAGCGTTATTGCGATATATTTAGATTCTTGTGATATGGATATTGCGTTTGCTGATATTGCGATAACGATAATTTTTTGTGATATATTGTGCAGCCCTAAAAATGACCCACATGAGGTAAACATGTTTAAATCATATTAGTTTTACTGATAACAATGGTACAGCTGATTTATTCACAATTAAAAATATTTTACATAATGGCCAAGATGTTTTTGTTTATATTTTTTATTTTGGTTCTAAAACTGCATCACCGATCGTCCAATCAGAAAAGAGACCATTGTTTTGATTTAGACTGCAGTACCGTTTCAAACCAGTAGAGCACATGCTGCTTACAGTAGCTTTAACACAGCTATCAGCAATTATTTTTCTATGTAAGCGTATTACATGAACCTGAAATACTGAATGTGCATAAGGGCCAATTCTGAAAACCTGCACTGGGGCCCCTCAGTACCAAGTTAAGCCTCTGGGTCCCAGCAATAATAAACACCACATATTAAAGAAAATAAGCACAGCAGTAAGAAGCATGAACATAAGATCTATAATGCAATAATACAAGGTTGTAATCTCCTCACTTAAGTGTTTTTCCTGTGCAGCAACATAATTCATAGAAGCATCAATCTATATTATTATTTCTAATGTCATTTTTACAACATCACGCTCTATTTAACTTATATTCAGTCTCCAGTTGAGTTACAGAGCGCCTCCTGAGCGGTGTCGGTCTGGGTCACTGGACTTTTCTCCGTCAGATAAATGTGAGGTGTGTTTGTCTAAGCCCTCAGGTGAGTCATCTGTGAGGGATCTGATGTCTAACACAGAGTCCGGGGCCTGGTGTGGACTCAGGAGGAAGTCCCGGTCTCCGTCTGCTGCACCGCTCAGACCCTCCACCTCCGATAAACTTTATACTCATCTGAAATATACGTCCTCTTCATGACTAAGGCCGCCCCAAAGTGCTCTCTGGGCGCTCATCTGTCAGCGCTACACACCTCCAGCTCTTTCCAAATCTCTTAGTCAGACCTGATCCTCTGCTCCAGCTCTGGTCCAGCTCTGGTCCAGCTCTGGTCCAGGTCTCCCACGCTTTGTTTTACAGATTGTATATTCATTACTTCCTACACTTTTTCCCATTTTGAAGGAAATTGGACTTGGCCTCTTTCTGATATTGTCATCTGTCCATTTAGGGGAATCCGGGAAGGTGAACGGACTAACTCTAGGAAACTTTTTTACACAATTTTTGCAGCTACTTTTCTTCATCTAACATTGACAAGGCCATTTTATTAGGCACACCTTTGCAAAAGCTCACAAATAGCTCATCAAAACCAAATCAAACCTGCTGAAGTCCAAACCTGCATCAGGATGAAGAAGAAACAGGATTTAAGGGACTTTGAACAGCATGGTCTAACACAGTGGTTCTCAAACTGTGGTGCAGGGACCACTGTTGGGACGTGGTTTGGTGTATACTCCAGATTTGGTTTCATTTAGAGTCAGTTTTATTTCTGTCTTAGTCCTGCTTTGGTCTGACTTAGGTTTGATGTGGAGACCACTGCTAAGTCCAGGTTTAGTTTCAGTTTATTCCTGCTTTTGATTTGGTTTAGTCCTGGTTTAGTCCCAGTTTAGTTCTGCTCTTAGTCCTAGTTAAGTCCTGCGTTTTTTCTTGTTTATAGTCATGGTGTAGTCCTGGTCTTAGTTCTGCTTTAGTCCTGTTGCAGTACTGCTTTGGTCTGGCTGGTTGGCTGTGAAGACCACTATTTAGTCCTGTTTTAGTTCTGTTTTGTTCTGGTGCAGGCGCAGTTGTAATCCTGGTCTAGTCCTGGAGAAATCTGGTCTTAGTCCCAGTTTAGTCCTGCTTTTGTTCTAGTTTTATCCTGGTTTTGTCCTGATCTTAGTCCTGGTGTAGTCCAGCTTTAGTCCTGTGTACTGCTTAAGTTTGATGTGAAGACCACTGTTTAGTCCTGGTTTAGTCTTACTTTTTTCTGGTTCAGGCCCAGTTGTAGTCCTGATCTTTGTCCTGGCATTTGTCTGGGTTACATTTGATTTGAAGAAGACCAGAAGAAGAGGTTTTAATGAGGTTTAGCCCTTGTTTTGTCCTGCTTTAGTTCCAGTTGTAGTCCTGATCTTAGTCCTGGTTTTGTCCTTTTTTGAAAGTGATGAACTTTTCTGGGTTAATCCCACACCAATAAAGATGGCTCTTGTAAATATTTCCTGAGCTGGTTCTTGGTCTGAAGAGTCTGAGAACCACTGGTCTACATTTTGTGATGGAGCATTAGTCCATCTCTTTTTAGTAAAATAAAAGCAGAACATGAAATAATTTAAATGCAGGATGCAAATGAACCTAATTTTAATCCAACTTTCAAAGAGGTCTGCTCCACTGTCCCACTTTAGCCACATGAGCTCCACATTCTTTGCATATCCCTTGTGTGGAAGCAGCTGCGGGGCTTGTTTTGGGTTGGTCCTTGGCCCCCCCCCTGTAAACACTAAAACCTCGACCCCCGGGGCATCATTTTAGACCCAAACTCCAGCCCTGGGGCCACACTTTGGACGGACGGCCTGCTGGGATCACACAGACTCCACTGGAATCCCATTCATCCACTCAGGCTTTTGTTCGAACGTAGACTCGGGACGACTCCAGGCCGAGGTTTCATGAGAAAACTAAAGTGCATGATTAATGAGATGAAGCTGGAGTTTGTTTAAGGTTTTTCATAAACAGCTCTTCAGATGATTACTGCGCTGTTGTTTTAGGACGAACTTCTCAGATATAATTAGAGCCATTCCCACTGGAGATAAAAATACATGCAGTCATTGGTTTATATGGACTCTGGGGTTTGTTTGTTGGATTTAATGGAATAATACAGTGGACTTTACACTTTTATTGAGGAAAAATCATTCCCAGTGAAATAAACATCTTTTTAATGTCACGTATTCTGCTTTTCTCAGTCTTTCTGAAACAGTGTTGGACTCCTGTGCATTAGTATTTCAGGTTTTATAAAGTAAAATAATGTATCTGTGGAAAACCTCTTCTGTTGGGAGCTGTTAATGTGACTCTGCAGAGAACACTTGGATTAGGGGTCTGCTGGCAATGCTGGGGACTGGACAGAGCATAAAATGGCTATCCCATCTGTTAGCGACATGAGGCTAACAGATAGATATCAGAGCTGACGGAGGTTTAAGGCTGAAATGATCAGAACGAGTCCGGTGACGGTGTCTGGGCTTTAGAAACGCGCAGGAACACTTCCTGGTTTCACGTGTCTATGTAGAGCTGTGAGACCGAGCATTTTCAGCTCTGGAGAAGGGCAGAGCCTCAGCATACAGGATTACTGAGACAGAATACTACTGCAGGTCTGTTTCTGAGGAGGAGACCACATCAGAACAGGAAAAGAAAGAAAGGAAAAGTGGATATAGGGGACATTTAAGCAGAAGTTATGATCTACATACAGTGCAGCATCCTTCATCTCTTCTCTTTCTACACAGGCATCTCTGCAGCTGCTGCCCCCTAGTGGCACTGCAGTGGTGGGGGGTTTGAATATACCCAGGGGTATCCACACAGCAGTTATTTATCACATCACAGGCATCATCACAAGAACTTATGTTTGAGATAAACTTGGCAATAAGCAGGACAGAAATTATAATTATTTGTTGGTGGCGCCAAAACAAATTACAGTAATACTTTATTTGTGCCGACCCAAGCCTAGGTAAAAGAGAAGCATTTGGAGTAAAATCTCTGCCAGAGCCTAACCGTGATAAAGATTCACTGTGAAGACTCCTGAAGATAAAGGCAAAAGCAGCTGAACGGGACTTTCTTTCTTTTATGGTGTGGCGAAATATGATCAGCCATCAGTGGATAAAAGGTTTGGACACTTCTGATGTAAATACTACTACTACTACTACTACCACTACTACTACTACTACAACTACAGTTCCCAGCCTGGCTCAAACCATGGACCTTGTGATTGCAATGTTAGCCACTGAGGTCACAGAGCACGTTTACTTATTTCAAGATATTAAAAATAAAAAACAAAATAGTGAAGTATATATTTATAACTGAGTAAAAGAATCTGTACTTTCCACCACTGCATATAAATAAATACATGTACACTGGAGCCTGTAAAACATGACTCAGCTGTATTTACTGTGTGGCTGCCCTTTTACGAACCACGACTCAGCGTTTCCTCTCTCTCTGAGCCGGTCTCGTCTTGTCGCAGTGAAATCTCTGTTCTTTACGGAGGATTACGGAGCAGAATCCCCACAGTTTCCTGGTTTTATCCTGGGCTCTTCCTCCGCTCCACACACAGCTGCTGCTTTCAGACAGTGGCCTTAAAAACCCTTCACATGATTATGATATTAATATGAATAAGACAGAGGGAGAGGCCCGGGGCTGGACTTTGAACTGATTTAAACAGCGTCAGGAGGGTTAGAAAATAAGACGCTGCAGGCCTTGACATTTTTGTGCTGTGAAGGATCTGTTTTTGTTGCATTGCGCTGCATGTAATCTGATGCTTTCATTTAAAAATAACTTCTTAAACATCTTTCCTTTCAGATTTTCTCTTCTGGGGTCTCCATAGTAAATCATCTAGTTTCCTAGTGTGTAGGGATTTGCTCTTAATTTGACCTAGGTTTCAGACCAGATGCCCTTTTTAACGCAACCTTCTCCATTTATTTATTTAAAGTTTGTTTGACAAGGATCAGTGTGTATCACTTTATATGTCATATACAACAGCACTTGTAAAAACACAGATTGTGACACACAGATGATCACATGACTGATGTCTTTTTATAAAACTCACCAGGTCATGATCCTTGGATGGACCTTGTGCTGTGTCCAATGAACAGAGGGGCACGGCGGCAGAGTGGTTAGCATTCCTGTCTCACAGCAAGAAGGTCCTGGGTTTGAGTCCTGGATTTATGTGGGGCTGTTCTGTGTGGAGTTTGCGGTCCCGCTGTTCTCCTCCCAAACTCGCAAAGCATTCTGGTCTATACTGACCTCTAGCGACCATCACTTGTCCACTACCTTTCAAAATGCATTGTGGGAAATTTTGAGTGCACTATTTTTTATCCACTAGACATTCGGACACCACTACAAAATGGCGTGACCGCTACAGAGTGCACTACAGAGGGATTAAGGAGGACGTTCGGACACAGCCATTATCAGTGCTTAAACCTCTGTCACTGTGAAGGACTGGGCTGATGCGTCTCTTAGCGCAACAATTAAATGTCATCCCTCCACAGCACACAGATATTCTCCTCTCATGTGCGAACTCAAATCCTACTGACATACTGACTTAATGAGGGAACATTATAACATGGTAGAAAGATTAAAACAAAGTTGATTTTGCATAATTTTGCCCCTTTATGGTCTTAATTTTTACAGATGATTCAATTTTACTGCAGTGAACTAATTCCTAACCAGTCTTGAATGTAGGTTTGGTCTTGGTCCTTTTCCAACATTTCTCCATCCTCTAAGTTCAGTCCAGTTCTTCTGCCCGCTTCTCACGTTCGCACAGTTCCTCTTCCTGTGACCGATGCTGTAAATGTTTGTAAACCTGGAAATGTTTGTGCTGTGGTTCTCATGAAAGACTCGGGTGTAGCTGGCGTAAGTTTGTGGATGTCTGGAGTTCCCCCCTCGCTCTGTTCGTGCGCAGTAGAAAGTTCGGTGACTCAGAGATGACTCAGAGGAACTCGGCGTGTCTGGGGACCGAGCTGGTGTTATGTCTGTCAGACCTGTCTAAACATGGGCTTGTAACACACTGATTGGAAAAGGGTTTGCATTTAGAGCAAAAGTGTGCATATTTCAGCCTTAGCGCTTGATAAAAGATAGCTACAGGGCTGATATCTCCCACTGTGAAGCTTATTTTAGTAACCAATCTAGTTAGACAAGACTTTTAGCTGTTATCTAGTCTTGGCAAAATCAAGTAAAAAAGTTGAAAAGTGCAATTTGATTTATGGTCTCTACAACTGAAAGAGCCAAAGCATCAAAGTACTGTATCCTAACAAGTTGAATTTACATGAAGAGGTTTAATTTGCATTTTGATGTAGGTCCACAGCGTTTAAAGTGAGACACTACAGGTAAAAAACTTTTGTCGCTTTAAAGCAGAACTCAGTAAGTTTTTTCTCTTAAATAAACAGTTTGGGAGTCTGTTAAACAAGTTGTTTTAGGGTGCAGAAATCTGAGTGTTGCCGACCCGGAGTCACAGAAATCTGGAGTCTCATGAGAAAGCGGCTCTTTGCAGTTAGAGCCAAACAACAAGCTACAGATAGATTTATTTCTTGATTTTTGTCGTGGCAGAGCATCAAAATGTAAAAAAAAAAAAAACTTTGTACAGATATGCAGAGGGAAAAACTAAAGTAAAGCTGAGCAAGAGGTCACACAGGAGTCAACTGGACCAACAGTGCTTTACTCCGAACTGTAGGGGGAGCTCCAGAGAGAAACATGAGGCAAAAACAGAGAAGAAATGAGAAAAGTTACTTAGTTCTGCTTTAACACTGAAAATTATAATGTCTAATCTGCACTTTAAGTAGTTTTTTGATTACATTTTGTCTATAGATTCCCCCTACTACTACTAGTACTACTATTACTACAAATACTATTACTCAGATATCTGTCTTTTCCAGTCTTGTACTTCTCTGTCTTCTCCAAATGTCTTCCTCCTCTGTCTCCATGTTCTAATGTTGTTCCTCATCAGAAACAGACCTGGAGTTGTGTTCTGTTTGAGTAATCCTGTATTCTCTGGCGCTGAGTTTCTGAGGCCTCAAAATGCTCGGCTCCAATACAAAGCCCCACCCACTCCAGGAAGCACTGACCAATCAACAACAAGCTCCTCTACATCCAGTCTGCTCTCAGTCATTTATCCAAAAAACGGTGCAGAGACACTTTTACTTTAGGAGGAAAATGGCTTTGTACAGAAAGTGTCAACAACTACTGTTGTTTCTGTATAACAATAGTAAAGTAATTACTTGACACGTTTTCTTTTAGTCAGATAAATGTTGTAAAATGTGCAATGCTGACAAAAAGCATAATATTGGCTATAGAGGGTAGATTGGAGTGGCAGTAGCTCGCTTGGTAGAGCTGCTTGTCCAATGATGAAGAGGTTGGTGGTTCAAACCCCACTCCCACTGTATCATACTGTCATTGTGTCCTTGGGCAAGACTCTCAACCCACCGTGCCTCCAGTGTCTGCACACACTGCAGTATGAATGTGTGAGTGAATGGGTGAATGGTTCCTTGAGGTAAAGTGCTTTGAGTACCCATGGAGGTAGGAAAGTGCTTTATATAAATGTGACCATTTATAGAGGTCAACTATTGGGATGATTTTTTTGCATTTTTTTACTCAATTTGCAATCTTTTATGCTGATTTTTGGTCAGGCTCCAGTTGGGGCCCTATGTGACTGAAGCAACTCATCTTGTCTCAGTTTGGGCTCTTACTCTGCAGTTCATAGGAAACATCTCAGCCCGAAAAGCTCAAAACGGCAATAAAAAGATTTTGCTCATTTCTCTGGAACAGAAGCTCGTAGAACAAACTCTCCCCAAGCTCTACCTGCACAGAGTCTGACTGAGATGGACTCAACTCATCTTTAACTTTGCTCTCTGTCACAGTCTAACACTTTGGTTTGGTTTAATAAGCTTTACTAAAACAAATAGCTATATTATATTCATTTCTTTCATAAAATTAAGAAACACATACTGGCCCAAAGAATCGTCAGTGTTTATCGGCCATGGGCTGCTCTGAATTTTTTTAATCTGTATCGGCATCAGCCTCAGAAAAACCCACATCAGTCGACCTCTAACATCTGCCCTTTCCAGCTCATATTACATTAAGAATTACTGTAACTGTTCTTTGCTCCTACATGAGCTCCATCATTATTTCTCAAGCTTAGCAGATCTAAATATTGTCGTTTTTAATTCATTGTGCCGTTGGGATAAGTGTCCATAGAGACTGAAATCCCTCTGGTTAAGGTCAGAGCCAAGATCTCAGACTGGAGCTCTTCTTTTGTTCGACTGTTCTTTCGTCTTCAGCCCGGGCCGGCTCCTGTCCGGTCACGTCCCGTTGTTTCCAGGCAGAGTGCGTTTGTACCGAGGCCAAGTGCTCCATCTCCTGCTGCTGGTAAAATCTTTCCACTAAACATTGGATTAATGCGAATGTGCGGAGGAAACTCAGACACAATTATCGGCTGCAGAGACTGATGACAAATACAGGAGCAGCCCACATCAAACTCTGTAATCATACGCTTTTAATGGAGTTATTATAAAAGATATTAAAGCAAGACCGAGCAGGCTCAGCAGAGAGAAGCTGCAGCTGGGACAAGCCTTTAGTTCTATAATCTGTCTGTGTTCCTCCACTTCTTCTACCTAAATGTAATTGTGGCTGAAGAATTGGAACACATTGTCCAATAACTTCAATGTTAATGCTTCGAATCCTGTCAAAGTGCCCTTAAGCAAGACACTGATCAATACAAATGTGCTAGGAGTGAGTGGATGCTTCATATAAAGTGGTAGGACAGTCTGGGGTGAGAGCAGCCATTTTGTATGTTCTTCTAATTTATTCCAGATGTTGAGCTGATCCTCTCTTGAGTTTTTTGCTGCATCGCCTTTTTCTTATTTGACCCTCTGCAAATAGTAGTTATTATAATTATAAGCACTCCCCCTACCTGTTGGAGAAAGTGTGGAAACCAAAATGCAAACCATTTCCACATACTATGGGACCGCCGTCTTATTACACAATATTGGAAGGATATACATGGTGCCTTGCAGGAAATCTTCATATGTGGAATCCCTTTTGATATTAAAACTGTTTATTTTGGACGCGTACCACAGGAATGGAGAAAAAAAAGACAAATACCTGTTCAGCCTACTTGGTTGAAAAGCCTACTTTAACAGCATGGATGGACATCACAATGGAAATTTACAAGATGGAGGAAATGACAGCATTTGTAAATTACAAGATGGGCATTTTTTAATCGTGTTGGGAAAAATAGGTTCGGTATATCCGGGTCCAAAGGCCTGATTTTGTTTTTGGTAGATAGCAACTCAATGGTCACTCCCGAAGGTTCTTAAAGTTCTCATGTTTTTATTATTATTATTATTATTATTATTATTATTATTATTATTATTATTATTATTTGTTTTCTTTTCACTGATATGGATATTTATAAAGGAAATGTTAAACATTTGATGTATGTGTAGATACATTGTATGTACTTATACTGTATATCAGTGCAAAATATATAAAAACAATATTTTTTTAAAATAAACAAATTTATCGGCTGATGGCTGATAAACACTGCCGATTTTTTGGGACCAATATGCAGGGCTGATTTTCTTAATTTTATGAAAGAATACAATATAGCCATTTGTTTTAGTAATGCTTATAAAACTAAAACAAATGGGTCAGAATTTAACAGTGAGAACAGTTTAAGATTAAAGTTAAAGAGAAAACCATTAAGTCCATCTCAGTCAGACATGGGGAGAGCTACAAAATACATGATTTTTTGTCCTATGAGAAATGATAACAATCTTTTTATTATGAACTGCAGAGTAAGAGCCCACTCTGAGACAAGATGGGGTCCTTCAATCACATGGCGCATGGACATGACCAAAAATTAGCATAAAGTGCAAGAATTGGCCTGATATATTGGTCAACCTCTAGAGCTGACGCTTTGTAGTGACAGAGATTTAAGGATGAAATGAAATGAATCAGCTCACTGTGTATGGGCTTAAGAAACGCGCAGTTCTAACGCGTACTTCCTGGTTTCACATGTCCATGTAGTAGGGCTGCGCAATATATCACCAAATTATTGTTTTCGCAATATCAGCAAACGCAATATCCGTATCGCAAGAATCTAAATATATCGCAGTAACGCTGTGGTCTTCCATCTGACAGAGATTTACACTGAAGAATCATTTTCCACCAGAGCCTTAAAAGAACATGTGTTGTGACTAAATAAAAATGTGTTAAAACTCCAGTTTTAGTGATAACTTAATTAATTTAGTTACAGCTTAGCCTTGTTTTATTCCTGGTTTAGTCTGTGTTAGGGTTAGATTTTGTTGCTGTTTTGACTTGTAAATACAGGAACTTACATTTTTGTGAAATGTAGTGAATTTAACTTACCATGTTTGAAAAGTAGGCTCTATTTTCAAATATCACAATAATATCGTTATCGCAATTTTCAACATAGTTATTGAATATCTCATGCTTTCTCCATATTGTGCAGCCCTACTACGTAAAGCCTTGAGACCGAGCGTTTTCAGCTCTGGAGAAGGGCAGCGCCTCAGCATACAGGATTACTCAAACAGAATACTACTGCAGGTCTGTTTTTGAGGAGGAGCCCACATTAGAACAGTGTTAAAGAGAGGAACAGGACAGAGAGAGGAATAGGGAGGTTTCAAAGAAATAGCTGGAAGTACCTAGTGTTAGTGCGGGGGCTGCCTCCTGAAGTGGGACGTCCCGTCTCTGTCCAGCCCTGTCAGAGAGAGGAAGAGAGTCTGACAATTCTGTTTCCTCCGCTGTCTGCTTCAGGTTAAAGTTCTGTCAGGGGCCACTCTCTGTTCTGACACATACTGCAACTAATTTTAGATTTTATTATTCTCTGAACCAAAATAGGAGTAAATCTAGCTTTAGTTTTTATCTCTGTCCTGTCTCTGTTTTGGAAAATCATGTCAGTGGCTTGGGTTAAAAATGCCTTCTAGTGCTGATGATTGTTAAAAAAAGCTGTTCTATGCAAAAACGAAGTCTGTGTTGCATTTTTGAGAAGATAAAGGAAAGTAATTATGGCTTTTTAAGAGATTTTTTTTGTCAAACATCCATCTTCATTGGTTTATTCCCATGTGGACCTTATCCCGGCAACTATGGGCCTTAGGTGGGACACATCAACCCAGGGCAGACACTTGGAGACTGGATTCTAAACTATTCCATCTCTCATTACCTCTGTGCATGTGCTCTTTGGTTTATGAGTGTTTTGTTTGGTTTCCTACTGGACTCTGTCACATTTATGAGCTGCTGACAATATACAGCCCTCAGAGGTTTGGCCCCCAATTGGCCCCTGCCCTGACTGTCCCAGGACGTGCGGTCTTTCATGGGGGACGGGTCTCGGCCTGTCCAGGACGTGTCATACTGAGCTGAGGAGGAAACACCTGGAAACACCTCTGTTCTCACGGAGTTTAAATAGAAGCAGTGGTGGAATGTAACAAAGTAAAAGTACTTCATTTCTTTACTTAAGTACAATGTTTATGTATCTGTACTTGAGTAGAATTTACAAGGGGTACTTTTACATTTACTTTGCAACATTTTGGAGCAAGTATCTGTACTTTTTACTCTAGACCGGTGGTTCACAACTGGTCTGGCTTCGGAACCCACCATCACCCTAAAATGACAAGCCACAACCCAAATAAAAGAGATGTTTCAATTAATCAAATGAGACAGAATAAAGTCAGAATATCACAGTATGACAACACAAAAAGAATGCATTTAACAAGCAGTGGTGATGCTAAAGAGGGAACTATTCCCTTCTACATTCTCTTAGATGCAGTTTAATTCAAAATCAGAATACATTAAATAAAAAAGTGCAATTTAAAAGGATTCAAGTCTACAAAATGTACTTTGCTTCTGACGACATTTCAGTGGTAAATACTGAAAGACACTGCGCTCTGAGAATTAAGCAGCGCTCACTTCAGCCTTAGGTGTAAACAGTAACATAACTTTTTCAATAATCTCTTTTTTTGTTTTTGTTTTTTTGGCAAAGGCCCACAACCCACTGAAAATGGCTCCGTGACCCACCATTGGGTCCCGACCCACCAGTTGAGAATCACTGCTCTACACTACATTTCTGAGTTGGTTTGAAGTACAAAGTATTCTGAGTTAGGTTTAAAATGATTAGTTTTTGCTGTGTGGTCATTGCAGACAGTACTTGAGTTTAACAGATGCAGTACTTCAGTTCAACAGATGCAGTACTTCAGTTTAACAGATGCAGTACTTCAGTTTAACAGATGCAGTACTTCAGTTCAACAGATGCAGTACTTCAGTTTAACAGATGCAGTACTTCAGTTTAACAGATGCAGTACTTCAGTTCAACAGATGCAGTACTTGAGTTTAACAGATGCAGTACTTCAGTTCAACAGATGCAGTACTTCAGTTTAACAGATGCAGTACTTCAGTTTAACAGATGCAGTACTTCAGTTTAACAGATGCAGTACTTCAGTTTAACAGATGCAGTACTTCAGTTTAACAGATGCAGTACTTCAGTTTAACAGATGCAGTACTTCAGTTTAACAGATGCAGTACTTCAGTTCAACAGATGCAGTACTTCAGTTCAACAGATGCAGTACTTCAGTTCAACAGATGCAGTAAAGTAGTACTCTTCAGAAAAACCTCACTACAGATTCCGTTTCTTCTGTTGCAGCGTTAACCTTTAGTTTTCAGCAAAATCCCTCACACTTAACTCATTCATTTAGGGCTACAACTAAGTGCACATTAATCTGCTGATTATTGTTTCGATTAACTGATTAATAATCAGATCTTGGTGCAGGAATAGTGATTAAAAACTTGAAATGTTTTATATTAAAACAGTTGGATAATTCTCCCCAAAATCACTTAATTTTTACAAAATGTGATCCAGACAAAGCCATGAGTTTGTCACTGAAGTACGTTTGGAATAGGGCTGCACAATATATCGCAAAATTATCGTTATTGCAATATCAGCAAACGCAATATCCGTATCACAAGAATCTAAATATATCGCAATAACGCTGTGGTCTTCCATCTGACAGAGATTTACACTGAAGAATCATTTTCCACCAGAGCCTTAAAAGAACATGTGTTGTGACTAAATAAAAATGTTTAAAAAGTCCAGTTTTAGTGGTAATTTAATTAATTTAGTCACAGCTTAGCCTTGTTTTATTCCTGGTTTAGTCTGTGTTAAGTTTTGATTTTGTCGCTGTTTTGACTTGTAAATACAGGAACTTACATTTTTGTGAAATGTAGTAAATTTAACTTACTATGTTTGAAAAGTAGGCTCTATTTTCAGATATCAGAATAATATTGTTATCGCAATTTTCAACATAGTTATCGAATATCGCATGTTTTCTCCATATCGTAAAACCCTACTTTGGACAGAGCATAAACACAGAGATATTTTTAATCAAAAACAAAAAATGAAAGGTGTGTTTAACAGTTTCTATTGCTTGTTTCAGAGTCTGTGGATACTCCAGTTAGCGATTAAACAAACAGCTGATTTTAATACTTGATTATAATTAATGGCCAAAGTTCTTGCAGTCCTGGGTTAGGTCTAAACTAGGACTAAAACCAGGGCTTAACTGTGCCTAAACCAGGTCCTTATCAGGACTAAACCAGGGCTTAACCTGCTCTAACTCAGGACTAAACCAGGTCTAAACCATGCTCGTGTACCACAGTTTGAGAACCACTGATCTAGACCATGTGACCCACATCGGTCCAGTCCAGCCTTGGGTCTGGTTGCACACTCTCTGACCCCGGCTGGAGCAGATTCCTGGTCTGGGAGCGTCTCGTTTGTTGATCCTCAGGTGGGACGCAGGTAAATGATTTGTGAGGAGCCACGACCCTGAGACTCAGGTTCAGAGCTGGGTCACGGGGATTTCTTTACTTTTCAGATAAGGCCAAGTCCAAGTCTAGTGTTTAGCCCAAAGCTGGTTTCAAGTGAGTTATGTCCTACGATTATTAACCAATTTAGTCCTTGTGTAGTCTCAGTGTAGTCCTGGTCTTAGTCCTGCTTTTGTTCTGGTTCAGTGCAGTTGTAATCTCTTTTTAGTCCTGGACAAATCCCTGGTTCAGCCCAGGCTTAGTCCTGCTTTTCTTTTAGTTTAGGTGCAGTTGTAGTCCTGGTTTAGTCCTGTATAAGTCCCGGTTCAGCCCTGGTTTAGACTTGGTCTTAGTCCTTCTTTTGTTTTGGTTCAGTGCAGTTGTAGTCTTGGTTTAGTCCTGGATAAGTCCTGTTTCAGTCCTGGTTTAGATCTGATTTAGTCCTGCTTTTCTTCTGGTTCAGGAGCAATTGTAGCCCTGGTTTAGTCCTAGTTTAAACCTTGTTCAGACCTGATTTTGACCTGGTTTAGACCTGATTTTGTCTTGATATACTGCTGTTTTTCTTCTGGTTTAGACACAGTTGTAGTCCTGGTTTAGTCCAGGATAAGTCCTGGTTCAGCCCTGTTTTTTTTGTTTTTTTTTCCTTGATTTAGCCCTGCTTTTCTTCAGCACAGTTACTGTTTAAGTCCGGCTTTAGTCCTACTTTAGTTTTGTTTTTGTTCTGGTTCAGGTGCGGGTAGCCCTGGTCTTGTTCTGGGTTAATCTCTAAGTTATTTCTGAGCCTGGATTTGAACACAGAGCCAAGTCAAGTGTCTCAGCTGTCTCTGTGGCTGTCGGGACATCCTCTCAGGTCAGGATGTCCTCTCAGACCTGCCGGGACGTCCTCCTCTGTCCCCTGCCCCTCCTTTATCCTGTATCCCTGAGTGTGTCCCTGTCCCAGCCCTGTGTGTCCTGAGTCTCTGAGGATTTACAGGTCAGGGCTCCCTCTGCTGGAGGCCACATGAACTGTGCTCTCCTGTCCTGACCTGGTGCAATCAGATTTGAAATTCAGTCATTTCCTTCAGACTGAAGTCACTCCTGCAGCTGGACAGATGTGAGACGTACTCAGCTGTTTCCATTATGACGTTTAATAATAAATTAATCTTCAGATCAGTTACAGAGGAAGCAGGATAAGTGTGAACACATGAACATCTGTCACTGACGTCAGCTCTAGGTGTGGGGCGGCGTCTGGAGGCTGTACAGTATATCACAAAATTATCATTAATGCAATATCTGTATCGCAAGAATCTAAATATATCACAATAACGCTGTGGTCTTCCATCTGAAAAACTGAAGAATCATTTTCCTAACAGGGACTTAAAAGGAAAATGTGCTGTGACTAAATAAAAATGTTTAAAAAGTCAGTATTAGTGGTAATTTCCTTCATTGAGTCACAGTTTATCCTTGTTTTATTCCTGGTTTAGTCTGTGTTCAGTTCTGACTTGTGAACACCGAGACTTACATTTTCACTTTAAGTGAATTTAACTTACTGTGTCCGAAAAGTAGGCCTTATTTTAAAATATTGCAAAAATATTGCTATTGCAATTTTCAACATAGTTATCAAACATTGTGCAGCCAAATTAAATATGCTTTCTTACTTTATTTAGGTAGAATTTTACTGGAGTTTACTTGAGTTTTGGTTTGAAATAATTTGTTTTGCTGTGCCCTCATTCAAAATCCAAAATATCTAACAAATAAAATAAGCTGTGAAGCAGTACTTTTTAAAAGCTAACGCACTGATGTTTGTTTAATTTCTTGACTATAATCCCCATTCTTGATCATGATCCCTCACATTTGTTACATTCATTTGTTTCCAAATAAGTATAAAATACTTTTTTTGTTTTAAGTACATTTGAAAGTGACTACTTTAATATTATTGTATTAGTTAAAGGTGCTATGAGCAGTATATTTTTTTAATATTTCATAAAATTGACCCACATGTGTCCCAGATGTCAAATCAAATAGTAGTTTTACTGATAACAATGGTACAGCTGAGTTATTAACAATAAAAAATATGTTTTACATTTGTTTACTTTTTTTGTTTTGGTTCTAAAACTGCATCACCGATCGTCCAATCAGAAAAGAGACCATTGTTTTGATTTAGACTGCAGTACCATTTTTAAACCAGTAGGAATGCTGCTGCTTACCGGAGCTTTAAGTAGATATTTTTATGTGATACTTTTACTTTTACTTGAATACATTTGTGCTCCTTATCTTACTTACAGGTACTTACAGTAACAAATGATCTGTACTTTTTCTTCAGTAAGCAAACTGAACACTTCCTACACCACTGTTTATTTAGAAAATGGAAACAATGAGAGAATATCTGATTTCCTATAGCTTTATTTTTTCACCTGGACGCACCACAGTGATATTCAGAGTCCTATATCTATGCTACAGAGAACAACAGTTATTATCTTAGTTAAAGCAGTGTTTGGATAAAAGATAAGTGAACAGGATACTTGTTTTAAATCCCCATAAATGATAGTCTAGTTAGTTAATACAGACTGAAACAAACCTATCCTGTGTGTAAATCTACTCCTCATTGCTCTGATGACGTCTCAGGTTCTCACTCAGGTTTGTTTGTGTTCTGTTGACGGCTCAGCTGTGTTGACTCTGTGTGAGTTTCCACGTCAGTCCAACACCTGCCTCATCATTAACTCTCATTCATCTGCCTTCAGCTCCGTTTAGCCACTGTTGTGTTCTGTGTCCTCAAATAGAAAGCCCTGTGTCTAATCACCAAGAGATCTAACCTGGCCTGACAGACAAACGCTTTTCCTCTTCTTCACAAAGAAGTTAGTCTGGTATCCCTTCGGTAACATTTTGTTTCTGTGGCGGAACAATCACAGGCGGAGAAATAAACAAATAAACAGGGATTCTTGTTGGTTTTTGACATAAAACTCCAGAATCCTGTGTATTGTGAGCAGCTCTGTCCTTATTTGTGAATGGGGACAGCAGCAGAAGCCAGTTGTACAAAGAAAAAGTGGGTTTGTTTGAATGTGGTGGTTACATGTGACGTCAGAGGGACTTTACTGTTGTTAAAATGGAAACAGGACGAAGACAAAAATCCCACAGAGGACTGAACAACAACGAGGACTTCAGCAGAACCAACAGGTGACGAAGGAAAGACCTAAACACTGTTAATCAGAGAGAAGTTATTACATTAGCTCTGTTTCTGTATTTGTAAGACACAGAGCTGCAGAGAAATGACGGTGACAGGACGGCTCCAAATTGCCAGGCTACAAGAAATCAGAGCCAACAACTTCTCTGAAATGAAACTTTCTTGTCCTTAGTTCAGTGCAACATTTAATTACAAAAACACTAAAGCCAGACACTTCTGTTGACTGTGCTCATAACACGAGCAGATTTAATGCAAACAGATGGGTGACTCTTGTTTAAAGCGCTTTGTTTGACTCAGTGATGGGAAAACCTCTGTCTGTTATTACAATCACTGAGTTTCATCACAACTAAAGAAATACATTGGAATTCCTGATGAAGCATTTGCAAAGTAGGTGCTAGATAGTCCTCCACCTGCCTTTATTCATTCAGCCTTACTTCATTTTAGTCACTGTTGTGTTTCAGTATCACAAAATAAAAAGGCTTGCCGTATTTTAATGTATTATTTTAGTTTTTTTCCTTTGCAGCATATTTTAGAGTAACCATTAGGATATGCTTTACATATTTTGTCTGCACATCCTTAGCAAACTCAATGCAAAAAAAAACAAAAAACAAAAAAAAAACAATACTATAGTCTGGTGTCAGTATCTTTTGTTACTTTCTGATGCTCAGATATGAGGAGTTTTTCTGTTTCTCTGTACCATAATTGACTTTGTAGAATACTTTTTTGCAGGATATTTTAATAAACTGAACAAGCCATAGCCCTGACACAACCTATACAGCTTTCATGGGGACATTTGTCCAGCAGAGGGCGCCGTTCTGCTGCCTACCTCCCTTCACTCTCAGGTTAATGCTGCTGCTGTTAACTCACGTCTCTGCTCGTCTGATTTCTGCATCAAACTCATCATTGTTGTTAAACAGCTGTGTGTTTGTCATTAGGCTTGTAATAAAAGCCTCAGTGGTTCTCAAGCTGTGGTACAGGTTCAGCTAATGGTACACAGGAGTCTTTCACTTTTCAAGTCCTGGTTTAGTTTAATTAGAGCCATCCGATGTAAAACCACTTCTTGGTTCTGGTTTAGTCCTGGTTTAGTCCTGGTTTAGTCCTGGTTTAGTCCTGTTTGTTCTGTCTTGCATTTGTTCTGATTTTGTCTCGGTTTAGTCATGCTTTAGGTCTGGTTAAGTTCCAGTTTTAGGCCTGGTCTTAATCCTAGTATAGTCCTTTTTTTCTTTTTTTTCTCCTTTTTTTTGTTATTCAGTAATGTGTTTTTCTGTGTTCATTCCTATTTTATGCCTCTAGACCTGGTTTAGTCCAGGTTGAGACCTGGTGTAGTCCTGGTTTTGGCCTGTTTTTGTCTTAGTTTAGTCCTGCTTTTGTTCTGGTCTAGACCTGGTTGAGTCCAGGTTTAGGCTCATGTCTGTAGTTGAGTGAAGGTTTAGGACCCGCTGTACCTGCAGAGGGTTAGCCCTGAGCGGTGTGAGTGCTGTCAGTCTGAGGCTGAGGACTCTGTTAAAAAGCCGTCATCAGAGGTGGCAGGGTTGATGGTTCAATGACAGTAGGCTTAGACCTGACACAGAGGAGCCACAAGTCCCAGAGGCAAAACCAGAGACTGCATGTGACCTGACATCCATCTGTCACAGCTTTAGGTCCTCCTCCTCTGGTTACTCCTCCTCTGGTTACTCCTCTGGTCCTCCTCCTCTGGCCCTCCTCCTCTGGTCCTCCTCCTCTGGTCCTCCTCCTCTGGTACTGTTACTGCTACTGCTACACACTCACACACAACACACAACAACACACTTATCTGAAGGAAACAGCTGCAGGTGTTGTGGTAAATTAAAGAGATTTGTATTGACTTGGATTTGACAAGAGCCACACAAGAACACAGGCTGCAGTATATTTTAGAGATCGGCCTGATATATCAGTCAGCTGAGATTCTGGCACTCTAATTCTGATTTTTGGTCAGGCTCCTGTTGGGGCCCCATATGATTGAAGGACCCCATCCTGTCTACTGTCTCAGTTTGGGCTCTTACTCTGCAGTTCATAGGAAACATCCAAAATCTCGTTATCTCAGCCTGAATAAAAAGATTGTTGTCATTTCTCTGGAACAGAAGCTCGGAGAACAAACTCTCCCCAAGCTCTGCCTGCACAGAGTCTGACTGAGATGGACTCAACTCATCTTTAACTCTTCTCTGTCACATTCTGACACACACAAAAAAACTGGCAGTGTTTATCGGGCATCAGCTGCTCTGCAATTTTAAAAATCAGAATCGGCCACAGAAAAACCCATATTGGTCGACCTCGAGTGCATTTAAATGCATCAGTTACCAACCAATGGCCAAGGCAGTAGCTCAGTAGGTAGAGCTATACACCCAGTGAGCAGAAGGTTGTCGGTTCAATCCCCCTTGTATTGTGTTTGCGTTGTCCTTGGGCCTCCAGTGTGTGTGGCGTGGTGTATGAATGTGTGTTTGTGTGTTTGTTGGTGCATGTGTAACTTCAGAGGTCCTCCATTCTTGTGCTGATGTTTGAGTGTATGGGTCTTAAGATAGATCACATGTAAAAAGATACAATTTATTTTACTTAAAAAAACATTTTCTAAATATTTGATGAATCCCTCTCTATATAAAGCCAGATTCTATATTTTTTTTTGGCTTAGGCCTAATGAATGCTATAAAATTCCAGCAAAAACATTTGCTGAGACCAAGACGAGGGCAAACTGAGGACCAGGTTGAGACCAAACACTGTGAACTAAAGGGAAAAATTAAAACAAAAAGTGGTTCAAATACATAAATGATAATTTTAATGATTTTAGGCAACAGACTCCATAAACAGAGACAGATCTGTTCCTGGTTCTGTAATGCAGAAAACTGCAGCTGAGACCAAGACGAGACCAAGACTGTAAAAAATTGTCACAAGACCAAGACTGATCTCGAGCGCTACAACATCAGCGCAGAGTGTGACTGAGGAGAAGGAATAATGCACCTGATGTAGAGTGACTTTGACTGTCTAGACTGTCTATTATCTGTACCTCTGTGATGTAAGAATGAAATCTTGGAGGTGGTCTTTACTTGTGTTCGTCTGCTCACTTTTCAAACAGAAAGGTAAAAAACTCCTGCAGTTAACTGGACTCTGGGACTTGTGGAAGTTGTGGAGGTCTTATGTTCTCTGTGTCCACCTGCTCTTCTCTCACCACGACCTGCTGACGTCCCACTGAGAGGTTAACGACCCGGAGCCTCTGAAACAACACAGCAAGGAGTGGGGGGTTCCTAACTGGGGGGTTAGGGCCGGTGTTTGGACAGCGGTTACACTCGAGAGACTCAGCTCGGCTTGGGGGCTGATAGTTCAAGAGAAAATTGGTCAGGAGTAGAAATGTGAAAACCTAGAAGTCCTGATTTCTCTTCATCTCAGTCCGACCCGTTCTGCAGGATATCACATTCCTCTGGTTCTGTCGTAGTTATTTTCAGCTCTGACACCTCTGTCCCTCTGAAGTTCTGCTCTCTCTGTGTAGTAATTAGTCTCATGTTTAGGTCCATTCATGTTCTCAGCTCTCAGACTCAGCTCTGGTCTTAGGTTTCACAGTTTTGTTTGAGATTTTTGAGCAGAAAGACGAGCCTGGAAGGTCTTTAATTTACTGTTACTGTAGCCCGAGGGACCATGTTTACAACCACAACTTCTTTTGTCCTGCAGTTGTCTGATATATTTCTTATTAATAGCTCTAATGAAAGTGAAGTCCTTGTATGAGGATCGCAGCGTGTTAAGACTGTTCATTACCATTGTTGCTTGTGCAGTCTGGATGTTATAAGTGTGACCAAGCAGTATTTCTTTGCGGTACATTTACACGCAGACCTTAGTCAAGAAATTAGCCCTGAGCTATAATCCGGTGTATTTACGGCACTAGCCGTTCATTAATACACGCTGTCCCATATAAATAAATAAATAAAATAAAGTGCACAAAGCTTGCTTAAGACATCTCACTGGACTTCTGTCTGTACATTTAAGAGAGAAGATTTAAATAAAATCTTAACAAGGTCAGAAAAAATAATTCCTATGTCAACTTTTGTGCCTTTTCCATGAGCACCTGGATGCATCGTAAGCTACAGTGGACTAGCTTTTTAATTTTTACACATTTTAAGGTAGGGGTTACTCTCTGGAGCATGCTCAGATTGCTTTTTCTACCCATAATCCAGCAGTTCTGTCCAACCACAATATTCAGGCAGGTTAGTCCAGTTCAGGGAAATTATAAAACATTATAGCTTCCTGAATTGAAGTAAAAGATTTCATATTCTGCTTTTATTCATCTTTTTGAACCAGTCTTGGTCTCTTCTAGAACAGCAGCAGGTTTTACAGCCTTTAAAAACATTATGTGACTGAAAGAGAACGTTTTTAAGTACTCTACTGGTGTCATAAAGAAACAGGTAAAGAGACCAGCAGAGGGCGGTTTTGTTGTGTTTTTTTTTTTATACCATAAACAGAAAGAAAAAGCTGTCTACTTCCTTAAACCTCGTGTCTGATCCATTTTCCTCCCAAAGTAAAAATGTCTGTGAGGAATCAGTGGAAACAGAGCTGTGCACAGTTTATTGGATAAATGAATGACAGCAGACTGGATGTAGAGGGCTTGTTGTTGATTGACCAGTGCTTCTTGGAGTTGGAGGGGCATTGTGGTGGAATGGAGCAAATATATAGACACTTTTAACTTGAGTTAAATTTAGAATTATGAAATAATTAGAAGTTCTCTCCCTGCAAAAGTTGTCAGTGTGAATTGTCTGTGTTAGTGTCTCGTGGCTCCTGCTGTGGCCCTCAGGTGCCCCTGGGGTCAACGTGGGTCAAAGCTCAACATAAATAACACTTTTACTGTCGTCAACATTAACCACTTTCTTTATAACTTCATAAAATACTCATCTAATTCCACATGTTTCTAATAAACCGCATATTACAACACTTTCCTCTCATTTGCTCAGCTTCTGTCCAAACATGGCCGACCACCATCCGAGACTAAATCCTGGATGAACTTTTCAACCAATTTCCTTACAGTAATTACTTCCTATAGTCAGACACGTCACTCAAAAACAGCGCACTCGTCCCGTTCTGAAGGGCGAGTGATTTTCTCTGTCAGCTCATGGCCCCCTGTATTTCCCAGATCAGAGTTGACGAGCGAAGGCCCACCCACGTTCTCCTGGTTCCCCTGGACACATTCCACTTTTGTTTGGTCCAAAGATTCCCTTGTTATGGAGAATAATAAGCCTCAGGAGTCTACCTGATGGCACTTTTTAAAATATTTGTAACAGAGAAGATTATCTGTGTCCAATGGATTTGTGATGGGCTTCAGAGCAGAGGAAAGGAGAAGATGGGAGGTGAAATCATGTTACTGCAGCAGTGTTACTCATGTTAGTACTGTTAGATGTTGGATTACTTTGGTATTTGAGTCATTTGGAGATTGTTTCATTTAGGGCTGCACGATATGGAGAAAACCTGCAATATTCGATAACTATGTTGAAAATTGCGATTACGATATTATTGCTATATTTGAAAATAGAGCCTACTTTTCAAACATAGTAAGTTAAATTCACTACATTTCACAAAAATGTAAGTTCCTGTATTTACAAGTCAAAACAGCAACAAAATCAAAACTTAACACAGACTAAACCAGGAATAAAACAAGGCTAAGCTGTGACTAAATTAATTAAATTACCACTAAAACTGGACTTTTTAAACATTTTTATTTAGTCACAACACATGTTCTTTTAAGGCTCTGGTGGAAAATGATTCTTCAGTGTAAATCTCTGTCAGATGGAAGATCACAGAGTTATTGTGATATATTTAGATTCTTGCGATACGGATATTGCGTTTGCTGATATTGCAATAATGATAATTTTGTGTTTTATTGTGCAGCCCTAGTTGGTAAGTTTGGATTTTTGTGGTCAGAGATCCTCTCCTCTGGTCTGTGTCCACCTCTCCTCTGCATCCTCTCCTCTCACCGATTGTCTCTGCATCCACAAACCTCCTCTCTGGTCTTCCTCTGGGCCTCCTGTCTCGCAAACCTGCAAATAAATCTGTGCAAAATGTTCCTTACCAAGTAGCCTACAGTGTTTGTTTTGTAAAAGTCAAATTTCCTAAGGCCTAGCTGTGTGTGACTTGTTCTGTCCCAGTGATCAGTTCACCTTGAGGCACTCATTAGTAATTCAGATCTTCAGGGCTAATCATTACCCATCACAATGCACTTTTACGGCCCTCGTCTTCTCTGACCAGGGGCCATAAATTCCTCAGATTTCGGTAAAAAAAAAAAACTCTGAGAAACAAACGTTGATCGTCTCTCAGGAACGCACCAGCCACCTCCTAATATTTCAGATATAAGTCACATGAATGGCCTGATAGCAGCGTATAGCACATAAACACTGCTTAAATAATAAGTCGCTTAGTAAATGTTTGCCCGGATACCTTTCACATGACCAGGCACGGTGATAAAATATGGACAGAATCTGCAAAAAAAAGCAGGTCTTATGACAAAAATGTGAGAGTTCTCTTAAATGTTGTCTCTGGGAATGCCTCACAACCATTTTAAAAGCAACAATATATATTTAAAAAAAAAAAAAACTTGAGACACAGTGTTCTTTTTTCTTTTGTACAATTTTTACATAACATTCATTCACATCTGTTTTGCTTGTGTCTTGTCTTGTTGCTTGCAAGACATTGACCTGATAAGATAACCACCTGTCCCTTTTTTGGTTGCACCGCACAGCCATTTAGTCCTCTGTCACTCTGTCCCACTTATTAAGTCCGTATAATGTCCCTCTTTTTCATTGGTGCTCAGTGAATCTTATAAAAATGACGGATTCAAGTTAAGAACTAGAGGGTAAGGTTACTATTCTGTGTGTAAAATGTAGAATAAATATTTGTGGGCGTCCTGTCTTGAGAGGTTGAATATATGGTTGGTGTGTTGAATCTCAGTACCGTATTTTCCGGACTATAAGTTGCACTGTTTTCCATAGTCTGGCTAGGGGTGCGACGTATACTCAGGTGCGACTTATATATTACAATATTTCAGGTGTTCGTTAGAGGGCGCTCTTGTGTACCAGCTTCTGAACAAACTAATATTTGATTTAAACATGTTTACATCAGATCTGGGACACATGCGGGTCATTTTTATGGAATATAAAAAATATATACAACTCATAGCAACTTTAACTCTACACATTTGGCAATGGTAGTCAGTTGCCATTTAACAAAACCATCTTTTTCATGACTAACATTACATTACTTGCTTATATTGTGATAGTTTGTAATACTATGGCTAATTCTGTATATGGGTTATCTGAAATGAGTGTGGTACAGAGATTTGCATGTTTCCACATTTGGAGTGACTTTGGAGTTTAATGGTAAATGTTTATGCTCTTAGTTATTTAAAAATGTATGGATGTATTGTATATTACGCCCCAACTTGTCCCTTTGTTTGTTACCTTTATGGTCCATATGTAGTTGGCAGCAATACATACAGAGGACTATATATATTTTCTGTCACCATCCGTAAGCCTTTTATTCCAAACCTCTGTTAGCATCGTGAGAAGGCTACATGCCCAAACTGTGCTCCCCTTTTATGACAGAGGTGCATTAGCAGAGGGTCTCTTCTGTCGACTGATCCTGAAGGCAGCGAGAACCAGTCCGGACAGGAAAGTGAGGCATGGATTAGTGTTTAACCACAGTGAGCTCAACACACAGAGAAACTGGTGCTCAGAGGGAATCAAAAGGGCTCTGGGTTCACAGGTGAGACATTTGAAAGGATTAGGTTTCAGAAATAAAGGCAAGTGAGGTTTTTTCAATGTATGTACAGTGGCTGTATGTGGTGTTTACTCACGAGAGAGAATCTCAGAGAATAAAAGTTATTTAGGAAGGGATCTGAACCAGGACTAAACCAGGTCTAAACAAAGACCCAACCAGGACCAAACCAGGTCTAAACAAAGACTCAACCAGGACCAAACCAGGTCTAAACAAAGACTCAACCAGGACCAAACCAAGTTTCAACAAAGATTAAACCAGGACCAAACCAGGTCTAAACAAAGACTCAACCAGGACCAAACCAAGTTTAAACAAAGACTAAACCAGGACCAAACCAGGTCTAAACAAAGACTCAACCAAGACTAAACTAGGATCAAGCCAGGTCTAAACAAAGACTAAACCAAGACTAAACTAGGACCAAGCCAGGTCTAAACAAAGACTCAACTGGGACCAAACCAGGTCTAAACAAAGACTCAACCAGGACCAAACCAGGTCTAAACAAAGACCCAACCAGGACCAAACCAGGTCTAAACAAAGACTCAACCAGGACCAAACCAAGTTTAAACAAAGACTAAACCAGGACCAAACCAGGTTTAAACAAAGACTCAACCAGGACCAAACCAAGTTTAAACAAAGACTAAACTAGGACCAAGCCAGGTCTAAACAAAGACTCAACTGGGACCAAACCAGGTCTAAACAAAGACTCAACCAGGACCAAACCAAGGTCTAAACAAAGACTAAACCAGGACCAAACCAAGTTTAAACAAAGTCTCAACCAGGACCAAACCAAGTTTAAACAAAGTCTCAACCAGGACCAAACCAAGTTTAAACAAAGACTAAACCAGGACCAAACCAAGTTTAAACAAAGACTAAACCAGGACCAAACCAGGTTTAAACAAAGACTAAACCAGGACCAAACCAGGTCTAAACAAAGACTAAACCAAGACTAAACCAGCTATAAACCAAGACTAAACCAGGACCAAACCAGGTCTAAACACAGACTAAACCAAGACTAAACCAGCTATAAACCAAGACTAAACCAAGACTCAACTAGGACCAAACCAGGTCTAAATCATGACTAAGCCAATACTACAGGACCAGGATTAAACCAGCACTAAATCACCACTAAGCCAGGACTAAACCAAAACCATACCTGGAGTAAATCAGCTGTAAACCAAGAATAAACCAAGACTAAACCAGGACTTAACCAAGACTAAATTAGGACAGTTGAGGACCAGGTCTAAACTGGAACTAAACCAGGGCTAAACCTGGTCTAAACCATTATTAAAGCAGGACTAATTAGGGAAATTTAGGAATAAAGTAGGTCTAAGGCAGGTCTAAACCAGTCTTAAACCACAACTAAGTCTGGAGACTAAACCAGTACTGAATCAGGACTAAACCAAGTCTGCAGCAGGTCTAACCTCACGAAGAGTACTGCACCAGTTAGTCATGGTGCAAAGGAGTTCATACACATTTTCACAGACCTTTTTCCTATAGTGTTATAGTGAGAAAATCTTTGCCAGGGCTTTCATGACACTGCGCTGCACTCTTCCCATGTCCCACCACTTTCCACCAATATGCTGTTTATGATCACATGCTAACAATAGAGAGACAAGTTGAGAGGAACAAATCTATCCTCTCAGTCTCGTAAAACCAGCAAAGTCTTAAAACAGCCATAATTCTCAGTTATCAGTCAGCAGGGGCCTTTCAGCGCTGCTACAAAAGGAAGCTCACGAGAGGAGGAGTTAAGGGGCTAGTATGGGCCGGCCCTACCTCCACATGCGATACCTCCTCCTCCTTCTCCGCATGCTCTACCCCCCTCCAGTGCTCCTGAATGGGGCACTCCTCCACACTGTCCTGCCCTGCCTGCTGCTGGAGAGACAAGTGTCGAGCCAGTCAGTCCCGTGTGTGTGGACATGTGTGAGTGAGCAAAAAAAAAAAAAAAATGAGGACTAATTTTGTAGTTTTGTTTTTGGTAACGTTATCTTTTGGCTGGTGCCCGTGCTTGGTTTTGGCCCTGGACTGGGACTACAACTTTGGCCCCTACGACTTTGGAGCCTCCGGAGGGGTCTGGAAGTGTGGTGGGCAGCGGGGAACAACCAGAAAGTGATGGAAAAGTTGAGCTGGAAGATGGTTCGATCCGACCTGGCGCCCGGATTTGGGGGACCACTGCGGAGACCCCACAGTTGACGACCCCACTGGCGTCGTACGTGGAAAGGGTCACTCCAGGGATCCCGTCTAAAGCTGCAATTCCTGGTAATGACACGTCTTTGGGTGGGTTTTTGGAAGGATCTGGGATCACAAACGTCACTTTTGAACTTGGTTTGGAAGGATCTGGGGATGCAAAGCTTTCAGAAAATGACTTTGGGTCTGCTTCTGGGTCTGGAGATGAGAATAGCTGGGGGTCAGGATTGGAAAAGCTAGATTTTATTAACCCTAAAGCTGCAGATAGTGAAGGTGTTTTAAACCAAGCTAATGAGATCCAGCTAAATGCCTCAAAACAAAGTGAAAGTCAGCAAAATGTAACTTTAAGCGCTAAAAGTCAAGCATTTAACCTGTTGGATATGGATTTGCAAGACCTGCAAAATATTACTTTAAGAGATTTGCCAAGTTTGACTACAGATGACAGTAATTCGCCTGAAAATATTTTAGCATCTACCAACATCAGTGCATTTGATCGACTTGAAACTTCTACAGCAAATCCACATATAGTGACATCTACAAATGCAGTGATAACTAGAAATAGACAAGATAGTACAGCAGCGTTTTTAGCAGCTGATAGCCCAGTTAAACAGGGTTTAGATAACCAGACAAGCAGCAAGATTGATAACATTTTAGTGACAGAAAATGCTCTAGAGAAAGATGTTGAGTTAGCGCATGCAACTCCAAGCGCTAAAGAAAGTAGTGCTATAGATTCACTAAGTTCAACTACAACAACTATAGCTAATGACGATTCCCCACAGAATAGGTTAGCATTTAGCAACACTACTTTTGATAGACTAGAAAGTACTACAACAGATCCCGAAATAAGTGTGACTACAGATGCACCAGCTGCTAGTAAGAGACAAGATACTGCAACAATGTTTTTAGCAACTGATAGCCAAATTAGCCAAGCTTCAGAAAACCAGAGTAGCGGCAAGACTGATAGCAATTTTGTTACAGAAAGGTCAGAATTACTTAACCAATCTAGCAAGAAAATAGGCCATGTTCTTGAGCAAAATTTTGAGTTACCCAGCGCTACAGAAGACTTGCCAAAAAGCACTTCAACAAGCAATAAACTAGATAGCAACAAAGTGTTTTTGGCCATGGATAGCCAAGGTAACGTGGCTTCACATAACCAGACTAGTAGTGAGACTGGTAGCATTTTAGTTGCAGAAAATCCAGTGTTACTTAGCCAGGAAACCAAGCAAAATATTGAGCTAGTGACTGCAACTCTTAGCGCTGAAGAAGGTAGCGCTATAGATCTGCAAAGTCCAACTACCACTACCATAGCTAACACTTATTCACCTGAGAATATTGTAGCATTTAGCGAGACTAGCACTTCAGAAAGGGCAACAGCAGATCCCCATTTAGCCGTAACTTCAAATTTGCAAGCAATGAGCAAGATTCTGGATAGTGGTAAAGTGATTATAGCGACTGACAGCCAAGTTAGCCAGGCATTAGATAACCAGAATATTAGTGAGACTGACAGCATTTTAGTTAAAGAAAATCCAATGTTACAGAGCCAGGAAACCAAACAAAATGTTGAACTAGTGAATGCAGGTACAAGCGCTAAAGTAAGTAGCACAGTAGCTTTCCAAAGTCCAACTACCTCGACCAAAGCTACCAATTATTCACCTGAGAATATTGTAGCAGTTGAAACGTCTACTACAGATTCACAGACAATGCTAGATTACCTTTTAGAAACAACAGAAAAGCTAAAAAGTGACCAAGAACAAGCTAAACAATGCATTTTACTGAACACAACCCTACGATATTGCTCTTATATGGTCGGGAAGGAGGTTGTTTGGCCGAATTACCTTAACCAAACCGGGGTGGGTGAGATTGGGGTGCTCTTAAATGAATGGTCCTGGCTGCTGGGCTCGGGGTGCCACCACAGTCTGCAGTGGTTCTTCTGCCTCCTCCTGGTTCCCAAGTGCGGCGAACCGAAAACCATGCCTTGCCGGAGTTTTTGCAGCGTTTTGCAGGACAGCTGTTGGTCGCTCTTGGACAATGGCCGCCTCCCTGTTGAGTGCCATACGCTGCCTGAAGACCAATGCTTGTCCATTAGTAACCAGAAAGGTAAAATACGGGAGTTCAAAGACTAAAATCCTGGCTTTGGGATTGTTTTTTTTGAACTGGATCTGTTTGTTTGGCGCTTCTTCCACCACCCAGACACCCAATAACGGTCACTTACCGCAAACGCAGGGGGCAGTGGGGAGTAAACAGCACAATATAGACCCTTAAACAAGAAACTCTGCATGCATTTTGGTTAAAAAATTTGCTGTTTTCCCTCTAATTTTGTCAAGATTGCAAACATGTAACTAAAATGTTTCTAAATGCAAAAAAATATATATATATATATATATATATAAAAAAACTTAATACCAACATACAACTTAGGATAGGCAGTACAATTCGTAAACTTATCTTATTAAAGTTGTACTTGTGGTCTTTGATAGCTAAACATAAGAATTCACTGACTTTTAGCTTGTAGCCTTTAGCTTATTTAGTGCTGATTCCTTCAATAAAAAAATAGAACATCTAATTTTGGGAGGCAAACATCTCTCGACTGAGCTACTGTTGCCCTAAAGTCAACAAAAGTAGCTAAGTTCACTTTTTAAAGAAGCATCTGTGGTCTTTTCTGATTTTGAGTATGTAGCCTTTAGCTTATGTAGTGCAAATTGTTCCCATAAATAAAAATGCAAAACGCAGAGCCACTTGCTAATGTTCTCTACCCCGGCACTGACATTAGATACATGTTGTCAGTCACTTAAGAGCTGCCAAAGTCATCTTGTGGCTAATTTGTTTTATTGAAAATTCATTGCAGTTTAGAGTCTACCAAAATGCTTGTGCAGCTAATGTTGTTAACAGTCTGTAAAAGGGTCTATGTGTGAGCTGTGACTAACACGCATGCAGCCCGTACCCCTGTAACACGGTGCATGCAGCCTACAAATGTGTGTTTCACCATTTTAGAGTCACATCAAATCAGTGCTCAGTGGTTAAAAGTAACTACATACTTTTATTCAAGAACTTTTTAAAACTTACTTGAACTTACTTTAACTTGAGTTTTTGATTATTTTATGGATTTTTAGGTCTACTTTTCTCTAGAATAGAATCCCTAAATGAGGTGTAGTACTTTTTGACAGCTGTAGCAGTAGTTGTAGTAGTTGAAGCAGTAGTACTAGGAGTAGTAGCAGTAGTAGCAGTAGAAACAAAAGTATTGTTAATGGTCATAGCAGGGCTTTCTACATAAGTAAACTTTACACAGATTACTTTTTTAGTGTCTTTACTCAGACTAGAATTTTTAAATTAGCATTAGTAGTAGTAGTAATAATACTTGTTGTAGAAGCAGTAGTAGTAGAAACAGTTGTACTAATATTGGTAGTAGCAGTACTTTTACTTAAGTAAACCACAAAAATTGTGAAGCACATTTACTTTTCAAGCAAATATTTAGAATTTCTAAATAAGTACATTTTAACCTCTTTAGTACTAGTAGTTATAGTGTTAGTAGTCATATTAGTAGTATCAGTAATAGGAGTAGAAGTAGTAGTAGTTGTTGTAGAAGTCGCAGTAGTAGTCGTAGAAACAACAGTACTAGAAATGGTTGTAGCAGTACTTTCTACTTAAATACCCCTTACATCAGAATTTCTTCTTACTTTTTGACCTCTGTAGTAATAATAATAGTGTTAGTAGTAGTCATATAAGTAGCAGTGATACTAGTAGTCAAAGTAGTATTATAACAGTAATAGTACCAATGGTAGTTGTTAAATTTGAATCACATTGAATACTTTTGTCCTTTTACTCTGCTCTCTTTGTAGTACTTTTACATTTGCTCAAGTCCTTTTTGACCTGGGTGGCAGTAAGTAATTGTAATACTCATAATAAAAAGAGATGTTTTTTACTTTGACTCTCCTTGACAGTTTTGTAGTACTTTCACTTCTACATAAGTTGAAGTAACAGTACATATTTGTAGTACTCCTTCCACCTCTGGCTATGTCACACATTTACAAAGACTGGAATCATGTGTGTATCACTTTGACCCAGTTGTGGTGCAGTAATCGTGTAAATTTCTCCTCCTGGCCTGTGTTGTTTATGAGTTTATGGACGCTGCAGACGATAATCCGCCTGTGTGCCTCTGTAAACAGCAGAACACGGTGCTTTGGTTCCAACAGGAAGCGCGTCTCTGTTGTGCCTTGTCAGGAGCTTGTTCCTCTGTTTAGTAAGCAACAGTTGATGCATGGGACTCTCCAAGGACGGCTCTGAGAGAAACGCATCGCTGCAGGGGAAACCTTTAGCGGGGCATAGTGAGCTTGTATCATTATCGGTAATTATAAGGTAGAGTGCTCTGACTTCCAAGCAGCAGACACAAGACAAGGAGGTGCTCGGCTTGGCTGCTATGTTTATAACCCAAAAATGACTTACTGACATATTGATTGCAAATTAGTCGCACGAAATCTGACATCCACCAATGGGACCTCCCGACACTTATATTTTAATAGCCAAATAACAGTTGGTACACATGAGTAGCATGTCCATACAATAAGAAAATGATCAACAGGAAGTCAGCCATTTTGGATTGATCATGTGACCCCCTTTGCACTCATTACATTTAAATAAACTCGTCTGAGGGCGTTTAAGTAAATGACCTCAACATTTCAGTATCAAAATCATCTGCAGAGATGTCTGACTGAAAGTTTTTAAAGGTTTTGTAGAATATTAAATGGTGTAGGCACAGCACATGCCCCAAATTTCATGTTTATTTTGCAGCTCTAACTAATTTGTCATAACTCACACAGGCAGTGCCCATTGTGGCTCAAATTTAAATCACTTAAGATTACTGGAAATGTACAAAATTTGGCAGATGAATATGTGACATCACAGCAATGACAAAAGTCTATTAGCCCCATGCCTTTTTTTGTACACTTTTGCTATGGCAATGTTAGAAACCCACCATTATATTCCAATGTGAATCTCACAATGTAATCCTATGGAGCGGCCAAATTATGTCACATTTGGAACAATTTTTAAAGAGCTACATCTAACAATTTTGGCCAAAACTTGCACAGGTACTGGGAGGCCTACCATCGACACGTCTTCAACTTAAAAACCAAGTCCAGATGACCTATTTTTAAACCTTTTTGTTTTAATCCTATATCACTTCCAAATGCAGTTCTAGTCCAAAAATTGAATGCTGCTGCAAACGTAACTGAAGTAATTCAACAACTGAGTTGCATATGAACTCCTGTTAACTAAATGCAAGGCTATACAGTGTCTTTTAAGACTTTGACTTACCCGTGTCCTCTTTGAATGATTGTGCTCTATATGTTTATAAATGATTGGCATGATGATATTATAACCAAAAGCAAAACAGTGATTTCTACTGGAAACATGTACTTTAACAAGTAGACTGTCTGAAGGTTTTAGCTTTAGAAATGATAGATATCTAGTTTTTGAGTCTAGCTCCAGCTTTGGAGCATTTTTGACTTGCAAGAAAAACTCATTGGCAAAACTAGGGAACTGTTGTATCCAAAAGCTACTTATTCATGAAAAGTGGATTTTGTTAAGAATATTGCAGATTACATTTGTTTATGTGCTGGACTTGACACATGTGAGAAAAGCAATTTATATTTAAATCTTATTGTATTGCAATCAGGAATGGTCATTTTGGCATTGGACACGACAATCCAGTGATAAAACCCATTGCATTTTCAACTTGGACTGTTTTTTGTCACATCCGCTCTAGGAGAATATCTCTAAGTCTTCCCCACACTGATCCTTTAGTGGTGTCATGTCTGCAGCAGCCTCTCTCACTGACAGACTCCTGACTTCCCCAGTGACGTGGAAGACCTTGGACCAAATACTTTTACTTTGAACGTATACGGATCCCAGACTAAACTCTGGGCACACTTTTTCCAAACAGTTTGATAACAGACTGTCATTATCTTCAGCCTCAGAATTTAGACAAAAGAAAATGGGAAAAACTAAACTTTGCCCGTGGTTAATGCTTGAAAGTTGGTATTCTGTTGCATTCTTCTTAGGTCAGGATTTATAGAGACTTGTCCAGAAATTACTTTGCAAATCCTTGGGCGGCTAGCAGTCAGAACGAAAGGCTGTTTCAGATTCCTGCTGTGATGTACAGTAGGTTAAAAATAAAATTACATTATTTTATCACATCATTTGCACATAAAGCCGTGTACAGAGGTATAGTGAACTGCAGTAGTTTGGAGACCCCTGCTTATTTTCATAACTGTAATTTGTCCACTTAAATATGTTAAAACAACAAAGCCATAATTTTCTAAAGTCATCGCTGTGCCATTTATTCTTATGTAAGCACTCTGTAATTGTACTTTACCAAAGGGCTCTTACCTCATCTCAGAAAACAGATTTCTTCCTGATGAGTTCCAACTTTTTTAAATTAACCCATACGGTAATGTGTTACATTGCATGCAGGTCAAGAAAACCAGAGTTACTACATTATTCTGATTATAACCAGAGTTTTAACCCGCTGTAAACCCAGGACTCTGATTAGAGAGCAGTGGAGCAGCTGGATAATGAGGTTTATTGTTGCACTACTGCTACAGGAACAGACCGTACTCTGATTAAACTGCACTCAGAACTAAACAGAACAACATTAGTCCAGTGTTTAGAGGCGTACTCATGCATTTTTATTCCAGTAAAAACACATATTATGGCTGTCCACAGCTTGTGTTTTGTTTTGCTCCATCAGGTTTAAAGTAGGGCCGGGAATCGATTAAAAAAATTAACTAATTAATTGCAAATCTGAAAAAAAAATTAATCACGATTAATAACTACTAGTTATTAATAGCGATTAATCGTATTATGAATTCACGTACAAACACAAAATTGTAAATTTAGAACATTTATTTTGAATTAGCCTTCACATACTTTACTGTAAACTTGTGCAATGCAAACAAAACTTGCAAAGAAAATAAATGAATAGTTTCTTTGTGACCTGTAACTCAGACAAAGTTTGCCTAAATAAGGTACAACCAACAAATACACAAAACTTACCTAAAAAAGCATGTGTAATCTCTTTTAGAACTTTAACAAAAATAAGTTTAATTCTTCAATTAATAACAATTGTTGTGGTTCACAACAGTGTAAATACTATGAACTGTGTTACTCCAGTGGTAACTGAACTCATCCTTGCATAGACTGCACATAACTTTTGTTTTGTCTATATTGCCGTCTGGTGACGATTGGAAGCAGAATTGTCCATTTAGCAATGTGTCTTTTTGGTCACTCATGTTGCTTTAGCTCGTTCACTTGTTGTATTAGGCTCGTTCCAGATGAACTGCGCCTCACCTGGATTGTGAACGAGAGTGCACGGCCGCAATGAGAGGAGGGGAAATACACCTGTACTGAAGTCAGGACAGTTTGTGGCTCAGATCACGCACCATCACGCCCGAAATACACTTCTCGCGTGTGTTGGTTTATCCAGGTCAAAACTGTAACTTTAGTCTGTATTTTTTACGTATTTTTTTACGTTGCTGATCAGCACTAAACTTAGACCCAATCACCTGTCCGGTGTGCGTTTTCCCATCATGCACTAAGCCGTGCAGCCTCCGCAGTTGCTCCTAAAATAATAGTATCCTAATAACAGTAGTCTAATCTCAAAATTTCTAATTAACATTTCACAAATTCTTCCTAAAAGTTAGGAGTAAAAATATAATTATGATATTATTATAATTGTTATAATGATTATAATTCATAACATAGTGTTTTGCACAACTGTAATACTGTAAAACTTAAAGCCCCAAATCAAGTAATGTCAGTTTTTCCTTTAGTGTGGACGAGGCCAAGGAGACTTGTAGAGTTTGACTGAACATCAGGTTTATGTGTGATTGTTACATTGTAGACAGCTCAGGGCTTTGGGATTAACAAACAGCCCAGGTAACTGTTTTTAATGTGTCTTATTTATCTGCACTGTCCAGAGACCGATAACAACAACATGCATAATGCATCGCACAAAATTATAAATAAAACAATTACAAAAACACTTGTTTTGTGTGTTCACACCTTGTTCTCTGGGCCGGGACTGCTGTGTTCGCTCTGTGACCTGGAGCTGAGCTCTGTGGCTCCCTCAGTGCTACGTCTGTGACTTTGGCTGCTCGTCCACAACGACAGAAGCCCGAGGGCGTGAGCAAACCAACCAAGTGTTTTGGACATCAGCGGGGACAAAGGGACTGTAGTCTTCTCATGTAGCACGTGTCTCATGTCCTGTGGCGTGTTTGTAGGTTTTTTTTGTAGGTTTTCCACACTTCTTTAGCCAAACGGCTACACTCGGAGCACAAGTCGTGCTGCATTAAGAGCTGCAGCTGCTGATGTGGAGGAGAGCAGCCCTGAACACAGAAGGCACCGTGTACAGTTAAAAGATCATTACTACAGCAGCACACCTTTACATCACTGCTCACTTGAACAAATGTGACTGCTCAAAAATTTCATCCGCACACTCTAAAATAATGGACGCATATGCGGTCAGCAGTCTAGAGCCATGTATTATTATTAATATTATTATTAATCCTTTATTTATACCAATTATTCTCTTAAAACTCAAGGTCTCATCAAACACATATCTGAAACTGGTCAAAACGCAAAGTTACAAATGCATTTTACTAAATTTTTTAGTTTTAGTTAATCTTTTTGAAAACTAATGCTGTTATCGTCGTGAGTTACCACAGAGCTGAGTAGCCCTCCCCCAAACTCCCAAACACATTTTTCAAAGATAAATGGAGAAAATAAATGAGAAAATTACTTCCAGAACTGGGGAATCTCCAGTGAGCTCCATCTGCAACATTTATTAGCACTTAAAGCTACAAAGTTTTAGCGCTGCTGGTAAATCCCCAGAGCACTTGAACGCCTCACAGCGCTGTGGTCTCAGTAGTCTGGCTCTCTGTTCTGCATGAGGACTGGGACAAGAGCGGTCTGAGCAGTTCTCTGGAGAAATCGGACTAAAGACGGATGAGCATAGCATAAAGTAAGATCTGCATATAAACGTATCGACTAAGCTATTTTTTTCACACATTTAACATGGTCTTTGTAGGTTGTAAACATGATATTATGGGAATCAAAAATGCAGTTACGCTGAACTGTAGGCTACAATACATGACTTTGGTGGGCTTGTGTTCCACGTCAGCGCCGGAGATAATGTATCACAGAGAGGAGTAAAATGGTTAAATCGTTAGCTAACCCTCTCATTTCACCGCCCATTAGCTCCCTAACCTCTGCCTTATCTGTGAGAGAGCTCTGACCCAGGACGTTTGGACTCCAGGACCCCGCTGTGGAAACTGTGGAGGGCTCTTTTTTCGAATATCAGTCTGTGCTTCAGAAAACTGGGAGGAGGGTAAATCCTTCTCACTTAGCTTCAGGCGCTAATGCGAATTAATGCTGCCCCACTCCAGATCATTTAGCTCCTGCTGTCACAGAGGAATGTGCCATAAATCATGTCTGAGGTGGGCTCGGGAAAACTGCAGCAAGTAGCTGAAAATATCCCAGAAAATGGCCGAAAATTTGTAGGTTGGCGTTAACACACTTCACTTTTATTACGCCATCTATACGAATTTAAGGTTACCCAATGTAGACAGGTTTACTGGACTTTTCTTTTCCTTTCGCCGTTTCTCTTCTGGAACTGCCACAGTAAATCATCTGCCTCCCAGTGTGCAGTGACATCTTGATTTGGCATAGGTTTTACCATCTCCATTTGTCCAGGCTTGGGACTGGCACAAACCATAAACTGGCCTGTGACCCCCTGGATTACTGTACTATGCTTAATAACAGAATATGGCTGCTCTAACATAAACCAAAGCATTCATGTTGACTTAGTGGTGAACTTTGTGCTGCCCCAAGCCAAAGAGAGGGTTGCGACAGAAGGGGCGTCTGTTCATCATCAGGCATTTCCCATATACACACTCTACTGTTGCTCAATTTTTCATTTCATTTTTCAATTATTTTGTGCCTTAGAGTTTAGACCAGTACCAAAAAATCCAGCCTGACTTGAGGCTGTTCACTTTCTTTCCAAACTCGACTTGGACCCGAACCATTAATTATGGGCCCAGGCCTGTGTACATTCTAATTATTATTTATGTTTAATCCCGAGTTTTTTGATTGACAGCTAAATATGTGGAGAGATCTGTAGTTTTCTCCAGGACAGAAGACGTTCGTCCTCCGGTGTTAACTCTCTTTTCTCTCTTGGCTCTTTGTTTCCTGAAGCAGCGGGGCTCACAGCAGACCTCTCCCTCTGACACAGAAGAGTTTGGGGCTTTACTGCTGTACTGGACTTTAATATCTCTTTACCTTTAGAGCATCTAAACCAGCCTCCCGCTTTTATCCACACAAACACTCACTGTGGTGCTGCTGGAAAGTCATGTGCAGCTCCGTGTTGCAGCCTCGACCTCGGTCTTTTCTCATTCTCTGATGTAGCGGTCTTTGAGATTTTATTGAGCAAAGATTATAAGAAAATGCTATTCTTCATAATTTTGGAGTAAAACGTTTTCTGCATCAGAGGAACAAGTCTCTGTCTGTGTTTGTGGAGTCTGTTGCATTTTATTTTTTTACTTTTCTTTTTTATTTAGTGTTAGTTCACAGGGTTTGGTCTTGTCTTGATCTCAGTTCACTCTGGAACCGAACGACCTGGACTGGTCCTGGTCTCGATGAGTGCAGTCTTGACTACAACACTAGACTAAACTCTATAGTGTTTGTGGCTTCAACTTTCAAGAGGATAAATTCATATCTGATGTTGTTGCAGTTGATTTTATCCTAGCACAGCTTAATGTATTTTTAAGCAAATTAATGAAGACTAACAAATATATATATATATATATATATATATATATATATATATATATGTTTTTTTTGCAGCTGTATCTTTAATAGTTTCTTGTGAAGGTGTGTGCAGAGGTCTCGGTGTCCATCCGATTACCTCCACATCTCTCAACCTTGAGCTTAAACTACACTTTTTTGGAACAACAATGGTCTTTAATCATGTTTTTTTCCATGGAGACCGGAGTCTCGGCCCAAAGACGAGCCCCTCATTCACACAGGGGTCAGAGGTCAAACCCAATCTACTCTCTCCGCTCTGTCCCGCCATGTCTCTGTGAAATCAGAGAGAGGCTGGAAATATGTGGGAGATCCGGGGACAAGAACTGTTTTATAGTCCGATCTAAGGATTTAGGAGGCCAGGATTTAGTGCAATGGTTGACGGGATATGGACAGGACTGGAAGGATGGTCTGTCGCGAAATCACTGCTGTTGTTCGCACTGTTACATTGACTTAGGTTTTGGTTTAGTCCCACTTTTTTCCTGGTTTAGTAGTTAATTTGTCTGTTAATCCCTGTTTTATCAGTCAGTTCTGTCCTGGTTTAGATCTGGTTTTAGTCCAATAAAGCAGTTACTGTAGAGCCCGGGATTTTCGGAGGTGGTACTCACAGTGAAAAGTCTAAGAACCTCAGCTCTAAGTGAGTGCAGTGCTGGAGATGCAGTGTTAAAATGATCCCTCTTTGAGCTGTTGTAAGGTTCTGCAGTGGTTGTCCTGATGATGAACTCATGCCAGGAAAGCCCGGTCCTGGTCTGAGTCGGTCTGTGGGCTTCCTGCCAAAAACCATCCTCAGGACGAGTCCAATTAAGGTCTCACTGTGGGACCTCTGCTGGAGTCTGTGGACTGAGAGAGACTTTGACCTTTACACTGGAAAAAAGTAAAAACGGTTGAACAAGAAGGTTTGTTTTTGGAAGACGTTTCGCTCTCACTCAACAAACCTTGTCCAGGCGACCTTCTTGTTCAACTGTTTTTACAAATTTTTCCTGGATGACTGAGAACCTACACAGACATTTTATACTGGAATAAAACTAAATGGAGCTGGTTAAAACTGACTAGAGAAAAAAAAAAAAAAAAATTTCCACCAGAGCCTTAAAAGAACATGTGTTGTGACTAAATAAAAATGTTTAAAAAGTCCAGTTTTAGTGGTAATTTAATTAATTTAGTCACAGCTTAGCCTTGTTTTATTCCTGGTTTAGTCTGTGTTAAGTTTTGATTTTGTTGCTATTTTGACTTGTAAATACAGGAACTTACATTTTTGTGAAATGTAGTGAATTTAACTTACTATGTTCGAAGAGTAGGCTCTATTTTCAAATATCACAATAATATTGTTATCACAATTTTCAACATAGTTATCGAATATTGCAGGTTTTCTCCATATCGTGCAGCCCTAATGTAAAGTGTATACACTAAAAATAGTGTAGCGCTAACCTAGGACTAAACCTAAGACTAAACCGGCTTTTAAACCAGGTCTAAACCTGGACTTTCCCAGGCTGGTCTTCAACAGTATCCCGTTACGTCTTGAGTAGAGGGTACAGGTCCTTTTGGTGGTTTGGATTTCAGTTTGGTCCAGAGACCTAGACGTGGACTTCCTGGTCTTTGATGTGGTTCTTCAGACTCGTATCTCTCACATTTATCTTTTCACTGAAGAAACACAGATGACAGTTTAACAGATCGGTGTGATAACATGAATAACATCTGTGTGAGAACATTAATAACATGAATAACATCTGTGTGATAACACTTTGGATGAGAATAGATCTGTGTGATAACATGAATAATGCTTCAGATGAGCTAATGTTGCTCTGTCTGGGTTTAAAGTGGAGATAATATCTGATTATTTAGACCAGCGGAGTCTCTGCAGTTTAGGTCCTGCTTTAGCTTCATTTAGATAGAGTTTCATGGGTTTGGACTTGGTTTAGTCCTGGTTTAGACCTGGTTTAGTTCTAGTTTAGCCTTGGTTTGGACTTGTTTAGTCTCTGTTTTGACCTGGTTTTGACCTGGTTTAGGCTCAATTTTAGCCCATTAAAGATGGTACTGTATTGTAAAATCTGGCTTCAAAAACAAAATAACACAGTATCCACCCTCTCCATGACCCACGTTTGTGACCTGACTCACCAGTTGAGAAACCTGAGAATGTCTATAGAAAGTCCAGGATCAAACCGGGTCCACCTCTGTCGAGTCATGTGACCAAACTCGATTAACTTCACTTTTAAATGAGTTCAAATTGGCCCCGTGCCGTCGAGAACAGACGTGGTTCAGGCTGGATGTCTTTAACTAAATCTACAGAGGGTCTGCTTCCTCTTATTAAGGTACAAAGTCCTGGTTTAGTCCTGGTTTCACTCCAAACCTAGTCTAGACGTTTGTATTACAAGTAGTAGTAGTAGTAGTAATAGTAGTAGTAGTAGTAGTTTTCAATTTAGACCAATGGTTTTGCAGTACTGATGGTTCTGGACGGGTTTAGGATCTGGCAACAACCGTTTTACTGTAACTAAAATATCCTTCTTCATCTGATTGGTTAAACATGTATTGAATTGTATTTATTGTAAAAAAAAAAAAAAAAGAAAGAAATTATAATGTTACATATTTTTGCTTTTTCTTGTAAATAATTTATATTGCACCTTTTTTTTGCATGCTCACTTTATTTTCTTGCTTTCTGCACTTTATTCTGTATTAAGAGCTGCCTGTGAATTTCTCCACTGTGAGATTAATAAAGTTAATCTGGTCTAATCTAAAAATCTGTTGAAAGAGAGAGTTAGGCCAATGGATTTCCAGAATATAGATGGTCACGGAATTAATGTAGCCACTAATCTGCATTTTTAAGCATTTTATTGTAAGGAACTATTTGCATATAAAACTGTGCCACTGGAGATGTTGCAGCTCTGGGTGGTTTTCTATCCTGGATCTCAAGCTCCGCGTGGCCCATTTTTATGTCCAGACCCAGGGTCCCTGCAAGGCATTAAAATAATTAAAAGTCATTAAAGTGATCTTGTGAAAATGAAAGCCTTAAATGGTGTAAAATGCATTCAATTTGATTCCAACAGGTGTTAAAAATTTAATATAGTTTTGAAGTTAAATTATTGACTGACATTATTATTTTTATTCATGAATATAAATGTATAATTGACCATTTTCATAGCCTATACGAGTGTGATAAACGGCAGAACAAGTTTGCTTCCAGCGAGACCAAATTTACTCAAACATCAGATTTTTGATTTATGAACTGTATTTTACAATATTAGCAAATCAGTTTTGACAGTTTAAGCTGCTGCGATTGCATGTTTGTGGCAATAAAAATGTTTTAAAAATGGCATTAAAAAGCATTAAATCAGACTTGCTGATACCTGCAGGAACCCTGGGACCCACCATTTAAAGATTTAATTTAAATATTTAAGTAGTATTGTCTTATGCACAGTAAGGAAACATGTCTCCGTGTCTTTAACCTATGGACTTTTCTGTTGAAAATATGCTTTCAAAACAGTCAAACTCCTATTTGAAAAAGCATTTAAAAACAAAACAGCCGTCACCAGCAGACAGTCATCCCATTATCTGCCCATAAACCAACCTGTCTCTGTCTTTTTTAAATGCTTTCTATTCTTCTGTAAATTAAAACCAGATGATTTGAGTTTTAGCTGATGACCTCTGACCCTCAGCTCAGTGTCGGACCCTAACCCTCTCAGCTGGACTTTAACACGAGCCCAAATGTTTGTCCCACAGCTGTCCACACACCACAGCGCCCCACCTGCCCCTCTCTCTGTGCTCTCACCCCAAACCCTCTCAGAGAGCCACATTCCTGGTTTGTGGAAGTATTTCTGCCGAAGTGACAGAGTGCCGTAAAGCCGTCAGCTCTCGGCTCCTGGAAAACGGATCGTCTTTGAACGTGTCACGGTTCCACAAAGGACAGGACTGCTCTTAAAATGCTAATAGTCCGGTCTTTGTGAGGCCAATGAATTTCATCTGAGACTGCCCCGACCTGAATGGCTCTTCTCGGACACTCTCCAGTCTGAAGGAGCATTCCTCTGCCTTTGTTTGGTCCTGGGACTTTAACTCTGTCCCTAAATGTGTCCACAGTGGATTAGGTTTGGGGGAATCAGGTCTAAAACAGGTCAAAACCAGGACTAAACCAGGTCTAAGCCATAAGCTCTTAACCTTGGGCAGGACTAAAACACAAAATCACGATTTAACAGGACTAAACTTGAACTTTAAAGGTGATAATCAATGTGAGCCTGGATGTCTAAGTATGTAGTAAATAGTTGTAACACCTTGTATAAGCTGACTGTGGGGATAAACAGTAAATGTCCTGCAGAAACATAAACAGATGTTGTGGCTGCATCAGAACCAGAGCTGGAGGCTTCAGAGTCAGGACCTGTGAGAACTCGCCTCGCACTGCTCAGACTCATCAGGCAGCTCTCTGCTCACATCCTCAGGGTGGACTTTTTACAGATCTATATTTTCCACGGACTTGGCCAAGACTTCAAACCTTTGTCAGCAATACTTTGTCACTGACTGGGAATGTGTTTTTTTATGATTTTAATTTTGATTTTGTAGATATTCAGAGTCTCTGTGTCAGTGGTTCTCAGCTGGTCTGATGTGGGACCCGATGTTATTCCTGACACACACTTGCACTGAGAAGAGTTTAGACCTGGTTTAGATCTGGTTTAGACCTGGTTTAGACCTGGTTTAGACCTGGTTTAGACCTGGTTTCAGGGTTTCCGCGGAGTCTTAAAAAGTAAAAAAAAAAGTCTTGAATTAAAAAATCTGAATTTAAGGCCTTAAAAAGTCCTAAATTTGTCAAGATGCATTAGTCTTAAATCTGTTTAAACAGGTCTCAACTATGTCACAGATTTGACCTAGCTTATTCCAAAATGGCCACTTAAATGCTCAAAAGAGAATTACTGACTGCAATTAAACGGGGCGACCCTGTTTACAACTCAGCTTTTTGTACACTGTGTGCTTATGAAATAGATCTTCATTTTCTTAAACAATGGTGTTTAAAAGGTCCAAAAAAGTCTTAAATTCAACTTGTTGTTTAGACTCAGTTTAGTCCTGGTTTAGACCCCAAACGTCTGTTGCAGATGTGGTTACCCAGTCTTCTAGTGCTGCCCTTGCAAGCTTTTGGTGATAGTACTTTCACTTGAGTACAGGTTCTGTACTCTTTTCCTCGGTTCTCATTTGTTAATCCATCCCTAATTCTTCCCTCACAACATGATTCCTCTCCAGCACACCTCTGTCTCTCAGATAGCGCTCGTAAAAGTTTGCCCAGTGCAGCAGCAGCAGCAGCAGCAGCAGCAGCAGCAGCAGCTGCTGGTATAAAGGGCATAAAGTCTTCTGAACAAAAGTCTGTCCAATGCTCTGAGAGGAAATGCATAATTAAAGAATGGAAAGTATTTTTATGGCTGAGCTGTTGTGGCTTGACTGAAGGCTGTGTTATTCTCAGAGACAGATGACAGCAGCCTTTGGGGCATGGACCAGGACTTACACAGATACTCACAGACTGATAAAGTTAGAGTCTGACTGGGTCTAAGTCCTACACAGAGACCTGTACGGAGACCACATGAGCATTTGGACCTGTCACTGTTAAACTATGGCTCAAAAAATAGCAGGTAAACTAGGATCAGTGTTCATCCAGAGAAGCATTTTAATAAATATGTAGGTTTCCCATAGCCACTCTCCTACTTTCTTTTCTGAAGCAGGACAGTCTGGTTCCTCTCTCACAGTGAAGCGTTTCTCATTGGTCGATTTGGAACTGACCTATCACAGTTGTTTATCTGCAGAGCGTCTTACAAATACAGAAGCAGAGCTAATGTAATAACTTCTCTCTGATTAACAGTGTTTAGATCTTTTCTTCATCACCTGTTGGTTCTGCTGAAGTCCTCGTTGTTGTTCAGTCCTCTGTGGGATTTTTGTCTTCGTCCTGTTTCCATTTTAACAACAGTAAAGTCCCTCTGACGTCCCACGTAACCACCACATTCAAACAAACCCACTTTTTCTTTCACAAGTCTTTGTACAACTGGCTTCTGCTGCTGTCTCGTTCACAAATAAGGACAGAGCTGCTCACAGTACACAGGATTCTGGAGTTTTATGGAAAAAACTGTCAAGAATCAGCCATGGTTGTTTGGGTCACTGTTGCTCTGCTTACATCCCGCCCTTTGTTTCTCTGATTGGTTTCTCCACCTGTGATTGTTCCTCCATAGAAATGAGACGAAGGTACCAGACTAACTTCTGTGTATAGAACCAGAAAAGAGTTTGTCTCAGCTAGGCTAGGTTTCAATTCCTGGACATGGAGCCAAAGACTAAAGCTTGGTTAAATGGAGAAGGTTGAAGGGCGTCCGGTATAAATCCTGTCAAAGTACCAGCTTTCTTTTCATTAGAGTTTTTCTACATTTACAATTTAATATTCTGCTTTTCTTAATCATTCTGAAACAGTGTTGGACTCTTTTGCATTAGTATTTCAGGTTTTATAACTTAATGTATCTGTGGAAAATCTCTTCTGTTGGGAGCTGTTACTGTGACTTTGCAGAAATGAAATGGCTCTTTAGCACACAATGATTAGCAACATGAGGCTAACAGATAGATTTCTGAGCTGACTGCTTTGTAGTGACGGAGGTTTAAGGCTGAAATTATCAGAATGTGTCCGGTGACGGTGTATGGGCTTTAGAAACGTGCAGGTGCACTTCCTGGTTTCACGTGTCTACGTAAAGCTGTGAGACTGAGCATTTTCAGCTCTGGAGAAGGGCAGCGCCTCAACATACAGGATTACTCAAACAGAATACTACTGCAGGTCTGTCTAAAGAGAGGAAAAAGTCCTTTAAGTCGTCCATTGTCTTGTTGTCAGGTACGAGGCATCTACTTCATTCCCCACTCATCTATCCCTGTGTGAACTCTTTACAAAGCCCTCCTGCTCCCCTGTCCCATCACTTTAGAACCTCAGCCCATCTGTCACCTGTTTGGGATGTCCCGGTCATTAATCTTGAACGTGATGTCGAGTGTTTCTCCGTAAACACCCGTTCTCTGCTCCTCTCTCTGAGTTCAAAAGTCTCCTCTGTTGATGTAAAACAAAGCCGGTCATGTCTCTGTATTTCCTAAATTACTGAGCGCTGCTGACCCCGTACCGGTCCCACACAGCGCCGGGGGGACGAGGCCGGTCATGCAGCTGCGTCCCGGGGCTCTGGTATTCAGCAGATGTCACACAAAGCGCTAGGAAAGGGATCAGTGTTTTAGAGATAAGATGAATGGAGATAGAAACTGTTCACTGGAATGCAGGGATTATGATGAAATGTCAGGTGTTTTTGTCTTAAAATGAACTTAAAACCATTTGTGTGGGTAATTTGGCTTATGATTTTACACCAGATGCCCTTCCTAACATAACACTTAGTTAATCCAGTGTGATGTGGCTCAGATTTTGGCATCAGGACATGGAGAAACTACTAAACTTTTGACGTCCTGCACCAGAGGCAGGGAACTAACCACTGCTCTGTGAAATAATCTAAATATGGTTCTCAAGCTGTGGTACAGGTCCCACTGGTTGTACTCAGCAGTGTCAACTTTACATAGATGATTACAGACTGGTGTAGTTCAGGTTTAGACCTGGTTTAGTCCTGGGTTAAGTCATGTTTTTCTGTTTTAGTCCTGCTCTAGAAGTTTAGGTCTTAAGGTTTAGGCCCAGGTTTAGTCCCTGTTTAGTCCTGATTTTGTTGTCTTGGGCCTGATGTAGACATGGTTTAGGCCTAGTTCAGTCGTGATTTAGAGCCATTTTAGTCCTGCTTTAGACCCAGTTTAGTTTTGGTTTTTACACTCTGTTTAGCCCTGCTTTTGTTCTGGTCCAGACTTAGTCCTTAGTCCTGCTTTAGTCCTGGTTTAGACATGATTTAGTCCAGGTTTAGACCTAGTTTAGACCTGGTATAGCCCTGGTTTAGTCAAAGATTTAGATTATATTCTGAATATTTTGGGTTTGTCCCTTGCACAGGTATTAATGTCTGTAGTTGTGTTGAGATAACACTGTATTCTCTCTGATGGACTCAGTTCTTCTAAAACCAGTCAGAGCCTCAGATCACTCCAGGTTCACCTCAAACAGCAGCTCAGGTCTGGAGCAGTCTGTAACTGTGTGGATATTATGATTTTGCATAGCAGGACTCCTTTGGGCCTACTCTCAGTCCAATCAGAGTCACCTGGAGTTTAAATTAAACCCTTCCTTGTGTGCTGACCCTGGACGTCCTTGATCCAGGTCCACAGTCTGCTGGAGTCATCTGCTGGTCCGGTCTTTGGTCTGCACTAGTGACACATTAAACCTGTTTGTTTAGGCTTGGTCTCCGGAGACTGAGGGCTTTTTGGCTCGGCTCCAAAGATCCTGTGGTCGCTCCGGTTTATGACACGTCTGCGGTGCGTGCATTAGTTACAGAGGAGATACAGCTGTTTGCTCAGGAAATCGCATTTGTCCTCAATAAAAGATCTGACTGCTCTAGTGCTTTGTGAATGTATGGAACAGGGCTTTCTGAGACTTTATTGCAAATAAATTAACAAACACATCCTCACAGGTCCATATATTAAGGCCACTGACACAGAGATCAGTGTGTTGTGCAGTTTATTCGTATTTCAGAATCCTTTTTAGAGGAATTATGTGCAGTAATATCACAAACATGGAGCCTGAGGAGAAGCAGAAGGTTCATGAGTTATGTCTGAACAATTCTTGAGATATAACTCCCACAGTCTTTATTAAACTTTTTTACACCAAGCATCACATCAGAAGCTGGATTTAGGAATTAAACCAGGACTAAACCAGGTCTAAGCCAGGATGAAGTCAGGACTAAACCCAGGGTTAAACCTGGTCTAAATAGCCTGTCTGTCCTGGGAGAAGATCTCTCTTTCAGTATGGGCTTCATAAGGTTTCTTCTTTTTTTCCCGCAGCTGTTCTTTTTTAGGAGTTTATCCTTACCGAGAAGGAGTGTCCTGGGTCTGTTTAGTTTAGTGTAGTTATTGTTTGTGTTGATTGTGTGTTAAGTCTGATTGTGTGTTTATGTTTGATCAACTGTTTGCGAAGCCCTTTGAGGCGATTGCTGTTGTGATACTGGGCTATACAAATAAAAATGAATTGAACTGAATTAAATTCAGACTAAACCTTGTCTACCAGAGAACTAAACCAGGACTAAACCAGGTCTAAGCCAGGATGAATTTAGGACTAAACCAAGGGCTCTACATTCACACTAAACCTAGTCTACCAGAGAACTAAACCAGGAGTGACCCAGGTCTGAACTAGGACTAAGTCAGAACTAAACCAGGTCTAAATTCAGAGTGAACTGGTCTACCAGAGAACTAAGTTCTAAACCTAGATCGGACAGGAATTAAAGTATCTCTAAATTAAACTAAATCCAGATTTAAACTGTAAGACTCCTGAGTACCGCTAGAACGACTGTGTACCACTTGTGGGACCTGTACAATAAGAACCACTGCCCAATAAGAGTGTAAGATTGTAATAATATGTCCATAATACACATGAAGATGTGAAATGGACACTGAAATAAAGGTTGGTCTGCAGTTAACATGAGTTTTTTTTTATCTTTTGTGGTGTCACTGCATTAAAGTCGTCGTCCTGAGAGTGTTCCACGTGTGCTCTGTCCCTTGTCACATTCACTCTGAGTCTGCCCCTTTCCCTCTAACTGTGTCCTGCCTGCAGCCCTCCCTGTGTCCTGTCAGCCCTGTTTCCACCGAGCTACTGCTGAAAAAACTGGCGCAGCAGAACACAGTTTTATAGATAATGCTGCGAGAGATAAAACACAGGATATTTAACGGGTTAGCAACCAAACTGCCCCATAGCTCGGTGGAAACTCACTTTATTCTGCTTTTGACTGTCTTCTAACCTTATTCTTCTCTTGTTTCCAGAGGACAATGGTGTGTCCCTACTGCAGCTGATCGGAGACCCCCCTCCAGACGAAATCTCCCGGGAGTATGGCCCGGACAACAACGTTGCCGGCTACGTCTTCGGACCCGACGCCAACACGGGACAGCTGGCTCGTGCGCACCTGCCCAATCCGTTCCATCGCAACTTCGCCGTCACCTTCAACCTGAAGCCGACCACGGATCGGGCCGGCGTGGTGTTCTCGGTCATCGACGCCTCGCAGAAGCTCATGTACGTCGGGGTGAAGCTGTCGCCGGTCCGGGGCGGCAACCAGGACGTGATCTTGTACTACACCGAACCCGGGGCGGAGAGGTCCTACGAGGCGGCCCGGTTCCTGGTGCCATCGCTGAAGAACCAGTGGACGCGGTTCGCTCTGGCAGTGAAGGAGGACAAGGTGATGTTCTACCTGAACTGCGACGCCGAGCCACAGGTGACCCGCCTGGAGAGGTCCCCTGACCCGATGGACCTGGAGGCCGGGGCGGGGGTGTTCGTGGGACAGGCCGGAGGAGCGGACACGGACAAGTTTCTGGTGAGCACTGATTCATAATAAAACTATCTTCTTCAGTAATGTTAGGCTGGGTAGTCAGATCTATACACTTTGCTTTTTTTAGATATTTCCACCAAAATTCTTCTTACGGTTTACAGTGGACTTGATGTGATGCTACATTTTTTCTGGTTATTGTATATTTTTCAAACTGGATGAGGCTTTCCATTTGCTCTGCTCTCTTCCAGTTCACAGAGAAAGCACTGTTTGTACTGAATCTAGGGCTGGGAATCTCAGGGTACCTCATGATATGATACACGATACATGACTCACGATAACGATAATATCATGATATGCCGATAATGCGATTGTCAATATATTGCACAAGATAACCTGCAATATAACTCTGTAATAGCTAAGAAAAATAAACATTTTACTGTTCATGTCTGTATTGTGTTTTTGTGAATTCTAAAGTGCTGTATACATGACATATTAAGGCTGATTTAAGCCATATTTGTATCAATACAAGAATTACATTTGTCGGTATCGAAACTATCAATACGTTGGTATCAATTCACACATGACTCATTTATAGACTCAAATAAACAAGAAAAAAGTAATAAATTAACCATATGTCAGTTTCACATTTATTTATTCAATATTTAGAAATACTTTTCTTTGTGTGACAGTATTTGTCAGACCAAGTGCACTTCACCATAAACAGAAACACCTTGTTTCATAAGAATACCTCTGTCAAAAATCTGAAAATATAATAGATTTTGCTCTATCATCAACCTTAAGAAAACATTAATTTTCTCATCTTTTTTGGACTACAAAGGATGTTATTCTTGTATTGTGCTTTATCCTGTAGTAAAAACCATAACAATAACAAAACAATCCTTTCTGTTTGGTAAATTGGTGTCTGCCCCTTGTGAATGAATGTGAGAGTGAATGGTTGTCTGTCTGTGTCGGAAGTGGAAGAAGATGAATGAAAAAAATCTTGTCATTACTCCCATTTTGTTATCATATTCCATGGGAAAACATTAAGAATGGCGGTCATTGCCAGCCTTAGCTACTCTCAATTCATTTAGCTTTTTTAAATCAAAGTAAATACTAATATATTCCACATGTAGTACTAGTTTGTGATTCATTTGGCCCAAACCCACTGCCCTTTGGTTCAGACAGATCTGAAAAAAGCCCAGTTCTGTTTTTATTCCTAAAGGCACCGACGTGAACCTCTGCAGCTGAACCAGTGCATGATTTAATCGCTCAAATTATCCTCAGAAACCAATAACACTCACTGGTACATACCCCACCAGTGAGTAACCCACTACAACCCTACTTTCACAGCAATTAGCTCCACATTTCAGCCTCTCCTCATCTGAACTTTTCTCTTTTTATAAACACTGACTCTGTCCTTTAATGGCTCCTTTCAGCTGCTCACTTCGTTTTTAAACCACTTTGTTCGAGCTGAAGTTATGTCTCTTCTGAAAGGTCACGAGCTGTTAGCCGACCCCGGAGACGAGGGGTCATGTGAAGGGAATTTTTACAAATGAAATGAGACTCTCCTCAGTTTGAAACACGTCTAAATATTTACATCGGATGCTAAGTGTGTGATCCGCTCTGGAGTTATGTGTCTTCTTCTTTCCCATGCGCTGTTAAAGTCTGCTTTAAAAACCTCACACAGACAAAAGCGAATGGTGTGATGGGTTGCCAGATAATGAGATGGGCTGCCAGACAGTGGTCCGTGTGTTATGTATAGGCTTCTCTATACGGCTCAGACTCAAAGAGAAGACTTCAGAGGCCGCTCTCATGCTAAAAAAGGAAAAAGTCTAGAGAAATATGGGTCTCTGAGATAAGAGAGTCTGCTGACAGCATTCTCACTGTTACATTAAAGACATTGTACAGTATAGAGCATTATTGTGAGCTTTTAGGGGCCGACCATACTGTTTTGAGTTGTGAACACACAGACTTGCATTTTTATTTTAAGTGAATTTAACCTACTGTGTCAGAAAAGTGCCCTGTAATCAAATATTGCATGTTTTTTTCCCATATTGTGCAGCCCCAACTGTGCATAAGAAACACCAGATTCAACACTTGAAACAACCTTGCTGATCCTCGCGCTCACCTGTCTGAGAATGACAACTGTAGACTGTCAGTGATAGTATTTCTGAAGCCTTTTGGAAGCTTTGTCTCATGGATGGGACTCAAAGCAGACTCAAAATCAGACACAGATTAATGCCGCCGGGCTAACGTTTTCTGCTGTACCAGTTTAAAAGCGTTTAAAAGTGCTTCTTGTAAACAAACAGACGTCCTCAGAGCTGATGGTAATTGGGAACGTCTGTGCAGGTGAGAGTGTGGAGCAGAGAAGGACACAGACCCCGCCCCCATCAGGCCTTGGCCTGGTTCTAACACCGCTGGTGTGAGAAAGAGCAGTACAACATTAAAAAAGTGTAGTATCAGTGAAATGTAAATAAATAAATTTTGCATAATGGTGTCACAATACAATTACTATATCGATGTATTGATTTTTTTTTTAATTCATGTGATAAAACCATATTGATACACATACCTCGTATCAAATTGTATTGTTTTCTAGGGAGTGTATTTTGATGTACACATGGGAATTTTTTTTTATAATATTGGAAATATCAATATTAGAAATTTGGTGTTAAAATAAAACCAGATATGTCTTTTTGGAGGCAATTTTTGTGTTTTTAATGAAATAAGATGTTATATTCAACTTTTCTTCGCTCTCTGTCTGCGGGACATAATCAGCCCCGGCCATGGTTTTGCATTTGAGAGTAAACTTTTATGATTTTTGTCCAAAAGTTGCTGTATGGATTGTATTGATATGAAGGTGTTGATTCATGTCATCCAATATTGTTCCTGAATCAGATCAAAACAGTCTAATCGATACATATTGTATTGTATCGTATCGTATCGTTTTTGCACATACATTATTTAGTGATTAATGATTCTTTAACTGTGGTGTATGTACACAGTTTTTTTCCCTAAACTGCTAAACATATGATAGCAATAGGAAGATAAGGAAATACTCCATAACAGATAATCAAAAAGATAAAACAAGACAATAATTCAGTTCATACTCAAACCTCAGGATCATCCACACCAGACAGACTTATGTTGAAAATCTCAACATAAGTGCTATGGTAAAGTCTTATTATAGTGTTTGTGTAAAAGGTCACAAACCACAAGTAGGCTGGTGCCAGTAATGTTTTTATTTGTAGATGGACATACACTGTTCTGTGATTCTGAGCTGTTGTCTTTACTGTTCACCACTTCATCATCCTCACTCTGATTAAACGTGTTTTCCTCTCGTCCTCAGGGAGTGATCAGTGAGCTGCGCGTGGTGGGCGACCCCGGAGCTGCAGCGAGGCACTGTGAGGAGGAGGATGACGACTCCGATATGGTCGGTGTCTGCACAACAAGGCTTTAGTTCTCAACTGGCAGCCTGCAACTTTGTTTTTTTAATTTCTGTTTTAAATGAGAGCAACCATCTGTGAATAAGCAAGACCTTAAGAAGTCATCTAGAGAGTTCAACATCAAGGATTAAATAATTTTAGAAGGATAGAGTGTTTAGGAAGTGACCAATCACATGATGCAAGCTCCCACTGGCTGTAGGTCAACACCGCTTTTGACAGAGAATCCTACTGTCTCTGTTCAGGCTCTGTCTTTGTTTTCTTTCACTAAGAAAAGTGAAGCAAAATAGAGAAAGTTACATAAGAGAAACTCAAGCCAGCAACAGAAACTGATGAATACTGAGCAACTAACTAACATTTTCCCCTTAATAAACTCATAATTACTACTCATTACTAGGAAGTAAGGAAGTTGTTGGACATAAATTATGATTTGAATAAGATTTTTGTAGCATATAGGAGCATTATTATGGAATAGTACCACAAAAATCTTATTAAGATCATAATTTATGTCCAACAACTTCCTTACTTCCTAGTAATGAGCAGTAATTATGAGTTTATTAAGGGGAAAATGTTAGTTAGTTGCTAATTAGCTGTAGAGTATGGTCACACAGATAAGGGATTAATAAATGCATTCATTCATTCATTCATTCATTTTCTTCCGCTTATTCCCATTAGGGGTCGCGGGTGACTAGAGCCTATCCCAGTAACTTTGGCTATCCCGCCTAAGGCCCAAAGTTACTGGGATACTGTGACAAGGTGGCCCCTGTCCAGGGTGTACCCCGCCTAATAAATGCATTATAATTACCAGTTAACAGCTAATGAACAACTAATTAACTAACTAGCATGTGAATTAGCATTTAGTTAATGGATATTAGGTGGACCTTAAAATAAAGTGTTACCAAAATTTTTATAGGAAGAAGCATAATTGCAGGGTTGAACGCAGGACCTAAAAAAAATAAACTGCACCATTTGTGCCTGGACACCTCTTCTACATTAGAATAAGAGATACTCCTGTACCTCACTGAACCAAAGGTGGCTGAAAATCCTACAAGGAAGGTGGGATAATCTGTAGAAAACTAGAATTGAACAGATGAAATGGACGCTAAACTGGCATAAGATGTGTTTACCCATGCTTTTACCATTATGACCTTCATTAAAATGTACATAAACCTTTAGTACGTATTTATTTACACAGAGAGTGGAAACTATGCGTTGCCCCCTGTTGGTGTGACCACCCACTGTCACAGGTGTGGCACAAACCTCGTCGTACAGCTGTTCTCTGCTCATCGCTGCTCTAACCTCTGCACTGACAGACGAACTGAAAGTCACTGGACTGAAAATGACAGGTCTGAGATCAGGAAGCGCTTTCATGTGCGGTGACACAGCTGTACTATCTTTATACTGCATTCAGACTCGCAATTACAGCCAGCGTCAGGGCGGCATCTGTCATTACTCCTGAGGAAATATGTGGATAAGGATTATATGTAATGGAGTATTAAAGCTGTACAGTGGGAGAGAGTTTGAGCTGAGGTTTGAAGAAGGGAAAGCCAACATTAACAGATAACAGACAAAACAATGTAATAAAAGGATTTTTTTGTGTTGTTTTTGTAGCATCTATGTAACGTCTTTCTAGCCTGGCGAGCTACTTTCTTTACAAAGCAGGACAATCTGGTTCCTCACACGAAAGCGTTTCTCTTTGGAACTGACCTATCACAGCCATTTCTCTGCAGCTCTGCATCTTACAAATACAGAAGCAAAGCTAATGTAATAACTTCTCTCTGATTAACAGTGTTTAGGTCTTTCCTTCGTCTCCTGTTGGTTCTGCTGAAGTCCTCGTTGTTGTTCAGTCCTCTGTGGGATTTTTGTCTTCGTCCTGTTTCCATTTTAACAACAGTAAAGTCCCTCTGACGTCCCACGTAACCACCACATTCAAACAAACCCACTTTTTCTTTCACAAGTCTTTGTACAACTGGCTTCTGCTGCTGTCCCTGTTCACAAATAAGGACAGAGCTGCTCACAATACACAGGATTCTGGGCTTTTATGGAAAAAAACGTCAAGAATCAGCCATGTTTGTTTTGGATATAGGTCAGCGGTGCCCTGCTTACGTCCTCTGTTTCTCTGATTGGTTTCTCCGCCTGCCATAGAAACAAAACTTAAGCAAAAGGATACCAAACTAACTTCTTTGTGTAGAATAGGAAAAGAGTTTGTCTGGCTGACCAGGCTAACTTCTTTCAGCATCACTGTGTTGTTTACAAGCTCTAGTACTGCCAAGAGTGCTTGTTGTTGTTGGCACTGTTTGGCCACTACAGTTCAGATTCAAACAGCTGAGTCTAACCTCCCTTTGTTCTGTTCAAGAGGTTTAAAACCTCTTAATAATAGGTGGACCTTAAACTAAAGTGTTACCAGATGGCTTTTCATGAGCCCAGGACCAAGATCCTTGGTTCAAGTCCTGATCTGGGCACTATTTTTGTATATATATCTAGCATCGTGAGATAGGGACAATGTCTAGGAGCAGGTCTGCGCTATCATAATGTTGTTAGTACAAAATGGCATTAGATGACAGCTCTACCCAAATAAAAGAAAAAAAGGCATATCAGAAAAACACATAATAATAATTCCACTAGTTGATCATTAGCTGCACAAACTGTGTTGTGTTGTTGTGTGTTGTATTTTTTATGTGACTCTAAAGCATGACTTGTCTCTGTAGGCGTCTGGAGAAGGAAGTGGTTACGGCTCATCCAGAAACACACACAGAGACAAAGTTTCATACACGGTAAGCATTAAAATATTATAACTAAAATAATAATCACTATCCATAAGCTCTGGTCCTGACCTCTCGCCTTCTCTCGCTGCCTATAAATCCTCCATCTCTTTAACTCTGTGTTGGTTCTGGCCTGAGTCCAGCTGATAAACCTCTCACTGCTCCTCATCCATCTGCAATACCTCAAATATCCATAATATTCTTTCATTAATTTTAATATTTTCCTAACCTCCCAGATCTGTTCAGAGTTAAACCTGTTCCTTACACACAGTCCAGGTTCCTTCACGTCAGCAGGTTTTAATCTCCTGAAGTCACGTAACATAATATCAGGCCTGAATCATCTGCTTTTATATTTGTACCTCTACTGATTTAATTAGAAACTATGATAGTAACAGTATCTGATGAAGATGATACAGGTGTAATTGTCTGTTCCTCAACATGAGAAATAATATTGCAACTAAATTAGTAAAGAGTTTTATCGTGATCCTCTCTCTGATCAGGCCCAGCTCTGTCTTCTTTGTTTTATAAAAACTAGTGCCCCCTTGAACATTTTAATCTCCTAAAGCCATGTAACACAATATGACTAACATACTCTCTTTAATAAACCGGGATGACTCTGTGCATAAGTCCTCAGTCAGTGTAGGTCAGAGCCAACACTTTGTTACTGAACAAAGATGGGAAATATAAAAGTCTGAGAGACACAGGCCACACACCACATCATAATTAAGTTTAATTGTTAGAGATTTGGTGAGACTTTGGTGAGATTTTTGTGAGATTTCCGATGAGTCACGGTTGGAAATGGTTAGAATTAAGAAGAGCTTTAATGTTTACACATCAAAACAACTGCACAGGCCTTGTTGTTCCAAACTCTGGTTTATTTGTGTTCACAGCGACTGGAGCTTCAGGTGCTAAAAAGACGTTTGTTGGTTGTTTAAAATCATAATTAAATGCTCACAGAAAGGCATTAGTTTGTCATTGAGTTGGAAGTCTGACTCTTTATTGGCTCTAGTGTACTATTCACATGTAGCATACTTTATTACTGGCTTAGTGAGGCTCTAAATGGCTTAGTTTCACATTGATCTAAGCCAGTGGTTCCCAAACAGTGGGTCAGGACCCCAAAGTGTGGTTGTATGTGTGTCGATGACTTCTCATTATGTCATGCTTTGTAGGACTGCATGATATAGAGAAAACATGCAATATTCGATAACTATGTTGAAAATTGCGATAACAATATTATTGCAATATTTGAAAATAGAGCCTACTTTTTGAACATAGTGAGTTAAATTCACTACATTTCAAAAAAATGGAAGTTCCTGTATTTACAAGTCAAAACAGCGACAAAATCAAAACTTAACACAGACTAAACCAGGAATAAAACAAGGCTAAGCTGTGACTAAATTAATTAAATTACCACTAAAACTGGACTTTTTAAACATTTTTATTTAGTCACAACACATGTTCTTTTAAGGCTCTGGTGGAAAATGATTCTTCAGTGTAAATCTCTGTCAGATGGAAGACCACAGCGTTATTGCGATATATTTAGATTCTTGCGATATGGATATTGCGTTTGCTGATATTGCGATAACGATTTATATATATATTGTGCAGCCCTAATTTAGTTTTTATGTATTGCATATTTATGTGTCAAACAGAGCACCCATGACACTTTATTTATTAGTTTTCCCCTGAATAAATAAAGTTTAATAATAATAATAATAATAATAATAATAATAATAATAATAATAATAATAATAATAATAATAATCTGTTTGTGTTTGGGTCATGGACAATTTCGATCACTTCAAAAACTAGGACAAATGTTGGTGGCAGTCCTTGGGCATTCTCCAATCGACTAAAACAAACATAATCATCATGTAAAAGCCAATAATGAAATAAAATTAGACCTAAAATATTAGGCCAGTTTATGATTCTTATGGACTTTTGATTTATGTGGTCTTTACCGTATCTCCACACACTTCCCTCTGGTCTATATTTTTACTGTGGCTTCCTGAACATCTCACCACGACATGATTCAGAAGAGTCCTGAGTCCTCTTATCTGTCCCCTGTCACTGAGGTCCTCTCTGGTCTCCGTCTCTGTCACTCTCTCAGACTCTCTCCTCATGTCTTCCTCTGAGATAACGGCTCTAAATATCAGCGAACTGGGCTCTTACCTCAACATGCGCAGTCAGACCACGTAGGAGACAAGTCTGTCCAAATATCTGTGGACGCTTGCAGACAAACGCTTTATGGAGACAGATGAAAAGTGTCTCCCTTTCGAGTGGTTAGCTCTCTTGCCTGACAATAAGAGGGTTGTGGATTTGATCCCTTGACCATAGATGGAGGAGGTTCTCTGAGCTGGGCTAAACTCCAGTCCACGTGACTCTGAACTGGCTACGCAGAGACAAATAATCCAAAATAAAGACATTTTGACTTTAGTCAAACTAATACTGGCAGGACTGAGGTTAGCACTCCTGCCTCACAGCTAGAAGGTCCCAGGTTCGATTCCAGGACTGTGTGGGGCCTTCCTGTGTGGGGTTTGTATGTTCTCCCTGTGTCTGAGTGAGTTTTCTCCTGGTTCTCTGCTTCCACCATCAACCTGAAACATGGACAAGAGTCTAATCCTCTATTTTGGGGGGATCAGGAGCAGGATCCTGGCTCAGATCTGGTTTAACCTCAGGGACAATGAAGGATGGGTTAAATACAGAGGACAAATTTCCCAACTGGGACAATAATGTCTACCTTAATCCCATCCTTAACCCTGGTACAGTGTTAGTTTGACATTGAACAATATATCAGTGGATTTTTGCATTTTTTAGATCAGTGTTTCCCAACCTTGGGGTCGGGTCGCCAAAGCTTCACACTGGGTTTGGGGGTCCTCTTAAAAAGCGTTCAAAATTGTGTAAAACTATATTTGTTTATGTACTCGTGTTTTTGGTGCTGAAGGAAGACCACTGCCTACCCACTGTTTAGATCTGTTCAACATTAGTTAGTAAAGTAATGTACATTAAAATTCACATGGTTTTAGTTTTTTTCAGTGATGGTGTGTCTCATGGAGGAGTGGGGTCATTGATATATCCTCTTAAAAATGGGCCACTAAAGGAAAAAGGTTGGGAACCACTGGCAATTGGCCAATTCTTGCACTTTTATGACGATTTTTGGTCAGGCATACGTTGGTACAACCGTGTCACTGAAGGACCCCATCCTGTCTCAGTTTGGGCTGTTACTCTGCAGATTTTAGGAAACATCCAAAATCTCTTTATCTCAGCCTGAAAAGCTCAAAACAGCAATAAAAAGATTGTCATTTCTCTGGAACAGAAGCTCGTAGAACAAAAAATCCAGAGTCTGACAGAGATGGACTTAGAGGTTTTCTCAAAAATTTTGGACATTCCCAACAAATGGCTATAATATACAAATTTCTTTCACAAAATTAATAAAAAAATGTTTAGCTCCCATCAGCTACTCTGAATTTAATAATCTGTATTGGTATTGGCCATAGAAAAACCCATATCGGTCAACCTCTAGTGTTAGTGTTAGTCTCTAGAAGACCATAAAGTTGCCTTTGGTGTACTTTTTATTTATGCATTTATTTATTTCAGGAACAGTGTATATTAATAAACTGTGAATATGCAAAAAGTCTATTTTTCATCTGCGGTCCCTGGACAGATGTTAAAGTCACTCTAAAAACGAGAAGAGTAAAGAGATTACTTCACATTCTGTAAAAAGTAGTGTGTGTTAAAATGTTTGAACAGAAACCCAACAGACCAACGAACAGACAGAACGAGACATGGGACAAAGACAAAAGCACAAACACACAGGCAGGACGCCAGCAGGGGGAAGTGAGAGCAGGGCTTAGTGTTGACAGCTCTTTTTACACTGAGCCTTAAATGTGCTATATGAGTTCAGATTTTGGATTGTGATGGGAGCGATATTCCACTCAGCAGCAGCTCGAACAGTGTGTAATGAATCCACTGCAATGTATTTTCCTGTCCCATACTCAGCCCCCTCTCTTTGTCTTTCTGAAGCACGTTGAACCCCACAGCCCCGCTCTCTGCTGCTCCCACTCACAATTACAGTCCTCACTTCTAAAACAGATGTACGTCGGGTCTTTATCCCGATTGCTGCGGGCTGTGGCTCCTGCTCCATCCATCAGCTCTGCACAGAAACAAAATCGGAAGTTCTTTACGAGGGGCTTTTCCAGTCATATTTAATATCACAGAGCATAACGTGGTGTAAAGTGTAAAGTGTAGGTGTGTGTTCGTGTGTGATGTGTGGCATTGAAGCACATTTAGAGTTGGACTGCGGTGAAGTTTGTGTTGCTGGACAGGCCCAGGCAGAGACAGGAGAGAGTGAGAGGGCATTTCCATTCAGTCACACTGGTATTTGAGCGGTGATAGATGAAGGAGCACAAAGACACACACACAGACACGCACACACAGACACGCACACACAGACACGCACACACAGACACGCACACACAGACACGCACACACAGACACGCACACACAGGTGTCCCCCACAGCCATACAAGTCACTCACTTTCACATTTGTTTTGCTGATAATGGAGTACGTATTGGTTACAGCAGGCCTTTCCATTCATGTTGGTTAACTTTAGACCAGTGGCGTTTATAGAAATAGAGATGTAGAGGTGCTGACAATAGAATAGCTGTCAATAGTGTGAGTCAGAATATGGACAACAGTGGTTACAGAGATTTTTCTAACATTTCTGACCCTTAAACACACATTGAAAAGTAAAGGTAGGGCCAGAGAGTGCAGAAACTGGAAGGGCAAAGTGCATTAAACCTTATGTACCTACATGAATTATATCAGTATATTGTATATTCTACTGGGGAACACAGAGCCACTGGGTTACACTTAGGGGTGCTAAGAACTTTCTTTAGGGGATTTGTAGCTCCCATAAAAATGGTCTAGCTTAGAGGTTGACCGATATTGGTTTTTCGATGGCCAATGCTGATTTTTTTTTATTTAGAGCAACCAATAGCCGATAAATACTGCTGAATTTTTTGGGGACCGATATGTCGGGCAGTTTTTCTTAATTTTATGAAAGACATTAATATAATATAGCTATTTGTCTTAGTAATGCTTTTTAAAACCCAAACAAATGTGTTAGAATGTGACAGTGAGAACAGTTAAGGATGAGGTGTTTTTGAGAAAAACAATTAGGCAAAAAAATGTTATTGCCATTTTGAGCTTTTCAGGCTGAGATAAAATGATTTTGGATGTTTCCTATGAACTGCAGAGTAAGAGCCCAAACCGAGACAAAATGGGGTCCTTCAGTCACATGGTTGTCCCGACATGAGCCTGACTCTGTGGTAGAATCTGCTGCTCAAGAGTCAAAATGCAGACGTCTTGGTGTGGTTTACAGCTAATAACTCGCCAAGTACTGAGCCTGTTTACATGAAACAAAAACCGGCACGAAATTAAAACTCTCATCTGTCAGAACAAGTGACCTGAATGAATCATGGACTAAATTGTAAAGCGCTTTGAGGAACTTGACAACTTGTAAAGCGCATCGTAAGTCCAATCCATTCTTCTTCTTCTTCTTCTTCTTATTATTATTATTATTATTATTATTATTATTATTATTATTATTATGATTATTATTATTATATATGGGTAAAAGGTTAAGGTTAGAGCTGGAGGTCCAGAGGAAGACCAGAGAGGAGGTTTATGGATGTAGAGAAAGAGGACATGAAGTTACATGGTGTGAGAGAAGAGGGAGCAGAGAAGGTGTGATAGCTCAGTAGGTTAGGTTTGTTGTCACGGCTCACCAAAATGATGCCCTACCCATTCCCCTGAGTGATCTCTCAGCGTGTTTACGCTCCCTTCCTGCTCCAATCCAGGGTCGTGTGGTTCAGATCCATCAGCATCAGCCTCCCAGACGTCTGCTTGTTTCATGATGGACACAGAGAGAGCAGTAGTTTGTATCTCATTTGTTGTCTGTGGAAATTCTTGACATATTCAGAGCCGAGCAGCGCAGTGGGACAGAGGGGCCTCTGGTTACAAACGGTTAATGTTCAACGCACTTTCAACATAAACACATTCTTCAAGTCACTCCTGTGTCAACTCCAGGAGACAATGAGAAAGCAGAGAAGAATGAGGAGCAGAGGGGGACATGTGCATGTACAGGTGAAGACTGTCTGGATTGGCTTCAAATAACAATTTTTTGCACTTTAATGCTGATTTTTGGTCAGGATCGTGTCTTGGCTCCATGTTCAGTTCAGTTTATTTGCCATTTGCAGCATGAAAAACAACATTGGAAAACAGTTGCAAAGTGCACTGTCAACATTTAAACTAGACAAAACATAAAAACACAAACCTAAAAAAAAAAAAAAACACAAGGACAGATCCTAAAAACATAAATGCTAAGAACCAATAAAAACACTGTATAAATAAATAGCAGTAAACAATAAGGTGCATCCCTGAGGTATCTGAAAGTGCATGTGACTGAAGGACCTCAGCTTCATCAGTTTGGGCTCTTACTCTGCAGTAGGGTTGCACAATATATCGCAAAATTATTGTTATCGCAATATGAGCAAATGCAATATCCGTATCGCAAGAATCTAAATATATCACAATAACACTGTGGTCTTCCATCTGACAGAGATTTACACTGAAGAATCATTTTCCATCAGAGCCTTAAAAGAACATGTGTTGTGACTAAATAAAAATGTTTAAAAAGTCCAGTTTTAGTGGTAATGTAATGAATTTAGTCAAAGCTTAGCCTTGTTTTATTCCTGGTTTAGTTTGTGTTAAGTTTAGATTTTGTCACTCTTTTGATTTGTAAATACAGGAACTTACATTTTTGTGAAATGTAGTGAATTTAACTTCCTATGTTCAAAAAGTAGGCTCTATTTTCAAATATCGCAATAATATCGTTATCGGAATTTTCAACATAGTTATCGAATATTGCATGTTTTCTCCATATCGTGCAGCCCTACTCTGCAGTTCATAGGAAACATCCAAAATCTCTTTATCTCAGCCTGAAAAGCTCAAAACAGCAAAAAAGAGAGAATTTGCTCATTTCCCTGGAACAGAACCTTGTAGAAGAAAAAATCCAAAACCAATTTGTAGCTCCCCCCAAGCTCTACCTGAGTCTTAGTGACTTAGATGGACTTTTCTTGATTACTTGATGATTACAGTGTAATAGGCCTTACAGTCTGTTCACTACGGTGGCCCAGAGAGCTCAACGAATTACAAAAGCAGAAACACACTTTACAAAAAGAAAGATTTTCTTAATTTTATGAAAGAAATTAAAATAATTGGCTATATTATTTTAATTTCTTTCATAAAATTAAGAAAATGTGCAGTACATATCAATCCCAAAAATCTGCAGTATTTATCAACCATCAGTTACCCTGAATTTTAAAAACTGGTATCGCCATCAGCCTTAGAAAAACCCATATCGGTCGACCTCTTCTTCATAGCAATGGGTCAGTACCAATCCTGATAAAGTGTCTGAGAGTCAGTTCTATGCCAAGCCTCATCCGTCTTTGTCACTTTGTTGTCCACCACAATAAAAGTCAGAACCAGAAGAGACAATGTTCTTCAGATACTTTTGTGGAAACCCCCAGACTCTGCTGCGGTGGTTTGTATCTGAGCCTGGGAATCGTGTTAACACCGACCCACAACAAACAGGACTCATGTTTCTGCAGCTCAGTAAAGTTTACACTGGGAATGTGTCCACTGCGGCCCACACCTCCCGCTCAAATCAAACCAACATGTGAGGTATATGAAGTACTGCTAATGAAGTACTGGTACACACTGGTGAACTGGTTTAATGTCAGATATATGAGGATTATTACCAAATGGAGGCGTCTTCTGAGATTGTGGGAATGACATTTCTAAAACTCTCCGTGAGGTTGGCCCCTGGAGCTGCCGACTTTATTCTGCTGCATTTCAGTCAAATAGAAAACAGATTGTCTAATACAACAGAACACGACCGGAGCCAGGGCAGAGCCAGCCAAGCTTTGAAATGTGTTTTTATTTATTCCAGTTTCATGCTAACCAATGGTGAAATGTAACTAAGTAAAAGCACTTATTATTTGCAATACCTGAATAATAATAATTTCTACTTAAGTAACAGTAAAAATATAAAAGAACTCACTTTCAAATAGGACTGGGGACTGTTAAACGATACCTTTGTGGTACTGAAAGAACATTTCCAATACTCCAAGTTTCATTACCCAGCGGGACCTGGAAGAATAAATCATACAAACTACTGGTTTTAACTCACAGCTGAGAATTTGGTTCCAAAAACCTGTCTTTTATTGAATATTATTGTATTTTATGATTGTAGAAGATGAATTAGGTCACCATAGGTATCAGAAAAAGTATCGGTACTATATTTGTAGATTTTTGCTTTTGGTTAAAGTCTTGGTTAAACCTGGTCTGATCATGGATTGCCCTGATTTGTTTAATTCTGGGTTAATTTCAGGATTATTCCCAGTTCTAGGTTGGACAACATTAATATTCCAACTTCCTCTGTCTCTGGTCTTCCTCTACGCCTCCAGCTCTAACTTCAGCCACATCCTCCATATGTTCACTGTCCCTCCTCTGTTCACGTCCAAACCATCTCAGTCTGGACACTTTGTCTCCACACATGAGCTGTCCCCCTGTCCCTGTGTCCCTCTGATGGACTCATGATCCAATCCTGTCCTCGCCATGTGTTGCATTATAAACATTTTAAACCTCTCTGTCTTTCCCTTCTCTAACCTTCTGTCTCTGTCTCTTGTTGTCTAACCTGGTGTCTCTGTCTCTTGTTGTCTCACCTGCTGTCTCTGTCTCTTGTTGTCTAACCTGGTGTCTCTTGTTGCAGACGTCGCCTCCTCCGATCAGAGAGCCTCCGGTCACCAGGCCGTATGAACCGTCCGCCGACAGAGGAACTGGTGAGAAGGAAACATTATTCCAAATGAAACACATGCATTCTCAGCATCATATGAGTGTTTTGTCTTTTATGCTTTCTGAAGCCCTCCAATCCATAGATATACTGTACATATTTAGGACTTTCTATATTATAATACAGATGACAGATACAGATTGCACTTTACTACCCTTTGCTCAGGCTCATGTCCGTGCTTCATGTGACTGTCTCAGTTTGGGCTCTTACTCTGCAGTTCATAGGAAACATCCAAAATCTCTTTATCTCAGCCTGAAGAAAAATATTGTTGTCATTTCTCTGGAACAGAAGCTCGTAGAACAAACTCTCCCCAAGCTCTACCTGCACAGAGTCTGACTGAGATGGACTCAACTCATCTTTAACTCTTCTCTGTCACATTCTGACACTTTGGTTTGGTTTTAATAAGCTTTACTAAAACTAATGGCTACATTACAACAGCCTTTTAGGGCCACATCTAAAAAAAAATAAATAAATACGGCCGCTACGAGAATAAAGAGATTAAAAACTGAAATATTTCAAGAATAATAGTTTTAAAAAGTTGTTTTAAAGTCTTTATACCAATGATAATAGTGATCGGCCTAAAGGAAGCCTAAATCAAAGTATAACTTCACAAAATGCTCCAAATTTCCCAGAGAACGCAGCACAGACAGCTTTTCTCTAAATATTTCAACTTTATTCTCATAAAATTACAACTTTAATGATATTTATTGATATTGATTGATTAATAATTGATATTAAGACTTTATTTTTGTGTTGCCAAATTTTTTTATTTTTTCAATGTGGCCCTAAAACGCCATCTTAATATATTATATTAATGTCTTTCATAAAATTACGGAAATCTGCAGTTTTTATCAGCCATCAGCTGCTCTGATTTTTTTTTAAATTGTTATCGGCCACAGAAAAATCCACACTGGTCAACCTCTAACTCTCAAATTCATTCACTCTGGGACAGTTGTCTCCAGTTGTCCTGTACATGCGTGAGTCTGGACAAATGTGGGAGGAAGAGGAGACAGTTTTTAATTTTCAGTCCTGTGCAGTTCTGTAGTTTAGAGCTTTTCTTCCGTCTGTCACAGTTTCGTACCCCTCTCTGTCAGGTTTTATCTGAAAGGGGGTCAGTGTCAGGAAGTTCATGCATTTTTGAGCCAGTTTCAACTTGTCCCACCTGCGTTTGTGGATGCACGGGTCCCTCTAGTGGACAGTGTGGGCAGTGTCATGCTGTCTGTAGGCTGAGGCTGTATAAACTTTAATGTTGTTTTCTTTAAGTTATTTTTTTAGATGCATAGGTTTATTGGGAGTTAAAAAAAATAAAAATGCGTCTGTCTCTTATTCTGTAAATGGAAGTTATAGAGAAAGCATTTTTTAATTGGAGGACCTCTTTCATGACTTATGGCTTCCAAATGTATCACAAAACTCTCATTTTAGGGCAGATATGTCAGCAGAAATTAGTATTTATTAAGTTTTCTGATTAAACAGAGCAGAATGCCTGTTCATTAAAAATTGCTCTCTTAATCTTTAAATGGCATAGAATACTTTTGTGATTTGACAAATGCCATTTTTAGATCTGTTATGGGACACTCAGGACCCAAAGGAATGTGATAATAATAATATTCTCCAAAGCTGGACCTGAATGTTTTACTTTGGCTCCTTCTTGTGGCCAGAGATCGAGTTACATGTTGGATCAAGCTCACGGGTTTGATGGACTCATTACACAATAAACAACAATAAAACCATCAGTAAACACAGCCAAGTGGATTTTTTCTCACTTATTCCATGGTCAAAAGGATTAAATTGTATTAATTCAGGTCAGGTCACATTATCACAGATGGGCTGTAACACTTTCTCACAACATTCAGCCGATCAAAAGCCCTACTGCCCTGTTGGTGTTTTTGTTTTTGTTTTTTTATTTTTTCAACATTTTTGCATAAAGTCTGTAACAGTGGTTCTCAAACTGTGGTGCAGGTACCACTGGTGGTGCACATCCTTCTTCAAGAGTCCTTAGCAGCTTAAGTCCTAATTTAGAGCCAGTTTTATTGCTGGTGTAGTCCGCGTTTAGTCCTGATTTAGTACTAATTTAGTCTTAGTTTAGTCCTGGATTTGCCCTGGTTTAGTCCATGTTTAGACCTGGTTTAGTCCTGGTTTAGTCCATGTTTAGACCTGGTTTAGTCCTGGTTTAGTCCATGTTTAGACCTGTTTTAGACCTGGTTTTGTCCTCAATCCTCAATACAAACTTTATTTGTACAGCGCCTTACAACAGCAGCAGCTGAACCAAAGTGCTTTCCAAAGTGCAATAATAAAAGGATGAAAACAACTAAAAACAAGTTTACTATAACAGTTTAAAACAAAAGTAAAACATTTTCAAAATAAAATATAGTAATACAAGTGAAACAATGCGGTTAGTTAACAGATAAGCTTAGCTTTGAACAAAGGCAGATGTAATGGTCCGTAACTCAAGCGGCAAAGTGTTCCAAACTCTTGGACCAGCTAAAGCGAACGAATGGTCGCACCATGGTTTACTTTTGGTCCTGGTGACCTCCAGCAGGTGTTGGCCTGCAGAACACAGAGCTCTGCAGAACACAAAGCTCTGCTGGTGTGCAATTAACAGTTCACATAAATAGGAAGGTGCAATTCCATGACTGGCTTTTAAAACAAACATTAAAAGTTTAAAATCCACTCTGAAGTGTACTGGGAGCCAGTGGAGGGAGCACAGAACAGGAGTAATGTGACTGTGTCGGTGAGTGTTTGTCAGAAGCTGAGCATCAGCATTTTGCAGCAGTCGCAGCCGGTTGAGTGTGCACTGGTTCACACCAATATAAAGATGTGCGAACTAATAAAAGCATGCATAACCTTTTTTAGGTGTGGTGTGACTTTGGCCAAAAGATAGAGCTGGAAAAAACTGGCTTTAACAACACTGTCAGTTTGCTTGTCAAGTTTCAGACAGCTGTCAAGCTTAACGCCCAGGTTTTTTACAACAGGTTTAGAGGAGGAACCAAGATCAGGCACAACATCTTCAAACAATTTAGAACCAAATAAAATACATTCAGTTTTGCTTTCATTCAGATGAAGAAAATTGTATGAAAGCCAATTCTTAATGTCTGTCAAGGCATTTTGAACAATGGCTAAAAAGACTTGAAGGTCATCTGCATTGAAGTGAAAGAAAAGGTTGTGTTTGAATGTGACTGAGCGCAGAGGCAGTATATAAAAAGAAAACAGCAAAGGCCCAAGGATGGAGCCCTGTGGCACACCAGTGATTAGGGGGACAGTAGAGGATGAAAGGTCATTAATCATCACCCTGAAGCTCCTATCAGTCAAATAAGACTCAAACCACTGCAGGACAGTCCCACGCAGACCAACCTGCTGGGACAAACGTGCACTGAGGACTGAGTGGTCCACAGAATCAGAAACTGCTGGGAGATCCAGGTTGTGTTTTTTCAGTAGTGGCCTAACAACAGCGTGTGTAAAGGCAGCTGGGACCATTCCAAACCTGAGGCAACTGTTAATAAAGGAGAGGAGGCATGGCCCAGCAGTATTAAAAGCCTCCTTGAGTGCCTTTGCAGGTACAGTGACCAAGGGACAGTAACTGGGATTAATGCTCTTTGCCACCTCAGTAAGAAGTGATAGAGACACCTGCTCAAAACTTTCAAGAACAGCAGAAGGTGCAGGAGCAGTGTACAGTTCAACACAAACATTTTTATTGTTCTCAATGTGCTGCCTCACAGATGCCACCTTATTTGTGAAAAACTGAAGGAAATTTTCACAGGTAGAAATTGAAACATTAGACAGAACAGTGGGAGGGTTTATCACAGAGTTAATTGTGCTGAACAACACTCTAGGATGACTGCAGCTGTTAGTGATTATATCAGACAAATATTGAGACTTGGCCTCTTTCACAGTCCTTCAAACTGTCTGTTAAAATTCCCAGAGACACATGCAGTCTGTCCTTTTTCCCCCTGCGCTCAGCCTGTCTGCAGCGCTTCCTGATGCCACGGGTGCTGTCAGTGAGCCAGGGCTCAGGTTTGGGTTTGGTGGATTTACACTTAAAAGATGCAACAGTGTCCAGAATCCCAGAGCAGGTGGACTGAAAAGGGGTGATGAAGTCGTCTGGGCACAGAGGAGCGGCGAGTGTGGAGTGTAGGTGAGAGTCCAGGAAGGCAGATGCTGTTCTCTGGCTGTAGAGGAGGTGATGGTGCGGCGTGAAAGGCTTGGCTGTGGGACGAGGAGCTGTGTATTCAAACAGGACAGGGAAGTGATCCGAGAGACAAGTATCAGCTGTTTTCCTGAGAGCCAGGGAGAGCCCATGGGAAATGACCAGATCTAAGGTGTGACCCAGGTGATGTGTGGGACATTCACTGACTGAGTGAGATTAAAAGAGTCCAGAAGGCATCTGAAATCGTTAGCCAGTTGCTTTGATATACAACAGACATGGATATTAAAGTCCCCACAGAGTAGCTCATTATCATATTTAGGCATAATGTCCAATAAAAAGAGAGAAGTTCAGAGAATTCAGCTATAAAATCCTTATTATATTTAGGGGCGCGATAGATTGCAGCACACAGCAAAGGAGAGGGAAAGTCAATTATAAATACACTCAAGGAAAAAAGAAATGCACCACTGCTTTTTTAGCACATTTTTTTTTTTGTTACTTATTTTTGATGTAAATATTCCATGTGCACATCAACCATATACCCGTCCCTGATATTCAGACCCAATTAATCAATGCTTATGACAGTTTCAATAACAATAACATCACCAAACAATAAAGCATCACAGTAAACAAAAACACAGGTATCTGATTCCATTGTCAATAATTAACATGACCACCATTCGCCGCAAGGACACTAGATATTCTTCTCCTCATTGATGGGCAGTACTGTCGGAGCTGATTCGCTCGGTCCTGTGCAGCAGTTGTGACATGTGGTCGACCAGATCTGGGACGGTCATTGGAGGATCCAGTGGTGTGGAAACGCTCAGCGAGGCGTACAACAGTAGAGTGATGGACTCCAAACTCCTGGCTACAGCCGTGTGCTCCTTCAGCTTGAAGCAGGCCAATGGCTGCCAATCTCTCTCTGGTTGCAGGAGTCGTGGCATTGTGAACAAATGTGCTTTTTTTTTCCATTTTGATGTTTTTTTATAGGGAATGGTTGTGCACAATTGAGGACAGGTCCAATTCATCTCTGAGTTTTACTCATGACCCAGACATAGGTGATTAATACAAAAATACAGTTGTTATTGCTCATCAAAATCAATCAACCAGAACCAGGAAAACAGTCATTTCATTTTGACTCAGAATAGTACTAAACTCATTGTAGTCTGTAATTTTTCACTGGCTGTAATATTTTTTGACAAATTGAGAAAATGAAAATGGTGCGTTTGTAATTCAAAAGTAGAATAGCCATGGACTGAGATTAAGTGGCAGCTGAAGCTATGTTTAAACACTGTGGCTAAACCTCCACCACAACCGAAAACTTCCAGGGCACTGAAGAAGGAACAGCCAGGAGGAGCTCAGTGAACTGTGCTCTCCTGGTTTCAGCCAGGTCTCAGTCAATAAAAGAAAGTCCAGGTTGTATGCAGTAATAAAAGCATTCAATATAAAAGTTTTATTTAAAATGGATCTAGTATTAACAGTGCAGATTGTACAGTGGCTGGTTAGATTGAGCAGGGCGCAGGTTTAAATGTGTGATGCCTCTGTACAGAGGCCGTCCTTGGGGCTCTGGCACAGATTATAGTCCTCATGGGAAGCGTTTGTGGTGTGTCAGGCACAGGGGGTGCTACAGAGGCAGTTGTGTGTTGTGGTTTCTGGCGATGATGGAGCATGTGCTGAGGAGGTGTGTGCTGTAAACAGTCTGCACAGTGTGTTGCACATTAGTCCTGGTTTAGTCCATGTTTAGACCTGGTTTAGCCCTGGTTTAGTCCTGGTTTGGTACATGTTTAGACCTGGTTTACTCCTGGTTTAGTCCATGTTTAGACCTGGTTTAGACCTGGTTTACTCCTGGTTTAGTCCATGTTTAGACCTGGTTTACTCCTGGTTTAGTCCATGTTTAGACCTGGTTTAGTCCATGTTTAGACCTGGTTTGGTACATGTTTAGCCCTGGTTTAGTCCTGGTTTGGTCCATGTTTAGACCTGGTTTAGTCCTGGTTTGGTACATGTTTAGACCTGGTTTAGTCCTGGTTTAGTCCATGTTTAGACCAGGTTTAGTCCATGTTTAAACCTGGTTTAGTCCTGGTTTAGTCCATGTTTAGACCAGGTTTAGTCCATGTTTAAACCTGGTTTAGTCCTGGTTTAGTCCATGTTTAGACCTGGTTTAGTCCATGTTTAGACCTGGTTTAGTCCTGGTTTAGTCCATGTTTAGACCTGGTTTAGCCCTGGTTTAGTCCATGTTTAGACCTGGTTTAGTCCATGTTTAGACCTGGTTTAGTCCTGGTTTAGTCCATGTTTAGACCTGGTTTAGCCCTGGTTTAGTCCATGTTTAGACCTGGTTTAGTCCTGGTTTAGTCCATGTTTACTCCTGGTTTAGACCATGTTTAGACCTGGTTTAGTCCTGGTTTAGTCCATGTTTAGACCTGGTTTAGTCCATGTTTAGTTCTGGTTTAGACCTGGTTTAATCCTGGTTTAGTCCATGTTTAGACCTGGTTTAGTCCATGTTTAGACCTGGTTTAGTCCATGTTTAGTCCTGGTTTAGTCCATGCTTAGACCTGGTTTAGTCCATGTTTAGTTCTGGTTTAGACCTGGTTTAATCCTGGTTTAGTCCATGTTTAGACCTGGTTTAGTCCATGTTTAGACCTGGTTTAGTCCTGGTTTAGTCCATGTTTAGACCAGGTTTAGTCCATGTTTAAACCTGGTTTAGTCCTGGTTTAGTCCATGTTTAGACCTGGTTTAGTCCATGTTTAGACCTGGTTTAGCCCTGGTTTAGTCCTGGTTTGGTACATGTTTAGACCTGGTTTAGTCCTGGTTTAGTCCATGTTTAGACCTGGTTTAGTCCTGGTTTAGTCCATGTTTAGACCTGGTTTAGTCCATGTTTAGACCTGGTTTAGTCCTGGTTTAGTCCATGTTTAGACCTGGTTTAGCCCTGGTTTAGTCCATGTTTAGACCTGGTTTAGTCCATGTTTAGACCTGGTTTAGTCCTGGTTTAGTCCATGTTTAGACCTGGTTTAGCCCTGGTTTAGTCCATGTTTAGACCTGGTTTAGTCCTGGTTTAGTCCATGTTTACTCCTGGTTTAGACCATGTTTAGACCTGGTTTAGTCCTGGTTTAGTCCATGTTTAGACCTGGTTTAGTCCATGTTTAGTTCTGGTTTAGACCTGGTTTAATCCTGGTTTAGTCCATGTTTAGACCTGGTTTAGTCCATGTTTAGACCTGTTTAGGCCATGTTTAGTCCTGGTTTAGTCCATGCTTAGACCTGGTTTAATCCTGGTTTAGTCCATGTTTAGACCTGGTTTAGTCCATGTTTAGACCTGGTTTAGTCCATGTTTAGTCCTGGTTTAGTCCATGCTTAGACCTGGTTTAATCCTGGTTTAGTCCATGTTTAGACCTGGTTTAGTCCATGTTTAGTTCTGGTTTAGACCTGGTTTAATCCTGGTTTAGTCCATGTTTAGTTCTGGTTTAGACCTGGTTTAATCCTGGTTTAGTCCATGTTTAGACCTGGTTTAGTCCATGTTTAGACCTGGTTTAGTCCATGTTTAGTCCTGGTTTAGTCCATGCTTAGACCTGGTTTAATCCTGGTTTAGTCCATGTTTAGACCTGGTTTAGTCCATGTTTAGTTCCTGTTTTGTCCATCATTAGTGTTGCTTTTTCTCTTAATCTCTGTTTTATCCCTCGGTTTACATCTACATTAGTCCAGATTTAGTCTCATTTTAGTCCATTAAAGCTGGTTCTTTCCTGAGCTGGTCCTTGGTGAACAGTTTGAGAACCACTGCTCCAGATACAACACTCTATAAAAAAATTAAAAGTTGAATAGTAAGTTAAATAAAGTTATGTATTGAATTAAATATAAAATAACCAATAAGTCATGTGTCTCTCTGTTAAAGCTTCTGTTTCTGTTCAGTTCCAGCTCGACAGTCGTGTCTTTAACCTCAGACATAAATCTATTGTATAGATTCATATATAACTGTGTTCTCCTCTCAGCGGTGTCAGAGAGTCGACAGCTGACTTTAGTCGAGTCCCGGCCCGGGCTTCCCGGAGCCCCAGGTGAGTCCAGGGAGAATCCGGACTTCAGGTTTTCATTTCTCTGTGCTGCCGTCTGCTTATGGGCCGGACCTGTGCATGGCTCTGTGTGCTCTGGACCAACCAGACTCACACTGCACTTCGCTTCAGGAGATGCTCGTGTGACGCTTGTCCCGTTGTTAGAGGTCCCAGCATCCTGCTTCCTAATGGGACAGTGGGACGTTTAAGTTTGGACAAATATGTGGACCTCAGTTCCCAGCTCACGATTTCATGCTGAAAGGTCACTGCTGTTGATGTAGAAATGTTCCATGTCGTCGCAAATACCACCCCCTGTTGGACAACTTCTGTATTATTTTTGGAAATGAGTTAACAATTTAATTTTAGTTTTTTATTTTTAGACAGTATGATATTATTTTTTGTTTGTTTTTTGATATAACAATTTAATAACAATAAAAAAAAATATTTTTGGACAACATGATTTTTTTTTTTTAGACATAACAATTTATTAACAATTTAATAACAATTACATTTTAATTTTTAGACAACATGATATGACTTTTTTTGTTTTTAGATATAACAATTTAATAACAATTATTTTTTTATTTTTTAGACGTTGGACGTTAATGATGTTTTTTTTATTTTATTTAACAATTTCATTATTATTTTTAGGCAACATGATATGACTTTTTTCTTTAGACATAATTTAATAACACTTTAATAACATTTTTTTTTTTTTACAACATGATGTAACAGTGTAATTTTAAACCAGTTTTGACCTTAGTCAGTTTGTTTTATTTTGTGTACACAAAGGCTGTGTCCAAACGTCACCCCTGGCCCCTAACCCCTCAATCACTATATAGTCCAGCACTCTATAGCAGACTATAGTGCACTCATTTTGTGAATAATTCAGACAGTCGCACACTATTTTTAACTCACCGGTGATCACTGTGACTCTGGTGTCTGTGTAGTAAAAAAAAAGTTCTGCGAAACTCCGCTGATAATGTTCTTCTGTGATAAAGCCCTACCAGACTCACTTGGTGTTTTAGTTATTTATAGATAAATAATAGTCATATGTGTGATATTTAACATGAATTATCACTATAATGAATAAAACAGGACTGGATTATTGCAGCTCTGTGCCTTACATGGGGAGGCTGAATGCTGGCTAAGCTAACGTTAGCAATTTTGCACTGCGGTTTATTTGAGAGCTTTTTATTTCTGATTACGACATGACTAGAAGTAAAAAAAAGTGTTTCTAACTGGTTTCATTCAGACAGTGTTGTGTACAGTTCAAAGTCCTGTCGCAGTCCCGCTGTTCTCCTCCGAAACTCGCAAAGCATTCTGGTCTATACTGACCGTCTAGTGACCATCGCTGTCCACTACTTTTCAAAATGCATTGTGGGTAATTTTGAGTGCACTATTTTTTATCCATTAGACATTTGGACACTACTACAAAATGGCGTGACCACTACAGAGTGCACTATAGAGGGATTAGGGAGGACATTCGGACACAGCCAAAGTGATAGTGCAGAGTCCTAATCCCTGCATGAGAGGCTGAACTCTGCTGAACAAAGCTCTGCTGCTGCTGCTGCTGCTGCTGGGACACAAAAGCCTGTTATTGTTGGCCTTTAATCATTGTGAGGTTGTTGTTCACAGATGTTAACGACTCTGTGACTGTTCCAGGACCAGAGGGACCCAGAGGAGAGAAAGGTGACAGAGGAGACCGAGGGGAGAAGGGCGAGAGAGGACCCCAAGGACCGAAGGGAGACGGCGGGTCAGGGAGCTCCAGAGGAGGGGCGCGAGGGGAGAAGGTAACGGGACAGTTTAAAATGTTGGATATGAGCTGTGGTTTAGGAGTGCAGCCAAAGTTTTATGAGACCAAGACTAGTAAATACTCACAGAGGAGTCAGGGTTCTGCTATATTCTTGTGTTTGGATCATTTTTGCACCACATTTTCTTCAAATGTACTATGAATATAAACCAATATAAACCAAAACAGCAGCAGCATCGCGTCAGCTGTGTATAAATTGTTTTCTGTTTATCCAGTGTGACAAATTACACCGGAGATGACTCGGCTTCAAGAAGTTAGTTCTGAGGGGAAAATACTGTATAATCTAAATACGACACCAAGCAGCAATTTTACTCTCCTGGCCCACCAGCCCCTCCCACTTTCCCTTCAAAAGCAGAGTTCTCCACTCAGGGTGAAGCGTTTCTCTACTGACCTATCATAATCGTTTATCTGCAGCTCTGCGTCTTACTCATACAGCAGCAGAGTGAATGTAATAACTTCTCTCTGATTAACAGTGTTTAGGTCTTTCCTTCGTCTCCTGTTGGTTCTGCTGAAGTCCTCGTTGTTGTTCAGTCCTCTGTGGGATTTTTGTCTTCGTCCTGTTTCCATTTTAACAACAGTAAAGTCCCTGCTGACGTCCCACGTAACCACCACATTCAAACAAACCCACTTTTTCTTCCTCAAGTCTTTGTACAACTGGCTTCTGCTGCTGTCCACGTTCACAAATAAGGACAGAGCTGCTCACAATACACAGGATTCTGGAGTTCTATAGAGAAACCGGCAACAATCCACCATGTTTGTTTAGGATATAGGTCAGAGGTGCACTGCTTATGTTCCTACCCTTTGTTTCTCTGATTGGTTACTCTGCCTGTGACTGTTCTGCCCATAGAAGCTAAATTTAAGTGAAAAGACTAGACTCATTTCTTTGTATAGAATAGGAAAAGAGTTTGTCTGGCTGGCTACCATTTTACAAGTACAACAAGTAGATTGACACAAACAGCAGAGACTTTTAAACAGATGAGCATAAACCAGCTGCTGCCATGTTCCTGCATTCTTGTGTAAATTCTGGTGTAAATTCTGGGGTTTTCTTAATCTCTGTATCTTGGTCCTCAGTGCACCGACTTGGTTTAGGGAATCTTGAGAACACCTCAAGACTCAAGGTTACTCTTCAATTTTTGCAATCTATCCCTTCCTGCTTTCACTGTGTTAAAAAGTACCGCTGGACAATACTAAATTATTACATCAAGCTGAAGTTTATTTCTGACCTTAAACTTGTATCTCTAAACACGCTGTGAGAGCTTTGCCAGTCGGTTTATTATTCTTTCATTTTGATTGTTTATGTTTTTTGTGCTGTTTCTGTGTGGAGCAGACCTAACCAGTACAGGAACAGCTCCTTTCTCTGTGTTAGAGGAAGTCAATAATCCATTGTTTAAAAGTGGTTTGGACCAAACAAAGATTTTTTGCACAATGCTTTTTTGTGATTTAACTTTGGGGGGGCGTTATGATCTAAATACTGATATTGTTGATAACAACAGTTAGTATCAGTATCAGATAGATACTAGTGTGATGAGATCAATTCTTTTGGAAGAATTTTTTCTTTTATGCAGTTTTATGTTAATAAAATATATTTTTATTTGCCTAACTCTGCGTAACCTCTGATCTGGGTTTGAACATGAACTTGACAGTGGAAAGCTACAATGACAAACTCATTTGGTGGTCAGGAAATGTATTCAGATTGAAAATATGAGACACACTGTTAGTTCCTATAAATATGTCCAAGTGATCAGCGATACTGGCTCGGTGTTTACTTGGTATTGGATCAATAAAAAAATGTGTAGTTTCACACACTCCTAGATTTAACATCTATCTCAGACAGTTAGGTTATTGGTGCATTTGAAGTGACAAGTTTTCTTCCAATCACAAGAAATATCTGGGTTAATGAAGCGGCTGTAGCTCATGTGTATGACCCTGGAATGTTTGTGTTTATTTTCAGGGAGAACCAGGAGAGAAGGGAACCAAGGTAAGATAAGAATATGGCTTCTTCATTTAGATTTTATGGCTCATAAATGTTTCATGAAAACTGATAAGATCACATTTTGACTAAATCAAGTCCCTTTGTGTTCAAGACCTAACCCTGTTTAGCTGGACCCAGACTCAGTAGCTCAGTTAAATGTTCTAAATAAGCTAATAGCTTGACTATACTGTGCATTTAAATCCCACTGATTTACTCTGGTCTGTCTCCTCAGGGCAGTGCAGGTTTTGGGTACCAGGGCTCGAAGGGAGAGCCCGGTCCTGCTGGCCCCCCTGGACCTCCAGGACCTCCAGGACCAGGTGCTGAGTTCTCCAGGAACAGTGATGGGACTGTAGTGTCCACTGTCCCGGGACCAAGAGGGCCTCCAGGATCTCCAGGACCCAAGGGAGAACCAGGAACCGACGGAGAACCGGTCAGTATCCTTAGTGTCGATATGTTTTCAACGATGGTCTGAAAAAATATCAATTGTTTTTTTTTTTTGTCTCTTCTGTAGGGTGATCCTGGTGAAGATGGGAAAACTGTAAGTAGTTTGCTTGATCACACTCATGATGTGTAATGATGTGATACAACTCGATCTTGTCTCAATTACAGGGCCCTGAAGGACCTCCAGGTTTCCCAGGAACCCCAGGAGACACCGGACCCAAAGGAGAGAAGGTTGGCTAACGACCTTACTATAGCTGTCTAGTCGAGTTTATCAAGATGATAGCGTCAGGACGATTGACGAATTTTAGCCTGGCCAGCCAGACCCTTCTATTGTCTTTTCAAAAGGAGAAGAGACTGTTTCCTCAGCCATAGTAAGGTGCTTTCAATTAACTCACTTGATATCAACCAGTCACAGCTGTTTATCTGCAGCCTGTCTTACAAGATCGAAGGATAATCTCCTCTCAGAAATAACCAAGATGGCTGTGGCTTATACTGAGCTAATGTAATAACTTCTCTCTGATTAACGGCGTTTAGGTCTTTCCTTTGTCACCTGTTGGTTCTGCTGAAGTCCTCTTTGTTCCTTTGTGGGATTTTTGTCTTCGTCCTGTTTCTATTTTAACAACAGTAAAATCCCTCTGACGTCCCACGTAACCACCACATTCAAACAAACCCACTTTTTCTTTCACAAGTCTTTGTACAACTGGCTTCTGCTGCTGTCCCTGTTCACAAATAAGGACAGAGCTGCTCATGATACACAGGATTCTGCTGTTTTATAGAGGAACCAACTAGGATGTTTTGCCTCACAGTTGTTTTAATTCCAGGGAGATCATGGAGAGGGTCAGCCCGGACCCAGAGGACCACCAGGACCTCCAGGACCCCCGGGACCTGGACTCAGATCGGTCAGTGGATTAACAGCCGCTCACTCAACAGAGAATGGTCCATTTAAGTTGTTTTTTCTTAATGTTGAATTACCTCTGAGTGTCACTGGATAGACAGACAGCCAATCAGAATTCAGGGCGGCACCATACATGCACAGAATCAGAGAAGCAATGACATACAATATAACTGAGTGAATTTCTGTGTTTCAGACATTTGTGGACATGGAGGGCTCTGGTTTTCCCGACCTGGAGAATTTCAGGGTGAGAACTCTTGAATCCTAACTCTCTTTTGGATATTTCTAGTTGAATCTCTGTGCTCTCAAAATTATATATTTTTTTCCATAACTTTTTCGGCAGGGCCTCCCTGGACTCCCAGGCCCCCCCGGTCCCCCTGGTCCTCCTGGTCCCCCCAGCTCCGGCACTGCTCTGAGCTCTGGGGCATTTGGACCACCGGGCAGAGATGGAGCACCTGGTCAGCCTGTGAGTATCTGCTCATCTGTGAATACACTAATATAAGATACTAATCTAACCCAATGACATGAACCATAACCAAATCTGTGACCCAGGGACTGCCCGGTCTGCCGGGTCCTGACGGCCTCCCGGGAGCTGCAGGACCAAAGGGAGAGAAGGTAATGAACGAGGGATTATTCTAACAAGACTAAGTTAACTTAATCTGGAAGTACTTACCACAAAATTTTCTTTTCGAAGCACAGATGCAGCAATAGTTAATGGAGAAATCTGTTTAGAGTCTATACTTACTACAGATTCAAAAGCTTCTCATAATAATTGAATGGGAAAGTGTTCTAAATGATTGGCTTACTCTATAAATCATATCATATTTTATTTATTTATTTGAGCTTTATTTAACTAGGAAAGTCCCACTGAGATTCAGAATCTCTTTTACAGTGGAGTCCTGGCCCCATGGGGGATCTATTGTACATGTTTTTTAGTGGTAGTGGTATCATATGGGAATGACTGAGCCCTCAGGGTAAAGGGTGAAACATCTTCTAAAAAACAAACCTTGTCTTTGCCAGATGATGACCTTCATGTTTAACCTTTTTTGTGGAAGACTGAGAACCTACACAGTCACACTGTGCCATATGCTTTTTAGGACTTAAAAGAATTTGTTACTACATTATTGTGTTTTTGTTAAATTTCCATACCAAAGTTACTGCTCTTTGGCATAGCATATTTGTACATAACAAATATCTTATTTGGTAATAGGTTATTTTTGTTAATTGCAAGAATGTACAAAAGTTAAAGTTTTAATTCTTCCAAGACTATATACCAGTGGTGTCCAAACTATGGCTCAGGGGCAAAATGTGGCCTGTGGAGCATTTTTCATTAGCCCTCGAGCTTCATTTTTAACTGGCCCAAACTGTCACAGGTAAAACAGATTAATGTTTGTGTCAGCTGGACCTGACATTGAAAAGAAAAATGGAAATGTGTGGTTGGTGGAATTAAAATAGCTTTATTTATGTGCCAGTTCCAAGCCCAGATAAATGAGGGTTTGTGGAAGGGCATCCAGAGTAAAACCTATGCCAAAGACATCGTGGAGACCCCTGGAGTAGCTGAGAGGGACTTTCTTCTACGATGAAAAATATGATGGTGAAATATTTTCCAGTGTGTGGCCCTCAATGAAAAAACTTTGGACATCATTGATTTATACTAGGGCTGCACGGTATGGAGAAAACGTGATATTCGATAACTATGTTGAAAATGGCGATAACGATATTATTGCGATATTTGAAAATAGAGCCTATATTTCAAACATAGTAAGTTAAATTCTCTACATTTCACAAAAATGTAAGTTCCTGTATTTACAAGTCAAAACAGCGACAAAATCAAAACTTAACACAGACTAAACCAGGAATAAAACAAGGCTAAGCTGTGACTAAATTCATTAAATTACCACTAAAACTGGACTTTTTAAACATTTTTATTTAGTCACAACACATGTTCTTTTAAGGCTCTGGTGGAAAATGATTCTTCAGTGTAAATCTCTGTCAGATGGAAGACCACAGTGTTATTTAAAAATATTTACATTATTGCGATACGGATATTGCATTTGCTGATAATGCAATAATGATAATTTTGCGATATATTGTGCAGCACTACTTTATACTGAAGGAAGCCTCCAATCCGCTCTGGACATTTGGAATAATGTAAAGCCTGACTGAATTTCACCTGGATGATGTAAAATGTATAGAATACTCATGAATCTCTTTTTCTTCAGGGAGACTCTGGAAACCTTGGTCTTCCAGGAGCAGCTGGACCAAAGGTGGGTCTCAGAAACTTCTTAACAGTATTTTTTCTTTTGCATTGTAATGTACAGTGATCTGTGATTACTGAAATAATCACAGTGTTGGGCAATAAGGATCCAAATTAGTCAAGCCGTTTTAAAAACTGCTGGAATAGTTCACTTGTCTCAGGAGCCTATAAGCAACTGTTTCATTTTTTCCTTCCTACAGCCAGACTCCTTTGTCTCTTTTCTGTCAAACTTCTTGTCTCGGTCTATGTCCTCCTCTTCTTCTAGTCCTCTCCAGGTAACAGTCTGGAGTCTGGAGTGCTGTCTAACTCAAGACTAAAGCTTGCATGGACCTTGTGTTTTTGGACCTCTTACTAATGTTCTGAATCAGTTTGATCTACCCACTGAAAGATCTCTACACAATAACAGCTGCATGAATGTGTGACCTGCAGATTTGATTTGATTAACCATATCTTATACAAACATGTTAAAACCTTTGCATCTGCACCTTCTCATCTTTTATTTTAAACAAATGAAGGACGGAAGAGCGTTAGATACGCTTTCCGTTATGGAAGGAGTTGTTCTGTTCATCTTCTGCGTTCATTCTGTCGTATGTTGGTCTGTTTTCTCAAAGCTTGCGGATACAGACAGAGCAATACATATGTTGACCACGAGGGGTCACTAGAGAGCACAGTCACAGCATAAGAAATGGTTGAACCTTTTAAGGAGTGGCTAGGTCAAGTTGGTTGTGGTTTAGTCAAAGACTGAACAGACCAACACTATTTTCGCCGCATTTTCTTGACTCTTTTTCAATAAATGTTGTTCCAGCGCCGCCACATTTGTTATTGTTGTTGTTTTTTTCTGTCTTGGTAAAATCTTTGACTGTCACTAATTGGCCCCTACTGATTATTTATCATAACACAGATATTAACAAAGAAAACAGTTGAAAGTATAAATGCCATGGCGATAACAACTTATATATAAAAAAAAAAAAAAAAATTGTCCTCTCGCCCTCCGTGGGCGGTTTCATCCATCCAAGCTCGGGTCCTCTACCAGAGGCCTGGGAGCTTGAGGGTTCTGCGCAGTATCTTTGCTGTTCCTAGGACTGCGCTCTTCTGGACTGAGATGTCTGATGTTTTTCCTGGGATCTGCTGTAGCCACTCTTCCAGTTTGGGGGTTACTGCCCCGAGTGCTCCGATGACCACGGGCACCACTGTTGCCTTCACTTTCCAGGCCTTCTCAAGTTCTTCTTTGAGGCCTTGGTACTTCTCCAGTTTCTCGTGTTCCTTTTTCCTGATGTTACAATCGCTTGGTATTGCGATGTCAACCACAACGGCTTTCCTCTGCTGTTTGTCCATCACCACAATGTCCGGTTGGTTTGCCACTACCATTTTGTCTGTCTGGATCTGGAAGTCCCACAGGATCTTAGCTCGGTCATTCTCTATCACCTTTGGAGGTGTTTCCCATCTTGACCTCGGGACTTCCAGTCTGTACTCTGCACAGATGTTCCTGTACACTATACCAGCCACTTGGTTATGACGCTCCATGTATGCTTTCCCTGCCAGCATCTTACAGCCTGCAGTTATGTGTTGGATTGTCTCAGGGGCCTCGTTGCACAGTCTGCACCTGGGGTCTTGTCTTGTATGGTAGATCTTGGCCTCTATTGCTCTGGTGCTCAAGGCCTGCTCCTGTGCAGCCATGATCAGTGCCTCTGTGCTGTCCTTCAGTCCAGCCCTTTCTAGCCATTGGTAGGATTTCTCGATGTCAGCCACTTCAGTTATCTGTCGATGGTACATCCCATGTAGGGGCTTTTCCTCCCATGATGGTTCCTCCAGCACCTCGTCCTCTGTTTTCCACTGCCTGAGACATTCACTGAGAACTTCATCTATTGAGGCCATCTTCCTGATGTATTCAAGGATCTTGGATGTTTCATCCTGGACAGTGGTTCTGACACTCACCAGTCCTCTGCCTCCTTCCTTGCGCTTAGTGTACAGTCTCAGGGTGCTGGATTTGGGGTGGAACCCTCCATGCATGGTTAGGAGCTTTCGTGTTTTCACATCTGTGGTCTGAATCTCTTCCTTTGGCCAGCTTATTATTCCCGCAGGGTATCTGATGACTGGCAGGGCATAGCTGTTGATTGCCCGGACTTTGTTCTTGCCATTGAGCTGACTCCTTAGGACTTGCCTTACTCGTTGGAGGTATTTGGCTGTGGCTGCTTTTCTTGTGGCCTGGTCCAGGTTGCCATTTGCTTGTTGGATTCCAAGGTACTTGTAGCTGTCCTCAATGTCTGCTATTCTGCCGTCTGGGAGTGGGACCCCTACTGTATGGACTACCTTCCCTCTCTTTGTCACCATCCGCCCACACTTCTCAAGTCCGAATGACATTCCGATGTCATTGCTGTAGATCCTGGTTGTGTGGATCAGTGAGTCAATGTCTCTCTCGCTCTTGGCGTACAGCTTGATATCATCCATGTAGAGGAGGTGACTGATGGTGGCCCCGTTCCTGAGTCGGTACCCATAGCCAGTCTTGGTGATTATCTGGCTGAGGGGGTTCAGACCTATGCAGAACAGCAGCTGGGGACAGAGCATCTCCTTGGTATATCCCACATTTGATGGACACTTGTGCAATTGGCTTGCAGTTGGCCTCAAGGCTGGTCTTCCACTGCCTCATCGAGTTTGCAATGAAGGCTCTTAGAGTCCTGTTGATGTTATACATCTCCAAGCATTCCATGATCCATGTGTGTGGCATTGAGTCATAGGCTTTCTTGTAATCAATCCAGGCGGTGCACAGATTAGTGTGTCTGGCTTTGCAGTCCTGAGCGACTGTTCTATCTACGAGCAGCTGGTGTTTAGCTCCTCTGGTGTTTTTACCAATGCCCTTCTGTGCTGTGCTCATGTATTGATCCATGTGCCCACTTATCTTAGCCGCTATGATGCCTGACATGAGCTTCCATGTGGTGGGGAGACAGGTTATTGGTCGATAGTTGGATGGGGCCGTTCCCTTCAGGGGATCCTTCTGGATCAGGATTGTCCGGCCTTCAGTTAGCCATTCAGGGTGGGTCCCATCCTTTAGCAGCTGGTTCATTTGTGCTGCCAGGTGCTCATGGAGTGAAGTTAGCTTTTCAGCCAGTAGGTGTGGATCATGTCAGGCCCTGGTGCTGTCCAGTTTTTCATACCTGAGACTCTTTGTTGGATGTCTGCCACTGTGATGGTTACTGGTTCTTGTTCAGGGAGGTTGCTGTGGTCTGCTCTTAGATCCTCCAGCCACTGTGCACTGTTGTTGTGTGACGCCTCCTTCTCCCATATGCCTTTCCAGTATTGTTCAGTCTCCAGCCTTGGTGGGTCTGCTCTGTTGTTATTACCTTGCCACTGAGAGTACACTTTAGCTGGTTGAGTTGAGAACAGCCGGTTTATTCGCCTTGCTTCGATTTCTCTTGTGTACCTCTTTAGTCGGGTGGCCAAGGCTTGGAGTCTTTGCTTGGCAGTTTCCAATGCTTCAGGTATGGACATCTTGCTGTACCTCTTGGGTGCTTGTTGTTTCATTGCACCTTTCTGGAGGTCTGACAGTTGGCTCACTTCTCTCCGAGTTGCCTTGATTTTAGCTTCTAACCTTCTTTTCCATGGTGGATATGGATCTTTATGGTTGCTCTTTGGTTGATAGCCAAGCTCCTCAAGGATCACTGCTGCTGAAGTGTATATCAGCTCATTGGTTTCAGTGATGGTCATCGTAGGTATTGTTCCCAAAGCTGCATTCACATCTTCCAGGAGACTTTCTGAAGGTACTTCACTCAGCCTGTGTAACTGGTGTCGGGGTTGCCTGGTCTTCATTTTAGCCATGATTTTATCTCTCAGGTCAGTTGCTGCCTCGCTCAGCTCGATGGTGCTTATTGGGGCTTCGTACCCAAATTCTGGATGGGGAGTTGGTGTTAACTCCCCTCTGACCTTGCGTCCTGGCTCCCCCTTGCCATAGCATATGTGTTGTATCTCGTCAATCTCAAGTTGTGAAAGCAGGTGCCGCTTGTGGATGTTGGAACACTGAGCTACTAGTTGTTTAGCAGTGAGTGTTGATTGTGGGTTTCGAAGTTGCCATATTTCCCACATTCTCTTCATGTAACCCCTCTGACTAGGGTTACTGGAGTAGTAGCATTCCAACAGAGCCTTGTTCTCGCATGTCGTCCACTTCCGTCTTGTTCCAGTAGCCCACTTCTCATCAGGCTGCTCTGGTTCCCCAACACCTGACGCAGACCTTGTTTGACCGGGCGACATCTGAGCCGGTATGTCTCGTAATTCATTGTCTCTCATCATCATTATATATGAGGTAGGCAATAGCCTACATAGAAGTTGGTATTCACCTCGGCCGGTATATATATATATATATATATATATATATATATATAGATATATAGATATATAGATATATAGATATATATAGATAGATAGATAGATATAGATATATAGATAGATATAGATAGATATAGATATATATAGATATACTGCTCAAAAAATAAAGGGAACACTTAAACAACACAATGTAACTCCAAGTCAATCACACTTCTGTGAAATCAAACTTTCCACTTAGGAAGCAACACTGATTGACATCAGTTTCACTGCTGTTGTACAAATGGAACAGACAACAGGTGGAATGTTATAGGCAATTAGCAAGACCCCCCCAATAAAGGAGTGGTTCTGCAGGAGGTGACCACAGACCACTTCTCAGTTCCTATGCTTTCTGGCTGATGTTTTGGTCATTTTTGAATGCTGGCGGTGCTTTCACTCTAGTGGTAGCATGAGACGGAGTCTACAACCCACACAAGTGGCTCAGGTAGTGCAGCTCATCCAGGATGGCACATCAATGCGAGCTGTGGCAAGAAGGTTGGCTGTGTCTGTCAGCGTAGTGTCGAGAGCATGGAGGCGCTACCAGGAGACAGGCCAGTACATCAGGAGACGTGGAGGAGGCCGTAGGAGGGCAACAACCCAGCAGCAGGACCGCTACCTCCTCCTTTGTGCTCTTCACAGATGAAAGCAGGTTCACACTGAGCACATGTGACAGACGTGACAGAGTCTGGAGACGCCGTGGAGAACGTTCTGCTGCCTGCAACATCCTCCAGCATGACCGGTTTGACAGTGGGTCAGTAATGGTGTGGGGTGGCATTTCTTTGGGGGCAGCACAGCCCTCCATGTGCTCGCCAGAGGTAGCCTGACTGCCATTAGGTACCGAGATGAGATCCTCAGACCTCTTGTGAGACCATATGCTGGTGCGGTTGGCCCTGGGTTCCTCCTAATGCAAGACAATGCTAGACCTCATGTGGCTGGAGTGTGTCAACAGTTCCTGCAAGACCAAGGCATTGATGCTATGGCCCGGCCACTACCCAGACCTGAATCCAAGTGAGCACATCTGGGACATCATGTCTCGCTCCATCCACCAACGCCACGCTGCACCACAGACTGTCCAGGAGTTGGCGGATGCTTTAGTCCAGGTCTGGGAGGAGATCCCTCAGGAGACCATCTGCCACCTCATCAGGAGCATGCCCAGGTGTTGTAGGGAGGTCATACAGGCACGTGGAGGCCACACACACTACTGAGCCTCATTTTGACTTGTTTTAAGGACATTACATCAAAGTTGGATCAGCCTGTAGTGTGTTTTTCCACTTTAATTTTGAGTGTGACTCTAAATCCAGACCTCCATGGGTTAATAAATTTGATTTCCATTGATAATTTTTGTGTGATTTTGTTGTCAGCATATCTAACTATGTAAAGAACAAAGTAAATAATAAGAATATTCCATTCATTCAGATCTAGGATGTGTTATTTTAGTGTTCCCTTTATTTTTTTGAACAGTATATTTGGGCCATTTTTAGGCTTTATTGATTGGACAGTTCAGTAGAAAATCGGGTGAGAGTGGGGAGAGACATTTGGCAAACTGTCGGAGCCCAAACTTGGAGTCCAGATACAAACCCACGGTGTCGAGGCAAGCTGTAGTTGCCCTGCATATGCACTGAGCCATACAGCAGCACCAATAACAACTTTTTGAACAGATGGATTTATTTGCATATGAAATTGGGAATATAAATGAGCCTTAATGCTGTCAAACCTGTCTGTGGATTTACTAAAAAAGCTAATGTGTACCTTTTGGTGACATAAAAAAACATTTCTCTATTTTATTCCAGGGAGACCGAGGAGAGCCTGGATTGCCTGGTACTCCTGGAGAGACTGGTCTGGCCGGACTTCCTGGACCGATGGGACCAGTGGGACCTCCTGGACCCCCTGGACCTCCAGGACGTGGTTCTAGGGTCGGATTTGTAGGTTTACTCCTCAGTCTGTCAGTGGTCCTTAATACTTTTGGTATCTTGTACCTCTGATTGTGCGTTCTGATGATGATGTTTTTAGGACGACATGGAGGGCTCTGGAGGTTTTGGACTTCCTGGAGTCAGAGGAGTAGATGGACCACAGGTTGGTACAAGCTTAGTCCATATAATTTTGTTTTTATCAGTAATTAACACCATGTCTAATTATGTTTCAGGGCCCACCTGGCTTCCCTGGACTTCCTGTACGTGAGATATTACTCATTATAATTAAAAAGCTCATTAACGAAGCTCCAGTCTATAGTTCCTATTGTCTCCACTTTCAAGTAAAGGCAGTAACTGATAAAAGAAAAAAATGGCATCAGTGGTCTAATGATGGAAAAGCATTATTTTCATAGAGCTGTCAGTAAATATAGATTTTCTTAGTTAGTGACTGCATCCAACAAACGTCTCATCCAACTTAACAGATGCATAAAACATGAAGCTTTAAGTTTGCTTGGAAATCAACTCCTTTATGCATCTAAACTCCTTGTTCCCCTCTTCTGTGCTGTCCCAGGGTAAACCAGGCCTGCCCGGTCTCCAGGGGCAGAAGGGCAGTGAGGGGCCACAGGGACGGGACGGTCAGCCAGGTCTGGACGGGTTCCCTGGACCTCAGGTAGGATTCACAAATTTATGTTTGAGCTCATGTTAATAACTGTTCTGTGGAGCGTCATGCATCCTCTCTCTCTGCTCCAACAGGGGCCTAAAGGAGACAGAGGAGACAAGGGGGACAGAGTGAGTACTGCCCCACAGATTTAATAAAAATGTTCTGAGATGTGCCATCTAGAGTCAGCTGTCTTATTTTGTGTTGTAATGTGGTTTCAGGGTGAACCAGGACGAGATGGGTCTGGACTTCCAGGACCTCCAGGACCCCCAGGACCTCCAGGACAGATTATTTACCAGTCTCCAGGCAGTGTAAGGATACCTTAAGATAAAACCAAGTTCACACCATGCTGAGGTCCTGGTTTCATGTCAGTGCCACCTCTCAAAGCTCTGTTTGTCTGTTCAGAGTTTGAAAAAAGTCTTTACTTCTGATATAATAATGCTGTTTGTACAGACATTGGCCTTATGTGCATCCAGGCCAGCTGACAGGTTTGCTGGGGCCCGGGTCAAGAAGGCTTCACCTGGGCCCATTTTAGTTGAAAATATAAGAAATGGATCATTTCCAGGGCCCTCTGACCCTGAGACCCTGACCCCCACCCCTTTCCCCTAGGCCTATGTGCATCCCACTTATTCTGTGTCTCTTTTCACAGTTTGACCATGTTGGCGGCGTCGGACCTCAGGTTAGTTTTCTTTACTTAACAGTGTGCATATGCAGGATAATAGTGAAAATATTCAATTAATTCATAGACTTAAATTTCATAGACTTCTAATAGACTCCACTTGATCGACATGGAGCTAAATCCATCTTAAAACAAAATTTCAGTTACATTTTCCAAGAAGGAAATGTATTTTTACAAGGAAATCTTTGACAAAACAAAAACAAAAGGTTTTAAAAAAAAGTGATACAAACTTGTTTTTTAAAGAAGACGTTTCAACTAAGGCTGTAGTTGACCAAAGAAATCGTTAGTCGACCAAAGTTGTGCCCAGTACAGAGATTAATCGACCGAAATCAACCAGAGGGGCTTACCAGAGTTTTACACAAACAGGTGACATTATTTAGGTGATAAAGCATTTAGAAAGGATGGCTGTAACACATACTATTATCTAAAAATCAACTGTGCTCTCTTAAATAAAATGTAAAATAATAGATATAAAGTAATAAATGAGATCAGCTTTAATGATGCTAAGAGTTCACGCCACCAATCGACCAAAAAAATCTTTAGTTGACTAAGACGTCGCCGACTTATTCATCGACTAAGCCCAGTTTCACCTTCATCCAAGAGGCTTTGTCTGTTCTGAATTAAACTGATGAGAGACGAGTTATATGCTCCAAGGAAAGAGGAGTTTAAATTTGGTTTCAGCTCTAAACTCATCTCTCACCAGTTTAATTCAGAACAGACAAAGCCTCCTGGATGAATGTGAAACAACAAACCACTCTAAAAACCAGACGACTTATTTTTAGAATGTTTTTTTTTGACTGAGTTAGCCTGGATGACTCAGAGTCTTCACAGACACTTCTGCATCATGTGCCTTAAAGTTTGGGCAAAAAAGAGTCTAAAACTGTAGAGTTTGTCATTTTAAACCTTGAAATTATCGACTGATATGGGTTTTTCTGTGGCCGATGCTGATACCGATTGGACCAATGTGTAGGGCCGATATTTATAATTTTATGAGTCATTTATAATTTTGTAGTCATTTGTTTTAGTAATGCTTATTAAAACAGAAACAAATGTATTAGAATCTGACTAAAAAAATCAGCCTGATATCAGTCGACCTCTACTTGAAATTATCTAAAATGTAACTTGATTGTTTAGTTATTATTGGTGTAAACTTTACGAACATTTTTTTTGTGCAGGGAGGACCTGGTTTGCCTGGTCAGGCTGGATTCCCTGTAAGTGTTTCTATCCATAATATTCTTCCAGGCGCTTTAATTAGCCTCTAAAACTCATATATGTAGATTATTTCAGCTCACTTAACTAGCCCACATTAAAGGTCCCCTATTCCTCTCTCTGTCCTGTTTCTCTCTTTAACCCTGTTCTAATGTGGTCTCCTCATCAAAAACAGACCTACAGTAGTATTCTGTTTGAGTAATCCTGTATGCTGAGGCGCTGCCGTTCTCCAGAGCTGAAAACACTCGGTCTCAGGGCTCTACGTAGACACGTGAAACCAGGAAGTGCTCCTGTGTGTTTCTAAAGCCCACGGTGTATGGGCTTGTTTTGATCATTTCAGCCTTAAACCTCCGTCACTATGAAGCATCAGCTCAGCATCATGTCGCTAACAGGTGTGCTAATTAGTCATTTTATGCTCTGTCCAGTCTGCCCCAGCGTTGCTAGCTGGGGGCAACAGACTCCTAATCCAAGCATTCTCTGCAAAGTCATACATTATCTTAAGTTGTAAAACCTGAAATACTCATGCAAAGGAGTCCAACTCTATTTCAGAAAGACTGAGAAAAGCAGAATAAGATTTGAGGATGTTTACAGACACCGTGTTGGAAAGTGCTGGACTTGTTGTGACAGCTTGTAAAATGAGAATGAATATTTGACTTTGAGTATTTAATGATCCGCTCAGGGCCCTGTGGGACCTAAAGGAGACCGCGGAGAGCCTGGACTTCCTGGATACGGTCTGAAGGTAATACTTTTCTCCCTGTTGATAAATGGGCCGCTCGCCGAGGTTTTGTTTTGGGCTGAATGTAAAATCCTTGCGATCATCCATCTTTGGGACGGTCCCATACACAGCTCATTGTCCCGTTTGTTTACAGGGAGAAAAAGGTGAACCTGGGCTTGTGGTGGGACCTGACGGGAACTATCTGAGACTGGAAGGACTCTCGGGTCGGAAGGTCAGTCTCTGTCCAATGCATCATCATCATATAAGCTTCACTTAGACCTGGTTTAGACCTGATTTAGTCCTGGTTTAATCCTGGCTTAAACCAAGATTAGTCCTGGTTTAGTCCTCGATTATTCCTGGGTTAGACCTAGCTTGGACTTGGTTTAGTCCCAGATAAGTCCTGGTTAGGTCCTGGCTTAGAACTGGTTTAGTCCTGGTTTTGTCTCATTTGTGTACTGCCTTCATTCTTAGCCCTGGTTTTAATTTAGCCCCATGCTCCCCCCTTTAGTCCTGATTTAGTTTGGTATAGACCTGGTTTAGTCCTGGTTTAGACCTGGTTCAATCCTTGATTATTCCTGGTTTAGTCCAAGATTAGTCTTGTTTTAGTCCTGGTTTAGTCTCTAGTCTTGGTTTAGACCTGGCTAAGACCTGGTTTAATCCTAGCTTAGTCCTAGATTAGACCTGTTTTAGACCTGGCTTAGTTCTGGTTTTGTCCTATATTTGTCTTGTTTAGGCTCATTTTAGTCCATTAAAGCTGGTTCTTTTAAAGCCAAATATTGTCTGAGGTGGTTTTTGGTGTGCAGTCGTCCTGAGCTGTGCCTCTGGTTTTTGTTTCAGTTTCCATCCCCAGTAACGGTCCCTAAAAAACTTTTACTTCCATATGCTATCTTTAAATCTCTTAAGTAACCAAATCTTCTCTCCTTTTCCTCTTCAGGGTGACACAGGACCTGTGGGTCCTCCTGGACCATCCGTAAGTGTCCCTCTATTTACACTGAGGCACAAACTGAACGTCTTTTCTTTTATGTGCTGTAACTTTAATATCTCTCTTCATGTGTCCAGGGTCCCCAGGGGCTTTCGGGGATGAAGGGAGAGATCGGGATGCCTGGACGTCCCGTAAGTTCTTTAACCACTTCACAGATAATAACTTTATATATGATTTTTGAGCTGATGATGTTTGTGTTTCAGGGCCGTCCCGGTGTGAACGGATATAAAGGAGAGAAAGGAGAGTCAGGCTCTGGAGCTGGGTTTGGATATCCTGTAAGTACTACTACTGCAGTAACTCATGTACACCAATAATGGCCATATGAAGTCAGTATTAACCTAAGCAATGTACAGTGGTCTTAGGTTGGGTTTCTTCTATGCAAGTTACTGAGACAAACAGCAGTCCTGAAATACGTCCATAATCAAAGCATGTAGCTTGACTAAACTGGATATTTATATTGTGATAAGTGAGCTAAATTTTTGCAACTACTTTGCTATTATCAGACAGATCCTCCTTTGTTTTTCCTGGTTCCTCAGAGCTGTTTCAAGTGGACTCTCTGGATCCCGACCTATCACAGAATGGACACAAAGTCTATCCCAGAGCCTTTACTTTAATGTTAACATCAAATTCATTAATAAAAGCTGTGTTTATGAGCAACCATAAAGCATAGTTTCATATGAAGACACTGACATTAGAGACCCTCCATCCTCTGCTCTCCACTGGTATTTTAGGAGATTTTCAGCATCACAGTATTCTCCCATAAGCATGCTCTTAGTGACAGTGGCAAGAAAAAACTGCCATTTACCAGACAGCCCATCACAGCCATTTCTCTGCAGCTCTGCATCTCACAGAAGCAGAAGATAATCTCCTCTCAGAAATAACCAAGATGGCTGTGGCTTATACAGAGTGAATGTAATAACTTCTCTCTGATTAACAGTGTTTAGGTCTTTCCTTCGTCTCCTGTTGGATTTTTGTCTTTGTCCTGTTTCCATTTTAACAACAGTAAAGTCCCTCTGACGTCCCACGTAACCACCACATTCAAACAAACCCACTTTTTCCTTTCACAAGTCTTTGTACAACTGGCTCCTGCTGCTGTCCCTGTTCACAAATAAGGACAGCCATGTTTGTTTGGGTTAGCACTGCTTACATCCCGCCCTTCGTTTCTCTGATTGGTTACTCCGCCTGTGATTGTTCCACCCATAGAAACAAATTTTAACCAAATGGGTACCAGACTAACTTCTTTGTGTAGAAAATGAAAAGCATTTGTCTCACCAGCCCAGCTATACAAAAGTCAGGAAAGATAGAAGTTTGACCAACCCTTTATTTCTATGTTAAATTTGAAAATCATTGCACATCTGAATTAATACATTTGGGTAACAGTATCATTGTCTCACTAGGGACCTCCAGGCCCACCAGGACCCCCCGGACCTCCTGGACCAGCTTACCCCTACGACCGATTCAAGTGTGAGTGTCCACTTGTCTGTGCACAGTTCTATTGAAAGTATCACCTGCTAGAATAACTGTGCTTTTTACATTTTTGTTTGTACAGCGTTTTGACAACAACGCAAGGAACTACCCAGGTAGGAGCTCTAATATATTTATGTATTCGAGTGTATGCACTACCTGGCCAAAAAAAAAAAAGAGTCACCATATGGATTTAAGTAAGCAAGTAGGTAAGAACCTCCCTGCAGTTGGTCTGGGTTCAGCAACGGAGTGACAAGGTTACTCCATCAGTGGATTTTTTCTTCCCAGATGGCACAGGCACGTTCCAATATAACAGTGCCAGGATTCATTGGGCTCAAATCATGACAGAGTGGTTCAGGGAGCACGAGACATCATTTTCACACCACAGAGTCCAGACCTTACCCCCATTGAGAATCTTTGGGATGAGCTAGAGAGGACGCTGCGCAGTGATCCCACTCTGCCATCATCAATATAAGATCTGGGCAAACTGGATGGAATAAATGTTGAAATGTTGAAACAATGCCACTATGAATCAAAGCTAAAGGCGTTCCAAGGAAATATTAGTGTGTGACTTTTTTTTGGTCAGGCAGTGTATATGTAAACTCTAATCTAAAAGAAAAAAAGTTATAAGTTGCAATTAAACTACCAACAAAATGATCTCCACAAAGCTACATTTTTCTGAAACACGTTGACTAGAGCAGGAGCCATTGTACTTGTATTTAAGACCAAAAAAACTTTAGGTAAATGTAAAATTCTTTGTAAAATTCTCACTACTGAAGGCTTATTTATTCTCCCTTTCAATGCTTTACATAGATCCGTCTATTCTAAGCGTTGTTATCAGTCACAGCATCAATACTTCCAACCTTTTTCTACATCAGCGTGTGTGTTATGTTAAATAGCCAGTAGGGGGCGATCAGCAACAGTCAACAAGATTTCACCAAGATGGAAGAAAAAGAGCAACAACAAACATGGCAGCACTGGAGGAGGTTATTACACCACATTTATTGAAAAAGAGATAAGAAAATTAGGCCAAAATAGCAGTGACTAACCCGCTCTAGTCAAAAGTTCAGACATTTCTTTTGCTGTTTCTGTCCGTCCATATCCACATGCTCTGAGAAAACGGATAAACGTATGACAAAATTGATTCAGAAGACAAACAGAATGCGCCTTCTGTATCCGAATAAGTATCTAACATAGAGGAGAAATGAGTTTAAAAAAGTGGAATATCTTGAAAATGCAGACCATGCTGTTGCGACTGAAGCACCTCTGTTAAAATGTACAAATTATTTTTATGTTTTCAGGGCAGAAAGGAGATAAAGGAGAGCAGGGCGAGCGTGGTCTTCCAGGAATCCTAGGTATGACACCAAAACAATTCAACAATACTTCAGTACTTGTGTCGCCACTTTTATACCATTACTCTGGACTTACTGAGGACTCTGGTTTCTGCAGGAACTGGCTCCAGTTTTGATGTTTACTCGTATCTGGTGAGTTACACATTAATGCTGTTATAATAAATGAAAACTCCTTTACACAGTTAGATGTTTTTCCGCTCCAACATCGCCAACACTTTCCTGCTTTATTTTTTTAAAAAGGTTAAACTTGACCAGTGCAGAATTTAGCTGGTTTAAAAGGTGCCATGAATCTGATGTTTATGTTTTGTGTGTAAACAGAATGACCTGAAGGGGGCCCGAGGAGATCCAGGAGTGAAGGGAGAGAAGGGAGAGCCCGGAGGTGGTTCATATGATTCACAGTATGTCCCGCATGGACCTCCTGGCAGACCTGGACTTCCTGTGAGTACGAGAGACGAAAAATAACAGCAGTGGATCTGAAGAATACACTGCCAATCTGAACTGAAGTTTTTAAAGTCACATTTCCACCTCATTTCTCTCTTGTTAGGGTCCAAAAGGAGACTCGGTGGTGGGACCCCCAGGACCTCAGGGACCTCCTGGACCTCCTGGTGTGGGTTACGACGGTCGCCCCGGTCCTCCTGGTCCCCCCGGTCCTCCAGGAACTCCAGGATCTACTGTCCACGGAGGATACCACCGTGAGTGCTGCTTTCAGCAACTCAGCTCTGATCATACAAATATTAGCTGTCTATGTAAAGTCATATTTTAGCAACTCAGGAGTTTAAGGAGTCCATCAGGTAGCACTGGATATTAAATTCATTTATTAAACCACTTTAATTTTCTCCTTAGCGGTGACAATCCCTGGTCCTCCTGGTCCTCCCGGTCCTCCTGGATCTCCTGGACACTCCTCTGGGGTAGGTCTATTTATTTTTACAATAAAATTAATTAATTTAGTCAACAATAGCTTAACAGAGGGGTGGCAGAGTGGCCTAGTGGTTAGATACAGGACTACCAGGACTGCCACACAGCAAAAAGGTCCCAGGTTAGATTACTGGACTGCATCGGACCTTTCTGTGTGGAATTTGCATGTCCTTCCCGTGACTGTGTAGGTTTTTTCCGGATGCTCCTATTTCCTACCACCAAAAAAACATCTACTAAAGGGCCCCCATGGAGCCAGGACTCAAAAAAGAGATTGTTAATCTCTGTAGGACTTTCCTGGTCATTGCTGAAAAGTCAGACCCTGAGACCTCATCTGGGCTTCATTATTAAGTGTTTTTGGCAGAGGGGAAACTAGAGCAGGGACTGAATGTTTTGGACTAATCACCTGCTCGGGACAAAGGGGAGCACTTTCATTGGTTGAGTCCAAGCTTGTGCACTTTGTCTTTATTCACAGGAAGTAATGGAACAAGACCAATTTCAGTGCTGGCTCCATCTGCTCACACCACAAAACAGCAGAAAAAAATGAAGAAAAGACCAACACATACAACTCAGACTGACCCTGAACACCACAGTGCACAGTAATTCTGAATATGTTTTTGTTTTGTGTTGCAGGTGACGGTTCTGAACTCGTACGAAACCATGATCGCCACGGCTCGACGTCAGCCTGAGGGAAGTCTCATCTACATCATCGACAAGGCCGACCTCTATCTGAGAGTCCGGGACGGGCTAAGACAAGTCCTGGTACGTAGCTCAGCGCTGTGATGAGAAGATGAGAACCACTGCCTTATAATTCCTGTGTTCATACATTTTTATTGATGTCCCTGTCCTGGGTCTTGCTGACTGAAGCAGATTGAGCAGAAATGTTGTTAATCTAATGAACAGCTCTGAGGAATGGACACAAAGTCTATCCCAGAGCCTTTACTTTAATGTTAACATCAAATCCATTAATAAAAGCTGTGTTTATGAGCCACAATAAAGCATGGTTTCATATGAAGACACTGACATTAGAGACCCTCCATCCTCTGCTCTCCACTGGTATTTTAGGAGATTTTCAGCATCACAGTATTCTCCCATAAGCATGCTCTTAGTGACAGTGGCAAGGAAAAACTGCCATTTACCAGGCAGCCCATCACAGCCGTTTCTCTGCAGCTCTGCGTCTCACAGCAGCAGAAGATAATCTCCTCTCAGAAATAACCAAGATGGCTGTGGCTTATACAGAGTGAATGTAATGACTTCTCTCTGACTAACGGGGTTTAGGTCTTTCCTTCGTCACCTGTTGGTTCTGCTGAAGTCCTCGTTGTTGTTCAGTCCTCTGTGGGATTTTTGTCTTGGTCCTGTTTCCATTTTAACAACAGTAAAGTCCTGCTGACGTCCCACGTAACCACCACATTCAAACAAACCCACTTTTTCTTTCACAAGTCTTTGTACAACTGGCTCCTGCTGCTGTCCATGCTCACAAATAGAAATGCATGTACAGGTGAACTGAAAAACTAAATGTCCCGTAATGAGTCAGCCCTGCAACTAACCATTGTCCAGGTTGTACCTAGCCTCAGACCCATAGTTGCTGCAATCCCTCTGCAATCACCAACACCAATGAATGGTTAAAAACAATGGTGGTCATAAGCTCTGCCTAACAAGCTCTTTTTTCTCAACTTTGGAAAATACTGTCCTGTGTCCAGCAACGCCTACTAACTTTCTGCAAAATGACGTCAGCAACAAGGTCACATGTCTAACGTAGCTGTAGTGTAAATTCAACCAAGAAGACTAATTTCTTTTCCTATCACCTGTCTGTCACTGTCAGCCAATCACAGCCTGCCATCTGCCTCTCATCCAATCACCTCTCAGCCATTCTCATGCCTATAGTTGTGTTCAAAATAATAGCAGTACAACATCACAAAGCAAAAAAATCACTGTTTTTGGTCAAAAATAAAAGAGCAGCATCTGGGTTCAGGACCAAGCAGATTAATGTTATGGAGGGGCCCCACAGTCCCCAGACCTTAACCCGACAGAAAACCTGTGGGGGGACATTAAAAATGCTGTTTCTGAGGCCAAACCAAGAAATGCAGAGAAACTGTGGAATGTAGTTCAGCCGTCCTGGGCTGTGATACCTGCCAGAAGTTAGTGGACTCTATGCATCACAGATGAAGAGCAGTTTTCGAAAACCATGGATGTACAACTAAATATTAGTTCAGAGATCCACAGAAAACCAAAATCTTGAAGCATTTTCACTTTATACAGTAAATGTTTGAGTTTGTTAAGAGTCCAGACACTGCTATTAATGTTCCTTTCTTCTTTTTCTGTAAAGAAATAACAAATTTGAATTTTTTTGTTCATATTTTGATTTGGATTAGACTGAGCAGTGTTCTCAGTGCATTTGCATGTCTGGAAATAAAAGCTAGAACACACACATACACGTACTCTCCCCTCAGTAACCCTCCTCCAGCTACACACCACAACCCTCCTGCTCCCCCAGCTCCACCGCAGCAGCAGAACCATCAGTCTCCTCAGCCTCTCCTCCTCCTCTTCACCCCCCACCAGTGTCTTGGCCCCAGGGAGATAAATATTCCTTCAGTAATTTCTCAAACTCTCCCTTCATTGCTGACGTCTCTACCTGCCAGGGTCTAAGCGCCAAAGTTTATTCCTTCATTAAATCCTCCGTTACACTTCACTCATTTTTCTGTTTGTTTAAAGTCTCTCCTGGTTGAAATAATTGTCCCATTGTCCCTCCACAGCTTGGCGAGTACAACCCTTTCTTCAGAGATCTGGAGAATGAGGTGGCGGAGGTGCACCCCCCTCCCGTGGTGGTCTACCCCCAGTCCCCGGTCCAGTCCCCGGACCACTCCAGAGACAGCCAGGACCAGAGCCAGAACAACGGGGCGGGACACTACTCAGAGAGCGGCGCTGTGATCCGTCCCATCGAGCCACCAGTCCACAAACCTGTGGAGCCGGTGTACCCCCCGCACTACGACCCCCGCTTCCCTGACCCCAGACACACGGGGGCGGGGCAGACCGACAGCAGCCAACCCACGCAGAGGACAGAGAACTACTACCCGTACCCAGTGACCCCCCAGAGACGGCCCGTCCACCGCCCCAACCCTAACCCCATCCCCAATCTGGAGCCAACAGCACCTGGGGTGAGTACAGATAAATACACACACAGCCGTATGCTCCATAGAGCTCACAGAGGTCCGGACCTCTGTGTTTGTCTAATACTGGACTAAACCAGATCTAAACAAGGACTAAATGAAGTCTAGGCTACTTATTCAGACATGCATTTTGGGACAAGATGGACTGGCAGCTGTGGACAGCTCATACATACATACGTGTGAATGAGTGTCTTCTTTTTTTTTTTTTTTTTTTTTTCATAATTCAAATTTTTATTTGGGAACACCAAATTTATTGCCTGGAAAATCCAGACTGATATGTCTCTGTATTATTCTACAGAGAAATATCAGTCTGGTCACCACGCCGTCCGCAGTGGTTTACTCAAATCCCAACCGTACCGTGCATTTTGATTCGCTTATTTAAGTCACGTGTTCTTCGCGAGCAGTGTCCGCAACAACAACAATCAAGGTGGCGCACTGAGGAGCCGAGTTTGTTTCATTCAGAGGTAAATTCCGTTTTAAATGACCAAAAACATATCGAGTCATTAAAACCACAGCAGTTTGCAGCACTAGAAGCCTTTATTTAAAAAAAAAAAAAGTTTTCGCGTTGCTTACTTTCTTGTCGCTTTGTTAACGTCACGTCCGCCATTTTCTGATTGGCTAACTCCGCTGCACGTTTGCTCCGCGCTAGAAATCGAATTGATTCTATGGCGACCAGACTCATCCACTGGTACAGCGGTGGTCCAGAGGTCCTTTTCAATTCCAGAGAGTAAATATGAGTTGAGAGATTTGTGTAAATTCACTTTGCAAAAAGCTAAAAAGGAAGTTAGGAGGAGATGTTTTTGTGTCCCGGGTTCAAATGTGGAACAGAGCTAACTTGGCATTAAAAACATGTAGTTCTCTTTTCATGTTTAAAAAATGATTGTATACTTCTATATTTGAGAGTAATTTTTTTTTTTTTTTTTTTTTGTTCTTTTTGTTGTTATAATATTTTCAAGTGTAAACAGTTGTAACTAGGCTGGCATTAATAAGCACTGCTTCTGCCTAAGCCTTTTCAGTGACAATTTCATAATTACTGTTTTGTTGTGGTTTACTGTGGTCATTGTTTTAAGTGACTGAAAAAACAAAAACTAACAACATGAAGAGAATATGTGCTTCATTCACAAAATATAAAACGATATTTCACAAAATGTTTTTCATTTTGGCAATACTAATCCAAATAGATTACATCTTCATGTACTCATCCAACATCCATCACCCTGTGTTCTGTCTTCTTTTTTTTTCTTTTTTTTTTAATAGAAAATAAAAGAGAAATATAAAAGAAAAACAGAAATACAATACAACAGAGTGTACCAACAGTACAGAGTAGCCAAGCAACAGTGGGTGTCACTTAATTTTCATTTGTGGGTTTAGATTTTTTGTCCATAAAATTCAACCACGATTTCCAGCTTTCCTTAAATTTGTCCTGTTCTAGTCTCAATGCAAATGGAAGTTTTTCCATCTGAAAAATATCTTGAATCACATTTATCCAATCTTCTAAAATAGGTGCCTTGTCATTCATCCATTTTCGGGGGATTGCTTTTTTTGCTGGCAATTAGCATAGTATTAAACATATTTTACAAAACCCTTTCACACAGTCTGGCCGTTTACCCAAGAACATAGAGTGTCTTCCTTTAAGTGTTGGAATAAATTGGCAGCGGCCGTGTTTTTTTGCTCTATACATGCGCCAGCCCCAGTATAAATAATATTTTGACATATTGTTTTCCTTCCTTAAACCATAAAGTCTAACTCTGTTTCTGTCTTCTCTCGCAGCTGCACCTGATCGCCCTGAACACTCCTCAGTCAGGGAACCTGCGGGGAATCCGAGGAGCAGACTTCCAGTGTTTCCAGCAGGCCAGAGCCGTGGGCCTCAAAGGGACATTCAGGGCTTTTCTGTCCTCCAAACTGCAGGACCTGTACACAATAGTCCGCAAGTCGGACCGGGACAGTTACCACATCCTCAACCTCAAGGTACAGCTCTTCTCCCGATATCAACACTCGCATATTTTACACAAGCTTCTCTTATGAAAGCGTGTTATGTTTTCTCCAGGGCCAAGTGCTGTTTGAGAACTGGGAGTCGATGTTTGGAGATAACGCCAGTAAATTCAGAGACAATGTGCCAATCTACTCTTTCGATGGCCGGGATATTCTCAGGGACAGTGCATGGTGAGTTACTGTGACATAAAGAATTGCCAGCAGAGTCAGCTGACCTTATACTGTGACACTTTTAATATAATTATTGAGAAACTAAAAGTATGAATGTCTGTTGATTCTCTGGAGCAGGTCTGCGCTCTCACAGTGACTTGAGTTTATTCGATGTCCAGCCCCAAAAAATCACAAATAAACCAACCGGTTAGGCTAATTTACTCAAATTGAAGCCTTCCTTTCAGTGTTGCCAACTTAGTGACTTAGTGACTTATTTTCAAAAAAGCGACAAGCGACAAATCTTGTGACTTTTTCTGGTGTTGCTAGCGTCTTTGGCAACTCGTGAAAAACGTGAAAGCACTTCTCACTGTTCTACTCTTCGAGCTACCTGCGTGTCGCCGTGAGCTCCTCCGTCTCGTGTTGCTGCCAGCAGCTGCTGCTGTTGTGCTCTTAACTCCGCCTCTTTCCCTCTGCCACAGACCAATCAGCACACAGACCTGTCAGCTGCAGTCAACTCAGAGCAGGAGTTTTTTTTATACATTTATTCAACAAATTTGTGCATAATACCAATATTTTACAGACATTAGAGCACTGTTCAATAGTACATAAAACATTTATAATGATAATAAAAAATACTGTATTTTTTGCCAATTATGTCCCTAATTTGCATGTAAATAATATGCAGTTACCTGTTAGAGTGCAAGCCGACAATATATCTGCAGATCTCTTGAAATATTTGGAGATATTTGGTGCCAAACAGCAGCCTCACCAGGCAGCCACGAGTCATCTGCCTCACTTTAAATTAGACCCATGTGACCAATTATGCAAATTAGGCAATGACGTCATCTGGCGACTTCTAGTGACTTTTAGGACAGCCAATAGCGACTTTTCTTATTGAGGAGTTGGCAACACTGCTTCCTTTGTGTATTTACTTGACCTAAATGTCTCCCTCCAGGCCGGAGAAGATGGTGTGGCACGGCTCGAGCCCCAAAGGCCACCGTCAGACCGACAACTACTGTGAGACGTGGAGAGCCGGGGACAGAGCGGTGAGCGGCCTGGCCTCGTCCCTGAGCGGGGGACACCTGCTGCAGCAGACGTCCAGCTCCTGCTCGGGACACTACATCGTCCTGTGCATCGAGAACGCCTTCACCACGCAAGCACGAAAATAAGATCCTCAAAAGAAATACACCCAGACAGAAAGGATACGGGGGTGAAAGGGTCGGAGGAAATAAGTGTGGAGCTGTGAGATGTTTCCAGACATTTCCATTATGAAATTTTGTATGATGTTTACATGAGAGGAATAACTTTCATACAATATCTTTATACATAGTGAATCTTAGGCTGTTTCTACAAAAGGCTGGGCGCAGGTTGGGGTGGTGGATAGGACATAAAGGTTTAGACTTTGCCTTTAGAGACCCTGGATTGTGTTTTTTACTTTGGCATTTTTTATTAGTCTTAGAAGAAGAAACTGTATTTTTGGAGGAGAAGAAGAGTGGTGACTTTTGCAAAAAAAAATCTGATCATGTATCTGAAGATGACTAAACAGTTGGTAAAAATATTGTATTGTCATCATATTTGCTATACATTTTTTCATTAGGTGTTATTACTTTGAAACTTCGCGCTTTTGTCTGAAGTTGTTGTTTGAAAACATGGCTAGGGACCCAAAAGCGAAACTGTTAGGGCTACAAAAGTAAGCAAAGAATGATGTTGCAGCGCCCAAGACCGGTCTTGGTCTTGAGCCCTGTTTTGTCGATCTTGGTCTTGTCTCGGTCTTGGCTGCAGTTTTATTCGGTCTTGGATGTGACAGCCTCAGAGATTTTTTTTTAATCAAACATTATAAGAAAATACTAGACTTTTGAATATTTATAATTTTGTAAGTAATTTGTTTTCAGAAGAAGAAGAAATAGGAAAATGTCTGACAGCATTAAATCATAAAATTATCATTAATGTATTTGAACAACTTTTTTCCCCTTTCCGTTTGATTTATACTTAGTTCACATGGTTTGGTCTGGGTTTGCCTTGGTCTTGGTCTTGGTCCTCAAAGGTTTTGGTCTCGACTCGATCTCAAACCCCTAAAGTCTTGGCCTTGTCTTGGTCTCAGGTCACTCCGGTCTCAGGACTGGTCTTGGTCTCCTTTAGTACAGTCTTGACTACAAAACTGGTGGAGAAATATTCAAAGTAAAAAAAAAAAAAACTGGAATTTTTGATACTTTATTAATAAAAATGGACCAAAACTATAATAATGTTAATAACAGAATTAAAAAATAAATAAATGTAGCTTTAAAAATAAAGTGGAAACTGGTTGAAATTTTTGTGATTTCATTAAAATTAATTAAAAAAATATATCTTTCGGGTGCTTTTTTTTGTTAGGGGTCACCACAGCAAACCTTTTTTTTTTTTTTTTTTTTAATTCCGAATGCCCTTCCTGTTGCAACCAGCTACATACAGTGACTGGAGTAGACTGTGTGGGTGAAGTGTCTTGCCCAAGGACACAATGAGAGAATGAACTGGAGAAAGAGCAGGATTCAGAATCTTCCAGCTACAGGACGACGACATTAAAATGAGCTTGTGTTGTTTTTAAGATTAAGGTTAGACTTTATTGTCCTCTGCATTTGACCCACCCTTCAATGTCTCTGGGGTGAAACCTTGTCAGGAGCAGTGGGTGAAAACTAAATGCAACTACAAATGAACAAACTCTCTAAAGTAAACATCATTCAAAATCTTTAACATTTTTCTTCTCAACCAATTCCTGTAAACGTCTCACAGCCTCCGCTACATTTCCCAACACTAGCCCCTCCTCCCCCTTGTCCAGTGACGTCACCTGACCCCCATGGCGTCCAATGAACTGCATGAAATGCATGTGCTGCTTGGCCCCACCCCCCGCCCCCTCAGACGCCAAAGAAAGAGATGGTGCTGCTCCGTCTTTGGGCATTGGCACATATTTCCTTCAAAGGGACCAGGCACATCCTCGAGAGAAAAAAAAACATAAAAATTGTATTCATTTTTACAAACTTGTATATTTTACATGTCCATTTTCTGTTTCTTTGTTGTATCCTTTTATATTTTAGCAAATTTTTCACTTTTTCACTTTTTTTTTTTTTAGTGGGTTAAAATGGTGAATGTTTAAAGACTATTTTAAAATTTAAGAAATGATAGATATTTATTTTTCAATGAAGTTATAACACGAAAAGAAAATTTGGAAAATAAAACAAAACCGGATTTTTATGTCAACAATTTACACAAAGGTTTTCAAAGACGGTGCCTTACTCCAGAGCCAGGACTGTTCTTCATACTGAAACTTATTGTACATACAGATACCACACAGTTTTTCCAATGTTATTTTTATTTTTTTTTTATTTTTTTGCGGAGAGATATTTGAATTTAAAGGAGGATTATCAGGGAGAGAGCTGGAGGAGTCTGGTGCTGATCTAAAAGACTGCAAATATCACAGTAATGGTGGATACAGACAGTGTTAAAGCCAGGGCTCCTGCACAGATTAAACAAAGTCAATTCTACTTAAGAAAAACTTGGACGTTTTGGTTAGACTGTTATGGATTAACCTCTGTTTATTCAGGTTTGGAGTAAATCATTTTCTTTAAATTGCCACAGATGGGTTTGACATTTGGAAGGCCCAGATTCACCAAAACAACAACAACGTTTTAATTAATATCATATTCGTAGATAATAAAGTAAGGGTTAGTAAAGTTAAGCCCAATTTAAACAAAAATAAGCCTGTCACCCAGAGCCTCACCAGAGATTTTTGAGGAGTGCCTGGTTGTTTGAGTACAATTAAGGAGACCAAATTTGTCAACCCAAAAACTGGGAGATTTTTTTTTTTACAAATCATGGAGCATTTGAACTCATCAAGTCACTGTGAAAAAAGCTCCCGAAATCCAAGGTAGGCTTCATGACGCTAGATCTTAAAGGTGCTATGAGCTGTATATATTTTGTATATTTCATAAAAATGACCAACATGTGGCAAGATATAAAGTAAACATGTTTAAATCAAATATTAGTTTTACTGATAACAACGGTACAGCTGAGTTATTAACAATTAAAAATATATTTTGCATAATTGCCTAGTTGTTTTTGTTTACATTTTTTGTTTTGGTTCTAAAACTGCGTCACTGATCGTCCAATCAGAAAAGAGACCATTGTTTTGATTTAAACTGCAGTGCTGTTTTCAACCAGTATGAACGCTGTCGCTGACAGTACCTTTAAGTTTTGCATATGAAGCAATTTTTTGATAACATTGTAAATAAATTTATTGTCAAAGACAAATGTTTATAAGTGCCCTTTGCCTTTTTGTTGGTTAAAATGGGGACAACTGAGACATATTAGTGTTTTTTTTGTCCCAGGCCGGCTCCTTGTCTTGGGACAAGGAGCTGGCCTGGGACAGGGACAGCTGTTCACTGCAAGCACAATCCCCTCATTTAGCTCGTTTATCTGTTAGCTTTGTGTTGCTAACAGCCACACAGTCCGCGGCACACTTGGACATGTTTTCCTCTAGTGTGAACTCAAAATCCTCCTGACATCCTACTGACCTCATCCTGATGTATGTATGCACAAATCGGGATAGGATCCGGAGGCAGGACTCCTGAAATCAGACTAATCAACTTTAGAATAAACTTAATCTGATAATGTGGGTAAACCATTTAAAACCATTTGTTTCATTACACAAACTTTATGATGTCAGAGAATGGTCGAATACCTCTCTTGAGACCTTGTGTTTTAATCCAGGCTTGGGACCGGCACAAAGAGTACAGTGCCTTGTGAATCCTTATGGGTGGATTATCCACTACCCTTGCTTTAAAGAGTTGGAAATCTTCTGACGCTGCTTCTTAATGCTCAGTAAAATGTCAAATAAGTTTGGAGAAGTGTGTGTGAAATGATCTGTGTAGGAGCCCTGTTCCAAGTGTTGTTAAACCTGGCTCCAGAGAAACTGACTGAACTGAACTGAACCTGTGGATTCTCTTTTCTATAAAACTGTAGTGTGCCAGCACTGAATAAATGTTTCTCAAACACAACCTCAGGCCTCTGTGTTCTTCACTCAAACATGCACCACCTGACTTTTTCCCTCTGGTATATGGGGAAAACTAATTCTTCAGTCAACTGCATGACAAGTTAACGCTGCAAAACTGAGACCTTATCTGGACTGTGTTTTTGACAGAAGGGGAACTAGAGCAGGGACTGGGTTTTTGGACCAATCACATGCTCAGAACAAAGGGGGGTGGTCCCTTTCAGATCAGGGACACTTTCATTGATTGGCAGCAGCGAGTCTGACGGAAAAGGGACCAATTCCAGCACTGGCTCCAACAGACCTTTTTCACATTTTGCCGATTTCAACCGGATGTCATGTCCATAGCCTCTGGAGTCTTTGTCCAGCTGTCGGTGGCATATTTTTCCGGCTGTTGGCGGGAGTCTTTGTCCAGCTGTCAGTGGATGCCTTTGTCCGGGTGTCGGCGGGTGCCTTTGTCCGGATGTCAGTGGCATCTTTGTCTGGCTGTCTATGGCATCTTTGTCTGGCTGTCTGTGGCGTCTTTGTCTGGCTGTCTGTGGCGTCTTTGTCTGGCTGTCTGTGGCGTCTTTGTCTGGCTGTCTGTGGCATCTTTGTCCAGCTGTCGGTGGTGTCTTTGTCCAGCTGTTAGCGGGTGCCTTTGTCTGGCTGTCAGTGGGACTCTTTGTCCGGAAACAATTCAATTCAATTCAGTTTTATTTGTATGTCCCAGTATCACAACAAAAGTCACCTCAAAGGCTTCACAGTTAATCAAACATAAACACACAATCAGCACAAACAATAATTACACTAAAGTAAACAGACCCCAGACACTCCTGTCCTTACACCCTCCTTCTTGGTAAGGAAAAACTCCTAAAAAACCCAACTGTGGGGAAAAAAGAAGAAACCTTATGGAGCCCATATTGAAGGAGAGATCCTCTCCCAGGACGGACAGGCAACATGTGTCAGGACTGTTAGTCCATTAGCTCATCTATAGGATCATAGTTCACTCTGTAAGGATTCATCCAGACAGGGGAGTGGGGGTGAGGTAGGTCGAGGAAGTCCATAGGATGCAGCAAGAACACCCCACAGGAGCTGCGGTTCTGGGGACGCTCTGACCCCGTCGTCTGGAGCCGTCACAATTTGGCCCCTGTCAAACTTCCCAGTCTTTACCAGGAATGTGTTTAATTAATGCCCAGCTCTGAACTGTCAGGGAGGATCTGTTAAAATGCAAATGAAGTGGGTTTAAGCTGAAGTGGGTCAGGAGTCGGAGACGAAGATGGACGGTCTCTGGAGCTAAGCTTCATAAGAAAGATGGAGATATTAAGAAGATTAGACAGACTTAGACTGAGCCGGACTCATTTAGAGCTTAATTTAAATGATTTCTTAAAATGGAGGAGGTTATGAGGAGAGATAAGCTGTAGGTATGGAAATGAGAGAAAGTATTTTTCACTAGAAGAACTTGGAAAATGGAGACCTGATCCATAAAACTGTTCCTGCCCCAGGATGGCTAAAAAATAGGACTGCACTCAAACCAGGGATCTTCTAGTTCAGGGGTAAATGCTCTGTCCATTGCTGCTCATCATATCAAAAAGATGTGGCTGGTTTAGAAGAATATCATCTCTGACTCCAAATGTTCTGAGCAAAGTATACACACTTCAGTAAGGTCAGACTGTAACACTCTTTCATCAGTCAAATACATTTTTTTCAAAAAAGGAGCTCAAAATTTTTTTTTAAATATTAAACAAAACTGGTGTCCACAGATTTTTATTGGAAATATTAATTTCAAAGGTCGTTTTCTCAAAATTACTTTTTTCTTGCACAGATAAATCCACCTACTGCTACTACTACTACCTTTACTGCTACTATTATTTCTGCTACTACTACTGCTACTTCTACTACTACTGCTACAACTTCTACTACTACTACCACATTTTCCAGTCTTGTACTTAACTATATTCTATATTCTCCTAGCACGATTTATTGAGCATTTTGCTCTTTAAAACAAGGTGAAATTTAATTTTGTAAGGCTGTTGTCAGTATTTTATAATTTACTGAAAGACAAAATAAGATTTCCTTCTTATCGTGTAAAAGCCTTTTCATTTAATGTCAATAAAATTAAACATTAATGTTAAACCTGGCTCTATTCAGTATTCAGATATTCAGAAGTGTTTTAATGGCAAGTGGAAAGTATCTGAGAGTGGGGAGGTAACGCACATCAAAAAAATCTTGCTTGAGGTGCAGATGCTGGAAAACACATAAAAAAAATGTAAAATTAGCATTGCACACTCAGCTGTTCTGTCCTGTGAACGAGTGGGACGCTCTGACAAATGGAACAGTTAAGTGTGCAATGGTGTTTTTGAATTTCTAAGTAGAAAGTATCTACATTTTATCAAAATTCCAACTTTTTGACTAACAAACCAATGATGCCTGGTGAAATACTGCAAATCCATAAACCCTCTGAGGTGAGCTGTGGAATCAAAAGTTTAATTTTCTGCTCAAATTCAATGACAGAAGTCCAGTTTCATGGCCTAATCGACCAATTAAGCATAGTTTTAACTCTGCCTGTATTGCTAATGTGGATGTCCATGGATCCTTTAGCAACACTGGCAGAAGTTCAGGGGTAAATGCTCTTTCCTTTGAACCACAAAGCCTTTAAAGAATCCACTAAAACTAATCACTTGTCCCTTAACTTGAGCAACATCAGATAAGATCAGAGTGAAGTGTGAAGGGCCCAGAGCAGTGTCATGTCACAAACACATGCAAGAGATTAAATCAGACTTTAATATGAACTGTTCAGGATTTTTTTTTTTCTGCTCTTGAAGTCTTTGTAGAGCCTGGAGGCAGCTGTATGCTGTCAGTGTTTACATTTTGCATATGGACACATATTTATAGCACATAGCCTATAGTTATAGCATGTATCCACTTAAAAATGCCTTTTGATGCAGGATTTACCCGAGGCATCTTACATTGTTGTTGGGTGTACCTCATTATCAGCAACAATATCCGTGAAGTTTACAAGAAATTAAAGAAAACATTTAATCTGCCAAGTTTGGTATGTAAATGATATGCAAATGAGAAGGGCTTTCAGACAACAGTGAAGGAAGACAATTAAACCTGAAATATGTGACTGTGATTTCTAGAAAACTATACTTAATTGTCTTACAGCACTTTAACTATGTCACCTATGCTTTAAAGATAAGTACATTCAGTGTGAAATGACAAGATTTGACCGTTCAGACGCTTGAATGAGGGAAGCTCCCATTGGCTGTTGGTCTGTACTGCTTCTTAACAATAAATCAAGGATTTACTGGAGGAGCTCAGAGTAGAGCTGCTGCTCCTCCACATTGAGCGGAGCCAGATGAAGTGGCTCAGGCATCTGTTCCGGATGCCTCCTGAACGCCTCCCTGGGGAGGTGTTAGGAAGGCACCGGGGAAGACCCAGGACACAGAGGACTACAGAGGAACTGTCTCTCTTGGCCTGCATCTCAGGATTTCCCAGTAGAACTGAAGGAAGTGTCTGGGAAGAGGAAAGTCTGGGCATCGCTGCTTAGACTGCTGCCTCTGCGCCCCGGCCCCTGACAAGCATTACATGGATGAGTTAATAAGCTTTTAAAAGGGCAGCCCACTTATTCGGCTCAATGCTTTATGTGTACACTTATATGTATTTTATATATATAAATGTATTCTATTTATTACTTTTAGTGAAAGCGGCGATTAGGACTGCACATTAGGGCTGATATTGCAAAATTATTGTTATTGCAATATCAGTCATCGCAATATCTGTATCGCAATAATCTAAATATATTCCAATAACACTGTGGTCTTCCATCTACAGAGATTTACACTGAAGAATCATTTTCCACCAGAGCCTTAAAAGAACATGTGTTGTGACTAAATAAAAATGTTTAAAAAGTCCAGTTTTAGTGGTAATTTAATTAATTTAGTTGCAGCTTAGCCTTGTTTTATTCCTGGTTTAGTCTGTGTTAAGTTTTGATTTTGTGGCTGTTTTGACTTGTAAATACAGGAATTTACATTTTTGTGAAATGTAGTGAATTTAACTTACTATGTTCGGAAAGTAGGTTCTATTTTCAAATATCGCAATAATATCGTTATCACAATTTTCAACTTAGTTATCGAATATTGCATGTTTTCTCCATATCGTGCAGCCCTAGTGGCGATAGTGTTTGGTTTAGCGACAATGGCTCGGAAGAACAGAGAGGAGCAGAGCTGGAGATGTTTCTGTTCTCTTTGTTCATGACGAGGTTGGACAGGATCAGTTCATGAATCCAACAGAGGGACAGCTCCTGTGAGAGGTTCTGCAGATAAAGTTTGGACATAAACAGAGGAGGAACAGTGAATATATGAGTATCTGTACAGACTTTCTAATTTCAATCAGCATTTACAGAAGTTATTCCAACACACGTCAAAAATCAGTCAGGCTTAGCTCCGTACGACAGACACATCCCATTAAAAAACTAACTACCTCCTATAAATAAATTATCCTTCGGGGAGCTCCACGTCTAAGGCTTATGCCCCCCAGAACCAGCTCCTGTCCACCACTCCAAGTAAATCTGTTTATTTGCTGCGCGGCGTCTTATGCATTAAGTCGTCTGCGGTTGAAGGGAGGTGGGAGTCGAAACCAGCAGCTGTTTTTGCGGCAGCTAAATTTAGAGGTCTCTGTGTAATAATGGAGTGAGAGAGATTATGGGGGACAGTAATGATACAAGCAGGAGACGCACTCAGGGATTAATCACAGTCACAGGGACAGAGTTAAAACTGCAGCTCAGAGGAGTTCAGAGACAGAAGACTCCAGAGCACACTTTACCATATACATGGGATTTGAATATTTGGTGTAAGGCATTGGAGTTATATCAAATTTCTTCTTGCATTTTCCAATAAGACGAGTTTGTTCTAAAAGCAGGACAGTCTGGTTCCTCTCTCAGAGCAAGCATTTCTCTCTGATTGATTTGGAACTGGCCTATCACAGCTCTGCGTCTTATGAATACAGCAGCAGAGTGAATGTAATAACTTCTCTCTGATGAACAGTGTTTAGGTCTTTCCTTCGTCACCTGTTGGTTCTGCTGAAGTCCTCGTTGTTGTTCAGTCCTCTGTGGGATTTGTCTTTGTCCTGTTTCGTCCCACGTAACCACCACATTCAAACAAACCCACTTTTTCCACAAATCTTTGTACAACTGGCTTCTGCTGCTGTTCCCGCTCACAAATAAGGACAGAGCTGCTCACAATACACAGGATTCTGGGCTTTTATCAAAAAACTGACAAGAATCCACCATGTTTGTTTGGGTCAGTGGTGCACTGCTCAAGACCCGCCCTTCGTTTCTCTGATTTGTTACTCTGCCTGTGATTGTTCCACTTGTGAAATGAAACTTACACGAAAGGATTACCAGACTAACTTCTTTGGAAGAGGCCAGGCAACCAAATTACATGCCTGGAAAATCCAACCTTAAGACTAAAAAGTTATAACCTTTCCATGAATCAATGAATTTAATAGATGTTTAGTAAAAACCTGAAAATGTGGCATCTCACATGACACAGAGCTTTTTTGTCATACCATAAGAACCCCTTCAAGAATAAGTGTTTATAATTGGTCTCATAAAATTAATGAGAACTGATTAATAAAAAAGGCTGTCTTTATTACTACAAAGACATTTGTACTTTATACATTTATTGCAAATACTAGTTCTACTGCATAGTAATCTGCTTGCCTTTAAAATAAAAATATAGAATAAAAATTGAATATAAACTCTCCAGTTTCCTCCCGCCGCCCAAAGATGGCGTGTGACTCTAAATGCCCCCTAGTGCATGAATGTGAGAGTGAATGGTTGTCTGTCTGTGTTTGTCTCTGTGTCAGCCCTGAGACTCACTGGCCCCTGTCCAGGAAATACCCCGCCTAAGGCCCACAGTTACTGGGATAGGCTCCAGTCACCCACGACCCCTAAGAAGATGAATGAATGAATGAATGATAGTAATGAATGAATGAAGTAAAAATGTAAATTGTCTGAATAACTGTAACAAATCTATCTATAATATAATATTCTTTAGCAGTTCCACCTCCTCCTCGCCAGTCACAGACACATGAGTTTGTTTGTCAGAGGTTTCTTTTCAGAGTATTTTCTTATCTTGGAATGAATGAATTTATTACACTGGTCTACAAATTTTTGGACTCGATCTGCTTCCGAGATAAAAGTGGCTAAATCTCATTTATTTTGATAAGATGAACTGAAAATCAATTGATAACTGTGCTGGTTAGCTAATGTATTCAAGATATTTAATGATATTGTTTCACATCAAAATCACATCTGTTTATACAACAGATTTAGGCATTTTTGCTTAAAAATAATATTTATATTTTGAAAATATTTAATTTCTCTACATGCATACATTTTGTCCACTTCCAAGAGAGAGATTTCTGCAAATAAAAACAAAACATTTGATGTCAAAACTCTATCCATATTAAAATGAATGTATGAATGTGCAGCTTTCAGATAGAACTGGTTGCTTGTAGACACTGTACCTTCTGATAAACACCGTTTTTGCCTTATTTAGCATAAATTTCCTATTTTGACCCAATTCTGTTTCTTGGAAACTAGAGCCAATCTGCATTCCTGACTTACTTTTTCTTTATTAGTGACCTAATCCAAGAAAAATGTCACTACTTTTGTTCTGGAAGCATTTTGCTGTAGACCTGTGATATTGTGTCTTGCATTCAAACATGCCCAACCCTTTACTTGGGCTTATAAGACACCATCAACTAAACAAAAGACTAGTAGGCACAATATACTGTACATGTACACAAAAATATACAATCCAAACAATTTCATCTAAATAAACACGACTGCCATTTTCTCCAGGCTTTACAAAAAAATGTACCCAATTTATACACATTAAAATTAAACAACCATTTCATCTTCTCATCATCAGAGCTTCAGAACATCTCAGGTTTTTGGACAAACATCCCATTTAACAAAGGGATTCTAAATTCATCATAAAAAGGACAATACAAAACAAAATGAGTTTCACTTTCACACAGCCCACAGAGTTGGTTTTCTTCTGAAGTTTGGTTAAATCTCCCAGTTTCCTAGTTGGAATTCAAACAGCTCTTATTGTTATACACTGCCTTTATAATCACAACATATTACTGTCTAATGATTCAACCTCAACAACAAACACATGTCTTACCTATCATCTGAAAATGTCTGGTTCACTTACACAGGTTTATGTTCTCTGACATTTAACTGGTTCAGGTCTGGCCCGGTCTCTGTCTCTGTGTGAGTCCCCTGTGACAGTCGTGGCCTTTACCCCGGTCTAACTCTCCCTCTCTTTGTCTCTGAACATGAATATTTAACCACCAGGATGTGATCTGCGGGAGATCCCTCTGCTTCATCAACACGCAGCACACAGAACTCTGAAACCAGGACCGCGGACTCAAAACGCTGACCACACCAGAGTTTAGGCTTGACTTTCACATAACCACTGCATTTATTATGATTACATACAACATCTGTTCATGAATAATGTCCCAAAGCTGATTACAAACATGACTGCATAATACTTTTAGAAATATTTATTAAAAGTGGATTATATTTGATGGCCACAATGATACGACTTCTATAACAAATTCCCTGTTGTTTTTTAAATGTTCAATATTTGTCAGAATAAAATGCTTCTGTGATATCTGTAAAAATATCTATTTACAAATAATGTTTTTAAAGGTCCCCTAGTCAGCTAACTGTTCTGTTCCTCTCTTTAACCCTGTTCAAATGTGGTCTCCTCCTCAAAAACAGACCTGCAGTAGTATTCTGTTTGAGTAATCCTGTATGCTGAGGCGCTGTCCTTCTCCAGAGCTGAAAACGCTCAGTCTCACAGCTCTATGTAGACACATGAAACCAGGAAGTGCTCCTGCGCGTTTCTAAAGCCCAGACATCGTCACTTGGCTCGTTCTGATCATTTCAGCCTTAAACCTCCGTCACTACAAACCATCAGCTCAGTAATCTATGTTAGCCTCATGTTGCTAACAGCAGTGCTAATTAGTCATTATATGCTCTGTCCAGTCCCCACCGTTGCCAGCAGGTGGCGACAGACACCTAATCTAAGTCACAGTAACAGTTCCAGAGGAGGTTTTCCACCGATCCACTTACTGATGGAGCTTTTAATTTGGTAAGGACCTGGATCATCACCTGGATCTGTAGATTTTTTTTTAACCTCTGCTATTGTGAGACAGGGCCAAAGACGCTAACTCCAGCCACAAGGGGTCAGTAAAGCAACAAAAAATTTGTTTTAGTGGATTCTTTACCAGTGTCAGATATAAGGTTTTTTTGACTCAATGGAAAGCACATTTATCCAAAACACACATAAAACATAATAAAATTAGTCTTAATTCATTTTTTAAATTTTTTTGTATAACAGACAGTGCTTACGTTGATGAAAAGATGTATGTAAAAAAAAAAAAAAACTAGAAAAGTAAACTATTATTACATATACTATGACAATTAGTGACGAGGACACTTTTATCACAGTAACAACGTAACTTGTTAATACCAAAAAATCACAAATCCATCTAAATTAATGTTGTTGGAGATCTCTGACACACTCAAGGCTGGAATAACCGCCTTAGAAAAATCCACTTTGTATTGAGAATATTAAATATCTTTCTTTTTTTTTTACTAGAACATTGAGATGCTATTACATACACTGGCATAAAAAGGGTTTAAAAAAAAATCAAAATAATGAAATATTTGTACATGTTTTGATGTTTTTTTTTTTTTTTTTTGGAGCAACACATGGAGGAACACTTTCGTCCTCATTTCAAGTTCATAAACATATTAGATAGCTGATATAAGTGCTACAAATATCACCATTTCTTGAAAACTTAGCCTTTAAATCAAATTCAATATTAAGTCTTTTGTTGGCTCTGCAGATTTGGTGAAGGTTTCTTTAAAAATGTTATTCTTGGACAAAGACAGGTATTTTAAGTCTTACCTGTAGTTGTGTATGTGGCAGTTCATATTGTTCATAAATAAAGCAGCCTACACAGTGTTAGCATGAGTGTTGATGGAGCTGGAGCGCTCTTAGCTCACAGCTCAGTGCTCCCGTTCATCACTCCGAGCGGCTGCAGATGCGAAGTGATGTCTGCCTCCATTTTCTAATGAATTTTTGATGTGTCATCCTCTCAGGCTCCACACGCACACAGAGCTACTCTCAGACCACAGTACAGACCTGCTCTCAGACCACAGTACAGACCTGCTCTCAGACCACAGTACAGACCTGCTCTCTGACCACAGTACAGACCTGCTCTCAGACCACAGTACAGACCTGCTCTCAGACCACAGTACAGACCTGCTCTCAGACCACAGTACAGACTGGCTCTCAGACCACAGTACAGACCTGCTCTCTGACCACAGTACAGACCTGCTCTCTGACCACAGTACAGACCTGCTCTCTGACCACAGTACAGACGTGCTCTCAGACCACAGTACAGACCTGCTCTCAGACCACAGTACAGACCTGCTCTCAGACCACAGTACAGACATGCTCTCAGACCACAGTACAGACCTGCTCTCAGACCACAGTACAGACCTGCTCTCTGACTACAGTACAGACCTGCTCTCAGACCACAGTACAGATGTGCTCTCAGACCACAGTACAGACTGGCTCTCAGACACAGTACAGACCTGCTCTCAGACCACAGTACAGACCTGCTCTCAGACCACAGTACAGACCTGCTCTCTGACCACAGTACAGACCTGCTCTCAGACCACAGTACAGACCTGCTCTCAGACCACAGTACAGACCTGCTCTCAGACCACAGTACAGACCTGCTCTCTGACTACAGTACAGACCTGCTCTCAGACCACAGTACAGATGTGCTCTCAGACCACAGTACAGACTGGCTCTCAGACCACAGTACAGACCTGCTCTCAGACCACAGTACAGACCTGCTCTCAGACCACAGTACAGACCTGCTCTCTGACCACAGTACAGACCTGCTCTCAGACCACAGTACAGACCTGCTCTCAGACCACAGTACAGACCTGCTCTCAGACCACAGTACAGACCTGCTCTCTGACTACAGTACAGACCTGCTCTCAGACCACAGTACAGACGTGCTCTCAGACCACAGTACAGACTGGCTCTCAGACCACAGTACAGACCTGCTCTCAGACCACAGTACAGACCTGCTCTCTGACCACAGTACAGACCTGCTCTCAGACCACAGTACAGACCTGCTCTCAGACCACAGTACAGACCTGCTCTCTGACCACAGTACAGACCTGCTCTCAGACCACAGTACAGACCTGCTCTCTGACTACAGTACAGACCTGCTCTCTGACCACAGTACAGACCTGCTCTCAGACCACAGTACAGACTGGCTCTCAGACCACAGTACAGACATGCTCTCAGACCACAGTACAGACCTGCTCTCAGACCACAGTACAGACCTGCTCTCTGATCACAGTACAGACCTGCTCTCTGACTACAGTACAGACCTGCTCTCAGACCACAGTACAGACGTGCTCTCAGACCACAGTACAGACTGGCTCTCAGACCACAGTACAGACGTGCTCTCAGACCACAGTACAGACCTGCTCTCAGACCACAGTACAGACCTGCTCTCAGACCACAGTACAGACCTGCTCTCTGATCACAGTACAGACCTGCTCTCTGACTACAGTACAGACCTGCTCTCAGACCACAGTACAGACGTGCTCTCAGACCACAGTACAGACTGGCTCTCAGACCACAGTACAGACCTGCTCTCAGACCACAGTACAGACCTGCTCTCAGACCACAGTACAGACCTGCTCTCTGACCACAGTACAGACCTGCTCTCTGACTACAGTACAGACCTGCTCTCAGACCACAGTACAGACCTGCTCTCAGACCACAGTACAGACCTGCTCTCAGACCACAGTACAGACATGCTCTCAGACTACAGTACAGACCTGCTCTCAGACCACAGTACAGACATGCTCTCTGACCACAGTACAGACCTGCTCTCTGACCACAGTACAGACGTGCTCTCAGACCACAGTACAGACCTGCTCTCAGACCACAGTACAGACCTGCTCTCAGACCACAGTACAGACATGCTCTCAGACCACAGTACAGACCTGCTCTCAGACCACAGTACAGACCTGCTCTCTGACTACAGTACAGACCTGCTCTCAGACCACAGTACAGATGTGCTCTCAGACCACAGTACAGACTGGCTCTCAGACCACAGTACAGACCTGCTCTCAGACCACAGTACAGACCTGCTCTCAGACCACAGTACAGACCTGCTCTCTGACCACAGTACAGACCTGCTCTCAGACCACAGTACAGACCTGCTCTCAGACCACAGTACAGACCTGCTCTCAGACCACAGTACAGACCTGCTCTCTGACTACAGTACAGACCTGCTCTCAGACCACAGTACAGACGTGCTCTCAGACCACAGTACAGACTGGCTCTCAGACCACAGTACAGACCTGCTCTCAGACCACAGTACAGACCTGCTCTCTGACCACAGTACAGACCTGCTCTCAGACCACAGTACAGACCTGCTCTCAGACCACAGTACAGACCTGCTCTCTGACCACAGTACAGACCTGCTCTCAGACCACAGTACAGACCTGCTCTCTGACTACAGTACAGACCTGCTCTCTGACCACAGTACAGACCTGCTCTCAGACCACAGTACAGACTGGCTCTCAGACCACAGTACAGACATGCTCTCAGACCACAGTACAGACCTGCTCTCAGACCACAGTACAGACCTGCTCTCTGATCACAGTACAGACCTGCTCTCTGACTACAGTACAGACCTGCTCTCAGACCACAGTACAGACGTGCTCTCAGACCACAGTACAGACTGGCTCTCAGACCACAGTACAGATGTGCTCTCAGACCACAGTACAGACCTGCTCTCAGACCACAGTACAGACCTGCTCTCTGACCACAGTACAGACCTGCTCTCAGACCACAGTACAGACCTGCTCTCAGACCACAGTACAGACCTGCTCTCAGACCACAGTACAGACCTGCTCTCTGACCACAGTACAGACCTGCTCTCAGACCACAGTACAGACCAGTTCTCAGACCATAGTACAGACCATCTCTCAGACCATAGTACAGACCAGTTCTCAGACCACAGTACAGACCTGCTCTCAGACCACAGTACAGACTGGCTCTCAGACCACAGTACAGACCTGCTCTCAGACCACAGTACAGACCTGCTCTCAGACCACAGTACAGACCTGCTCTCAGACCACAGTACAGACATGCTCTCAGACCACAGTACAGACCTGCTCTCAGACCACAGTACAGACCTGCTCTCTGACCACAGTACAGACCTGCTCTCTGACTACAGTACAGACCTGCTCTCAGACCACAGTACAGACCTGCTCTCTGACCACAGTACAGACCTGCTCTCTGACTACAGTACAGACCTGCTCTCTGACCACAGTACAGACCTGCTCTCAGACCACAGTACAGACGTGCTCTCAGACCACAGTACAGACCTGCTCTCTGACCACAGTACAGACCTGCTCTCAGACCACAGTACAGACCAGTTCTCAGACCATAGTACAGACCATCTCTCAGACCATAGTACAGACCAGTTCTCAGACCACAGTACAGACCTGCTCTCAGACCACAGTACAGACTGGCTCTCAGACCACAGTACAGACCTGCTCTTAGACCACAGTACAGACCTGCTCTCAGACCACAGTACAGACATGCTCTCAGACCACAGTACAGACCTGCTCTCAGACCACAGTACAGACATGCTCTCAGACCACAGTACAGACCTGCTCTCTGACCACAGTACAGACCTGCTCTCAGACCACAGTACAGACCTGCTCTCAGACCACAGTACAGACCTGCTCTCAGACCACAGTACAGACTGGCTCTCAGACTGGCTCCACACACACACAGAGCGGCTCTCAGGTCGGCTCTCAGACCAGAGTACAGAGTTCCAAGCCTGGATAAATGGAGAGGGTTTGCAACAGAAAGGGCATACAAATCAAAATCCAAATAAGAGGCGGGTGGATGGTTTGCTGTGCTAAACCAGGACTTAACAAGATCTAAACAAGATCTAAACCTGGTCAAAACTAGGACTAAACCAGGACTAAACTAGGACTAAACCAGGACTAAACCAGGACTAAACCAACCTGATGTGATTCTTTCCATGTTGTTCCTGAGTTGTGGACCTCACTTCCTCCTCCTCAGAACCTGGATCAATGTTGAGCTCAGTTTGATAAACGATCGATGCAGAACTGTCAGCTCCTCGAATCAAAAGCACCTCACCTCACATTTTTACTGTTTTTTTTTTTCTTTTTTCTTTTTCTGAAGTCAGTGAACGCAGCGCTCTTTATAATCTTCCATCAAACTCGCTCCTCGTCAGCACAAAGCTCTAAGTGGTGCTGGAGGAGAGCTTTAAGATGGAGGAGGAGGTCTCAGGACCCTCCAGGAGCTGAGGGGAGAAAACAAAAAAAAAGTTTTACTCATGGTGTTACCCACATTTAGCTCTAAATTCACTGATCACAGAGGCACCACTAATTTTTGGATAAGGCAGTGACAACAATAGGATAAACAGCTGGGAAAATGGCAATTATGGTTTTGCAAAGTGGATGCCGAACTTTTTTGAGACGTATTGCTGCATAAAAAAAAAAAAAAAATACAAAGATGAGCAGCAAGTTGCAAAAATGTCATGCTAAATGCCTTGAAACTAGAAATTAGTTACTATTATTTTGGTATCCTACACCTCCAGGTTTTATAACAACTTTTTTTTTAACCAGGAAAGTCCCACAGAAATTAAGATTCTCTTTTGCAGCCCCATCAGGACCTATTGTTTTTCTGTGGTAAGGGAAACGTTTCTAACTCGTTCTGATCATTCCTTACAGCCATTAGCCGTTAATATTTTTTACATGAATTAGAACAAATGGTGATTAACCAAAGGACAGAACATAGAATATACTTTTTTTATAATGCAACACTCTTTAATGTGGTATAAAAGCTAGAAAGCACACTGCTGGATTTATTTTTAGTTTCAGATAAATACATTTGCAGGAGCTTGTAATAATATTTTTTGTGTGTTACTTCTCTTTTCTCAGAATGTTCCCAGCTGTAAGTATCCCACAGCAGTAGTACTACCTCCTCTGTGTATTTCTCAATATTTCCCTGTGATCCTGTGTGAAAACCGCTGACTCTGGTGTTTTCTGGACCCGGCTCTTTGGCAGGTCTCTGAGTGGACCGGGTTAAGAGTCCTGAGTCTAATCAGTTTAATGTCTGCTCTGCAGTACGTCACTCTGTGTCCTTCAGGAACAGGAGCTGTGCCTCTCACTGAGCATGAGCACACTGGACCAACATATCTGGTTTGTTCAACTTCTCTGTCTCTTTTACCAATAAATTTCACTCTCCTAACACGCTAAATTTTAAAATTTAACTGGCCAGGCATCTTTACTGCGTTTTCAGTTCTCTTCTCTCTCGGAAAATGTCCTTCTCCTCTCTGTCTCCATGTTATAATGCTGTTCCCTCATCAAAAACAGACCTGGAGTTGTGTTCTGAGTAATTCTGTATTCTCTGGCACTGAGTTTCTGAGGCCTCAGAATGCTCTGTTCCAATGTCAATTTCAAGTTTATTTATATAGCACCTTAGACAACATGGAGTTTAACTTTAAAAAGAACAATTTACAGTTTAAGTATACAATATAAGGACAAAATGAGGATAAAAATACCCTTATACAATTAAAATACTGTACATAAAATAAAAAAGAAAGAAAAAATCAAAATGTTGAGCCATTTTTTCAAGACAAAGATTTTCAGGTCAGAAGTTCCACAGTTGGGAAGCATAGACACTAAACAAAGCTTCCAACACAAAGATCCACCTCTCCCACAAAGCCCCTCCCACTCCAGGAAGCACTGACCAATCAACAACAAGCCCTCTACATCCAGTCTGCACTCAGTCATCTATCCAAAAAAAAAACAAAAATTGGTGCTTTCACTGATTCCTCACAGATATTTTTACTTTGGGACGAAAATGGCGTCAGACAAAAAGTTTAAGGAAGTGGAGTGCTCTTTTTCTTTGATTATGTGTTCACAAGACTGCAACAGCTTTGCCATCTGCTGCCCTCTGCTGGCCTCTTCTCCTGTTTCTTTATGGCTCCAGTAGAGTTCTTATTAAAAATGTTCTCTTTTAGTCCCATACTGTTTTTAAAGGCTGTAAAACCTGCTGCTGTTCTAGAAGAGACCAAGACTGGGTTAAAAATATGAATAAATGCAGAATATATTTTTTCATTCTTTTTTTGCAATTATTATTGCTGTTGCAGGGTAAAATGTTGTTTATCTCAGTTGTCCTGATTCTTCTTCTTGCCTCGCTGCTTGGTCTTGGTGCAGCTGCTCTCTCGTGCTGGGATGTTCCCCTCCCGTTCTCTGCTCTGATTGGCTGAGTGCTCCTGTATCCGCTGCCCGTGATTGGCCAGTGTGCTGACAGTGGGCGGGTCTTCCCTCCTCACTCCCCTCTCTCTTGTGCCTCAGCTCTAAGCAGCCTGCTCCCTGCTCCTCCGGTGCTTCGGGCTGTTCTCCTCCGAGCGTTACCCGCCTGACAGAGGGGCGCCCAGGGACACGCAGAGCTCCAGAGTCTCCCCCCTGCTCCCTGTCCACTCCATCCTTTACCCCTCACCACCACCACAACTCTCCACCTCCAGAACCGCCCCGGGACCCTTGGACTATCCTCACTTCTCCGTCCCAGCAGCTTCTGAACAAGTAAGAGATCAGATCTTCTTTGCTTTGCTGATGTTGGACTAAATTTAAATTATTGAGAGTTTCTGCTCAAGTCTGGAAACTCTGGGCTACTTTTAGTTATTAAATATGTTTTTGTGTTTAATTAATTGCTAACTGCTTTTAAGTTCTACTATTTCTTCACTCTTTTACAATGGCATTGCCAAAACTTTTCACAAGTACCATCTTTATTTGTCTAAAATGAGTCTAAATCTGGACTAACCCTGGTCTAAACCAAGGGATAAAAATGAATTACTACATAGGGATAAAACAGGGGCTAAATCAAGACAAAACCAGGACTAAACCTGGACTAAATCAGGACTACACTAGGATTAAAACAGGACTAAACCAGGAATCAAACAGAACCACTGGTGTTGGAACTGGTGTTGGAGTTTTTGGAAAACTGTTTTTACTCGAGGCTTTTGAGGTGATAGGAAGTTAACGTTCAATTTTTTGAGGAGGCATATTTAATTTTAAAGCTCCCTATTCCTCTCCCTATTCCTCTCCCTATTCCGTCTCCTCATCAAAAACAGACCTGCAGTAGTATTCTGTTTGAGTAATCCTGTATGCTGAGGTGCTGCCCTTCTCCAGAGCTGAAAATGCTTGGGCGCAGACACCTAATCCAAGGGATCTCTTCCATATATTCATCATTTTAATTTATAAAACCTGAAATACTAATGGAAAAACTATTTCAAAAAGCCTGAAGTGACAGAAAAGTCAAGCAATGCATAATTCTCCTGTTTAGACTTTTACATTTAAAACTGAAAAAGATTTCAGTATTTTTAGACAAAAGTGGTCGTCATTAGTGACACTTGGTTACGTTTAGTGTATTTTTTAGGGGAAAATATATTCTTTAAATACTTTAATCAGATCTAAAGTATGTAAGCATGCACGTCATTGTTTTTTTTATTAAAGATGTGTTAGGTCTGAAGTGGAAGCTGTTGAACACAGTTAATGCTCCTTGCAGCTATCTTGAACATTTTTACAAAGTTAAAACAGCAGCATTACTTCTCTGCCCTCCTCTCTGTCCTCCTCAGAGCTGATAACCCTGAGCTCCTGTATATTCATATTGTTATTATTGTTATTATGTGAAAGTGATCCAGTCTCAGATCGTCTTACTCTGTCTCTATCTGAACATCTCTGTGTCCCGGGGCTGGCCTGTCTCTCTGTGGGACGTCTCCAGCATATGTCCCTCCTGCAACAAACACAACAACTGTGGCCAATACATTAGTCACACAGATTATTCCTTTAGGCTATTATTAGATGCTGGAATACCACGGTCCACTAACACAGGGGGCTGGAACTTCTTATATCTTATAAGTTGGCATTTCCAAATTTTCTTGCTTAAATTATTGGAAACAGTATTAAAAAATGATACCAACTGGAGACTCTAAATGTTCCTTAAGCTGGGGACACACTGCACGATTTTCTCAGTCGTTACAGATTCTGAAAAGACTCGGAGCACACACTAATGACTGAAAGACTGGGGCTCACACACTACAAGATCTGTTGAGGCCACAACTGACGCCAGCTAAACGCAGCAAACTCTCGCGGGGAACTGGTGAGAACTAAATGATAAACAAACATGGACACTACCTGGGTCACTGTTGCCGTTGTGTGTGCAGCTATCTGTTTGGAAAAAAGGAAAAAGAAAAAACATCTATGTATCCAGTTTCACTTGGGTAGCGCTCAACTTTCTTCGGTGTTTGCCTATTTGTTGTTTACGTTTTCTTCTTCTTCTTCTTCTTCAAATTTCCGCTTATATTTTCCCGCTGCCTCCTGTTGCGTCGTCTTCGTTCTCTGACGCCATTTCCTGTGTCCCATCAAATGTTATTATTATTTATTATTTCATCGGCCGCTGGACACCATGAATTCCCAGTTGGATCTGTAAACAGCCCACACTACAGGAGTGTGCGTCCAGAGTCGGCTTTAAAATTCAAACATGTTTGATTGCTTGCAACTGACGTCAGGCCGGGTTTTTGCTGATTCAAGTCTTTGAACATCACACACTAGCTGATTACGATTCCCTGCAACTAGTGTTGACTGGTACAGACTCGGAGCAACTGTGAATCGTTATAAAATCGGGCAAAAAAATCGTGTAGTGTGTCCCCAGCTTTAATGAATGAATGTGAGAGTGAATGGCTGCCTGATCATTGATTGCATTCAGCTTTGGCTGAAAAGTGCTATAGAAAGATGTCTGATTGTCCTTTTATGGTGTCCAGTAACATCTCTGTTGTCTTGATCCTGACAGAAATGGAGACAATGGGCCTCATTCATGAGTCATAAGTAGATGTAGATGGGTGTGTCCTGATAATGAGAGGGGGAGAGGGGGGGGTTGTAGAGCTATGGGGGGCCAGAGTATTATAGCAGTCTAGACGGAGGGGAAGTGGGGCTGAGACAGAGACTGGGCCTGTTTACACGACAACGCTGGCCAGGAAAACACAACAGCCCTGCTGCCTGCGATTCCCATTGACAGGAAAACACTGGGGTGTGAAGAAAACTAAAGTAAGCTGTAGTACCCGTGTTTGTCCAGCAAACAGTGCTGTGGGCCTTGCAAATGCTCTGCACCACACAAAGAGTAACCAGCAATCATAGTTCCATCTGCAACTTCACATCTACTTCAAGATCTTGTGTATTCTGGAGCTGATAAATTCTTCAGTAAAAGTCAGTCCTGATACAGATATTACTGACAGTTACTGACTAAATATGAACGTTTGTGGTATAAAAGCCTCATATTTTGCAATCACGGGTCCCAGCAGCCAGTCAGTTTAGATTAGGGGCTGTGACGTCATTGTTTTCAGTGAGTACGGTGTTGCCAAAACACCTTCTCCAGCATTTTCAAAAGATTGCGGATTCTGCAAATGGAAACCTTGTCCTCGGATAAACAAAAGGAGAAGCCGCAATCAACACATTTTTGCAAAACGCGTTGTCATCTAAACGGCCCTCAAGACTGGTCACTGCTTAAAATTGCACTGTAGCACATATGAAGTTTATTTTAAGTTTATACCCGGTCTATGTCACCACTATTCACTGTTCACTGTTATGTGTTATCTTAATCAATGGTAATCATTGGTAAAAATATCTAATTTACAAGCAGACTGAAATTATGAGTTTGATGATATTATAAAACTGCAGAATTTCATTGCGCGCAAGAGTGCTCAGACCTGTTTTTTTTTTGTTTTGTTTTTTTGTTTGTTTTTTTTTTTTTGGGGGGGGGGGGGTCTTGGTAGATTTCCAGTTAAAAAAACCCTCCCAAGTGGGGCTTACTTCAAATTTGCACGTCAGAAGTGCAAATCAGGCCTGATCAGCTTATTTCTCTTTTTATTTTCTTGTTTTAGAATAGAAACCCCTCTAAAACCACACATTGCACACTCGGTCCAAACATGTCTTGGTACTAAACACCAGCACACACCAGAGTCCTGCCTCCTGCACAAACCCATGACTCTGCAGTAGTGAGGTCTGATTGAATGGTGCAGCTCCGGTCCAATATTTACACGCTCCATAAATTTACTGTGAGCGGAGAGAGAGAGAGAGGCTCTTTACTGACAACAGGAAGAAGCAGAGACATGTGGACCGACCGAATGCATTAGACACATCAATACCAGCTGCAGGTTTAACTCTGGTGCGCTATGAGACTTTAGAGGGGTATATCTGAGGTTTGTGTCAGTCCCAAGCCCACTTACAGTACACTGTATTCCACAAAGGTAAATAATCCACTAGGGCTGCACGACACGGAGAAAACATGCAATATTCAATAACTATGTTGAAAATTGTGATAATGATATTATTGCAATATTTGAAAATAGAGCCTACTTTTCAAACATAGTAAGTTAAATTCACTACATTTCACAAAAATGTAAGTTCTTGTATTTACAAGTCAAAACTGACAAAATCAAAACTTAACACAGACTAAACCAGGAATAAAACAAGGCTAAGCTGTGACTAAATTAATTAAATTAGCACTAAAACTGGACTTTTTAAACATTTTTATTTAGTCACAACACATGTTCTTTTAAGGCTCTGGTGGAAAATGATTCTTCAGTGTAAATCTCTGTAAGATGAAGCATTATTGCGATATATTTAGATTCTTGTGATACAGATATTGTGTTTGCTGATATTGCGATAACAATAATTTTGCGATATATTGTGCAGCCCTATAATCCACTTGAATCCACCCTAGCATTAGTATCTTTGTCCCGGTCACAAAATATTATAGAATTGTTTTAAAAAAAATCATGGATCTTTTGTCTGTTTCAGTCCTGCAGCTAAATGGCCATTGTCTAAAGTGTGCCCCGCCTAAGGCCCATAGTTATTTGAAAAGCCTCTAGCTACCAACAAAGACAAGCGGAGAAGATAAATGAATTCTTTGTACTGTCTGTCATTACAGTATTCCTTTAATGAAAATGCTACAAACAAACAAACAAAGGAAAAGCAAACATGCTAATCTGTCTTTACTGCTATGTGACTTATGCCTGAGTGAAAACATGTACTGTATGTAGAAACTATTCTAGCTGCTGTGTCTCTGTTTTGAGTTTGCGAAGTCTGCTGTGTTCAGTTCTTTTAATGCGCTCTGATGGACTGAGAGCTCTTATAGGAAAATACATGTCACTATAATATATTCATGAGACTCTCTGCTGTGCCCCTCCCCCAGCTCCGGCTCCACAGGCCTCCTTCACTGCTCATTTAAACAAACTAAAGTCACGTATTCTATATTTCCTGAGACAGCCAATGTCTAAACTGTCTGGAAAGTAGTTGTTAGTGGCCACAGTAGCTGAAAGAAAACCCACCTTTCATCTCAATGTTTTCTTGAAATTATTATTATTATTATTATTATTATTATTATATAATAATAATAATAATAATAATAATAACCCCGAGGTATTAGTTTCAACCATTTTAAACTAAGAATGGCCAGTGATTAATTGAAGTATTGTTTAGTTAGATATGAAAGTGCGTCTTTTAAAAATGCATGGGTTTCCCCTGAGCAGTACAGTTCCTCCTCTCTGCAGGCGGCTGGTTCTCTGTGGTCCACTGAAGAAGGATCTCACCCTGGTCTGGGACTTAGTAGATCTGGGACACTGGTGTGAGGCGCTGACACGGGCCAAGAGCAAGTGAGGGGGGGGGGGGCATTTTTATTAGTTTAAACCTGTCCAAAAAAATCGCCATGAACTCACAACTTGTTTACTAGCCAGAACTTTACATGTAGCACAGTAGATGGCATCGTCGACTCACTGTGGGAAGGTCCCAGGTTTGATTCCTGGACCGTGTGGGGTCTTCCTGTGGGCTGCACAGTAATCATCGCAAAATTATTGTTATCGCTATATCAACAAACGCAATATCCGTATCACAAAAATCGAAATATATCGCAATAACACTGCGGTCTTCCATCTGACAGAGATTTACACTGAAGAATCATTTTCCACCAGAGCCTTAAAAGAACATGTGTTGTGACTAAATAAAAATGTTTAAAAAGTCCAGTTTTAGTGCTAATTTAATGAATTTAGCCACAGCTTAGCCTTGTTTTATTCCGGGTTTAGTCTGTGTTAAGTTTAGATTTTGTCACTCTTTTGATTTGTAAATACAGGAACTTATATTTTTGTGAAATGTAGTGAATTTAACTTACTATGTTTGAAAAGTAGGCTCTATTTTCAAATATAGCAATAATATTGTTATCGCAATTTTCAACATAGTTATCGAATATCTCGTGTTTTCTCCATATCGTGCAGCCCTATCTCCCTGTGTCTGGGTGGGTTTTACCTCAGGTGCGCTGGTTTCCCCATCAAACCAAAACGTGCACAATACCCGGCTAATCCTCCAGCCAACAAGATCCTGGCTCAATGGGTCGAATTAGAATAAGAAGAATAAGAAAACCTTTATTAGTGACTCTGTGGGGAAACTGAATTGTTCAGTAAGCAGTAGCACACAAATGATGTCAAACAAGAGCACAAAAGAGTATCAGAGATCAGTCTGGCCAAAGAGAATTAAAGAAAAATGAAACTAAACAACAAGTAAAACTAAATAAACTAAAATAGACTACAAGCGGATTAAATACACTATAAATATGTAGAGTATATGGTCTGACAGAGCGAGTATTTACAGTATAAGGATATTCATAAATAGCAGAAGTGAAAATTGTTTAGTGTAAATAAAATGCAGAACAATTTTCCGTACGGTGACAGTCTTAACCTCAAGTGTGCTTTACTAATAATAATTGTGATTATTATATATATATATATAAATATGGCATTATAAAAGTTATATTAAATATGATTTTGGTATGATATGATACACATCGATCAGAATTGTTTTGAGCTGATTCAAGAATGATATTGGAACAATGTGATTCAATACGATTTAACGCCTTCATATGGACAAAATCATACACAATATATACATCAATGTGGTTCTTGTATCGTTACACCTCTAGTTTTCATTGTACATCAATTGATATTATGAAATAGAAATCCAGAAAGGGTGGGGGGTGAGTTTTAGTCACCGTGATCGCCCTTTTTTTTTTTTTTTTTTTTTTTGGGTGGTAGTGGTGGTGGTGGTGTGTGTGTGTGTGTGTGTGTGTGTGGTATTTTCCATTTTCTGTTGAAAATTGAAAATAAAAATTTTATCACCAAAAATAAAAAATAAAAGAAGTTTGCTCAGGACTCATCTGACTCCACTTACTTCTTCTTATTCATCAATAAATTAAAAACATAAGGTGCTATATAAATTATTTACAAGAAAATGTTACCAAAGTTACTGGGATAGGGAATAAGCAGAAGATGAATGAATGAAAATAGGCACTAGGTTTGACTACAGTAGAGGGAAAAAAAAAAAAAAAACACAGCTAAAAACAAAAAATATATAAAAATATATACTAAAAAAAAAGAAAATAGAAGGCAGACCTGCTGTAACACGCTGCTCCTCTCAGGCGTGCGTGTCAGGTTGAAATGAGTCAGAAATGAACTGAGCAAAATTGTGTTAAAAAAGAAACAACTATGCGTCTCCTCCAGCAGTGCTCAGTGTGTCCTCTCAGTTTGACACAGGTTTACCCAAAAATGCTGCTATATTGTATTTATGTTGTGAGAACCAGACTTTGCTGAACATTAGGATATAAAATCTATGCTTTTTTATATTCACGCAATAAAATAAAAAAAAGATTTTTGGTTAGCTAAAATGTGTCTTATTTAAAAAGCCATCAAGCATGAAAAATTCAGGAGTGGGAGATCAAATTTCCCCCAAAATCCCAGACAACTGCTTTAAATTTAAACACTAATATCTCCAAAATGGCTGATGACATTGAAAAGCTCTTTAAATATGTAATAGTTCAAAGTCTTGTGAGTTGTTTAAACTTTAAACAAAGCTGATACATTGAAGTGCGTGACATTTAGAGTGATCCGAACAGAAGAACGCGGCTCAGTTCCTTCTCTCTCTGTGTTGGTGAGCAGCTCTCTGTCAGCGCGTGGCCGTAAACCTAAAAAACTGTCTGTCCATAACCATAACTCATACTCACAGAGCTGCAGATGAAATTGAACATCGAACTGAATCTACCACAGTGAATTATGGGTAGTCGTTTACGGGGGTGGGGGTGGGTGGGGGGGGTTGGGGGGGGGCTGTCTTTGCCATTTAGTTTGACCAGAGAGCCACCTCAGACCAGGAAATAAGGACTGTTCTGTTCTGCCATGGTTCTGTAACTGCTGCACTAAATGAAACTATTGTTATACTCTCTTATAATCTGGTCATGGGGAGTAACAAGCTAGTATATTATTTCTGCCAGTCCTGAGCCCAGATAAATGGAAAGGGTTGTGTCAGGAAGGGCATCTGGTGCCATGTAGAAGTAAAAAAAAAAGTATCGACTGTTATGTAGTAGATTTAATGTTTTTGCTAAATCTTCTTTTTCTTCTTCTCAAGTGCACAACCCACTACACCACAAAGAACACTACTACTACTGCTACTACTCAGGGCAGTAGTTGACCAAAGAAATTGTTAGTCAACCAAAGTTATAACCAGCAAAGCGATTAATTGACCAAAAATTTATCAAATCTTATACAAACAAGTGGCTTCACATCTGGGTCAGTCATCCAGGAGAATTCAGTAAAATAAGTAAAACAAAAAGACAATCTGGACAAGGTTTGTTTTTTGTTCTTTATCCCAAGGCCTAGTGATTTCTGCTGGAAACTGCTGTGGTAGTAGGAGGTGTAGGTGTGTTACATACAGTAACTGACTGCTGTTGACTGCCTCAGTCTCAGCAGGTCAGGTCTCGTCTGTGCTGTCTTAAATAAAATAAAAAAAAATGTCTCAGTCTTGGATGTGGCAGTCTCTAAAATGTTATTTACCAATCATTATGAGAAAAAGCTATTCATTATAATTTTGGAGATTTCTGCATTAGAAGAACCAGAAAAATTAACTCCTTGCAGTGGTGTGTACCCCCAGGGCCTGGATTAGTTCTGGTTTAATCTCAGTTTAGTCCTGGTTTGACCTGGTTTAGTTCCATTTTTAGACCTGTTTTTTTCTGGTTTAGTTCTTGTTTTAGACCTGGTTTATGTAACAGGTGTGGTTTTGCTCATTAAAAGTCTAATGCTGCCTTGTTGCACATCTGCGCTGTGTTCAATGTGTGCTGCACTGATTGAAGGAAGGACCAATACACTGTTGACCTCTGGATGCACTTTTACTTGCAGTTCTGCACAAATAAAAGAAAATAGAACTCCTTGTCACATGCAGTCTCTCCCATGCACACATCTCATCAGTCCCCCGTTAGCACGTAAACACATGGAGAATACTGTAGCTAGCTCTGAGACATAAGGATACAGTAAAAAGACAGCAAAACACTTTGACATGGGTCACATTTCTACATGTTAACTGTAAAATTATGAACAGTGGTGTTAACAATGAATCTTTATGTTTATGAAAGCCTTTACACCAAATAATACCAATATATTTTTGGGAGGAATACAATACGTATATCTCCTCTCAGATAGCATAGCGCAGACTGAGGGAGGCGCTGCTGTAGCAACACTTTGGCACGTTGTGTTCTTTCTTAAAGTGACAGTACAGGCATAAATGTGCAACACTATTATAACAATGAGAAAAGGCTAGAACTTGTATTTAACCATGTAAACATAGAACATTGAATAAAGTGAAGGGTTTGATGAAGTTCACAAAATTATAGTACAATTTTACTCTGGTTACATTTAGTTCTGGTTTAGTTCAAGTTTAGTCTCTGTTTTGTCCTTCTTTAGTGTCCCATCCCTCGCTTTCGGCCTGGGTTAGTCCAGAATTAGTTTCATTTTAATGTGACAGCCAAATATTTTCTGAAAAGTTACTATAAATGATCCGATAATGCCAGGAACCCCCTGCAATGTACTAGCCTACCACTAGGGGCCACCCTACCCTGGTTGGGAAACACTGCATTAGAACATAAAAATAATCATTAATGTATCTGAACCACTTTGTTTCTTCTTTTTTTTTTTCTTTTTATGTAGTGCTAGTTCACAGCGTTTGGTCTTGACCTGGTCTCAGTCCTCAGTCCTTTAAAAGTCTCGGTTAATATTGTGTAGTTGATGTGTTGCTAAAATAAAATATTGATTGATGTATGTATGTTATTTCCATTTAGAAAAAAAAGGTTAAAACAACTTTAACTCCAAAAGAGCAGGACCTTTGCATTCAGTTAAAACTATATTATTTCAGTGTTAAGTCAGTCCCTTGCACGTCTGTCTCTGTCTCGAGTACTGACCGTTCTACTGCCCACTCTGGTATCAGTCCACTCACAGACAGCAGTCCTGTGTTATTTATATCCCATAATGCACTCTGTCTTTGGAAACTCCTGCTCATGGAGGTGACCGTACATTATTTTGATTGGCCCCGGTTCAGAGAGCAGCAGGATTTGTTTTTAAATGTGAGTCACTGTTTCCACTGCGGAGCCTCTGTGATGGACAACAACACGCTCAGAAGACACTCTGCAGGAGCAGAGTTAGAGGCTACTTTCACATCTTTTTTTTTTTTTTTTCTTAAACAAAAGTGTTGTTCTAATGACTGTAAGCTGTAAAGTTGTTTCTTTTTATCATGCAACGTAAGAAAGTTAAAATGTCTGTTTGGTGTTGTGGAAAATCCATGATGTGGCTTGACTTTTACAATGCATATTTTTGCATCTTATTGCTTTTTGTGGCAGCATTTGGAGCATTTTCAAGCTCTGATTCCAGAAGTGTCCTATGGTGAAGGTTCAGTATTGTTTTATACACTGCACCTTTCAGTTATACCCATGGGCGCAGTAGGTGGGGGTGGGTTGGATGATTCCAAGGGCCATGGCTAGCAGGGGGGCCCAAGAAAAATTCCTGCATATAGGCCTGTTCTGTTGTCATGGGCGCAGGTTTGCGTATGGACCATAGGGACATGTCCTTACCACAATTTCAGACCGACCAAACTGTCCCTACCAATCACAAGTTGAAATAGCTAACTATTACCGCATTTTGTTTTTGAACAGGCGCGACTAAGACGCGAGGGGTCCTTGTGGGTTTCTGCAGTTACAGGCTGTGTCCGAACGTCATCCCTTATCCCATTATAGTGCACTATATAGTGGTCACGCCATTTTGTAGTGGTGTCTGAATGTCTAATGGATAAAAAATAGTGCACTCAAAATTTCCCACAATGCATTTTTAAAAAGTAGTGGACAGCGATGGTTACTAGACGGTCAATATAGACCAGAATGCTTTGCAAGTTGCGGAGGAGAACAGCGGGACCACTGTCTTTAAAGTGTAACTAAACCCTGAATCAACTTTTTTTTGCTGATTAACTGTATAAGAGGGGCTTTAATAGTGCTGTCTGTTGGTCCATGTCCAACTTTTGACATTTTAATGTAAACTTGTTTAATTCCTGAAATTCCAGTCTAAAACCGTCTGTGTGCTGCCCTCTTAAGGTTGAACGTTGGTAGTAAAGTTGAATTTTGCTATTGATCTAAAAGTGGCAGTTGGTAACTAATACGTCACGCGCTCTGCAGGCTCTGGTATAAAAGCCCCGCCTTCAGACACATGCCCCCGTTGCGAGTTAGGAGTTGGAATTGTGAGCATTGCGAGCATTATCGATAGCGGTTGTCAGGTTTACTACGCGAGTTTCGGAATTTTTTTTTAGCCTTTGCTTATAACCGGTATGGCTCTGGTCCGCTAGGCTCCACATTGCCTTCCTCTATTTCTGGTGAAGGTGGAAGAGAAAAATCCTCCACCTCATAGGAACGCTCTGTAACGAAACCGATAGCGTCGCTCATCTTTGAATATCTGTCAACTCAAGCTGCCGGTCACTGTCACTGTCAATCACAGGTCCAGACCCCGCCCCCCGCTCACCCCCCTTCCCTCGGCCCTGCCCATCTGTCTCTGCTGGGAACAGCCCATTTTTTTAGCATTTTTCAAGTTTTGTTTGCAGGCGGAGTAAGGCTCTAACCCTGGGGTTTGGTTACACTTTAAACTGTACACAACCCGTCTGAATAAAACCAGTTAGAAACACCCCTCCCCTTTTTTTTTTTTTTTTACTTAAGTCACATCGTAATGAGAAATAAAAAGCTCTTGAATAAACCCTTGCAGTGTAAATTGCTAACGTTAGCTTAGCCAGCATTCAGCCTCCCCATGTAAGGCACAAAGCTGCAATAACCCAGTCCGTTTTATTCATTATAGTGATAATTCATTCAATATCACATGTATGACTATTATTTATCTATAAATACTAAAACATCAAGTGAGTCTAGTCAGGCTTTACCACAGAAGAACATTATCAGTGGAGTTTCACCGAAACTTTTTTACACAGACGCCAGAGTCACATGATCACCGGTGAGTTAAAAATAGTGTGCGAGTGTCTGAATCATTCACAAAATGAGTGCACTATAGTCTGCTATATAGTGCTGGACTATATAGTGATTGAGGGGTTAGGGGCCAGGGGTGAATTTCGGACACAGCCACAGAGTACAGTGATGTGATTGAGACAGCGGCAGATTTAAATGAGCTAGAAAGAACTGAAAACTGCTCAAAAAAAAAAAAAAAAAAAAAAAAAAAAAAGCGAGCTCCAGCTCAGATTTACACCGCGATAGTACAGAGAGGCAGCTGCTTTTATCTGAACAGTGGGCTGAAGTTTTTACCAGGCCAGGACTATGGACTATAACACTTATCAAATATGGACTATTCCTTTTATATCAAGATGAAAAGAATGTGCGTGAAGACGTCTGTGGTGAGTTTTGGAAACGTTTGTCCTGGCGCTACTTCTCTAGCTTTGCCTTTTAGCATCTGTCAGCTTCATCAGGCCACAGCCCACAAACACTGTTCTCTGAATGAATATGGACTTTACACAGCAGAAGTCTGTAATGTCACGATTTCTGGCCTCACTTTACTCAGGTGAACAAAGCGCGAACAAGGCGTGAAAGGACCGAGTTTTCGTGCATATTAATTAGCTAATTACTAATATGTGCATTTATCCAGTATTATTGCTGCACTCCCCTGCATCGTACGCAGTCATAATTAATATATTTAAAACTGTGTTATCCAAATACTGCAGTCTGGAGGACAGTGGCAGTCTTTATAAATCCATCTGTCTCCAATATGATCTGAGTCTGACACAGTTCAAACATCAGCTGCTGTTAAAGTGGAAATAATAAATGTTTCTCTGACAGAAATAAGCATTGTACATGTTTTAGTAGCCCTGATTAAATACATAAATAACACTGTAATATAGCCTATCTACTAGTTGTTGTTTTGTTTTGTTTTTTACATATGTTATGTTTGGACCCCAGCAGGGTAGAACGTTAATTCTGTGGACCCCGAGCAATTTTAGTTGCTGAACCCTGCTCTAAATACTCCAAGATACAGGAAACAACATCTGTTATGTTAAAAATTTTCTAGGCAACCCCCAGACCCCCTGTTTCAAATTTGTATGTAACAATTGTAAAAATACATTGTAAAATCTTGATTGTATTTTTTCCAGCGAGCCTACAATTACCATGAGCAGCCTGTGTGCTATGGTGAAAAGCTCAGATCAGCAAAGAAATATTACTTTCCCCAACCTATAGTTGTAGGCCTGACTGACAGCAGCGCGTTGAAACGAGTAGGTTTGGTTGGGGTGTCCCTACCAAAGCTGACACCAAACCTACGCCCTTGTCTGTTGTATACATTTTTTTTGATTTTATGTTTTGCTGTATTATTTACAATGCCGGGGCCCTGAATATGATTATTATTATTTAATAAAGTCGATTCAAAATATACCAACAAAGTCCTTCTATTTTCTAAGAGCCCACTTTTATTCGATCTGGACACGTCTCCAGTGCAGACGCAGATTACGGAGCAGCTGAGGGGCGCACACTGCCCCCCTGTTACAGCCTGAGCAACAGAGAACAAGAGTGGAGTTAAGAGGAATAACCACCTAAAAGGTACAATGCATTTAAATACAAAAAATAAAAAAAAAATAAAAAAAAATTAAAGCATGCAACGATAGCAACAACTGCAGCAAAAGTGCTAAAAGAGGAGCTAAGCTAATGTTAGCATTTGCTGTGCTGCACAAAAACGCAGTCCATCCAATCGTTTTACAGCGCAATTAAACCCTAGGACAAACAGGCAAAACTATTCATATCTATTTCAACCATCCTTACCCTGTGGAAACGCCGCCAGAGCTCTGGAAACGGGGCGAGCATGCTGTGGTTTGCCGTAAAGGAGCGCACAGCTGCGGTGCATCACGTGACGCGCTTCAGTGCTGTGTCTTGTCACTTGAAAAAGCTTCGTGATCAGCGTGGAGTTTAAAAACAGGTGATTTTACTGTGAATAGTTTGACAAAATGAGAGAACTAGGTCCAGGCTGAGCGAGGAGAGACAGGTCAGCTCTGTAGAAACAGGCAGGAGTTTCTCCTGCTCTCATCACTGGAGCTGCAGTGAACTGGACGTTTTCAGTTGTTTAAAACGTGGAAATTAGCAGCTTGCCTCTTTTATTTGTTTAAATTATTACAGTTATTATTATTGTATAAAAAAATTAACCCTTGCAATGAAAGATTTTACATTAAATCCCTCACTGTCTTATTACATTAAAATCTAAATCTAAGGATGAATCACAGCCATGATTATCAGTTTTTAATTGTAAACAAAATTGAATAAAAAATCTAGATCGACCAATATGGGGAAAAAAAACTGTGATTAAATTTTTTGCCATATCGCCCAGCCCTAGCTTTTTATTATAATTTTTAACCTTAAATTTATACCGTGATATATACCGTTACCGTGAAGGGATTCGATTTATACCGTGATATGAAATTTAGGTCATACCGCCCAGCCCTACTTTTTATCAAGTTTTTTTTCTGCTGCTCCGCTGTCAGGTCTGTCCCAGTCGGAGTCAGTACAGAATCAGCTTCAGCCCCGTCTTCTCCCCCAGTCACCCTGCTCTTTCACTGTCAACTGAAGAAGATGAGCTCTTGAGTTAAAACTTGTGCTAAATGATAAGCATAGTGTACATTGTGGTTGATATCTTGTTTGATCCAGTAGTTTAGACTGCTGCTTAAGTCCTGTTATAGACCTCAGTTATTCCTGTTTTAGTCCTGGTTATAGATCAGATTTATTCCTGTTTTAGTCCTAGTTTGGGCTTGTTTTAGTCCTGGTTTTAGACTTGGCACAGACCTTGCTTAGAGCTGGTGTAGTCCTAGTTTTGTTCATGTTTACACTCAGTTTAGCCCATTTTTTAGTAATGCTCATTTAAAGTGGTACTTTTTGGTTGTCTGTTGTCTGAGGTGGTACTTAGTGCGAACAGTTTAGAATAATAATTTTTAATACAAATATAATTCTGTGATAGTGTGTCTAGAAAAATGTGATGTTTTAACTGTTTTGCTTTTATGATTAAAGTCAATTACAACCACTTTAAAAAATTTCCCTTTTCTTAGAGGCAGCTATTTAATTGGTCTTATAGTAAAGTATGAATGTTATTTAATGTTGCCCTGCCTGTAAAACGTCCATCTAAGACCTTTTTAAAGGTAAATGAGGGTTTTAATAGGCTATGTTAAACCTGGTCTAGAAAAAATGTTGGTGGGGGGGCCCAATGTAAAATCTTTTCAGGGGGCCCAGAATACCTGGCGGCACCCCTGGTTATACCATTATTTTGTGCAACAGCTGTAATTGTATGTTTGTTATTTTTCCTTATGTTATTGCTACAATTACAACATTATATTATTAATTTGCCAGAAATTACATAGATGGGAAGGAAAGCTTGAAGTAGGTAATGTAATCCCATAATGGCTGCATTATATCAACCAGTCCTGGCTTTACAGACCTGGTTTAGTCCTAGTGTAATCCTGGTTTAGACCTGGTTTAGTCCTGGATATGTCTTTGTGTAGTCTTGGTTTATTCTTGGTTCAGTCCTGGTTATGTCTTTATTTAGACCTTGTTTAGTCCTGGTTTAGTTGAGGTTTAGTCCTGATTTAGTCCTGGTCTTATCCTGGTTTAGACATGTTTTCAACTTGGTTTAGTTTAGGTTTAGTTGAGGTTTAGTCCTTATTTATTAATGCTTATTTTACTTAATCATTAAAGATGATTACGTCTATTATAGCTGTGTGACATTAAATTTTTCTCACAAAACTGGACTTTTCTTAAGCACTTCTTAGAAATTATAAATATAATGTATTAAGAACATCCCTTTATTACAGGATTAGGTTCATCTATCACCAGAAAGTGCCTTATAAAAGTGCATTTTAAGAGTTATCTGCTCTCTGAACCTCTTTCTGTCCATAAAGGGACTGGTCTGATGTGCTTTGGCTGCAGTTTACTCCTCTGAAGAGCTGCTACATAAATCTATGATAATATGAGCATTAAAGTGCCACCACCCAATATTATTTTTTCCATCCCAGTGCCAGACCCTCTCTATTCCCCCAACATTAAAGGTATTAGGGAGGATCTTTATAAATTCATTTTTTGCAATATTTATTAAAACTACCTTCATTGCCCTGTATAAGGCTTATAAATTGGTGTATTAGAAAATATAATAATAATATTAATAAACTGTGGACTCTGTGGGATTTAAAAAACCTCAACCAATCGTTTTTGTCATGTGTATAGTAACCATTGTTCCACGGACTTGCCAATCATTCTGACTTCCTGGTTTCGGTGATACGTGCACGTTCTTGTGCCTGCGCATGAGTACACAGTTTGTTTATGTAGTCCAGCGTTAGCCGAGCCTCATCGTAGTGCGGACAGCCTGACTTCGAAGAGCACAATGGCTCAGGAAAACCATGAACTGGGTGGTCGCAAAAGGAAAACTGTTTTTGAAGTGAACCAGAGGAGGAGAATAACCATAGAAGAGCAGAATAAAACCCGTTTGGTTCTTGGCGATTCTTTCAAACGATGGAACAGAAAGGGCTTCAGACTGATGCACTGGTTGTCAAGTTTCTGCTGGACAGGTACGTTTATCTTATCTTGAAAAAAATGTCTTTTTTCTTTATCTGTTGAACCTTTTCAACTGTACATCAACCGTCAGTTTGCTAATGCTACCAACAGCAGGAGGACTGTGTGGGGAACTAGGTCAAAGGTCGCGCAAACAAACAATACAGGTCTAGGTTTAGGTGAATCTCTGCTGATGCCGGCTGTAAACAAACACTCGTGTTCCAACGCTCGTGCACGTCGCTGTGGAGAAGTTCCTTGGAAAGGAACAGTGAAGGGCGGGGCCTGACGCATGCGCATTATTCAAAAGAGGACAAACAGTCGCTGGTTTCTCAGCAGTTGAAAAAAATCCTCCCTAATATCTTTAATATACGGTTTGGCTAAAGATGCAACCATTAGTTCTGTGTTGTCCAACAGCCAATGGGACCACCCCTGCTGGGAGTGTGCCAGTGTTTTAATCCTGGATAATTAGGGATGTAACGATGCACTGATTCGATTCAATTCACGATTTTCTGTTCACAATTATGATTTTTTAATATTTTTATCAGCTAGACTTAGTTGCAGTATAATTATGACCAAACAATTTTTTTACATGGCCTATTTGTGTCTCCTTGTCAAACTTAAATTGTTGTACATTTCTTATAAACTGAAATGTAATTAAAAAAAAGTACATATTAAAACAATAACATGTAAAAATTACAAAAATATATAACATAATTTGTTAGTGACATTTGTTAACACTTTTCTACTCTTTTCCAAAAACAAATACACTTTAGTAACAAGCAATGCACAGAGGAGCAGCTTGTCAAAAATCTACACCTCAAGAAATTTATAATGGGCCTAATATAAGTCAAGTCTTGTAAAAATATCAGTGAGGAAAGAAACATCCTCAGTAAAGATATTGATCTCCATGGAAACGCTCTGGGGGAGGAGCCACTGAAACTTCAGGTAAACTTTAGGCTGCTGTTAGCCACTTAGCTTTCCTTTAGCTTGCTGCTAACAACAAGCTACTTTCTGAACGATGGCAAATGCAGCAAACAGGTGCAGCCTAAATAAAACCTTCAGAGATGTCTCTGTCCACCCTGGGCTTGTTGTTGTTGTTTCTTTGTGAATGAGGGCGCTGTGTGCGCTCCTCTGTGTGAGCGGTACAGAGGAGAGAAAGTGCACTCCCGAGCTGCTCTGAGTAATTAACCTGTTGTACTGTACAGATTTTCACGTTCCCAGCACGTCGGGCTAGTGATTTTACGAGTCCTGTAAACTAAAACTTGATATAAATGCATGTTTCTTCAAAGTAAGATGGCCAGGTAATGTTGTCCAGCGCCAAACAAGTGAGCCAGAACATACCAGTACCTGTACCAGTGACCTGAATGCTGTTTTAAAGGGGCATTGCGATAAATATTTTCCACACCAATCTCTCTGCTTTCTCTCTGCTCTCTCTCTGCTCTCACTCTACTCTTTCTGCTCTCTCTCTCTCTCGCTCTGCTCTTTCTCTGGTCTCTCTCTCTCTCTCTCTGATCTCTCTCTGCTGTCTCTCTCTGCTCTTTCTGCTCTCTCTTTGCTCTCTGCTTGCTCTCTCTGTTCTCTCTGCTCTCTCTCTCTCTCTCTCTGCTCTTTCTGCTCTCTCTCTCTCTGCTCTCTCTGCTTGCTTGCTCTCTCTCTGTTCTCTCTGCTCTCTCTCTGTTCTCTCTCTCTCTCTGCTCTCTCTCTCTGCTCTTTCTCTGGTCTCACTCTCTGCTCTCACTCTCTGCTCTCTCTGCGGTCTCTGTCAGCAGCAGCAGATTTCCTAAAGCCTGTCCTCTCAGCGTTTCTCGGTTTAACGTCGTGAGTTTGTCAGTTCGGTGGTAGGTGCAAAGTCCTGATTATTCAAGCCTCTTACACTAAGCCCTACGCCGCACCCATCAACGTCAGCACCGTCCTCTTCTTCTTCTTTTGCTGCTGCACTTCTGAAAGGCCAGGGTTTAATAATGGTGTGTGGTGCTGATGATGGGGAGAGCAGAGGGAGGCAGACCTGGGGCTGTCAGAGCCACACAGGATCACTGCTGCGCCGCTTTTTATAGAAATAATCCACAGAAGAAGAGAGGAGTTTGTGTGGAGATTATTAACCAGAGCAGGGCTGGAAGGTTATGGTTTTTACTTGCATTGGTTTGTTGGTTTCTTTATTGACAAAATGATTCTTTTCCGTTACAAGACAGGGCCATTGTGAAATTTAAGAGCATTTAGCCCTAAACTAGAGGAACTGTGAGTCCAGGTCTGGGCACTATAATGTTACCATTGTGAGATAGGGGGCAAAGATACTAACTCCAGCCACAAGGGGTCAGTAAAAGGAACTGATGATAAATATAAATAGATTTTTAAGCTGTGTGAGATACAGTATAAGGGCTTTCTAGATCAATGATAAGAGAGCATTTACCCCTGAACTAGAAGATTCCAGGATTGAGTTCTGGTCTATAAGTTCTGGGGCTGTACTGCTACTATTACTACTACTACTACTACTACTACTACTACTACTATAATAACATATCAGAGCACTGACGGTCTTGGTCTTGTCTCGGTCTTTACCTGGTCCTGGTCTTGGCCTCAAATATAGTTTTACTCTTTTACTCGAGGTCAAATGTGACAGTCTTTGAGATTTTATTTAGCAGACATAAGAAAATACTGTTCTTCAATATCTTCAGATGATCTTGAATCTTCATCTTGAATTAGAGTTTTCAGAAATGTAGGAGAATTTGTATTCACAATAAAGTAAATGTCTTTGCACTAATAAAGACAGGTTTGTTTTTTTTATATGACCACCAAGCAAAATAGAACAAATTAACACAATGAACAAATTCTTCTTCAAGTAATTAGTTTTCAGCATCAGAAAAATAAAATGTCCTGTTCTCTGTCTCTGTTTGTGGAGTCTGTTGTAATAGATCATTAAAATAATCATTTATGTATTTGAACCACTTTTTCTTTTTTTTTTCCTCTCTTCAGTGTTCGTTCCCAGGGTTTGGTCTCGACCTGATTTCAGTTTGCTTTGGTCTTGGTCTCGAGTTGTTCTCGGTCCTTAAAAGTCTCAGCCTTGACTCTGTTTCGGTTCACTCTGGACTCAGACTGGTCTTGGTCTTGAGTAGTACGGTCTCAACTACAAAACTAACAACTACTACTCCTACAATCACTACTATAACATGTCAGAGCGTGTACTGGGGAGTGCTAAGTTCTACTTCCAGGGTGACAGTGGCTCTCAGGAGGTCGTCCTATGACCGGAAGGTTGGCAGTTCTAAGCCCTAGATCATACTGTTGTTGTGTCCTTGGGCAAGACATTTCACTCACCTTGTTAATGTCAGAGTGACTGTACTGGTGGAGGTCAGAGGGGCCTCACTGAGAGTGACTGAGCAGTGAATGAATAATGCACCTGATTATAAAGCCACTCTGAGTACTGAGAACAGTGCTTTAGAGCAGTGTTTCCCAACCAGGGGTACGGGGACCCCCAATGGTACGCAAGCTCTTTGCAGGGAGTACATGGAGGAGTATTTACTAAGCGCGTGTCGTTGTTCCTGTCTGCTTCGATGAACTGGGATGGGATAAGCTCCAACTCTGTTTTATACAACAAAATCTACTGCTTTCTTATTAGAGCTACTCCCACTAGCTTCTTCTGACTCAGGAGTCTTTTGCAGGTCAAGTCCTGCTTTAGTTTCATTTAGAACCAGTTTTAGTCCTGGTTTAGTCCTAGTTTTATTCCTGGTTTGGTCCTAGTTTTAGTCCTGGTTTAGTCCTGGTTCTAGTCCTATTTTAGTTCTGGCTTAGTCCTAGTTTTATTCCTGGGTTTAGTCCTGGTTTAGTCCTAGTTTTAGTCCTGGTTTTAGTCCTGGTTTAGTCCTGGTTTAGTCCTAGTTTTAGTCCTGGTTTAGTCCTGGTTCTAGTCCTATTTTAGTTCTGGTTTAGTCCTAGTTTTATTCCTGGGTTTAGTCCTGGTTTAGTCCTAGTTTTAGTCCTGGTTTAGTCCTAGTTTTAGTCCTGGTTTAGTCCTACCTTTATTCTTGGTTTAGTCCTAGTTTTAGTCCTGGTTTTAGTCCTGGTTTAGTCCTAGTTTTAGTCCTGGTTTAGTCCTACCTTTATTCTTGGTTTAGTCCTAGTTTTAGTCCTGGTTTAGTCCTACCTTTATTCTTGGTTTAGTCCTAGTTTTAGTCCTGGTTTTAGTCCTGGTTTAGTCCTGGTTTAGTCCTAGATTTAGTCCTGGTTTAGTCCTGGTTCTAGTCCTATTTTAGTTCTGGCTTAGTCCTAGTTTTATTCCTGGGTTTAGTCCTGGTTTAGTCCTAGTTTTAGTCCTGGTTTAGTCCTAGTTTTAGTCCTGGTTTAGTCCTACCTTTATTCTTGGTTTAGTCCTAGTTTTAGTCCTGGTTTTAGTCCTGGTTTAGTCCTAGTTTTAGTCCTGGTTTTAGTCCTGGTTTAGTCCTAGTTTTAGTCCTGGTTTAGTCCTGGTTTAGTCCCTGTGTTGTCCTCCTTCAGTAAAGCTGAAGTGTTGTGGTGCATGAGGCTCCTCTCTCTGTGGTTTTGGCCTGAGTTCCTCTGCTCTCAGTGTGAGTTTCAGACCAGAGCTGCCACCACAGAACCCAGCACTGACACGGCACATACCCAGCCCACAGAAATCACACCTGTCCCACAGAAACCACACCTGGCCCACAGAGAGGGCCCACAGAGAGGGCCCACAGAGAGGGCCCACGGCGGAGCAGCTGACTGACAGATGGGACCCAGTGTGGGACTGGGCTGAGGACACTCACCTGGAGTTGGGACCAATCTGCTCCAACAGACTGAAGAAATATCTGCTCTGCTGTGCTCCAGCTAAAATGGCTTTGAAAATCTAATTTACAAAAAGCTTAAGCAAAAAGACAAGTACAGCACAAGATTAGAGGATTAGAGCAGATAGAGAAGTGTGGCAGCTGTAAATTATGGATTCAACCTAAAGATTTTTTGTTTAGCTGCATGTTACTGAACACATATGTAGATCTATTTATCAGAGTTATAGATTATATGAAACACATGTAAAAGTGTAATTATAGCTGAACAAACTGCAGGTGTGCACCACTGAGTCCGTGCACTAATATCTTTTTGAGCCTCTGGAGCATCCATACAAACATTTATCTCTGCACAATAAGAGAAAACAGAAACTGAACCACAATACAGAAGCCAGGACACTGTTACAGGAGGGTTAGGTTAAGTTGTGGTTTATTGGGATTATATAGTTTAGAGACAGTGGTTCTCAAACTGTGGTACAGGTCTCTCTGGTGGTACTCAGGAGTCTTTTGGAATTCAAGTCCTGGTTTAGTTTTTATCTACTATAGCCTGCTCTGGTTGGAGATTATCACTTCTTAGTCCTGGTTTAGACCTGGTTTAGAAATGGTTTAGTCCCGGATTAGACCTTATTTAGACCTGGTTTGAACGCTGAATATTTTCTGAGGTGTAAAAAGTTTGAGACCCACTGCTGTAGAGACTCGGAGAAGCAGACAGGAGCAGAGCTGGAGAAGTCTCTGTTCTCTGTGTTCATGACGAGGATGGACAGGATCAGATCATGAGTCCAACAGGGGGACAGCTCATGTTTTTGGAGACCAAGTTTGGACATGAACGGAGGAGGGACGGTGAGAGTCTGCCTCACTGTCTGCAGTTTCCTCCTCTTTTATAAAAACACAGAGGATGATCCTGCTGCAGCTGTTACTGACACACTTTTCCTGAATCCTTCTAAATATATATTTTTATTTTCCTGTGCGTTCGGAGCATCTGCCGGAGCCGGAGCAGACTCAGCAGGTTTCAGAGCGTGTGCTTAAACAGATGTAAGAGAAGAGAGGCTGAGAGGAGCCTCGCGTAGAGGAGCAGCTCAGTTTCTTCAGAGCTAAATGCCTCAGGCTGTTGTTAACATCGTGAGGGATTTTCAAGAAGAAACACTGACAGAAAATGGGGCAGAAGTGGACGATCCTCTAAACTTGATTCTTTCCAGTTAAAATACTGAAAGCAAACCAAATGTTTTCTTTATGTTTCATCCCTTCTTTGGTTTGCTTATCCTTTAACTAGGCAACCTTCAAATATTTGGTTGGATAGTAAGACCAAATAGTATCTGACAAAGTAGTAAATGTTGTTGCACATATGAAAGAATACAGTTCTTATTGCAGAAAATAATGCAGCACATTCATATGCAATAGAAATATACAAAACGCACCCCAGTTACTTACTAACCCCTGAGTTGGAACAATTTTGCCATAAATTCCAACAGCGCCGGCCCAGGTTCAAACCCGGGAAACCAAATGTAACCTGCACTAAAGCAACGCAGGTTTGTTGACTGACTGGACAGAGGAGGGGATTTTTAAATATGCAGGGTGTTCATAAAGTCTCTTTAAAATAAAAAAAATATATTACAAAATCAAATGAACAGACAAATCTGTGGAAATGATTACAAAATGAGGAGTAGATATTGAAGTTTTTTTGCCTCTTTTAATCCACCTCTGTATGGGCAGCAGTAGTTGCCAGGTCCTGGATTTGTTGTCTCATCAGTTGCCTTTGTAATATATTTTTTTTATTTGTAAAGAGACCTTATGGACACCCTGTAAATCATTTATTAAGTTATGGTTTTGGTTCAAAGTCATTTCATTTGTCATCATACTCATCAATAACATATGATCAGAGAACACATCAGGCGTCACAGAACAAGACGAGGAGGCAGGCTACGCTGTCAGGACCCAGGACGCTCCCGAACTCGCCAGAACACTGCTGATCTCCAGCACACAGCTCAGTTTCTTTGTTCACCTTTGCTTTAATCTTTGGACAGAGAATCAGCATGCTAAAAACAATAGCATGTTAGCATTAGCACTGGTGCACCAGAAACAAACTGTAGTGTTACTGTTGTGCTGTCAGTTCTTTGTTTTGTTTTGCTCCGCTCTCTGTGCAGGTGACTGCCAGCTGACCGTCACAGCTCTGGGGCACTGCGTCCGGACAGACTTCACTTTCCTTAGTTATTTATAGCCTTTTGTTTAGAGTAGAGTAGTTTTTTTTTTTTTTGCACATATTTACCATTTTCTAGTTTTTCTGTCCCCTTCACCACATTGTTCCCAAACAACCCTGAGACCTGGGCACCAGTACCAAGGAATAAAGCTTGTTACCTCTGTATAGCACTTATGTCGCTGGCTTGACGCCACAGCAGTGACAGCTCCAACACACAACTCCACCGACTTACAGGTCAGACCAGGTGAGCACAGGTGAGCACAGGTCAGACCAGGTGAGCACAGGTCAGACCAGGTGAGCACAGGTGAGCACAGGTCAGACCAGGTGAGCACAGGTCAGACCAGGTGAGCACAGGTGAGCACAGGTCAGACCAGGTGAGCACAGGTCAGACCAGGTGAGCACAGGTCAGACCAGGTGAGCACAGGTGAGCACAGGTCAGAACAGGTGAGCACAGGTCAGACCAGGTGAGCACAGGTGAGCACAGGTCAGACCAGGTGAGCACAGGTGAGCACAGGTCAGAACAGGTGAGCACAGGTCAGACCAGGTGAGCACATGTCAGACTAGGTGAGCACAGGTGAGCACAGGTCAGACCAGGTGAGCACAGGTCAGACCAGGTGAGCACAGGTGAGCACAGGTCAGACCAGGTGAGCACAGGTCAGACCAGGTGAGCACAGGTGAGCACAGGTCAGACCAGGTGAGCACAGGTGAGCACAAGTCAGACCAGGTGAGCACATGTCAGACTAGGTGAGCACAGGTGAGCACAGGTCAGACCAGGTGAGCACATGTCAGACTAGGTGAGCACAGGTGAGCACAGGTCAGACCAGGTGAGCACAGGTCAGACCAGGTGAGCACAGGTCAGACCAGGTGAGCACAGGTGAGCACAAGTCAGACCAGGTGAGCACATGTCAGACTAGGTGAGCACAGGTGAGCACAGGTCAGACCAGGTGAGCACAGGTCAGACCAGGTGAGCACATGTCAGACTAGGTGAGCACAGGTGAGCACAGGTCAGACCAGGTGAGCACAGGTCAGACCAGGTGAGCACAGGTCAGACCAGGTGAGCACAGGTGAGCACAAGTCAGACCAGGTGAGCACATGTCAGACTAGGTGAGCACAGGTGAGCACAGGTGAGCACAGGTCAGACCAGGTGAGCACAGGTGAGCACAGGTCAGACCAGGTGAGCACAGGTGACCACAGGTCAGACCAGGTGAGCACAGGTGAGCACAGGTGAGCACAGGTCAGACAAGGTGAGCACAGGTGAGCACAGGTGAGCACAGGTGAGCACAAGTCAGACTAGGTGAGCACATGTCAGACTAGGTGAGCACATGTCAGACTAGGTGAGCACAGGTCAGACCAGGTGAGCACAGGTGAGCACAGGTCAGACCAGGTGAGCACAGGTGAGCACAAGTCAGACCAGGTGAGCACATGTCAGACTAGGTGAGCACAGGTGAGCACAGGTCAGACCAGGTGAGCACAGGTGAGCACAGGTGAGCACAGGTGAGCACAAGTCAGACTAGGTGAGCACATGTCAGACTAGGTGAGCACATGTCAGACTAGGTGAGCACAGGTCAGACCAGGTGAGCACAGGTGAGCACAAGTCAGACCAGGTGAGCACATGTCAGACCAGGTGAGCACAGGTGAGCACAAGTCAGACCAGGTGAGCACATGTCAGACTAGGTGAGCACAGGTGAGCACAGGTCAGACCAGGTGAGCACAGGTCAGACCAGGTGAGCACAGGTGAGCACAGGTCAGACTAGGTGAGCACATGTTAGACTAGGTGAGCACAGGTCAGACCAGGTGAGCACAGGTCAGACCAGGTGAGCACAGGTGACCACAGGTCAGACCAGGTGAGCACAGGTCAGACCAGGACTAAACCAGGAATAAACCAGGACTAAACTAGACCTAAACCAGGACTAAACCAGGACGAAACAGTTCTCTAAATATCAAATTTAATTGCCAACCAGAGCAGAACTAAGACAGGAATAAAACTGTCTCTAAATTAAACTACAAATCAGGACTTGGACTGTTAAAGACTCCTGAGTACCACCAGTGGCACCTACACCACAGTTTGAGAACCACAGTTTTGAAAGATTCTGTACCATTGTGTGATAGGGCCATACATGCAAACTACAATAACTCCAGCCACAAGGGGTCAGTAAAGGAATAAATGATTAGTTTTAATGAATTCTTTACCACTGTAAGAGCATTTATCCCTGAACTAGAAGATCCCTGGTTTGAATCAAGATCTGGACTCTATATCTTTAGATAGGGACAAAGTTTTGGAGCAGGTCTGAGCTTAAACTGTGCTTCTAAACTTTATTTACATTTACATTTTATCTAATATTCTGTAATGATATCACCCAAGGCCTACTGTCAGGAGAAGTGTAAATAAGATTTAAATATACTAAAAATCATTCTCCTCTTCAGCCTGACTACAAGCTAGATACAAGGAAAGTGTATTGTAAAAAAGAAAATAACGATAATCTCTGTGTTAAATGTTAGCTGGGGCAGATAAACAGAATGTCATGAATCAGAAACACGTCTCTGTTCTGAGAAGACGTCAGACCTCACAGAGACGTTCACTCACAGATAATTTCATCTGAATGTCATCTGCTCCGTCTCTGTTTCTGTCTCTGTTGTTTAGCTCTGATCGGACACAGATCCAAATGTCAGGTCTGTGGGTGATCTGGAGGAGATAACGGGAGCTGAGACACAGGGACTAACGGTGGCGGCAGTTTCAGAGCAGAGTAAGGAATAAAGGAGGAACAGGGTTAAGCTCAGAACTTAGCACTCCCCAGTAACGGCCCCTTAATGTAGGGATCTTCTAGTTCAGGGGTAAATGATCATTTGTCCAGATTTAAAGGTTTTCATACTGAAAATGACCAGGACCCTGATGCTTGCAGGAGGGGGAGCACCCAGAGGAAACCCATCCAGGCCCAGGGGGAACATGAACACTCCACACAGGAAGCCCCCCATGGTCCGGGATAGAGGTCGACCGATACACCAGGCTAATAGTTGGTCAGGCACATGTCTGGGCCCCATGTGACTGAAGGACCCCATGTTGTCTCAGTTTGGGCTCTCAGTTCATCCAGAAACATCCAAAATCTTTTTAGCTCAGCCTGAAAAGCTCAAAACGGCAATAAAAAGATTTTGCTCTTTTCTCTGGAACAGAACCTCGTAGAACAAAAAATCCTAACGCATTTTGTAGCTCTCCCCAAGCTCTGCCTGCAGAGAGTCTGACTGAGATGGAAGTTTCTGAAAAAAAAAAAAGTCTTTAACTGAATTTTAAAAATGTATGTCGGCCATAGAAAAAGCCTTATCGGTCAACCGGCTGTGTAATGCGTCAAAACAATGTCTAAACGTCAGAGCAGGATGCAGGTTTAAACAGAAGCTGCTGCAGAGCGCGGAGAATCCTGAAATACAGAGGCTCTGGAGGATTAACTGAGAATGAGTACAACGAGTGTTAGTGAGTTCTGAGAGAGACTGTGATCTGAGGAGGAGACAGATTAAACATCACTGAGGTTCATCTCAACACAAACTCAACACTGCAGACTCTAAATGTCCCCTTGTGAATGAATGTGAGAGTGAACGGTCATCTGTCTGTCTGTGTCTCTGTGTCAGCTCTGAGATGAACTGACCAATAATTCTCAAATGATGGAGTCCTTCTTGTGCCAGTACCAAGCCCAGATAAATGTAGAGGGTTGCTTCCGAAAAAGGCATTTGGTATAAAAACCTGTGCTCAGTTACTGTTTGTGTGTATCAGCTGATTCTCTGTGGTGATTTATGGAGCAATACAAGTTTGTTTATTAAAATGTGTATTTCCGCTCATGTGATTTAAAAGACAGTGTCAGTAGTGCGTCCCCTCTGCTGTGCCCTGACCCCTCAGTTGAGAACCCCAGTGTTAAACCCGGTCTTTAATCAGATGAAAGAGTGTTTGATGTGGAGCATTAGGACAGACTCAGAGGATCAGGGACCTCACGTTCACATGGAAACTTCAAACGGTCACAGTAAACACCTGAAAAAAATACTGCTACTATCTAACCCTACTGCTACACCTGAAATAAATACTGCTACTGCTACTGGTACTAATACTGCACATACTGCTACTGCATCTGATACTGGTACTAATACTACACATACTGCTACTGCGACAGATACTGGTACTAATACTACACATACTGCTACTGCGACAGATACTGGTACTAATACTGCACATACTGCTACTGCGTCTGATACTAGTAGGCAAGGCAAGGCAAGTTTATTTGTATAGCACAATTCATACACAGAGCAATTCAAAGTGCTTTACAGAAAAAAGGCAAATTTAAAAGTACAAAACACAATTAAAACAATAAAATCTAATTTAAAGAGTATAATTAAAAATCAATTTAAAATTAAATTAAAAGAGAAGAGTGCAGATAAAACACTTTCAGTCGGCATATGCACAGTTAAAAAGAACAGTTTTAAGTCTGGACTTGAACATTGTCAGAGTAGAGGCCTGGCTAACATCGTCAGGAAGACTGTTCAGAGACAGGTCAGAGATGTACTTTGGTGCTAAGCCATGAGAGACTTGTACACAAGTAGAGCTGTTTTAAAGTCTATTCTCTGAGTGACAGGAAGCCAGTGCAGAGACCTGAGGACAGGACTAATATGGTCGTACTTCCTGGTTTTGGTCAGGACCCGAGCAGCAGCGTTCTGGACGTCCTGCAGCTGTCTCACAGCTGGTTTAGTGAGTCCAGTGAGTAGACTGTTACAGTAGTCTAACCTGCTGGAGATGAACGCATGAATAGGTCTCTCTAGGTCTGGTTTAGACAGTATACCTTTGATTCTGGCAATGTTTTTGAGATGGTAAAATGCTGCTGATGTTATAGATTTAATGTGACTGCTGAAGTTTAAGTCAGAGTCCATGATTACCCCGAGATTTCTAACCTGACTTGTAGGTTTTAGTGAAAGAGACTCGAGCTGACTGCAGACACCTTGTCTTTGTTTCTGTGGGCCAAAGATGATTATTTCAGTCTTGTCTGTGTTTAGCTGGAGAAAGTTGTTTCTCATCCACTCATTGATCTGTTGGATGCAGTGACAGAGTGAATCCACAGGTCCACATTCACCTGCTGTCAGTGAGATGTAAATCTGAGAGTCATCTGCATAATTGTGGTAGGATACGTTATTGCTGCTTATTAATTGGCTTAAAGGGAGCATGTAAAAATTGAACAAAAGAGGTCCCAGGATGGACCCCTGGGGCACCCCACAGGTCAGGGCCATTTGGTCTGAAACACAGTTACCGATTGCAACAAAGTACTTCCTGTCTTCAAGATAGGACTTACACCATTTAAGGGCAGTACCAGAAATGCCTACCCAGTCCTCTAATCTTTGTAACAGGATCACATGGTCAGCTGTATCAAAAGCAGCACTCAGATCCAGCAGAACTAAGACAGAGACTTTGCCTGTGTCAGTGTTCAGGCAGATGTCATTAGTCACCTTGATAAGAGCAGTCTCAGTGCTGTGATGGGGCCTAAAACCTGACTAAAAATCATCAAAGCATTTGTTCCGCAGAAGAAAGTCAGTAAGTTGTTGGTATACAACTTTCTCAAGGACTTTACCTAAAAACGGCAGGTTTGATATGGGCCGATAGTTGTTCAGTACTGTGGCATCAAGACTGCTCTTCTTTAGGAGAGGCTTGATGACAGCAGTTTTCAAGGCCCTTGGAAATGTTCCAGACTGCAGTGAGATGTTAACTAAATGAGAAAGTTGAGGTAACAAACTGCTCAGCACAGATTTTAGAAATCTAGTGGGTAACACATCAAGGCAGCAAGTGGATGAACTCATGACTGGAGATGATCTCTTGGACTGTTTTGTCAGTGACAGGGGTGAAGTGTGTCAGCTCTGAGTGTCTGGATGGCTGCAGAGTTGTTAACTGTGTTGTGGAGTTTATAGCATGTTTAATACTCTGAACCTTGTCATTAAAAAATCTTGCAAACTCATTGCAAATGTGGAAATGAGTTCTGAAGGCAATGGAGCTGGGGGGTTTGTTAACCTGTTTACTGTAGCAAACAGGACACGTGAGTTGTTACTGCAGTTTGTAATGATTTCAGAAAAATACCTTTCCCTTGTTCTACGTAGAATTTGATTGAAAACATTCAACATTTCTCTGTATATGTCATAATGAACCTGAAGCTTTGAGCTCCGGCACTCCCTTTTCTGTGCCCTGACCAAGTCCGCATTTCTCCATGGCGCCTTCTGCCTATTTCTAACCATTTTAACCTTAATAGGAGCAATGGTGTCCAGAACCTTAAGAACACTAGAAGTATAGGAATCCAACAACTGATCAACATTGGAACATGAGGTATTTTCAAACCTAATTATTTCCATAAACAGAGTCCCCATGCTATCATTTATGTGTCTCCTCTGGACAACTGCAGGACCAGCAGCTGGTTTGGGAATAAAAGACAGGTTAAAGAAGACACAAAAATGATCAGATAAAGCAACGTCAGCCACAGTAACATTTGAAATATGAACACCTTTAGTAATAAGCAGGTCCAGAGTGTGGCCTCTGGTGTGGGTGGGCTCACTCACTGCTGAGTAAGGCCAAAGGTTTCAAGGATATCACAAAGTTCTTTAGCATTTCTGTCACAAACATTATCCACATGTACATTAAAATCACCTGTAATAACTATACAGTCAAAGTCTGTGCAGACAACTGAAAGCATCTGAGTAAATTCATCAGTAAAACTCTGACAATGTTGGGGTGGCTTATATATGATTATAAAGATTATGGATGGAGATACTTTTAGCTCAATTTTGAAAGATACATACTCAAACGATGGAAACAGCCCAAATGACAGCCTGTGGGTAACTATATCATCCTTATGTAAGGCACACACACCACCTCCCTTTTTGTTTTCCTGTGTTTCTGATATAAAAGTGAAGTTAGGTGGAGTGGATTCAATAAGAACTGCTTTACACGTCTTGCTGTCTAACCATGTCTCTGTTAAAAACATAAAATCCAGGTTATAAGAGGAGATAAAATTATTGATTAAAATGATTTGTTGCATAAAGATCTGACATTGAGCACTGCAAGTTTCAGATCTGTCTGAGTAGAACCTGACATTATCTGCTTACAAGGAACTTGAATTAGATTTCTCTGATTGGACAGTCTAACTGTCCCTCTCTTATCTAATAGACGACATTTGACAGTACCTATAGCACTATGGGAGAAAGCTCTCTCCCAGGGCCTCAGGTTGATAAGTTCTAGTACTAATACTGCACATACAGATGTGTCTGATACTGGTACTGATACTACACATACTGCTACTGCGTCTGATACTGGTACTAATACTGCACATACTGCTACTGCGTCTGATACTGGTACTGATACTGCACATACTGCTACTGCGTCTGATACTGGTACTAATACTGCACATACTGCTACTGGGTCTGATACTGGTACTAATACTGCACATACTGCTACTGCGTCTGATACTGGTACTAATACTGCACATACTGCTACTGCGTCTGATACTGGTACTAATACTGCACATACTGCTACTGGGTCTGATACTGGTACTAATACTGCACATACTGCTAACTGCGTCTGATACTGGTACTGATACTGCACATACTGCTACTGCGTCTGATACTAGTACTGATACTGCACATACTGCTACTGTGTCTGATACTGGTACTGATACTGCACATACTGCTACTGCGTCTGATACTGGTACTAATACTGCACATACTGCTACTGCGTCTGATACTGGTACTGATACTGCACATACTGCTACTGCGTCTGATACTGGTACTGATACTGCACATACTGCAGTGGTTAGGAATGTGAGTATGTTTACGGCATGTTGAATAAAACAAGCAACAATAAATATGAATAAAATAAATAAATACATTTTAAAAAATTAAATGGAGGTGGGTTTATTCAGAAAGATGCCAGTTCAGTGTAGGTGGGATTAACTGTTTACATTCTTTGAATGAACCCAATGCTTAGCATTATAAAATAAAATTAACCTAACCATTCATTTTGTAGAACTTGTTCTGTAAACTGGAGCTGGAGCCGGTTCCTCTTCGGTTGTGAGGTGGATACAGACATTCATTATTTCATTTATATTCTTCGACTCATTAGGGGTCATATAGCCTCCTGTCCCAGCCTGGGCCTGAGGCAGGGGCGGGGTAAACGAGAGTACACAGCTCTGCTCCTATGCCCCTGATATTTGTTAATTACTATATAAGTTCCTGATGATGTCTTGGCTGCAGAGTGGAAACAGATGTGGACAAATATGAAATCCCTCCTTCAGCTAAAATCCTGCTGATTTAGACTTTACTCTGTCATCATTATACAGCTGTACACCTGATGTCCAGGTGAGACGAGGGTCAGGACCAGGACTCTGTGCTCATTTATCAGCTTTTATCAGAACTGACAGGTTTCAGACGGAGAGGAATCACAGAGGAGGTGGTGCGAACAGAAGCGCCTAAAAATGCTGAGTGTGGTTCTGTAAACAACTGGGCACAGATGTGAGCGGTGTGGAGGACTATTTTTCTTTGAGGCGAATGGCGTGGCAGTGCTGACAGATATGGAGCAAAGGCATGGCAGCACCAGTGACGGTGGGAAAAGCCTACTGAGAAAGTGCATCCATCTCTGTGTTCCTCTGCTTACACCAGGGCTGTCCAAGGTTCTTTTACTGACGGCCACAATGAGAAATTTATCCAGAGGGCCACTCACGGAAGGCAACACATTAAAAATCCCATTCAGCAGCCTCTGGTGTCTCCACAGCCCACAGTGAGTTATTCACATGGGTACTTTCACATAGGTTTTACTCTGGATGCCCTTAGGCAACCACACATTTATCTGGGCTTGGAACTGGCACAAAGTATGGCTAAATTTTTCTGGAGCCACAAAACAGTGATATCTAAAATGAGCTAAATGACTGTTTCTCAAAAAGTTTCAGTAGAGAGAAACACTTTAGCTCACAGAGACACACACGGAGCAGTCGTGTGAATGTTTTTACCTTGCAGTAAAAACTTCTCTCTGTGGCAAATTGGGCCAATTACGAAGGAAGCTCGAGGGCCAGTTAAAAAAAAGGTCTGTGGGCCACATTTGGTTGCTGGCCCATAGGTTGGACACCTCTGGCTTACACAGAGAAACTGTACAAAAGACAAACAGAAACAGAGAAAAGTGAAGCAAAGACAAACATAGCTAAGGCATCTTCAGCCTCAGAGAGGATCATCAGAATCTCATTTCTAAGCTCAGTCGCTGTGGTTGTGTCTCCTCCGGCTGACGAGAGGCGAGAGGTCTAACACGTGACTTTGTGCTTGAAACAATTCCTCTCCAGTGTCATTAAACCTTGTTTTGTGATTGGCAGTCACTTTGGTGATGTCGTTTTGTATTTGCATAAAGTTGACTTCAGTTTGTTAGAAATCTCTGTGCACCAGTGTATCTGACCTGGAGTTAGCAGAAGTCAAGTTTTTTTTTGTTAATACACATACGTTTGATTTGTTTTGGTTGAGCCTTTCCTTTCTATCACTTCTAATGTGTTTATCAAATGCACACAACTCTATAACGCTCTACAGCTGCTCTCACACAGAGCCCTCACAGACTGATGAGCAGCAGAGACCGGACTGTGAGCTCATAAATGTCTCTGTGAAGATTTACTCAGACCATCTCTGCTCCAGACCCACGTGAGGTTCTGCCCTGTGTCATATATCCACACAGCCTCACAAATACCAACGCAAGAGATGGAAATGAAAGGAAATGCATTGATTTAAACTGAGACTTTTAAAGCCAATCTGTTGGGCCACACTGAGCATGCTTACACCACAATACAGATTTTACTGTAAACATAAGCCACATGAAAAAGAATAAGTCTGATGGTTTGGCACAGATAACTCCTGGACAGCTTAAAGACAAGTTAAAGTGACTTTTTAACCTGACCATGAGAACTCAAACATTTATTCACAGTTACTTAATTACAATTTTTGTATTTCAAAGCATTTAAAAAGCTTGATTGTCTGTATAAAAACAGGACATTATTTAAAATTGCTCAGGGGACTTTGTAGTCTCGTCCTGATGGGAGAAGCTGTAAGGACTGGTTCACAGTGGTTCAGAGGTGGGAGGGGTCATCACCACCGCCTTTAGCTCTCCTTTCACTGTCTGACTGTGGAGCTGTGTATCTAATGGTCTGAGGTTTTCCTATTATTTTGTTTGTTTAGTTCATAACTCTAACCATTCATCCATTTTCTTCCATTTATCCGGGGCTGGGTCATGGGGGCAGCAGTCTGATCAAAGCTGCCCAGACATCCCTCACCCCTGACACTTCTCCCAGCTCCACTAAGCTCTGACCTCCTACAATTCTTAAAAGGAATAATTAAAGTAGTTGAGAATCTTGCCAAACATATCTTAGTGCATTGTGTGTGTACATTTTGTTAAGTTGGCATTGTGGCAAATGAAATATCAGACATTCATTCATCTTAGTAAGCTGTTTCCACTCATTTTAACTCCTTTGAAGCATTAAACCTGAAGAAGCTGACGCTCACAGTTTAAATAATCCGTGTTCGCAGAGGCAGGTCCTGTAGTCCTCTGATCCCGTCTCTGATCTGTCTCTGAATGGGACCTGGGGACTTCAAAGTGAACTCAGAGCTCTCTGTTTCCCTCCACACCACACACAATCACAAACTGCCCCAGCGTTTTCTGTAAATCCTGCAGCGTCCAGCTCAGCTCTGGGCATGTCTCTGAGTGAAATTCCAGTCCTGTACTGAGAGGATACTGCTGAGTGCTGTGGACATAAGCAGTTCCTCTGACCTCAGATGCTTACTCTGGGATACTCTGTGGAGCTAAGTGCCCTTGTCCAGGAGTGCATCTGGCTAAAGGTGGAAAAAAAGATTTGTTTAGAGTAAGCAGGGGTTAATTTAGGATTCTTACAGCAGAGGGGCATGCATTTTGATTCCCATTTGTTTCTGAAACCCAAACAGAGCATCAGCAGAATTCAACCTGACCTGTTTTGTCAGTGAGTTTTCCTTTTCTCTGTTTCTGTTTATCTCTCTGTGCTGTTTCTCTGTGTGAACAGACAGAGACAGAGCTGGAACAGACACTTTGTTAATCAGCAGACAGAGAAAACCAAATGCTTTCCATGTAACTTCTAATCATGTTCATATCCGTTGAGCTCGGCTGATCATGGAGCTGTGCCTTGGTTCACTGTGGAATGAGATTTGGAGCGTCGCCTGCTGTGACTGCGGCAAACTCTGCACAGGTGGAGCAAGCCTAGGTGTTGTCCTCGGACTCAGACGTTTGGGCGTTGATCCCCTCAGCGTTAGCAAGTCCTCGGCTCAGTGCGAGTCGTGAGCGATTCCTGTCTGCAGCAGTCTCAGGGTCTATGTTTGCTGACCTCAGGGCTCTCTTGCTTGTTTCTCTGTAGCAGAGGTGGCCTTCCAGTGGATCTTTTTCCTGACACTAGCTTCTCATAAAGCAGATCTTTTGGGATCCCACCATCAGGCGTGCACCAGTCCATACTGTACTTTGAATGTTTTTTTGGACAAGGGTCTTGCCCTGATTTTGGTGTAACTTTACTAAAACAGTGCTCTGATGGCGCCTGAGTGCATCTCTTAGCAGAAGGAGATAATTCAGTGGAGGGTTAAAATTAAGAGGATCAGTCCATAAAGTACAACACTGTGAAGGGAACGAGGCGCTTAAATATCATCAAACATGAAACGTCCTGGGACCTCAGGCTCTGGGGACTCTCTGACTTTGACACTGAGAGCTAATACTCTCTCACCTCAGAGACAAAAGCTAAACTCTCCCTCCTTCTTCTCCCATGTCACCAGTGTCATACAGACATACACCAAACATATACAGCAGCAAGGAAATTGTTAGAACTAGTTACTGCCAGGTGAAATTTACTAAGAGCCCCCTAAAAATATGATTCTGAGTTCGGGCTGGGTGCCTGTGTTTACCTGGACCTTGCACCTAACCAATTAAACTTAAAACAATTACGCTCTTCACTGTTAACCTTGCTGCTAACTGGTCAGCGAGTGGCTTGTTGTTGATTGGTCAGTGCTTCCTGGAGTGGGCGGGGCTTTGTGGTGGAACCGAGCGTTCTGAGGCCTCAGAAACTCAGCGCCAGAGCGCCAGGGTTACTCAAACAGAACACAGCTCCAGGTCTGTTTCTGCTGAGGAACAACATTAGAACATGGAGACAGAGGAAAAAATAAAATTGATAATATCTTTCTTTAAGCTTTAGCTCCTTGCAACAGGTTTAAATGTTGTTAAGTTGGCATCGTAGCAAATGAAATATCATTCATTCACCTCAGTAAGATGTTTTTGTATATTTTAACTCCTCTGAAGTGTTAAACCTGAAGAAGCTGATGCTCACAGTTTAAATAATCCCCGTCCAGAAACACGATTAAGATTTACTAAATGCCCCTTTTCTAAAAAAAAAAAATATATATATATATATATGATTATTAGTTAGGCCTGAGTGCCTATGTTTAGTTAGACCTTTGTTAACTTTGTGCCTTTGTTACAGTCTCCACTCACACCACTCCCACATCAAACAGACGGTTTTTAAGATATTTCTAATAAATTTAATATAATAATATAATATTTTTGTTCCAATTTGGTTTAATGGTTTATGGGTTTTAGGAGTTAAATGTCCAATAAATATGTGTAAAAAATTAACATTAAGTTAGTCAGTATAAGACTGGAAAATGTGGTGCTTACAGGAGCTGCAGAAGTGGAGATACCTGACTCAGAGTAGTAGTAGTAGTAATAGTAGAAGAAGTAGTAGTAATAGTAGTAGTAGTAATAGTAGTAATAGTAGTAGTAGTAGTAGTGGTAATAATAGTAGTAGTAATAGTAGTAGTAGTAATAATAGAAGAAGTAGTAGTAGTAATTATAGTAGTAGTAGTTGTAGTAGTAGTAGTAGCAGTAATAGTAGTAGTAATAATAATAAAAGAAGTAGTGATAGTAGTAGTAATAGTAGTAGTAGTAATAATAATAATAGTAGTAGTAGTAGTAGTAGTAGTAGTAGTAGTAGAAGTATTAATAGAAGTAGTAGTAATAGTAGTAGTAGTAGTAATAATAATAGTAGTAGTAGTAGATACATCTGACTCTGAACAGATCTTTTTGAGAAAGTGAAATGAAAGAGAAATTTCAGGAGTAAATTTAGAAAATATAAGTAAAAAAAAAAAAATTAGAGGAAAAGTCTTTAGAGAAAATAAACACCTTCATGAGTAGATCTTTACTTCAGTGTGAAGGCTTCATGTTCAGGAAATTAGCTTCCAAGCTATAATCTGGTACAAGTATCTTATGTAACTGTACATTGTCCTGTTAAATAAATAAATACAATTACAAAATATGGAGGAGGAACTGTTGTGACTGTGATGTGTTTCCCTCTTTTATTCTGAGAGAAAATGAGTTAGCTGTGGGTAAAGAGAAAAAGCTTGTGCTGTCCCCATGTTGCATGCTGTCATTATAAATTTTGTATATAAATTTAAGAGGTGACTGAAGGACTCTAAAAATTGAATTATTTTGGTGTTAATAAGGCCTAAGGAGGAGAGCAGTGTCCGGTTCAACTCTAGACTCTGCTGTCACTGGAGAAAGTGTTTATGGACTACAGATGTTGTTTATTCTCTTGGTTGTTGTCTCAATTTTATATAATTTTATTTTCTGAAATAAAGATGGATTAAAAACGTGACTTACCTGTAGTGTCTGTCCTAAAGTCATTTAATAAACTTTTTTAATAAAAACATTTCTGCCTGCTGTGACCTCAGTGTGACCTCTGGAGCCGGGTCCTAACCTCAGAGGATTTGTTTTGGATCTGTGTGTAATGTTTGCGAAGCACCATTAGGGGGCAGCAGCTGACTTCTTTGGATTAAACTGAGCTTCTATTTGTGATTCTGTACATGAACCGCCAGAGTGCGCTGTTACTGTACATTGTTTTTGTCTGTTCCTATCTAATGCACTTTAAATACCACACTGCCTGTGATATGTAACCTTTGTTATAGTTTTATTGTTATTGGCTTTTAGTTGTTTATTTATTATTATTTAATGTATTTATGTTATAATTTATAATGAAGTGTGCTGCTGAGCTCTGGGCTAGGTCGTGTTTGTAAAACAGATCTCAGTGGGTCTTTATCTGCTTAAATAATGCTTAACAAACAAAATAAATACGTTTAAACTCAAGTCATGTTTCTGTTCTTCCTCAGCACTTCCTCTGAATCTCTGCTCTGCCTGAGGACCACAGCGCCACCTGCAACAAGTAAGACTCACTACACCACTCAGAAACTTTATTTTAACCTCTCTCCACTAAATATGACTAAACTTTCATGGAATTTTTTATTTAATTTTTATTTCTGTTTCAGTAAATCTTCAGTGAGTGCTGAACCTGAGCCTGAGACACAGCACAGTGAGTTTAGATTTTAGTTTACCAGGCACAGAAACTATGGAGGACCAAAACTGACAAAACAATAAATAATAAACTGATAAATAAATGCTCTCATTGACAAATGTTAATTTAAACTGGACAACAAATGCTGCTAAAGGCCTATAATTATTTCCTTTCTGTATTTATTTCTAAATCTATTTATTTTTGCTTTATTTATCAATTCATTAATTCATCTGTCACTGGTTTAGATCTGGTTTAGTCTTAGCTTAGTCCTGGTTTAGACTTGGTTTAGTCCAGGTTTAGACTTGGTTTAGTCCAGGTTTAGACTTGGTTTAGTCCAGGTTTAGACTTGGTTTAGTTCCTGAAAGCAAGGCACCAAAGCAAAAATAAATTAAAGCACAAATGAATAAATGTAGAAATAAATACAGAAAGAGAATAATTATAGACCTTTATCTATTTTGTTTATTTTGTTGTCCTGTTTAAATAAATATTTGTCAGTGAGAGAATTTATTTATGAATTGATTGATTTGTCAGTTTTCGTCCTCCATACTAAACACACTCCTGTTTAATTAATTGGTTCCAAGTGTATTCATTATAATTATTTATGTTTGTCTGTGTAGGCCGTGCTCTGATTGGACGACAGACCAGAGTCCACTTCCTGCTGAGGGCTGCCGGCCGTGGGTCACATGACCTGGAAGAAAAAACCCAGGAAGCTGTCGGGATCCTTATTTGGTCAGAGACAAGTTTGTTTTTTACGCCACACACGTGTCCTAAAGTTATTTATATTTATGTTTTAGTTCAGATCACTTCTAACCAATTAGACAAGAGAGCTGTGTCACACTGTAGCTTTTGTGCTGGTCCCAAGCCTGGATAAATGGAGAGGTTGTTGTTTTAAAAGATATTTTTTGGGCCATTTTTAGGTTTTATTGCTAGGACAGAGGAGTAGGAAAGTGGGAGGAGCGCAGGGAGAGACATTTGGTAAACTGTCGCAGTCCAGACATGAACCCACAGCCGAGGCAGGCTGTAGTTGCCCTGTGTATGCGCCGCAGCTCTGAAAACTCAAGGCACCAGGATCCCTCAAGAGTTTTGTGTTTGGGAGCCAACTCAAAATCTCAAGTTTTCACTTTGATAAACTTTATTTAAAATGATAATTATTGAAACTTCTTTTACCTCGAGCGTCGTCACAAAGAGGAAATGTAATTACTGCAGCGAGTTCCACCTGCGACAGCCCTGAGAGGAAAACTCTGTCAGCTTCAACTTCAGGGAGAATACTTTCACTTTTACTGATCATGAGTGAGTTTAAACGTTAGAAGAGAGTTTGTAAGCAGACAGGAGCAACACCACAGAGCCTGAACCTGGTTTAGACCTGGTTTAGACCTGGTTAAGTCCTGGTTTAGTCCAGGTTAATTGCACAAAGCCACACATTATTTCTTTTAACCCTCAGCCCTGGCTGCTTTAATAGTTTTCAAATGTATTTTTTGCTCTCAGTTTGGTGTTCTGTGGAATTATGTAAACAAACTGCATTAAAAATATGAAAATTAATTCAGTTTTGCTCTCTGTGATGAGGTCAGGGGTTAATGATTAAAGCATAGGATTTTTCTTCATGTTTTATATTTTTAACAGTGAACAAGTGACCTAAAAGGGCTTTGAGAGGAAGAACAGGATTTATTTAAGGAGGCCTGAGGGCTGAATTCAATACAGGCATTCTTTTGTAAATAAACCAACAAAACCTGTTCGGGTGGAGTGTAATTACCGCCTCTGCACTCATTATTATATTTATTATCTGTTTATGACCTCTCACTTAATTACCTGAGATTACCTCTCACCCACAACCACCAGGAACAATAATATGTTCATGATTTTAATTTGTATTTTAAGTGTTATGTTTCTTGTTGCAGCATGGCGTGGTCACCAACCTGAGAGGAAGTCCACAGGCGGATGAACCGGAGCGTCCCGGGACAACAGCCAGCACAAACACAGTGAGTGATAAATAACAATAACTCACGTACCAGGTGAAATGTGACATAATGGAGGCTAATGACACTGAAACTGCTGACACTGTGGGAACAATTATCCACGGTAACATGTGACAAACAAATGTAAATTCCCAAATTCCTAAGATAACCCTGCCCCATCGTTAAACACATACTGTTCATCAGTAACTCCACATTTATTTATACAGCCCTGTACTGAACTCAAGGTGACCAAAGTGCTTTCCATAATTCTAATTAAAATCACAATAGAACATTCAGAGAAAATATAGATACACCGATACAACCAAATAAAAATAAATAGTCACAGCATTTCTGAGTGTTGAAAGCCAGTCTGAAAAGTTTTAAACCTGGATTTTAATTCTCAGCCCTGGCTCCTTTTAGGGTTTTTCACATTTTTTTTTTTTTTCATTCATTTTATCATTTCTTATGTTAGGGTGATGATATCTGACAAAGATTTTCAACGTCACAACTGAAAAAATAAATAAATAAATAAACAAACTGCATTTATGAAAATAATTTCACTTTTGCTCTCTGTGATGAGGTCAGGGGTTAGTAATAAAAAAAAAACATGTTTTACAATTTTAAATGTGAACCAGTGACCTAAAAGAGGAAGAACCTGATTTTTATTTTAAAGGCCTGGGGTTAAGAAGCCCAAAGTCTGTGACAGTTCAAATATCAGGAGGCAACTTGTTCCACAGTCTGGGCCCGGTCTCTGCTGTGCCTAAACCCGGCTCTAGGGACTTCCAGAAGAAGTTGATTGGATGACCTCAAAGCCCTGTTTGGGTTTGGGGCAGCAACAGTTCAGTCAGAGTTCAGTCAGATGGAGCAGCTTTAAAACAAAGAGCAACATTTTTAAATCAATTCTAAAAAACTGGAAGACAGTGGAGCAAATAAAGGACTGGGGCGACTATGATGGTACGTTCACACCGGACGCGAATCAGGCATCAGGCGCGAGTAATTTCCATGTTAAGTCTATGGAAAGCCGCATTCAGGCGCGAACAAGCGTCCTGCGGCGCGAATGACGCGAATGGCGCGACGCAAATCAAGCGAATCGCGTGAATAGCGTGGCGCGAATGACGCGAATTGAGCGTTTGACGCGCGAGTCCCGCGAATAGGCGAAGACGCGAATCGGCGGAAGACGTGAACAACGCAGATTCACGTCCAACGCTCTGGTCGCGGAAGTTGAAAAATTTTTACTTCTGCGAACATTCGCGGCGCGTTAACCAATCAGGGACCTGCTGTAGCAATGACGTGGTTACGTACGACGTAACAGGAGGAGATCCCTGCCTCGGAGATCCAGCAAAACAATCATCGAGGCTTCAGAGTGAACCCGGAGATAAAAGCTGCAGCCTACAGCAGCTCTTCTACTTTTATGAAGACAGGAAACAAAAACAGCCCTGATAGAAAACACTATAAAAATAAAATAAATATGGCTGTTTATGCTTTGTGTGAGTGTGGTTATAGCTGTTATCTGTGATACAAGCCTGTGACAGAGGCTCACTCTGATCATCGTGACATCAAGAACACACAAATAAATACAAGTAAATATAAAGGGGGATAACTTTACCAAAATAGCCTATTGAGATGTGTTTGTTATATTAGCAGTTATTGCACTCTCCAGAACAACAGAAAATACAGAGCCTGGGACTAGACCAGACCCCAAAACCACTAGAGAGAGCTAATGTACAAGAAATAACCCCAGGTGTCTCAGCTCTGTCTCTGGGGTTAATGCTGCTGTACAGCAGCAGTGTCCTGGGGAGAGGTCCTCGAAGCCACACGGGACACAGGTGACCAAACCCAGACAGGTTTATTTGGGAGTAGCCCTAGCGGCCATGCCCCTCATTTGACGCGAATGAAGCGTCCAATTCGCCTCATTCGCGCGAGTGAATTCGCGTCATTCGCGCGCGTATAGAGCGAATTTCACGCGCGAATGACGCGAGTGAATTCAAAATGGTCACGCGTCCAACTAGACGCGAATGACGCGAATTTGACGCCTGATTCGCGTCCGGTGTGAACGTACCATAAGAAAACATGTTGACAAGAGCTCTACTGGTGCAATAAAGAAACAGGTGAAGAGACCAGCAGAGGGCAGCAGAGACCAGCAGAGGGCAGCAGGGACCAGCAGAGGGCAGCAGAGACCAGCAGAGGGCAGCAGGGACCAGCAGAGGGCAGCAGAGACCAGCAGAGTGTAGTGGTCTTTTGAACAGAAACAGAAATAAAAAGCTGTTCACTTGAAAAAGTAAAAATGTCTGTGAGGAATCAGTGGAAACCGTTTTTTAGATAATGACTGAGAGCAGACTGGATGTAGAGGGCTTGTTTTTGATTGGTCAGTGCTTCCTGGAGTGAAAGTGGAGTACAAATGTTCTCTACCACTCACTGACAGCTTACACATTGTCTTTTGCCAAACCCGTCTTGTTTCTTCTTGTACAGTGAAGGCTATAACCATGAGCTGTTTTTAACCCACTTAATCCACTTGTATACTGCATTGGTTTTGTAAAATATGGATCTACTGTACGGAGAATTCCTTTACAGCCCAGTGGATAGATCTGAACCTGTTTCTGAGCTGAACTTCTGCATTCTCACACTTTAACACTGAGATCTCAGGCTCAAACCTCAGCAGCTGCATTGTGGAGTAATATGGAATACTTTATGTGCACAACTTGTATAAATTATTACAGATTTATGAAGGACAATTTGCTTTACATAAAACTAATAGTAAGTGTTTCGTTTTAACAATTTTGTGACCGTACCTGCATGATTATTATTTTTATTAGGTATTTTTTGGCTTTAATGGACAGTGCAGTCAAGAAGTGACAAGAAATCAGAGCAGGGGCAGGGAGAGACATTCGGGGAAAGTGTCGAAAGCCAGACTCAAACCCACAACCCAGAGGCAGGCTCTAACAGCTGAGCTATACCGAGGCAGAGAAGTTGTGTGTTTTTTTTTGTTGTTTTTTTTTACAAAGTTGGAAAAGTGCTTCAGAGTTTGCTAAGTTTAGTTAATTCAATCTTTTTATCCTTGTTCTTATGGTAGGTTTTGAGCACATTCTTAATTTGGAGAAGCAGACTAAAGGTCAACTGATGTGGGGTTTTTCTGTGGCCAATGCCAATATGGATTTTTTTTTACCAATATGTTTGGCCGATTCTCTTGATTTTTATGAAAGAAATTAGTTTAATATAGATTTTTTTTAGTAATGCTTATTAAAATGGAAACAAATGTGGTAGAATGTGACAGTGAGAACAGTTAAAGAAGAGTTTTTTGAGAAAACCATCAAAGCTGCACTACCTGGTTTTGTGACTGTAAAAGTGATGTGTCTAAAAATATGTTGAGTTTGAATGTTACACTCCTCTTTCCTAATTCGTCTCCTTGGCGACGCTCTGTCACAGTCTCACACAAACCTGGAAGTCTGTACACAAGCCAGGAGCTGTCACAATAACACAGCACAGATCTGGAGTCTGCTTTTAATTCTTTAACATAAAAAATAAAAATACTGTGAATAAGTTTTTAATTTTGAAATAAAACAACAGCTCCTTCACATTATTCCTGATAGATTCTAGTTGTGGATAGATAAAGGATGTATTGACCAATCAGAGGGCTCCTGTCCTATGAAAGCGTGTGATTGGTTAAACTGTTCCTTCCCTCGCTCTAAAACAAAAACCCTTATAATACAGCACACAGGTGACCTCAGAGGCTCAGTTTTTCTCAGTTGACTTCTGTTATGCTGCACTAATAACTAAATAATTATCTTTACCAAAATACAAGGAAAAAGAAATCAGGTAGTGCAGCTTTAGGTCCATCTCAGTCAGACTCTGTGCAGGCAGAGCTTGGGGAGAGTTTGTTCTATGAGCTTCTGTTCCAGAGAAATGACAACAATCTTTTTTTTTTTTTTTTAAATTTCTCTTTATTCAGGTTTTTCTTGATGGCATATTGTATTGAGAAAAATATACAGACTTAATAAAAAACAAAACACATGAACAAGTAAAAGAACCACAAACATTAAATAGAGGATATTACATATAATACACCATGTCAAGCTCAGTATTTACACTTTTGTTGTGTTAAAGAAGTCAATGAAAGGTTGCCAAGTCAAATAAAATTCTTCCAATTTACCCCTTAGTAAGAATTTAATTTTTTCCAGTTGCAAGTGTCTCATTATATCTTGTATTAACCCTGAGTGAGTCGGAGGCCTTTTTTGTTTCCAATTTAACAAAATTAACCGTCGAGCCAACAGTGTCACAAACCGTATCATATTACCTTGGGTGTCTGATAGTTCTACAGGAACCGGCTTCACTCCAAATAATGCAAAGATTGGATCTGGCTGAAGACTTTTTTTTAGAATCTTTGACAAAGTCTGAAAAAGGTTATTCCAATATGTCGTAATACAAGGGCAATTCCAAAACATGTGTGCTAGTGAAGCCGGCTGCTGTGTACATCTATCACAGGAAGAGTTTAGAGAAGGAAACATTTTTGACAATTTCAACTTCGATAAATGTAGTCTATGCAAAACTTTGAACTGTAAGAGTCCATGTCGAATACACCCAGAGGAAGAATGTACATTTTCCTGGGCTTTTGTCCATTGACTATCTGTGATTCTCACCCCCAGGTCCTCCTGCCAAGCATCTTTCAGATGTTCTAGTGTAGTAATACAGTCCAGTTGTGATAGCATATTGTGAATTTTAGCTATTAATCCTTTTTTAAACGGATCAGATGGGAACAGATTATCCAATGCAGAGTCAGGAGGCCGACTAGGAAAGGACGGAAAAAGACTCTTTACAAAACTTCGGATCTGTAAATATTTGAAAAAGTCTTTACTGTGCAATTTAAATTTTTCTTGTAACTGCTGGAATGTTGGAAAAATATTATTAATGAATAAATCTTTTATTGAGTGTAATCCCTTAAGGTGCCATTGATGAAAGGATATGTTTGACAGTGATGGAGTGAATGCTTGGTTATTTATCAGCGGAGTAAGTATGGAAGCATCTTTCCATCTATAATGTTTCCTTATCTGAACACAGATTTTAATTGAATGAGAAACTACAGGATTCTTAAAATCTTGTTTAGGAATGGGAAGGGCTGAATAAATCAGAGCTTCTAATGAAGAAGGATGGCAACTTTCACATTCCATCATTGTCCAGTCAGTCCCCTGGGTGGACACCCAAAATGACATGGAACGTACATTACATGACCAATAATAAAGACGAAAACATGGCAATCCCATGCCCCCCTGACATATTGGTCTCTGCAGAAAAGCCTTCTTGATTCTTGGGTTTTTTTTGTTCCATATAAAATAAGATATTAGAGAGTCTAATTTACTAAAGAATGCTTTATTAATCAGGATAGGGATACACTGGAATAAAAATAAGAATTTGGGCAGAATATTCATTCTGACAATATTTATCCGTCCTGCTAATGAGATCGGCAAATTGATCCATTTGTCTATATTCTCTTTGGTTTGGTCATATAGTTTAGAGAGGTTATGTTTAAATAAGCCACAATATTCCTGAGTGATATTTATTCCAAGATATTTAAATCGAGTTGAAATTGCAAATGGAAAGATGTTAAAACTACTTGAGTTTTCTCGGGCTTTAGAGTTAATTGGAAACAATATACTTTTGGATAAACTCAATTTATATCCCGATATTTCTCCAAAGTCTTTCAAAATCTCCATAATGACTGGAACTGATTTCACAGGGTTGGAAATATATAATAAAAGATCATCTGCGTACAAAGAAACTTTATGTTCTGTATTTATCCTTCTAATACCGGTATATTCCTTTGTTGCACGTAGTAAAAGAGCTAAGGGTTCGATGGCTAATGCGAAGAGCAGAGGTGAGAGGGGACAACCCTGTCTTGTTGAGCGGTTCAGAGCAAAGTAGTCAGAATGAACATTGTTTGTTTGTACTGATGCTGTAGGTTGGGTATATAATAATTTAACCAAAGAGATAAATTTAGGGCCGAATCCGAATTTTGACAGGGTTGAAAAGAGGTAATCCCATTCGACCCTATCAAAAGCTTTTTCCGCATCTAAGGAGAGTAAGATTTCAGGGTTTGAATTATATTTGTCTCGTGTATGAATGATATTTAGTAGTCTCCTAATATTAAAAAATAACTGTCTATCTTTAATAAATCCAGTTTGGTCTTGGGATATAATTGTGGGTAAAACTGATTCCAATCGTGATGCTAAAATTTTTGCAAATATTTTGTTATCTACGTTGATTAAACTTATTGGTCTATATGACGCCGGGTCTAACGGGTCTTTCTCTTCTTTATGGATTAGAGATACTCGCCTGATAAAAAGTTGGAGGTAGGAAACCTTTGTCTAATGCTTCATTATATACCTCTAACAAAAGGGGTGAAATTTGGTCCTTAAAGGATTTATAAAATTCTGAAGTGTAGCCATCTGGGCCAGGGGTCTTAGAATTTTGCATATTGCTTATTGCTTGTTCTATTTCTTGCTTTGTTATGGATTTTTCAAGTTGTTCTACCATTTCTGAACTAATTGTAGGGACAGTGATTTTTTTAAAGAACGTTTCTATAATTGCAGGGTTCTTCTTAGATTCTGAGGTGTATAGTTCTGTATAGAAACTTTTGAACATGTTATTAATCTCTTTCGGATCCCTCGTAACTTGGCCCGTATTGGAACGTATTTCTGTGATCATCCTTGACGCAGCTTGTTTCTTTATTTGTTGTGCCAAAACTTTGCCCATTCTCTCTCCTTGTTCATAATATTTAGATTTCGCCTTAGTTAGAAGTTTAACTGTTCTTGTAGTGTACATCAGTTCTAGATCTGTCTGTAGAGACAATTTCTTTTTGTGCAAGGCTGCTGAGGGCATATGCGAATGTTGTCTATCTATTTCCCGTATTTCGTCTTTTATATGACTTACTCTTTCTCTATGTTGTTTATTTATCAAACTCTTCCATGAGAGCAGTTGCCCCCTAACATATGCTTTCAATGCTTCCCATAACGTGGATCTCTTAGTGTCAGGGGTATTGTTGAATGACAAATAAAAATCTATTTGGTTCTTGATTTCTTCTATGCCTTGTTTATCTGATAGCAAATTATTATCAAACCTCCATATCTTTGTTGTATAATTGTATCCGAGGACTAATTCCAAGAGTAAAGGGCCATGATCTGATAACATTATTGTTTCATATTTGCAATGTTTTATCAATGATAAAAATTTAGAATCTATTAAGAAGTAATCTATCCTGGTATACGTCTGATGGACCGGGGAATAAAAAGAATATTGCCGCACATTAGGATTTTGAGCTCTCCATGGGTCTATTATTTTATAAGTTTCCATAAATTTTTGAATGGTTTTTGCTGATTTGGATAAGTTAGCTGGTCTACATGATGATCTGTCAAGATCTGTATTTAATACTAAATTAAAATCTCCTCCAATGATCAACTGGTGAGTGTCCATGTCTGGTAATTTTGAGATTAGTGATACGATAAATTGCTCGTCATCCACATTTGGAGCGTAAACATTCACTAATGTAATTAAATGACCATAAAGTTTGCCAGTTACAATAACATATCTACCCAGGGCATCTAGTATTATTTTTGATGCTGTAAATGGTACTGTTTTTTTTATTAGTATTGCCGTACCTCTGCTCTTCGCATTAAAGTTAGAGTGGAATATCTGCTCTATCCATTTGCAATGTAGTCTATTATGATCTTGTATTTTCAGGTGTGTTTCCTGTAAAAAAATTATGTCTGCGTTAAGTTTTTTCAAATGAGCTAGGATGTTGCCTCTTTTTATTGGTCCATTGAGTCCCTTACAATTCCATGTTACAAATGTGACCAAATTTTGTGACATTTTTCTGAAGTAGTGCTAATAATTAACTGTTATTGTCGATTGTTTATGAGACCTTATACTGAGCTTTTTAGATGCAATCCTCTTAAATGTAGAACTATGCAAAATTGAACTAAAGAACAACCCCTCAAAACCATCCCCCAACCCCATCCTCACCCGCTGCTGAACAAAGCAGCAAGTGGGAGCAAAAATAAAAAAATAAAAAATAAAAAAGTCGACTTTGTCCAACGTCTCGTGGTCTGTGGACATCAGACTTACCACTGAACTCCTTAGGATTGTATACTTTTCACACCTGGGTCATATCATCTATAGGTACAGCCCTTTCTTTAAAATAAAAGTAACTTAAAGTAAATAAATTAAATTTAACTCCTTACTTCCAACAATCTATTCAAATCGGCTATATATATATATACATATATACATACACACATATACATACATATATATATATACATATACACATATATATACACATATACACACATACATATATATGCGCGTGTGTGCATAACTACACTCAACGTAAAAATCAAACAGAACCAATGACATTAAAAAGTAAGGAAGGAGAGAAATATATATCTTATATCCTCATTCTTGTATATGTATATGTATATATAGACACATACACATACACACACACACACATGTCCATGGTGGTTTTCAAGCCAGAATTTTGTTAAGTGATCTACCTATTCGTCCGTATCATTAGTTGTAGACGTGGATGAGCTCTGGGTCTGGGCCTTGATGAATCTTTCAGCTTCTTGTGGATCTATGAATGTATGTTTGGCGTTGTTCACCGTTATTATCAGCTTCGCAGGGTAGTACACACTGTAAGGGACGCCGGCGTTCCGCAGTCTTACTTTCACCGGGTTGAATGATGCACGTAGTTTACTGACCTCCGGGCTCATGTCCGGAAAGATGTATACTGGTGATCCCTTGTAGAAACGGCGACCTTTATCCCTGGATAGTTGCAGAATCTTTTCCCTGTCGGAGTAGTAATGCAGGCGAACTATCACAGCTCTTGGGCGCTCTCCTGCTCGTGGTTTTGGAGCGAGGGTCCTATGGGCTCGGTCTATTATGATGGGTGAATCAAAGTTTTCTTTCCCGAGCACGTTTGAGAAAAATTCTGTCATGAAGCGGCTAGGGTTACCTCCCTCTGCATCCTCTTTAATTCCCACCACACGCAGATTTTGTCTCCGGCTTCTGTTTTCCAAATCCATATATTTCTCGCGTAATTTGTTATAATCTTTCTTTAAAGCTTTGTGAGATTTTTCCACGGCTGTTATCCTATCTGCGGTGTCACAGAGAGCTCGTTCCATTTCTTTCTGTGTATCTGCCGTTTCTGTGCAGATTTTTTGCATCATCTCCATTTTTTGTGAGAGCTCGCTTCGAAGCATGTTAGTGTCCGCTTTAGTTTCTTCGCGTAGTGAAGAGATGTCTTTGCGTATGTTCTCATGCATGCTATCTATCTGCGTTTTTAAATCAGTCATCATACCGTGACGATAGGTTTGTAGTTCGCTCCGAAGGATCCTCACGGAGAGTGGCGAGTCTTCCTCCGCCATTTCACATTGTTTTTCTTCGGCGCTTGACGAAGCAGAAGTTGTAGATAAAGTTTTTTGTGTGTACTTCCGACCGCTCTTCATAACCAATTTTGTCCAAAAGAAGCTTAGGCAGGCGTTTTTTCATTAAATAGCGTTAAATGTTTGACCCAGGATATTTTAATCATCAAAACTTAGCGGAGCCGCCTGTCGTTGCTGCTCACTCCATTCGGCCGGAAGCGGAAGTTCCGACAACAATCTTTTTATTGCTGTTTTGGATTTTGGATGTTTCCTATGAACTGCAGAGTAAGAGCCCAAACTGATGGATGGGGAAGCTCTAAGCTGCTTCTCAATGTGGACGTCCCAAAGTCCACACCTCACAGATCTGGAGCAGGGCTGTCACAATGACCTAATGAACTGATGAAAGCAGACAAATCAAATTTATTTATAAAGAACATTTTTAAAAAAACAGCTGACTAATGTGCTGAACACAACAATATGAAGTAAAAATCTGTGCTAAATACACAGGTGTAGAGTAAAATCAATGTAAAAATACAAAAACATAATAAATAGTACACAATAAAAACAGCAGTAAAATGCAAAGCAGTAAAATCTGGTCAGAACAGATGTGTCTTCAGCAATAAGACAGAAACCACCTGCACATGGGGGAGAAGGACATTTACAGTGTAACCAATTAAACACATTTAAAACTCTACATTCAGGAGGATACAGTGGATTTGTCAAGTCTGTCTGTACACCAAAGACATAAACTTGTTATATTACAGAGCTTTACAGGGTCCAGGGTCAGCAGCTGGTGTCAGGACCTTACCGTAGCCTGTGGGCATGGGAAGAAAATGGTGTAAAAAATACTGAGTGTTTGAAGTGAGGGTATGACAAAGTTAAGTTGTAAAAATATTTTAAATATGAAAAAGTGGGTGGCTGCTAACCAACAAATAAAATAACCTTTACATAACCTTTGTCATAGTTAACCTAACTTTAATCACTCCTTTTAATACAACAAACAACTCTAAGCCATTATTATGTTAGCACTGTAACAGAGCCATAATAACAATGCCTACGTAGCACCAAGATCTAAAGTCAAAGTACTTTTTGTAGTTGAGTGAAGCTGGGATTTATATTCTGCTTTTGTTCATCTTTTAAACCCAGTCTCGGTCTCCTCAAGAACAGCAGCATTTTACGGCCTTTAAAAACATTATGTGACTAAAAGAGAAAGCTTTTAATAAGAACTCTACTGGAGCAGGTGAAGAGGGCAGCAGGGGGCAGAGCTGTTACGGTATTTTTAACAGAAAAGAGGAAAAAAAGCTGAGATAAGGTAGAGATCGACCGATATATTGGTCGGCCGATATATCGGGCCGATTTTTGAGTGTTTTAGGCAATGGGCCATCGGCCGATTTTTCCCATTTAATGCCGATTTTTGGTCAGGAACATGTCTGGACAACCACTGAAGGACCCTAGTTTTTGTGTTCATGCCGCCCGTGGTACAGCGGCACTACTGACTGTAGAAGGTGCTCAGGGCGAGTGAGGGAGATCACTCAAACAAGGCTGAGGTGAGGCCTATTGTTTTGAAAGAAAAAACTTTTAAATGTCCGTTTGAGAGAAAATGTAAATGCCCAGACACTTTAGGCTACGTTCGAGCACTTTTGTATTTAACCTGCAGCATTTAATTGCTAGCTTAGCATCAGGTAGGAACGGTCCGCTGTAAAATAACGTCAGTCTCGTTAACTTGTTAAAATGCTGCATAAGAGAAACATTTGGTAAAACGGGGAAAAGGTGGTGGCTTCATAATCATAGTTGAGGTAAAAAAAATTTCCATCTAATACATTAACATGGAGCAGTGTGTCTCAGTGACCGCAGTGTAAAAACATGTGCATTACAAAATGGGATGGAGATGAAGACGTTAGCCCGAACTACTTTGACCTTAGATTTGGACATTCTGCTGTGTCCGCAAGTGTCACAGAGCAGAGAACTGTCTGTATTTAGTGCAGACATATGCATGTGTTTTCAGCCAGGAGCTGCTTCCAAACAGAAAAGCAGTGTTGATTAAGTGACGCAGGGATGAGCGCCAGTGCGTGCTCGGTATGAGGACTCACATGGAACTAAATCGAAGCAGTATTTTTTGCGTGAGTCAGCGAGCACTTTTATATTTGCAGTACACAAAGATATGTTTTGCAAATATAAAAGTGCCCCTTGTTTAATATTTTTATTTTAAAATATGTGCTTTGTGATTAATAATAAAATGAATATATTGTCGACTAACTAACTTATTTAATGTCATAAATATCATCATTTACATGATACAGAAATGCTTAGCTCTTAACTTTACAGCTTCAGTACAGAACAAAGCAGACTATTTGAAGACAGTAGCCCAATCGGCATCGGTCTTAAAAAAAACCATATCGGTCGACCGCTACTTTCAGATCTTCTTATATTTTTCTGTGTGCACACTTCTCTCGACAGCTCACAGTCAAACTTCACACATGTTTGATCGACTTTTTTCAATCCATCTGAAAAATCCAGCACTAATATTTAAAACCCAAATATGATCATTACCAGGAAATGCATAAACACTGCACTTAGCATCACAAGAAGGCAGTTTCTCATTCCTGCACATTCACTTTGTACCAGCAGAGGGAGTAGTGAGCTAGGCTTGACATGACAACGCTGGGCAGGAAAACGCAACAGTCATGGCGTCTCCGATGGCATCTACACAAAACGCTTGAGGTGTGAAAAACAGTAGAAGGTGTGAAAATCTGGAGAGACCTGTGTCACTACAGAAGAAGCCAGAGCTAACACTTTACCTTCAACTTTTACATCCTGTGGTCCTCCAGGACAGAGCTGACAAACTCTTAAGCACTTTTAATGACGTGTACATGTGTTTCTGACAGTAACTTGTCAAAATATCAACATATGAAGCATAAACCGACTGTATCCGTATATTTTGTGATTGTTCCAGCGGACATGGACGTCATTGTTTTCACTGAGGACGCTGTTTTCACAGTTTACGCGAGTGCAGAGTGGGAGACCAGAACTCCTCCTCCAGTGTTTAAAAAAAGATTGTGTATTGAGAAAACGAAAAGCCCCTCCACCAATCCACAACTGAATTATTGTACTTTTCTGTCTAAACAGCTCCTTACACTAAACTTTGGAATAAACTCAGACTCCACAGGGGAAATGATGTGTTTGCTCATATCTCAGTTCCACTGTTGCAAAAAAGAAAATATAAAATTTGTTTATTAAAAAGTACATATAAAATAATGCACATTATATGCAAACATAATTCAGTCATGTGTACAGAACTGAGAAGTGGAGGAGGTTACAGCTGTTATTTGTGTTTATTTGTGGGCCAAGGAACCAAACATAAATCTTACACATGTATGACAACATAAACAAACAGATCTATGACTTCTTATGGTCTTCCATTATTGAGGCAGACAGACCACTGAGACTATATTCAGCACAGTTCATATCTAATTTTATTTTTTATATGAAAGTTTGGAATAATTAGCTTCTACACTGTTCTTCAGCCGCGGCTCGTGATGATGGCAGTTCATTTTGGATTCTGTCAAAATAAAAGTGCCCAGTTCCTTTATTTTGGTCGAGGTTTCTTGCGCTCTATCCAACAATTATCTGAGGAGACAAAATTAATGAGGAGCAGCAGAAAAACCACACCACAGTCTCCTCCAGTCACTGTTTAAGCTCCTTCTGTAATCCTCCCTGTGTGCATCCTGGACTACAGACTTAAGTCCTGGTTTAGACCTGGTTTAGTCCTGGTTTAGTCCTGGTTTAGATCTGGTTTAGTCCTGGTTTAGTCCTGGTTTAGATCTGGTTTAGTATTGGTTTAAACCTGGTTTAGTCCTGGTTTAGACCTGATTTGGTCCTGGTTTAGTCCTGGTTTAGATCTGGTTTAGTCCTGGTTTAGTCCTGGTTTAGTCCTGGTTTAGACCTGGTTTAGTCCTGGTTTAGACCTGGTTTAGATCTGGTTTAGTCCTGGTTTAGACCTGGTTTAGTCCTGGTTTCTTGCCTTTAGAGGAGTTTGAGAGAGTTTTTTGCAAGTTGCAGAAGCTGAAGCCAGTTTCTGTGAAGCGTGTTTTCACTGCTCCTGCAAACTGGCAGTGTGCTGATATTTGTTAATATCTGATTATTATTATTCTGTATTCATGGTTATAGCGTATGTTGTTCATGAAGTTAATCTCAGTTTGTTTTCTGTAGCATTACTGTCTAAGGTCAGACTGTTGGGTTAATCTGGTGATTCATAAATGTTTTTTTCTCAGACAGAGGTTAGGCATGTTTTATAAATCAGCCTTTGTCATGGCTTTAAGTGGGATCAGAGTTAAAACCGTCAGCGTAGTTCTGTTAAACTGTTCCTCATTGGTCAGACCAACCTGACTACACAACACATTTTAACTCCTCAGAGCTGTAGAGGGAGCCCATGGGAAGTAACTTTGGTCCTGAGTTTGATAAGGTTAGGGTAGTAGTAGTAGTAGTAGTAGTAGCTTTATTGGGTTAAGGAGCAGAGGACCAGACCTGAGGCAGGCAGTGGTGGGGCCCTAAAATTATGAAGCACAATGTGTATTTCAGGTTCCTGCATTAAACCTTTTAATTTAAAAATGTTGCTGGAGTTTGTGTATTTATCTTAAAGTTCCTATGAGCAGTATATGCTTTTTATATTTCATAAAAATGACCCAGATGTGAGGTAAACATGTTTAAATCAAATATTAGTTTTACTGTTAACAATGGGACAGATGAGTTCTTAGCAATTAAAAATAGATTTTACATAACACCAAGTTGTTTTTGTTTCACTTCAATTCAATTCAGTTTAATTCAGATTTATTTCTCTAGCCCAGTATCACAACAAGTCGTCTCAAAGGCTTCACAAACAGTTAATCAAACAAACACACAATCAGACTTAACACACAATCAGCACAAACAATAACTACACTAAACTAAACAGACCCAGGACACTCCTGTCCTTAGACCCTCCTTCTCTTAAGGAAAAACTCCTAAAAATACCCAGCTGTGGGAATAAAGCAGAAACCTTATGGAGCCCATATTGAAGGAGAGATCCTCTCCCAGGACGGACAGGCAACATGTGTCAGGACTGTTAGTTCATTAGCTCATCTATAGGATCATAGTTCCCTCTGTAAGGATTCATCCAGGGGAGTGGGGGTGAGGTTGAGGGCCCACAGGTCGGGACAGGAGCACAGATGGGGTCAGCTAAGATCCAATCGTCACTGGGACATCTGCCAGCAGCCAGGCATCTGAAACAGTCCCCACTCCCCCAGAGGGGAGCGGGAGAGAAGGACAACTTGTGAATAGCAAGGAACTGATTGGAGATATAGAATATTAGATAATATTAATGACAGTGAAAGAAGAGGAGCAGCAGATGAAACCAGAGGACAGAGGCTCAGTGCACCATACTTCCCCCAGCTTCTAGCTCCTAGAGCAGCCTATCTTCAGCTGTGGAGTTAACCCTGTTCCTAGCTGCCCTGACCATAAGCTTTCTCAAAGAGGAACGTTTTAAGCCTAACCTTAAATGTAGAGACTGTGTCTGCCTCTCTAACATGAGCTGGAAGCTGATTCCATAAAACAGGAGCTTGGTAACTAAAGGCTCTACCTCCAACAGTGAAAGTGAAAGGAAGCGATATAAAAGGCACACGCAACATTTATTAGTAAAAAGTCTTGACTTTGGGAATGGCTGGTGTAGACAATGCAGCATAAATCTGAGTAAGCCTGAATCACACAATATTCTCTGTAGTCTGTGGAACTTCGGGCAATAAGAGAAGCAAGGGTGGCCACCTCAAAAAGTATCAAAAAGTATAAGAATCACTGAGCTCCAATGAAAAAGGGGGCCATCATCTTAATATGGGAAGGACAAATGTCTAAATGGCTGAGTAAAAAACAACCAAAAGTGGGACAAGAGCACAAACATACACAGAGAAAAGAGAACTTGAACTAGAGGAACAGCAGATTTGCATTAGATTTTCAACAGCCTATAAACCCCTGAGAATAGTAGTGACCGCTTTCTTGTTAACTACAATCATCGCTTCTGAAACGTGACAGAAAATTAGCCACAATCACTTTTAGTCACTTCTTTATCCATGTTATTCTATTCTTGTTCTTTAAGATCTCAGTTCCTCCTTAGTTTCGGTGTCAAAGGTAAAGTTCCTGACTGAGTTGCATCTTTCATCACTAAAAGATCCTTCTCTGTGGCTATAGTTTAACTCTGAGTCCATCAGCTTCCCTTTTGGAGTTCCTCAAGGGTAAATTCTTGGACCTCTTCTTTTTAATATTTATTTGCTACCCCTTATGATTATTATTAAAGATTTTAATGTTTCATACCACTTTAATGCTGATGATACTCAGATATATGTAACTGTTTAACCTTCCAGTCTCCTTGTAAGCTGCATTTCTGTCAATAAACTGTGAATGAGCAAACATTTCCTACAGCTAAGTAATGATAAAACTGAAATGTCAGTGGTTGGGCCAAATGTGCTTAGGCAAAAATGTCATCCTTTATTGGAATCAATGTCTTTTTATTCTTGTGAAGATGTCAAAAATCTAGGTGTAACAATCGACTCTGATCTTAACTTTCATAAACATATTTTAAACATTTCAAAAATTGCTTTTATACATTTTAGAGCAATTACTATTGTCTTATACTGCCCAGGAAGCTGAGAACGCCCAATGGACCAATCACATTATTCTGTCTTGATCCGTGTGTCACTACAGATATCTCAGTGTCACCCTCCTGCCCCGACGGCCTGAGGGTGCACCCTGATCTGGTGCACCCATCGCTCTGAATGCCCTTATATCTGTAATGCCCACTAGACAATAGACAATTTGCAAATGCGTCGGTTTACATTGAGAGGAATATCTGTTTTTTTAAATGGCGAAGGCTCTTGACGTCATTGGCCGTGACGTTTCGACCATGTGACTTTAGTTTTGTCCAATGACTCCTCAGCTCGCTGTCGTCTCTTGGGCGATAAAGGATTATTTTACATTTTCTAACCCAAACCTCAAGGTGGTCCACTTTAAGAGCTCCAGGAAGGTAACCAGTCTTTTAATTACTGGAAATATTATATTAAATGTATCATGCAGTTTAATATTTTGTGGTTTTGACACGTAAAGGCCTCTCTATGTTGTGGCTATTTGAATTTAAGCACATGTAGTTGGTATCTAGACCAAGACAATGCAAGAGAATGGCTGATGATGTTGTGATTCATATTTCCTTTGCATTTTGGAGATATCACATAAACACTGGGCAATATTTGGTCCAAGAAGACATCTGTAAATGTAAATGTTAAGCATTATTAATATATTGCTGCAGATTTATTTTTGTTGGCTGAGTTTGGCTGTTGGTTGATTGGCTTTTTTCTGCCCATACAAAATTATTAGGTGGAGTATTTAGGAATCGCTAAGTACATAAATCATAGAAACTGGTATAACAGGACTTTATTGTTGTGCTTTTTATTATTCACAGTTACAATCAAATATAATTGCTCATAAAGAAGCTGTGAGCCTGACTGATTTAAGCTATAATTATTTTAATTGTATATTTATTTTCATTGGCTTTCTAATTTCCTATTCCTTTATAGTGCTTTTGAATCACTGTGCACAATAGCAGCCTGACACTCCCATCTATAAAACCTGAATGTACGGTCATGCTAAAAACACATTATTTAAAGATGTTAAAGATATAGGTTCATAAAAACTACATGTGTCCCAAGACATGAGATAAACATGTTTAAATCAGATTTTAGTTTTACTAATAACAATGGTACAGCTGAGTTATTCTCAATATATTTTTTTTACATAATTGCCAAGTTGTTTATGTTTACATTTATTTGGGTTGTGGGGGTTTGGTTCTAAACCCTGCATCGCCGATCGTTCAATCAGAAAAGAGGAAAGACTGGCAACCCACAGACCATTGTTTTGATTTAGACTGCAGTACCTTTTCAAAACAGTAGAGCGCATGCTGCTTACAGGAGCTTTACTTTATCCCTGAATTTTCCCAGAAGTGTAACGCTTCAGGCACTAGCCCTTCATCAGACAAGAAAGCTGCTTTAGAAACCTGCTTTTATCAGCCTCAGTAGGTCACATGATTAGTGTGTCATGTCACATATATACAAAAAAATACATTACAGAGGATGCCATAAGGAAATGCAAAATCACTACGAGTGTTGCAGTCAAGATCGTACTAAACAAGACTGAGACCAGTCCCAGACCAGAGAGAACCGAGACCAAGATAAGCCAGGACTTTCAGGGTCGAGACCAGGTTGACACCAAACCCTGTGAACTAAGAGTAATTCAAAGGAAAAGGTAAAAACATTTAAACAACGATCATTTTAATGCTTTAACGCCAACAGACATTTTCCTGGTTCTTCTAATACTGAAACAAAATAAAATAGTCAAAATTACACATTCAAAAGTGTAGTATTTTCCGAGACTGAGACAAGACCGAGTAAAACTGCAGCCGAGATTAGATGAGATAAAAAAAAAAAAATGGTCTAAAGACCGGTTTTGATGCTAAAGCCTATAATAATAATAATAATAATAATAATAATAATAATAATAATAATAATCTGAAAATACCATCATATTACTTTATTTGCATAGCTTGTTTAGATATTGCCGATGTCATAGTAGTTAGCCTACAAGGGTTTTATCTCTGCTCAAACATGCTAGCACCACCATGCTAAATACTAAATCTGGTAAGACTTTTGTGATAGAAGCACTACTATTTCTATACAAAATTTTATAACTCCCAGTGTTCATCTGAATAGCTTTTGTCACCATCGTGTACAGTTTATCCAGTGCAAAGTGAAATGTGCCGTTAGCACTGCTAGCACTGTGTATTATTAGCAGCTGTAGTGCTTCAGGCTAATGTCAGAGGAACAATGCGTCGTTCTGTGACTTTAACACGGTCTGAGCTCTGAGCCGGGCCTGGACTGATCTAAGACGACAGGTCAGCCTCTGCTCAGGGGTCAGAGGGGACAGTCTGGAGCAGGATTAGCCCGAGATCCTGCAACAGACGCTTCCTAAAACACTTCTGCGACCCTCTCTTCAGCATTATTGTGTTTGCAGGCAGTGAATTAAAGGCTGCCTGAAGCTAGAGTGAGGTTTTTTACAAAGGGGTTTTTCAGTAATGGACCACAGCGGCGGGCCACACAGAAGATGACAGGCCTGGTGTAAGGTCAGGGGCTGAAGGAGGAGATTCTGGGAGAACTAATGCTGTTAATTGGACTGGAGTTATATTTAGAGAAACTGTCTGCAGCAGGAGAAGTGTCAGAGCGGGACTGTCAAAGCTTTTCGGCAGAGGCGGGGCGATCTGAGACCAGTGGTGTTAATGTTTCCAATGTTTCTTGAGCGACTCCCGAAGTGATTTGTTTGGTGGTGAAAGAGTGAAAGTGATGACTGAAGGTGAACAGGTGCAAGGGCATGTGAGTGAATGGCATTGAGGTGTTAGTCATGAAATAAAATGTACAAAATTATTACAAGTCCAGCCCAAAGCACTGCCTCAGGACACAGTGTCTATAAATACTTAATTATACTGATGGCATGTCATTGTTATAACCAGAGAGGTGTAACTATCAGTGACAAGTGAATGTGGCTCTGCAGGATTAGTTGATTTAATATTTTCACAAACCTTTTACAACAAGCACCGCTTCAGAAAAAAAAACATCTTTCGGAGACTAAAATGGGTCTAAATCTGTCCTAAACCAGGACTAAACAGACAAGGAATGGGCCAGACAAGACTAAACCAGGAATAAATTGGGCCTAAACCAGGACTAGACTGGTACTAAACCAGGACTAAGCTGGACATAAACCAGGACTAGACTGGGCCTAAACCAGGACTAAACCCTAAACAACTACAGCAGGACTAAAACAGGACAAAATTAGGATTTCACCCAGGACTAAATCAGGACTAAACTTGAACTAATCCAGACTCTATTTAATGGTTTTCATCTTTAAGGATTCCACACATCCCTGAGTACCATTAGAAAGAGCCTGTGTACCACCAATACGACCTCATCTGTACCACAGCTTGAGAACCACTGTTGTAGAGCACTCACTGAACTTCACAAGAGCAGCAATAATAATGTGATCCTGGACAGAAACACTCAGAAAACCACAGGAGCAGGAGCAGAGGTGTTTATTTTGACACATGTTCTATCAGCTGTGGTCAATATCAGTAATATATTAACTTTAACATTGCAAGATAGGGCCACATAGAGCTGGATATACTGCTAATGATAATAATATCTCTGTGTTATGTTCTTGCTCCTGTAGGTGACTGGCTGAACTCCCCTCTCTCCCCAGTTTGTGTGGAACATCCCAGTCCAGGACCCAGGATCTGGTCCCAGGATTGTCTGAATGGAGCAAACCAAAGTCCAGTCTGAGGGGGGGCTCAACGTGACCCTGACCATCCGCCTCCTGATGCACGGGAAGGTAAACAAACACAGCCTCTGGTATAGACTTTTTGGATTATTATTTAGGTATATTTCCAACGGCTGGATTAGCCTTAGCCAATAGCAACAGACTGACTGTCAGTGCCTGGGTAGAGAACATTAGCAAGTGGCTCAGTATTTAGCTGTTTTTATAGACTCATATAGTGTTTATCACAAATCATGGAGAATCAAGAGAGTTTTGGCAAAAGACAACCGAGGACATATGAGTGTGTACTGTCAGTGCCTGAGCAGAGAACATGAGTTCAGCATTTTTGCTTTATTTTTGCCTTACAGCCTGGAATTTAAATGAATCATTGAGAGGTTTATGTCAGTCACTTATATATAAATATGACAGAAAAACAAAAAAACTTGAGTGTGCAAAAGTATGTATTCCCTCAAGTTAGTCCTCTGTAGAACCACCTTCTGAAGGACCTTCAGCTCCAGCTTTTCTAGGATAAGTGTTTATGAGCTTGGTTCATAAAATCTCTGGGATCTGTGCTCATTCTTCATCTAAAAACAGCTCCAGCTCCTTCAGGTTGGATGCATTGTACAGCACAGTTTGAGTCGTTTTCTTCAAAAATGGTCCTGTGTTTATCATCCTTCATTCCTTCAGTTCTGAGCAGTTTCTGTCCACTCCTCCACACAGCCCAGCTCGGTGGAGTGTATGGTTCTGTGGAGTGTATGGTTCTGTGGAGTGTATGGTTCTGTGGAGTGTATGGTTCAGAGTGGTCCTGGGACAGATACAACAGTCTTTCAGGGTCACCGTTGGTCTTATTGTTGCCTCTCTGATGAATGCACTCCTTGCCCAGTTTGTGAGTTTTAGATGGTCCTCTTTAGGCAGGTTTGGTGTGGTTCCTTATCTTTTACATGTTGTAATGATGAATTAAACTGTGTTTTGTGGCATAATGACAGATGAATTGCAGTCAGGCAAAACTTATCTAACTATTTCTGTGACTTCTGAGGGTGAGTAACACTGGGTCTCATTTAGGGGCCTCTTTAAAAAGGGGTACATACTTTTGCACACTTTTTCACATTTCTTATTTATTTCACAATAAAAATATTTTGCATTTTCGTAGTTGTTGTCATGTGATGTAAAGTGACTGACATAAAGCTCTCTATGATCCATTTAAATTCCTGGTTGTAAGGCAATAATGAAGGAAAAATGCTAAGGGGTATGCACACTTTTGCAAGCAACTGTACATATTATTAGTGTATGATGCCCCAAACATACTGCACATGTAACTTTTGCCAAGGAGTCTGCTGAGTGCCTTACCTCTGACTCAGACTCACTCTGTTCCAGTTCTCTACATAGAAGTGAGTCTGGTTCCTCCTCCTATGTTTCTTTTCTATTCTATTCTATAATTAGAGGCGGAGAAACCAATCAGAGAAACAAAGGGTGGGACGTAAGCAGTGCTCCATTAACCCAAACAAACATGGCTGATTCTTGCTTGTGTTGCCATAAAACTCCAGAATCCTGTGTATTGTGAGCAGCTCTGTCCTTATTTGTGAACGTAGACAGCAGCAGAAGCCAGTTGTACAAAGACTTGTGAAAGAAAAAGTGGGTTTGTTTGAATGTGGTGGTTACTTGGGACGTCAGCAGGACTTTACTGTTGTTAAAATTGAAACAGGACGAAGACAAAAATCCCACAGAGGACTGAACAACAATGAGGACTTCAGCAGAACCAACAAGTGACGAAGGAAAGACCTAAACCCCGTTAATCAGAGAGAAGTTATTACATTCACTCTGTATAAACCACAGCCATCTTGGTTATTTCTGAGAGGAGATTATCTTCTGCTGCTGTGAGACGCAGAGCTGCAGAGAAACGTCTGGGATAGGTCAGGTCCAAATCGACTCAGTGTGGCTGAGGAACCAGACTCTCCTCTCTCTTTGTGGGCTGGTCATTGCAAACCTTCATTAAAACTAAAACTAAACGTTCTAATTCACTGTCTATCATCACTAATGCTGCACACATTTTAAAAAATACACCAGCATAGTAGTGCTGATGGTAATCGTAAAAAAAATAATGATAAATGGATATGTCCTATGTTTTTTTCCAGCTTCCCAGCTCAAACTGTGAGTGTGAAAAAAACATTTTGTTTGGAAGGTCATCAGGTTTAGACCAAAAGCCAGTTCCAAGTTATAATGCCTCTCATACATGAACATATGCTTTCATAAATGAGGATTCATTTTCTCCTCTAAAACCTGGCTTCTCTGCAGTTCATAATTTATACATGGGTTATTATGAACAGCTCTTCTCTAAAGGTCTTTAAAATCCTAAAATGTTTCTCTGTTTTAATAAACTGTAAAGGTGATGGTAATGTTTTATTACTGATCCAGAGGAAGGAAGTGAGCACAACAAAATTGAAAGAACTTTTTAGCTGTAGGCAGGTCATTTGGAGGCAACAATGAGCTGCTCATGCAAGAAAATAATACCCAAAATTTATATTATACACAGTGATGCAACAAAAAGGTTTAGCTCTCATCTATCAGGGAGATACTACTGGCACGTGCACAGGTGAACTGGAGAATCTAAATGTCCCACAGTGAATGAATGTGAGAGTAAACGCTGCTCTGTCCGCTGTCCAGGCTGTGCCCTGCCTCAGACCCAAAGTAGCTGGAACAGACCCCAGCCACGACCTTTAATGGGAATAAATGGAAGAAAATGATTGCTTTAATTAGTCACTTAAAAATGTTTCTAGAAAAAGTTTGCCTGAAACTTTACCAAATAAATTGAAGAAAACCAATTACTTGGCCAAGTAATTGTGTTGGCGCCGTTGTGTTTGGTCCACCGTCTTCGTCTGCTGAGCTTGCTATCAATTTTGATGTTAGCTCTGTTTGTCATTCACGATGCGTCATCTCTGCTGTGTATGATCGTTTGGCACTGTTGAATATCCGTGACTCCATGAACAATTTGCCTGATTGTGCTAAAAAGAGCCATTCTAAATTGCCGCCGCCTCTCACAGCGTCTGTACCAGCCTATCTACGGCGTCCTGTCTGCGTGTTGCCTCGCAACAAGAAACACAGGAGACGTGGAAAGAAAGGAGGAGTCCGTGTCAGAATCAGAGCTTACCTGGCTTCTTTCAGTTGGAATGATCTGGGCTGTTTCATGAATGAAATACCCATGGAATACAAGTGTCTCTGAAGTGCGCCACTCTCTGGTGCACTGTTACCGGTGGCTCCGACCGGCTATCCCCGACACCGGGTCTCCATTTCTGTGTCGCCGCCCTGTGAGGATCCAATAGCAGGGCTGTGTGAAAGGGAATCTCCGCCCGCTGTGCCGTGCTGCTCAGCAGCTTGTCAGCTATAAGTCTGTTCGTGCAGCCCTGTTCAACACTCGGTCGCTCACAAATAAGACCTTTGTCCTGAACGACTCTATTTCCACCCACAACTTGGATTTCCTCTCGCTCACGGAGACCTGGCTTAAACCAGGTGATAACAGCGCCTTTTCTGAGCTCCTCCCCCCTGGTTTTTCCTTCCTGAGCATGCCACGACGGTGCAGCCGCGGAGGAGGCGTGGCTTCAGTATTCAATCAGAACTTCGTGTGTCGCTTTCTGTCGTGCAAAAGCTATAGCAGCTTTGAAATACAGTTATTTTTGGTACAATTCTCATGTCCTGTGCTGTGTGCTGTCTTATACCGTCCACCCAAATACAATAAGGATTTTATTAGAGAGTTTTCAGATTTACTTACTGAAATAATACCAAAATTTGACAGTTTTCTAATTTGTGGTGATTTTAATATCCATGTTTGCTGTCCGTCCAGCCAATTGGCCAATGAGTTTCAAGGCCTTTTATCCTGACGCAATCAGTGAATGCCCCCACACATCAGCATGGTCACACATTGGACCTCATTATCTCCCACGGCCTTCCAGTATCCATCTCAGAAATATGTGACACTTGTATCTCTGACCATCTCCCTGTCATATTTAAATTCTCAGTTCCGCGTGTCGTCGTTGCACCATCATGTCCACCACAGCTGGAGAATTTGTGTCTGCCTTCATTTGTCGTGAACTTTATACTCAGGCTGAGCTTGCCTCCTGTCTATGCCCTGAGGAGTTTATCTCATTGTTCCACTCCACCTGCTCGGGGATTTTAGACTCCATCGCACCTCTCAAGCCCAGATCCACCAAACCCAAACCAGACCCTTGGCTGAATGACACCACCCGCGCCCTTAGGCGGCGCTGCAGACAGGCCGAGCACAGGTGGAAGAAAGATAAGCTGCATGTGTCGCTGGGTATACTGAGAGACTGCTTCTCTGATTATCAAAATGCTGTCAGGGAAGCTAAATGTCGATATCTGTCTAATGTCATTTCTTCCAGTAGCAACCGTCCTCAGGTGTTATTTAACACAATCCAGTCTGTTACAAATCCTTCCAATGATGTTCTGAAAAATGTGTCAAAGTCAACTTGTGATGAGTTCCTCCATTACTTTGTTGACAAAGTTGCCTCTGTTAGACATAGTAATAACATGTTTAATGTGCCTGACATGCATTTTTCTGCTGTGCCCTCAGGTTTTTAACACAATTGGGCCATGTCTCCTCTCATTTATTAACAACTGCCTGAGGTTAGGGTCTGTCCCAACCGTTTTTAAGCATGCTGTGGTTAGGCCACTTCTTAAGAAACCCAATCTTGACCCTGCTGTTCTGTCAAACGTCAGACCTGTCTCCCATTTGCCCTTCCTTTCTGAGATCTTAGAAAAAATAGTTTTCACTCAGTTGCTTTTATTTTTGGAAAATAATCATATTTATGAAAAATTTCAATCTGGTTTCAGAAGTCATCACAGCACTGAGTCTGTGCTGCTGAATGTACAAAATGACATTCTCCTGTCCCTTGACAATAAAAAACCTGTGCTCTTGGTGATGCTCGACCTCACTGCAGCATTTGATACTGTTGACCAGTCCATCCTCCTGACCCGTCTTGGCTTAACAGGTCGGCCTTCAGGGACCTGTGCTGCAGTGGTTCAGATCTTATAGACAGAAGTTTTTCTCTTAGGATTGGTGACCTCTCCTCCTCCTCAGCTCCACTCAGCTCCGGTGTGCCTCAGGGTTCCATTCTTGGCCCCGTCCTCTACTCTCTGTACATGTTGCCACTGGGGTCAGTAATTTCAAACCACAGATGACATTCAAATCTATCTGCCCATCATTCTAAACTCGCTGAACTCAGTTGAATCCATTCACAGATGTCTAGGTGACATTAAGTTTTGGCTGTCAGAGAATTTTCTGCGTCTGAATAAGAGCAAGACTGATTACATCCTTTTCAGCGCCTCCAACTCACTCAGTGCAGCTCCTGGTCTTGCTGCACTGGTCCCTAATGTTAACAATGTGGTTAAGAATCTGGGGGTGAGGTTGGACAGTAAGCTGAAACTAGACAAGCAAGTAAATTCTGTTGTTAGAGCTAGCTTTTTTCAACTCTGCCTCCTGCATAAAGTCAAGCAATTTTTGACCCGCAGCGATCTTGAAAAAGCCCTCCATGCCTTCATTAGCTCTCCCGGTTAGACTACTGTAATGCTCTCTACGTTGGAATTAACCAGGCCTCTCTGCACTGTCTTCAACTTGTGCAAAATGCTGCTGCCCGCCTCCTTACTAACACTCGCAAACACGACCACATCTCACCCGTCCTCAGCTCTCTCCACTGGCTCTCAGTGCAGTTCAGAATTCAGTTTAAGCTTCTGTTGTTTGTTTTTAACACAGTTAATGGCTATGCACCTGTGTATTTATGTGAGATTTTAATCTTTTGTCAACCCAGTAGGGCCCTGCGTTCTGCTGGACAACATCTGCTTGAAGTCCCGGCTCCAGGTGTAAACAGTGGGTGATCGCTCTTTTGCAGTGGCAGGTCCTAAACTCTGGAACACTCTACCTATTGAGTTGCGTACCATCACAGACCTGACTCTGTTCAAGGCCAAACTTAAAACCTATTTGTACAGGCTGGCCTTCAACACGTAGTATTGTGACATTTTCTGTATTAGGGTCTGTCTACATGTACTTGTGTATTTTAATGTACTTTTTTTATTTCTATGTAATTATGGATTCTTTTTATGGTTTTAAATAATGTAAAGCACTTTGGGTAACGCTGATTGTTGTAAAGCACTATATAAATAAAGGTTGATTGATAGATTGATTGAACACAAACAACACATTTTAATGACAGCTAAATACAATATTCAGTTCAGAAATAATCACTTTTTTTGTAACATGAGGATTTTATAATTTAGTTTCTCTAACAAATTAACCCCAGGCTGCGATGGTAACCCACTCCATCATTTTTGTTATAGAGATGTTTAAGCGATGTCAGTAGGGCTGGGCCATAATCAAATTAATTTTTGGGATATGTCAAAAATAGCCCGATCGAAAAAACTAATTTGGCAGATAAAGCTTCCTCCACTGTGCTGTGGCTAATGCTGCTGCAGCTCCAGAGCAGCTGAAATACTGACTGGAGACACTGCGGTCGCTGAAACATTAATAATCTCAGAGAAAGGAGTTCGTTCCCTCTGCGTTGCCTTTGTTTAGCAGAGGCAGTGAAAACGAACAGCGCTTAGTGGTGGACAGTGCTCCGTGCTTTGTTTATGTGCAGATGTGCTCTGGAGTTTTCAGCTACGGCAGCTTAGCAGTTAGCACTGTCGCCTCACAGCAAGAAGATCCCTGGCTCAATTTCCAGACTGTGTGGGGTCTTTCTGTGTGGAGTTTGCATGTTCTCCCTGTGTCTAGGTGGGTTTCCTCCATCAACCTAAAACATTCACAACAAGCTAATGCTAGGTCCTCCTGACCTGGATCCTGGCTCAGACCTGGTCCTCTGCTCCTGACTCAGGTTTAACCCCAGAGGCACTGAAGGATGGGTCACATACAGGGAACACATTTCCCTACGAGGACAATAGTCTACCTTACCTTTGCCTTTTAACAACACTTTGTATGACCTGGTCTTTATGCAGAGAGAGCTAAGACTAAAATATATTTTAATATTTTCACTGAGGGTAGTGCACACTGCTGCAGCTATACTGACTTTTGTAACATGTGTTGTTGTCAGAAATCAAGAGAAAAAGATTGATTCAAATTATTAGTTGTCTGAAAATTGTAAAATATCAAGATTTTATTTTTTTCCATATCGTCCATAGCCTGGCCAGCCAAGATTCTCATCTGTCCAGATCAGAAAATATTTGTGCATTAATGTATAGTGTTGAAGCTTGTATTTTAAGATCTCAACACACTAACAACATTATGTGTGTGTTTTTTTGCAGGAGGTTGGGAGCATAATTGGAAAGGTGAGTCATTTTAATTTCTCCTATAGATTTACATTAAGACATGAATAAAACAACAGGTCTGCTAACAGATGCACATTTCCTTGTGGAGATAAATTTGTGTTCTGTCATTCGCAGAAAGGAGAAACAGTCAAAAAGACGCGAGAAGAGGTGAGTCTACAAACATGAACTTTTACATTCTCTTGTACCACGCGAATCAGGAGCTGTAGTGTACACTTTGTGCTGGTCCTAAATCTGGATAAATGCAATGGGTTGTGTCAGGAAGGGCATCTGATATAAAATCTATGCCAAATTAAACCTGCACACCTTAAAGTGTCCTGCTGTGTGTCCAGAGTGGAGCCAGGATCAACATCTCTGAGGGGAACTGTCCCGAGAGGATCGTGACCATCACTGGACCCACAGACACCATCTTCAAGGCCTTCGCTATGATCGCCTACAAGTTTGAGGAGGTGGGAGGAAGATATTTAAACAAAGCATTAAAATATTACCTTATAATTCATGTTTTTATGTATTTGTAGGACATCATAAACTCGATGAGCAACAGTCCGGCCACCAGTAAACCCCCTGTGACCCTGAGGCTGGTGGTTCCTGCCAGTCAGTGCGGCTCTCTGATCGGGAAAGGAGGCTCCAAGATCAAGGAGATGAGAGAGGTAGGAAACTATAAATACATCTATGAAAGACTGTAGTATTGTTTTATTTTTATAATTAGATTTAAGACTCATTTATACTTTACATCTGCCATTCTCAAACTCCTCACACCAAGTAACTCCTCAGATTAAAAATCTTTAATAAACTAAATCTTGAATAATCCAGGAGTAAACCAGGATTAAACCAGGGCTAATCAAGGTCTAAACCAGGACTAAACCAGGATTAAACAAGGATTAAACCAGGACTAAACCAGGGCTAATCAGGGTCTAAACCAGGAATAAACCAGGATTAAACCAGGGCTAATCAAGGTCTAAACCAGGACTAAACCAGGATTAAACCAGGGCTAATCAAGGTCTAAACCAGGACTAAACCAAGATTAAACCAGGGTTATTCAAGGTCTAAACCAGGAATAAACTAAGAGTAAACCAGGGCTAATCAAGGTTTAAACCAGGACTAAACCAGGATTAAACAAGGATTAAACCAGGATTAAACCAGGGCTAATCAAGGTCTAAACCAGGGCTACTCAAGGTCTAAACCAGGACTAAACCAGGACTAAACCAGGGCTAATCAAGGTCTAAACCAGGACTAAACCAGGACTAAACCAGGGCTAATCAAGGTCTAAACCAGGACTAAACCAGGATTAAACCAGGATTAAACAAGGATTAAACCATGGTTAATCAAGGTCTAAACCAGGACTAAACAAGGATTAAACCAGGGTTATTCAAGGTCTAAACCAGGAATAAACCCGGATAAAACAAGGATTAAACCAGGATTAAACCAGGGCTAATCAAGTTCTAAACCAGGACTAAACCAGGACTAAACCAGGGTTAATCAAGTTCTAAACCAGGACTAAACCAGGACTAAATCAGGGTTAATCAAGTTCTAAACCAGGACTAAACCAGGATTAAACTAGGACTAATCAAGGACTAAACCAGGACTTAATCAGGACAAAATAATCTAGCATCAACTAAACCAAAACTAAACTGGACTATCTACTCTTGAGTATCACCACTGGGACCTGTCCCACAGTTTGAGAAGCACTGCGTTACGTTAATCACGCATTTTGGTTAAGGACGGAGCGTTCTGTTAGAGCCTGGACTAACAGTGCAGTACATGTGTAGCCTGTTGGGGGCACTAGTGAGCAAAGTTTAAGAGTCGAAGAAGAAGACAATCATGGCTGAACTAGCAATGGGCAGTCCGGCTCTTCATTTAGTGTTACAAGATTTTTTTTAAGAGCTTATTTAGCAAATATAAATGGTTTGTGGGTTTGTAAACAGTTTCTTAATCCGTGTTTTTGCAAAAGCTTTACTTTTATGCAGTTTTCAACCACAAATACAGTTTTGTACTCATCTATAATCAAAATACAGCCATACGCTGCTTGCTTTTGGTTTCAGCTAATGCCATATGATCCTTGTCTCTCCTCACATGTGATTGGCTGCATGCTGTCCCCACAAAAAAAATAAAAAATAAATAAAAATAATTCCACTCTGCCTGCATGGATTTTTAACAGAGCTGCAGCAGCAAGAGAAGATTAGGCTCTCTTTCCCTTTTTAAGGAGCAACCAAAACAAGTAAGCCTAGTTGCTCCTTAAAGGTTAAAACATTTTTCAGTAAATGTGGTGTTAAACATCCTCCATCGCTGCCACATGTGTTGTTGTCGTATAAAACAGTTAGAAATATTAATGCTGTGACAATAACAATGCTTGGAACGGACTTTTAGATTTTTTAAACTCTTGGTCTGGAAAAGTTTGAAAATGCAGTCTTTATGCATCGTTTTGTCAGATAAGTGTAACAGTTCACATTTGAGATCATGAATGATGTCTTTAAACGTGAGAGAACATGATGAATAGTTAAAACTGTAATGAGCAACTTTTTATATGTTACACCGAGTTACATTTTACATTTTACAAGGCTGGATAAATGTTGCTAAATCTGAGAAAACCACTGCTTTTAATGCATCCACACTTTTCCCTCTGCTGCTGCCTTGTAGATTCACAAACATAAACATAGACTTTGCTGCCAGGGACATTTCCTTTTTGCAAAACAGCACAGTTTGAAGGTAAAGCTGTTTTATGTAAAAAGTGATGCGTGTTTTTCTGTGGTAAACATGAAGCCAAGCTCTGAACACACACACACACACACACACACACACACACACACACACACACACTTGGAGGTAAAGGTGAGCAGACCCGAGGGGCAGAGTGGATCAAAGAGGAAGTGCTGCTCAGATGCTTCATAAAACTGCAGCAGCTGTTTACAGAGCCACCACAGAGTTGTCTGACTGAGGAGCTCTCCCTTTGTATTTTCAGACTTTCAAAATGATTTAGAGAACGGCACAGGCTACAAATCTGACTGGGACGGGCTTCACCATCACCAATATCAGAGCAAACCTTAACCCTCAGGCCCCTGGCTCCTTTCAGGATTTTCAAATGTATTTTTGCTCTCATTTTGGCATTTCTTATGGGAGGGTGATGATATTTGACAAAGATGTTCATTAATAAATACATACATAGAATTTCAGTGTCACTAAATGTTCTACTGTCGAGATAAAAAACGCTCTCTTTCTCTTTAAGTCCCATTGACTCACATTAAAATCACTTATTTTCCCTCTGTTGCCGTTCCAATACAGAAATGTTAAATCAGGTTAATTCCTCTGTAACTCTGTCAGTCAGAGGCTAAACAATACACAAACAAAAACATCACCACCAAATCTGCTCAGTGCACTGTGGGAAATAATTCCTTATAATTCCATTGGATAACAGTGAGTGTAGCCCCGCCTCTTAGGGCTTTAAGAGGAAGAACCTGAGTTTCAGACCAGAGTAAAAATGGATTAAATCAGTGTTAGGGTGAATTAGATACCTATCAAGACTGGGACTCCTGCACAAACAAAACACTTTGGAGCTTTAAATAGGAAATAATTCAACTTTTATTTACAAATCTGTGGAATTATGTAAACAAACTGCATTTAGAGTTAAAAATATGAAAATTCATTCATGATTGCTCTCTTTGATGAGGTCTGGGGTTACTGACAAAAAAAAAAAAAAAAAAAAAAGTTTTTTTAAATGTGGCCCGGTGACCTGAAATTGCTTTGAGAACTTGTTTTTTTTAAAGGAGGCCTGAGGTTTAACTCCACTGCAAGGACAAAATGTACTCGGGTTACAAAATCAGCTCAGGTAGCGCAGCTTGATGATGATGTTACTCAGTATGATTGGCTGTTTGTCCTTACTAACATGGAACTATCAACCTGAACAAATCTGTCAAAGCCAAGCAGATTTAGCAGATCTGATCAGATGGAGCTCATTATAATTATTAAAGGTGCTATGAGCAGAATATATTTTTTATGTCATGAAGATTACCCACATGTGTGCCACGATATAAAGTAAACATGTTTAAATCAAATAATAGTTTTACTGATAACAATGGTACAGATGAGATATTCACAGTTAAAAATATATTTTACATAATGGCCTAGTTGTTTTTGTTTACATTTTTTGTTTTGGTTCTAAAACCCTGCATCGCCGATCATTCAATCAGAAAAGATTGAATGACTTAGACTGCAGTACTGCTTTAAACCAGTACAAGCGCTGCTGCTTACAGGACCTTTAAGAAAATGATACTACATATCCTTAGCTATTTATGGTTTGTATTAGTATTTGTTAACAGAGAACATTTTAGCTGCTGCTACAGATGATCTTAGCTTAAACAAATAGGTGCCTTCTCATGCACAGTAAAGGTTGGAACAAAAAAAAACAACCTAACATTACTTTGCTTTTCTCGTATTCATTATTATTATTTAACGCTTTACCTCACTCTCTGTTGGAATTGATGAATAAAATACGAAAGAGTACGAACAGAGTGTGTAAATGTGTACAGCATTATTAAATAATGAGCAAAACACGCCCAATGCCCCAAAAAACCCTTTGTTATAGCCATACAGGATTACAAAATTATCATTATCGCACTATTGGCAAATGCAATATCTGTATCGCAAGAATCTAAATAGATTGCAATAATGCTGTGGTCTTCCATCTGACAGAGATTTACACTGAAGAATCATCTTCCACCAGAGCCTTAAAAGAACATGTGTTGTGACTAAATAAAAATGTTTAAAAAGTCCAGTTTTAGTGGTAATTTAATTAATTTAGTCACAGCTTAGCCTTGTTTTATTCCTGGTTTAGTCTGTGTTAAGTTTTGATTTTGTCGTTGTTTTGACTTGTAAATACAGGAACTTACATTTTTGTGAAATGTAGTGAATTTAACTTACTATGTTCAAAAAGTAGGCTCTATTTTCAAATATCGCAATAATATCGTTATCGCAAATTTCAACATAGTTATCGAATATCACGTTTTCTCCATATTGTGCATCCCTAGTTGTAGTAGTAGTAGTACAAGTATTGTGATGAGTATTACTTACTGACGGCCCTCCAGTCGACAGGGGCCCAGGTGCAGGTGGCCGGGGACATGCTGCCCAACTCCACAGAGAGAGCCGTGACCATCTCCGGGACTCCAGAGGCCTGCATCCAGTGTGTGCGGCAGATCTGCGTCGTCATGCTCGAGGTTACTGCATCTCAAATCTTTTCTTCCTCTGAGGTTAAGGTCATTACCACAAAAAAGCTATCAATTATATACTCTGCTAAAAAGAAATATCTACATTAGTTAAAATGTCTTGAATTCAGAACATTAATCTTGATTTGAGTAATGTTACTTATTAGACTCAATTATTTGACTTGTTTCAAGCAAAATTATCAGATAATAGGCAGATAATTTTGTTTAAAACAAGTTAAAGGTGCTATGAGCAGGATATATTTTTTTATATTTCATAAAAATGACTCATATGTGTGCCAAGATATGATGTTTTTTTTTTTTTTTTGTTTTTTTTAAACCTTTATTTTACCAGGAAGTCCGTTGAGATACAATCTCTTTTTCAAGGGAGACCTGGCCAAGAGGCACACCGGTACAAAAGACAGACAAACACAACTACACAACAGTCAACCCCATAAAATCATCCAAATCCGGCTCAAGAATAACAAGTACATTCTTCAGTCAGACAGTTTTTCAGGGAGGATTTAAATGTAAACATGTTTAAATCAAATATTAGTTTTAGTGATAACAATGGTACAGCTGAGTTATTCACAATTAAAAATATTGTTTTTACCTTTTTTTTTTTACCTTTTTTAACCAATAGAGCACATGCTGCTTACAGGAGCTTTAAAAATAAAAAAAAGTCAAATAATTGAGCCTAAAAGGTAAAAAAAATCCAATCTAGTAAAAATGACCTGAACCAAAGGACTATTCTAAATTCAAGTAATTTCAATTAATGTTGATATTTCTTTTGGCTGTGTAAGCAGTGACTTTTGAGCAGTGCCATGAGATAACATTTCTATAGAATATGATCAAAAAGTGCTCACCAAGTTTTGGGCTAATTTGTTCCTGGAAAACTTTACTTTTTTAAGTGAACAAAATAAAATACAAAGAGTGTCTATAAATAAACACAACTCAGAGTACAGCACTAGCCACTATTGGCTTTCCTTTATTGCACTGTTTGTTAGTAAATAATAAACATTGCAGTCATTCCAATGAAATAAGGATAATTTTATTCTCTAAAATATTTTGTAGAGCGGCAATTATTTCTGCATTAAAACCGTACTTTCACTGGGGTCAAAGCTTAAACTACAGCAGCCTCAGAGGGTCAGAACTCAAACTACAGCAGCCTCAGAGGGTCAGAACTCAAACTACAGCGGCCTCAGAGGGTCAGAACTACAACTACAGCAGCCTCAGAGGGTCAGAACTCAAACTACAGCGGCCTCAGAGGGTTAGAACTACAACTACAGCAGCCTCAGAGGGTCAGAACTCAAACTACAGCAGCCTCAGAGGGTCAGAACTCAAACTACAGCGGCCTCAGAGGGTTAGAACTACAACTACAGCAGCCTCAGAGGGTCAGAACTCAAACTACAGCAGCCTCAGAGGGTCAGAACTCAAACTACAGCGGCCTCAGAGGGTTAGAACTACAACTACAGCAGCCTCAGAGGGTCAGAACTCAAACTACAGCAGCCTCAGAGGGTCAGAACTCAAACTTCTAACTCCCAAGATCTATAGCCAGAAATAAGTTTGTTGTTGCATTGTTTATCTAAAGCCAAGCTGAAAGATAATTAGTTTTCTCAGACAAAATGCTTTTTTCGCAGAACATTTTGACATTTCCAACAGTTTTCTTGTGACAATGTTGGACTGATTAAGTGAAGCTAAATGGTTCTGCTTAATTATTATTAGCATTAAAATCACTCCCAGTGCATCTTTATAAAGGCAGAGACTGTTTCTGTCATTGTTAAACAGCTTTTCTGGTCTTTTATAATCTGGAGGAGTCTAATTAAATAATTTTCCCTACTGGTTCAACTACAGTGGGCTGCTTTGAAAGAATATCGGCTTATGACAATTTAATTTCCTAGAACCACATGGATTTTATAACTGTGTCTTGCTCGCATGCTGCTAATTGTAATGAGACTTCTGCAGAACAAACGATGCCCAAAAAGAAGGATGGTTTTTAGTTCAAGGTAGTAACATGCTGTGCTTTCAAATAAGTTAAACAGAAATATTAAATCCATTTTTTGCATCTAAATAATAATTGTCTTATTTCTTCTTTTTTTTCCTGACAGTCTCCGCCTAAAGGAGCCACGATCCCGTATCGCCCAAAGCCCGCCTCCACTCCGGTTATTTTCTCTGGAGGACAGGTGAGATTAAACATGACATACATAGTTAGATAATTAAGAAAAAGCATGAACGCAGTGATGAATGACTTGACCTTCCTCTGCCTCCTCCGCACAGGCCTACACAATTCAGGGACAGTACGCCATACCACACCCAGATGTAAGTTCAAAGTTTCTTCTTTATTTTATGTTGAATTATACAACATGCGTTTTCAGTTTATTTTAAATCAAACTGTCTCTGAATACTTTCCTGCTCCAAAGATGAAATATTCCCTCGGTGACGCTTTGCGCTCACTCGCATTGGCTGTTGACGTTGCAAGAGTTGTGCTTTATAATCTTGGAGGTCCCGACTTAGAAAAGCAAATGGAAACATATGTGGATAACAACGAAATAATAGTTAATGTTTTTGCAGAGAACTATACGTTAGACACTGCCTGGTAAAAAAAAAAAAAAAAAATCACACACTAATATTTTGTTGGACCGCTTTGATTACGGCTGACATTTGCTCTGGCATGTTAGATTCCGATGTATCATGAACACAGCATTGGTTGCAAGAAATCTAAAATCAGGCCCCAGAACTCGGGGACAGTAAAATCAGCCCCCAAATCTAGTGTTCCCAGGCCTTAGTGATTCAGGAGATCGTTTACAGCAAAAATGCAGTATGTACCTGGGGGAAAGGTCATTGGAGAGAAAGGTTTGCATCCCAAAATGACTCAAGTGTAAAAAGTAGAAAGGTTAGATTCCCACTATCGTTAATTCATCTGTAACAAAAAGGTCACTCTCTAGGCGCATCAGGTTTTATATGGGTATGTTTCATAATTTTTCTCTCTAACATTCACACATGAGAGCAGGTCACAGGGGACCAGACCTCAGTTTTATTCTGATAAGTTTACTGTGAAGGCGAGCATAAACCAGGACTAACTAATAATACATTACATTATAATTCAAAATAATACATTTTATTTATGGGCACTTTTCATAACACCCAAGGTTACATCACAGGTAAATTTGAAGACAGTAAAAAACTAAACCATGTCTAAACCAGGCCTTAACCAGGTTGAAACTAGGACTAAATCAGGTCTAAACTAAGACTACACCCATGTCTAAAACAGGTCTAAACCAGGACTAAACCAGGAAAAACCCAGGGCTAAACCTGGCTTCAAGCTAACATAATGGACCCCTGTAAATTTCTGTGTATGGTCATGAGTGCAAGTATTTGATTTTGTCAAAATTATGGGCAACATTTGACAATTTTTAACATGAAAAGTGTGACTCAGACCTCACAGCAGACCTCTGAATATATTCCTGAAAACATATCATATAAAGAAAACATTTTTATTTGAGAAATAACTACTCTGTTACATAAAAACCTGGTCTGTTACCCCTACACCGACGTACTGTACATAACCTCTCTAACATCTGCTTATAAACTGACACCACTTTAATCCAGTGGCCTTTGGTGACTTGTCGTCTCAGCGCTGGACCGGTGTGGCTTGCGCTGATTCAAAGTTAGCGCATGATTGATGCGAGCGTTGGCGGCGAGTGATGGTGTGATTGCTCAGGCACAAGGCTGACACCGCTTCAGTAAAACGGACCGGAATGAGAGCAGAAGCCTGTCTTTCCATGTTTTTCCCTGGTTCTTTTCCCTGTGGTCTAAATGGGAATGGAGCACAGTGGGAGGTGGGACACATGTAGAGACGAGAGCGGCTTTGAGAAATCAAAGCTTCGACAGGTTTTTGAGCACAGACAGGGAACAGGAGTGGAGTTTAAAAGGCATAAAACGCTGGAATTCAAAGGTCATAGTGTGACCTTTTATGTTGCAGAGTTAGCAGTAAATGTCGGTACCATGACATTTATTTGAATACGTCACTCGTGGATTGGTCTTTATCTTTACGTGTGTGTTTTTGTCCCTCACCTCCTGTCCCTCATCTTCCTCACACTCTGGACTCTGTAGTTTCAGTTTTATTATTTTGTTTCTCTCCTGTGGTGTAGAAGTCTAACCTGTTATAGCTCCTTTCTCCCTTCCGAACCCTCAGCAGCTGACCAAGCTCCACCAGCTGGCTCTGCAGCAAACCCCCTTTACCCCTCTCGGACAGACCACCCCTGCCTTCCCCGGTACGTACCCCTCAAATCCTGCCTTTAACCTACCAAAAAATCCTTCCAAACTGACTTTCTCTGTACCTCTCTGTCCCTCTGCACTCTCAGCATGTCCCTATTGCTCCTTACAATTTGATTTTTGTTGTTATTATCATGTTTTGCAGAAGACAGTCTCTCCTTTTAACGAGTTTTAGGTTGTTCCAGCTTCGTTTCAGATGCAGAGCTCCAGGGAAATGAACCAGCCACGTCGTGTGATAAAAGCAATGAGATATTTCCATCATTTAACCTTTGAGACACTGGTACAAAGTGTGCTTTGGTAAAAAGTGGCTGCAAAAGTAATTTCAAGTTATGAAAAAAGTTCTGAAAGTATGTGATGTTCCTGACTTTAGATGAGTTTAAATGCCCCCAAACGCTCACGGGACACTTTATTAGGTACAGCTGTTGTCTTGTCTGTTTATCATCTGGAACCAGTCTGGCCTTTCTCCTCTGAGCTCATGACATCAGCAATTCACCAAAGAACTGCCGCTCACTGGATACTTTCTCCTCTTTTTGGGACCATTCTCTGTAAACCGTAGAGATGGTTGTGTGTGAAAATCCAAGTAGATCAGACCATGCCACACTCAGGTCCCTTAACCCTGTAGCACCCTCTGTTGCAAATATGCAGCATATAATTCAAAGGTCATGGCAAAAAAGTAGGAGTCTTTTTTTTAAATGTATTAACTAATTGATGAATGCTGCTTACCAAAAATATTGACACATTTTTGTTCTTACCCATCCCCGGTGATGAAAATTTAGCACGGATGATTTTTTCCAACAAATATTTCTATGTCTGGGTTCTACGAGTTAAATCCTCTTTCTTCTCCGTTCTGATGCTTGGGTTGGACTTCAGCAGATTTTTATCTTCAGGATTAAACTATAGGTCTACCCAGGATTAACAAGATATAAACCTAGTCGAAACAAGGTCCAAACCAGGCCTAAACCTGGATTTCTTCTCCGCTCTGATGGTTAAATTTCTCGGACTAAACATGATCTAAATCTGGTCTAAACTCGGTCCAAACGAGGACTAAACCAGGACCTTCATCTCCATTCTAATGTTCGGAATGGACTTCAGCAGGATTGCCTTAAACATGTCTCAGGACTAAACTATAGGTCTACACTAGGTCCAAACCAGGACTAAACAAGATCTAAAGCTGGTTGAAACAATGTCCAAAACAAGGACTAAACAGGATCTAAACCTGCTCAAAAATAGGTCCAAACCAGGACTAAACAAGATCTACACCTGGTCCAAACAAAGTCCAATCTTGTTTCGACCAACTTTAGATCAGGATTAACAAGATCTAAACCTGGTACAAACTAGATCTATATCTGGTCTAAACAAGGTCCAAAACCAGGACTGAACAAGATCTAAACCTGGCCGATACTAGGACTAAACAAGATCTCAGCCTGGTCAAAACTAGGTATAAAACAAGACTTTTTTTCTCCCTTCTGAGGTCTACATTTGGTCCAAACCAGGACAAAACAAGATCTAAACTTGGTTATAACAAGGACTAAAACCAGCACAAAACATGACCTAAACCTGGCTGAAATGAGGCCCAAACCAGGACAAAACAAGATCTAAACTTGGTTATAACAAGGACTAAAACCAGGACAAAACATGACCTAAACCTGGCTGAAACGAGGCCCAAACCAGGACAAAACCAGGATTAAACCAGGACTAAACAAGATCTAAACATGGTCAGAACAAGGACTAAAACCAGGACAAAACAAGATCTAAACCTGGCTGAAACGAGGGCCAAACCAGGACTAAACAAGATCTAAACTTGATCATAACCAGGTCCCAACTAGGACTAAACCACGACTTTCTTCTCCATTCTGATGCTCAGGTTGGACTTCAGAAGGTTTTTCTCAGAACTAAAGGCACTGAGCTGCTGCTTCTTTGTGATTGGTTGATTAGAGAGTTACCTTTCGAAGCACAAGGACAGGTGTACCTAATGAAGTGGCCAGTGAGAAGCACAGAATTCTAAGACGTTAGCGCTAGTTCTGAGAGAAAGGAGTCAGAAAAAACAGGACAGAGCAGTTTGTTGTGTGGGGCTGAATATTAGACAGGCGATCATAATGATATTGGTGTAAACGTCTGTGATTTGTGATATCGTCCAAAGACATGCTTGTGTAGGTAAATATCCTGTAGTGATTCTGAATGGTTTTATGGCTGTGCCCACTTCTCGCCCTTCAGCTATTAACATTGCCTTTATACATAATAAAATAAAGCCTGACCCACCCATGTGTCTCGTAGTTAAACTCAGCTCCACTCAGGTCGGCGTTTGTTGATGTCAATCCCTGAATGCCATTCCCACATAATCCACTTTACTAAATCTTCAGCACAGCCCAGTCGCTGCTCAGAGCCTCAATAATATCTGTTCAATTATTCTTTTCTCTCTCTGATGTAGGTTTGGATGCCAGTCCACCACCCAGCACCCACGAGCTCACCATTCCCAACGATGTGAGTAAACAGTGGTACAGTGATAGCATGCTGATGGAAAAGTACAGGAGTGTATAGTCTGTTCTTCTCTGTCTGTGTGGAACTCTTCGTACTTCTCTCTTTCTCTCTCCGCTCTCCAGTTTTTTTTCTAAACAAGATCTACACCTGGTCAAAACAAGGTCCAAAACCAGGACTATACAAGATCTAAACCTGGTCTAAACAAGGTCCAAAACTAGGACTATACAAGATCTAAACCTGGTCTAAACAAGGTCCAAAACCAGGACTATACAAGATCTAAACCTGGTCTAAACAAGGTCCAAAACTAGGACTATACAAGATCTAAACCTGGTCTAAACAAGGTCCAAAACCAGGACTAAACAAGATCTAAACCTGGTCTAAACAAGGTCCAAAACCAGGACTATACAAGATCTAAACCTGGTCTAAACAAGGTCCAAAACCAGGACTATACAAGATCTAAACCTGGTCTAAACAAGGTCCAAAACCAGGACTATACAAGATCTAAACCTGGTCTAAACAAGGTCCAAAACCAGGACTAAACAAGATCTAAACCTGGTCTAAACAAGGTCCAAAACCAGGACTATACAAGATCTAAACCTGGTCTAAACAAGGTCCAAAACCAGGACTATACAAGATCTAAACCTGGTCTAAACAAGGTCCAAATCTAGGACTATACAAGATCTAAACCTGGTCTAAACAAGGTCCAAAACCAGGACTATAACAAGATCTAAACCTGGTCTAAACAAGGCTCCAAAACCAGGACTAAACAAGATCTAAACCTGGTCTAAACAAGGTCCAAAACCAGGACTAAACAAGATCTAAACCTGGTCTAAACAAGGTCCAAAACCAGGACTATACAAGATCTAAACCTGGTCTAAACAAGGTCCAAAACCAGGACTATACAAGATCTAAACCTGGTCTAAACAAGGTCCAATCTAGGACTATACAAGATCTAAACCTGGTCTAAACAAGGTCCAAAACCAGGATTAAACAAGATCTAAACCTGGTCTAAACAAGCTCCAAAACCAGGACTAAACAAGATCTAAACCTGGTCTAAACAAGGTCCAAAACCAGGACTATACAAGATCTAAACCTGGTCTAAACAAGGTCCAAAACCAGGACTATACAAGATCTAAACCTGGTCTAAACAAGGTCCAAAACCAAGACTATACAACACATATGTCAAACTCTAGGCCCGCGGGCCAAATGTGGCCCGCAGGATAATTTCTTTTGGCCCGTGAGATCATTTCCATTTTATATTAATAATGGCCCGTGGTATATGCTCGCTCTGTTTGAACTACATCTCCCATAATGCACTGTAGAAGCGGCACCGCTGCACGCCGGCACTGCCCCTCCCCCTCTCTTTTAGCGAGCGGCATTTAACGAACCGCATGAGCAGGCAGAGAGTGAAGGATTCTCCGACAAAAGAAATGGACAAAGAGGGCTCAGTGAGAGCAGGAGCTTCTTAAACACTGGGACTCTCTGTAAACACTCTACACTTTGTTTGTTGAGCTAATGTAGGCAGCAATAAAAACTCCAACCGCACAGCAGTGTAAGAACATCTCCTGTACAAACCCCGTCTCCTAAAACAGTACACAGGACAGTAGTTTGCTCAATAAAAGTAAAGTAGGCCTATAATACGTGTTTGTGTGTAGGAGCTGACTCAGGCTTAAAGTTGTGCTGGGCTTACATAAGGGGCATGACATGCACCTAAATATTTATCTGCTGGTAGCACCCACTGTCACAGTAAAACAGAGTGGACCTGACATCTGTCGTATATGAGGAGTTGGGTATCTGTGGCAGTAAATAATACTTAATAAATAAATAATTGTCCAGTGTTAGTCAGTAGTCTGTGGCCTATTTGTTGTTATTTGTTGACTTCCAAGTTCTGATTTAAAACAAAACTACAAAGCCCCTTAAAACCACAAATCTACACCTTGTAGTTCTGTAGGGGAAGTATTATTCTATGTTAAAAAGCCTATTGTAGCCTAAAAATACAAATACAAATACAATACACAAATACAGTAGGCTGGCTATATTATTAATATAATACTCTTATTCGGCCCACGACCAAAACTGGTTTTCTAATTTTGGCCCCAGCTCCGATTGAGTTTGACACCCCTGCTATACAAGATCTAAACTTGGTCTAAACAAGGTCCAAAACCAGGACTAAACTGTCTCCAAACCCAACCAGTCCTGGCAGACAGCTGCCTCAGGTTAAAAGTCACTTTTTCTTGCCACTGTTGCCAAGAGCAGCTCATTTTCTCTTCAAAACCTTTTCTCTCTGAAACAAAAAGAGTTTATCTAAACCAGCTCTGATTTGGAAAGCACCTTGAGGCATCTTTATTTTGATTTTGATTTTGCCACACAACAGTTTGCAAACTGGACATAAAAACAATAATATTTACAGCAATAGGTGCCAGACCGCAAACGCACATTCACTGATGCAGGGCAGACCTATTATTTCCTATGAATAACACAAAAGCATTGGTGGGTTTTAACTCGCTGCCCTTGGTGAGATTAGGTCTTGGCACTAGCCCTGTTCTGAGACTATGCCTGGGTAACGCAGTTGGCAGCATCCAGAAACTGAAGAAAGGCCACAGAATTAAACTCTCCTTAGATAAGTATAATCCTTTTTTTTTTTTTTTAAGGAATAATTAATTAATATTTGCAAAAATAAACATTAGATGAGATGAATGCTCAGGTCAATGTGAACTTTGTGAACAGTTTTATGGAGGATGTGTGACACCTATTCCAGGTCATTATATCAACTTTATCTTCCTCTAAACCCTTTTACTGTCAAACCTTTGCAGTGCTCAAGATTTAGATCAAATGTCACACTTGTGTTGGCCGTTCAGACGCTGGTCCCCAACGAATGGTCTCAAGTATGGTGACCAACTCAAAAAGTACTAAAAGTAAGAGAAGTCGTGTGATTTGATGGGACACGGTGGGACGAAGTTGAGAAATAAAAGCTTTGCTGTTTGACCTTATCTAACACACCAACTTAATGAGTCTAAACCTCATTTACATAAAAGATACAGATGCTAAAAAAACACGGATCCATGCTAAAAACACACAGTCTGCAAAGAAATGTCTGGATTCATTGAAATAAAAAGCCCCATGACACAACAACCACATTCAACTACATTTTACGCAAGTTAAACTGCCCTTGACCTACTTACCTTGCTCTGAACTTAAATCTCACTTTTCATAGGCTAAGATCCACTGAAAAAGTAGGATATTATCTAAATAAGTGGAGCGGGTGGACAAATGCCTAAGTGGCTGTGCAGTGCAACCAAAAGTGGGACAGGTAGTCGCTCCACCTGAGGCTGTTCCAGTTGGTAGTCCCCAATGATAAACAGTCTCAAGTACTATTCTCCACACTAACGCACAGTAGCTCATATTAAGCCAATAAAAATGACATTAATCTACAATAACAGGCAACAGTGGCTCAGGAGACGGAGCGGTCATTCTATAACTAGAAGGTTTGTGAATCCTGCTCTCCCCAGTTCATACTCTCACTGTGTCCATGAGCAAGACACTCAGGGCTGACCCTTCCTGAAGGACAACTATGCAACTGCATAGGGCCCCATAGACAATAAAGGGCTCAAAGGCTTATCCATTATTGGCTGATTTGATTAATTTATGAACTCTATTTAATCAATATTCTGCTTGTCATTGCCAGTCATTTTTGAGTGGGTCTAACTGTGTTATACTTCCTGTTTACCTGGGCCCCCCTTGGAGAGTTTGCAAGTCAAAAATGTCTCAAAGCATTCATCCCCCTAGAAAAATAGTCAGTCAGTGATTTAAAGAAATAAAAGCTATATAGTAAAATTTAACTGGCCCCCAAACCTATCCTGCTCAGGGCCCCCACATGCACACGCCTGGCACTTTGCCTGTGTATGAATGTGATTGTCTGTGTTTTTTGAAGATATTGTGGATATTTTTAGGCTTTATTGACAGGACAGAGTATAGAAGGAAATCGGGGAGAGAGCAAGGAATCTGAACTCAAACCTATGGCTCCGAGGCAGGCTGTAGTTGCCCTGTATATGCACTGCAGCTCTACCAACTGAGCTATACGGTGGCTCTGTGTTTTTGGTTAGGGGCTAATCGCACTCAACGTATTCATTTAAAGCTGTTCTGTTTTATGAACCAAAAATAACCATTTGGGTTTATCTAAGCAATTCCATTTATTATTTTATATTTTAAACATTGGAGTTTTATTAAGTTGGATAGTTTGTATTTATGTAATATTAAACTATTACACTAGCACCTATGTTAATTGGATTTGCAGACGTCAATGTTTTGACTTCCATCCTTCAGTCTGTTCCATAATCCATTTACTGTTTTTACGTCAGTGATATTAAGGATTCGTGCCTTAATCCCTGCTCCACTTAAAACCGTATTTCCTTTCTCCTCCTGTCCCACAGTTAATCGGGTGCATCATCGGGCGCCAGGGAACCAAAATAAACGAGATCCGTCAGATGTCCGGGGCCCAGATCAAGATTGCCAATGCCATGGAGGGATCGTCCGAGAGGCAGATCACCATCACAGGGAGTCCGGCCAACATCAGCCTGGCCCAGTACCTTATCAACGCAAGGTAAAACTATACACCAGACAGTTCAAAAGATAGATCCTAACTTCTTTTCTAACTACTGTTCTTTGAGGTCAGAATAAAATACATTTGAGGTTTCTTAAAGGGAAAGTGTGCAAATTATCTAAACTTTGTTATTAATGGTTTTAGTTGATTTTTTAAGATATTTTGGGGCTTTTGCCTTTATTGGATAACTGAGTAAAAATATACCCAGTCCCAACTCTTTGTAGTGTTTGTAAATTACGGCCGCTAAATTGGGCCGATTATTGCACTTTTTGCTGATTCATGTGACTGAAGGACCCCAGCTTCCCCAAACATCTTGTCTCAGTTTGGGCTCTTACTCTGCAGTTCATAGGAAACATCCAAAATCTCTTTATCTCAGCCTGAAAAGCTCAAAACGGGCATAAAAAGATTTTGCTTGTTTCTCTGGCATAGAACCTCATAGAACAAAAAATCCAAATGCATTTTGTAGCTTTCCCCAAGCTATACCTGCAAGTAGAGCTATTTAATTGAGATTGCCTTAATGGTTTTCTCAAAAAACTCATCTTTAAGTGTCACATTCTAACGTTTGATTCAGTTTTATTAAGTATTACTTAAACAAATAACTATATCAAATTAATGTCCTTTATAAAATTAAGAAAACCAGCCCTACTTATTAGTCAAAAAAATTTGCCGTGTTTATTTGCCATTGACTGACCATCGGCATCGGCCACAGAAAAACCCATATGTGTCGACCTCTAGTGTGAACAATATGTCTGGTTTGAGGGTGCATCCTTAGAGATAGGGTGAGGAGCTTAGAGTAGAGCTGCTGATCCTCCCCATCAAAAAGAGCCAGCTGACGTGGCTCAGGCATCTGTTTTGGATGCCTCCTGGACGCCTTCCTGGGGAGGTGTTCTGGGCATGTCCCGGCGGGAGGAGACCCCAGGGTAGACCTAGGACACGCTGGAGGGACTATGTCTCTCAGCTGGTCTGGGAATGCCTTAGGATTTCCCAGTAGAGCTGGAGGAAATGGTTGGGGTGGGAGAAGTCTGGGCATCTTTATTTAGACTGCTGTGGTTTTGACCTGGCACCAGATAACTTCTAGAAGATGAACAGATGCATGGCTGGGAAAACAGACAGGAGCCAAGCTGAAGATGTTTCTGTTCTCTGTGTTCATGACGAGGATGGACAGGATCAGTTCATGAGTCCAACAGAGGGACAGCTCCTGTGAGAGGTTCTGGAGATAAAGTTTGACTGAGATGGTTTGGACATGAACAGAGGAGGGACAGTGATGGGTAGAAGGATGAGGCTGAGGTTAGAGCTGGAGGCCTAGAGGAAGACCAGAGAGGAGGTTTACGGATGTGGTGAAAGAGGGCGTGAAGTTAGTCGGTGTGAGAGAAGAGGGTCAGAGGGAGGCAGAGGAGTCACTGTGGACTCCTCCGAAGGGAAAAGACCAATGGCGGGGCTAGTTTGAAATAAAATAAAAGCAGGAAAGCTATCTAGGCCCTTGTTTTCATAGCAACTAGCGTCACTGCTTCATAGTTTCCAAAGAAGTTCGATGAGTATGCGTTAAGCGCTGATAACTTTGGTGGATCTTGTATTCTGAGCAGGCGTTAAAGAAAGACAGCTATCACTCTGCTGGGAATTTAAATTGAAGTTTCAAGAGATTAAATCTGTTAGTGACGGAGACAGATAAGATGCTGAATAATGAGGCTATTTATATATTTCTATGGGGCATTGTTTGTGATTGAAGTGTGGGGGAGTGGATGGAAGTTCTGGTCTGTGTCCTGCGTCACTGATGCTTTTCTGTTTGTCTGACAGAGTTCCACGCACTGCAGTGTCTGAGGGCGAATTATGTCAGAACATTTGTCTGACTGTTATACACCGGAAGTACACAAGGGCATAAGGAGAGAAACACAAGATAATACTCTGTCCTCATTGTTCTAGTCAAATTTTCAATTCAATTCAGTTTTATTTGTATAGCCCAGGATCACAACAAAAGTCGCCTCAAAGGGCTTCACAAACAGTTGATCAAACATAAACACACAATCAGACAACACAAACAATAACTACACTAAACAGACCCAGGACACTCCTGTCCTTAGACCCTCCTTCTCGGTAAGGAAAAACTCCTAAAAAAACCCAGAAGTAGTCAAAGTCTAAGTCTGACTCATTAAAGACTGGTCTAGGTCCAAATGGACACAGTTCTGAGTTGCGTCCAATCCAATTTAGTTATATAGCACATTTTACAAACAGTTTCCAAAGTTCTGCACAAAGAACTATAAAAAATAAAATCTCTACATACTGGTCCCCATTAAAATAATAAAAAAAAAACCAGTAAAACCAAATAAGAGCAATAAACTAAAATAACAATAAATAATAACCAAAAAACATAAAATAAATAATACACAGAGGACCACACAAGTCACGCTGAGTTAAAAGGCAAGGAAGAAAAGTAAGATCAGACTTAAAACATTCGACCACAGGGAAAGCCAGGTCCTCCCAGGTTTTAAGTCTCCTCTCAAAGAAATGACGAGTTGAAGCTGATCCTCAGTGAGCGCACCGGAGTACAAATCTGTGTGAGGTCAAACAATAAAATCTTAAAATCTATTCTAAAACTGAACAGGAAGCCAGTGCAGGCAGGCAAGGACGAAGGTGATGTGCTCGCGTTTTGCTGTGAGTCACCAAATTTGTTACACTTATGAATGTACAATCTTGACATTTTGTTTTTTTACAAAGACTGAATGGTATAAATGGTAAAGTGCATTATAAATAAAATGTATTATTTTTATTATTATTATAAAGGGAAAACATTGGAAGAGTGGTTAGTGCTCCTGCCTCTCAGCAAGGAGGTTGCGGGTTCATCATGCACATTTTTGTCCATAATCGTCTCTGTCATTATGCATCTTAATATTTCTTAGCAGCACCAGTTGATTAAACCTTAAGCCTATGGTTTGCAAATAGAAATCCAACTTTTCTTGGTGCATATATTAAATGTTGTGTATGCCAACAAATAAGATGCACATTCAGCCACCTCTGCTTCTCTTTAATCCCTGTCTCTCTCTGAAATTCATAATCAAGCCCCCAAAATAACCATTTTATACAGAATAGAGAGGTGAAGGCGCCTCAGTGTCCAGAGGCGTCAGAGGGAAAACGTTATCAGCCCTGGCCACACCACGCCAAACCGACTTAATATGAGTTAATGTGGGAAAAGAGAGGGTCTAATGGCTTTCCTCGACGGTGAAAGGAAGAGGCGGAGACAGGGAGTGACCTCTAAAACCATGAGAACACTAAAGCCATCTGCAAATCTGGACAGAAATCACATCATGACTGGATCAGAAATTCAATCTAAGAAAGGTTTGGAAAGTGCACAGGACTGTTTACCGCTGTAGTCAAACCAAACACACAGAGTTTAAACTGGGATCATTTTGATTTGCTGTGCCACATGAGGTCAGCAAGCTGGATTCTCACAAGAATTTGGAAGTTCATAAACTCATGAAAACCCATCTAGTCGTGGTTTGACCAATGATATTTACAGAACTGCTGTAAGTGGGCGGGGTTTAGGTTTGCTGACACAGGGAAGGTACAGTAAATAATCCGGGCTTGGCATAAACTTTTCTGCTTACTAGCCACGGTGTCTAGTCTTTGTCAAATGTTGCTAGCCCAATGGTTCCCAAAGTGAGGTCCTGGGTCCACTGGGGGACTCCAATGTTACAACAGGTTGTCTATGTTAGGTATATAAAAATAAATTGAGTTTGAAATGAAGTACAGTTAAATATGTGTTTAAAATGTTACTTTTTAGCCAAAAATCTGTGTTTTCTGTATTGTTTTATAGAAATCAGTCTTTTGAACAGAGTGAGTTTTATTGTTGTGGGTCCACGTGGGATTTTTGTGAAATTTAAGTGGGCCATGACTCTCTTGACTTTGGGAACAGCTGTGCTACCAACTTGTGTTTTTACTAGCCGCAATTTAATTACAAGTTTTTTATGTATATTTTAAAGTATCTGATAAGCTTAAAAAATGTAAAGTTTGGTTTTATGCATGGACAGGAATTTATCAAGTATTAAAAACTGGTTCAGGCAGAATAAATTCTATTTCTGTGCATGTGGTGTCACATCTTTTCAAACATGTTTTTTTGTTTAAAATAATATTTTTCTTTCTTTACTCATGAGGAATTACTACATACTAAATGATGTACACTTAAGCAGAGCAACATACATTCAGGCCTAACCTCTAAAGTTAAGTTATTGGTGCATAAAATTCAACCGACCAAAGTGTCAGTGGGAGTATTTGTGTGACAACCAAAATGAAAATCTGCCCCATCATTTTCTAACAAAAACAATATTTCTAACAACTTCCAACTCTTTCTTTTATTTTATTTCAACGACAAAGCATATTGATTAGCATTTCTGTAAATATGCCAGAGTTAGCCTAAAAGCTATTTTTTTACCTTAAAAAAAAAAAAAAAAAATCTACATTTTCTGGGAGAATAAAGATTATATAGTTTATATTTTTTGTGGATGTAAATTTGGCATCAAACAGATCATAAGTGGCATTAAAAAGGTTTTAGGTACTAAATTTCACCTGCAAAGTACTGGAGACACCTTGAGTTAAGATATTTAGGTCCAAAGTCTTTCTGAGAGTGTTATAATGTCTAATGTGACCCTGAGGTTGTATTAAAGGTGTGAGGAGCAGACTGTGAACAGGTCAGTGTGTTTAAAAACCTGTCAACAAGAGAATGTAAAGTGTAAGGGTGTAAACAGGAAGCCTCATAATTCACACAAATGGATCCTCCCTCTGACCCTCTCCTCTGTATCCTCTACTCTCCCACCAACTAACTGTCTTCTTCTCTCTGGTCATCCTCTAGGCCTCCAGCTCAAACCTTAGCAACCTTGTTAAGCCGTATTTTGTTATAACACCGCATTATGTAATAAACATCCAAAATGTAATAAAATTGTAACTTAAATTTGTAACAAAGCTGCATTTTGTAATAACTGACACATTTTGTAATAAAATGCCCCAACGCATTATGTAACAAATTTTGCTGCATTTTGCAATAAGTTATTACATTTTGAGCAAATTATTACAAAATGCACATGGCACATTTTTATTTTCAGGAAAATGTAATAACATGGTGCATTATGTAATCACAATCGATCTTTAAAACAATTTAAGAGCACTAAACTGCCTCAAGTAGCTACAGTTTATACACTGCTCAAAATAATAAAGGGAACACTTAAACAACACAATGTAACTCCAAGTCAATTACACTTCTGTGAAATCAAACTGTCCACTTAGGAAGCAACACTGATTGACATCAGTTTCACTGCTGTTGTGCAAATGGAACAGACAACAGGTGGAAATTATAGGCAATTAGCAAGACCCCCCCCAATAAAGGAGTGGTTCTGCAGGAGGTGACCACAGAGCACTTCTCAGTTCCTATGCTTTCTGGCTGATGTTTTGGTCACTTTTGAATGCTGCCGGTGCTTTCACTCTAGTGGTAGCATGAGACGGAGTCTACAACCCACACAAGTGGCTCCAGAGCATGGAGGCGCTACCAGGAGACAGGCCAGTACATGAGGAGACGTGGAGGAGGCTGTAGGAGGGCAACAACCCAGCAGCAGGACCACTACCTCCTCCTTTGTGCAAGGAGGAACAGGAGGAGCACTGTCCAGAGCCCTGCAAAATGACCTTCAGCAGGCCACAAATGTGCATGAGTCTGCTCAAACGGTCAGAAACAGACTCCATGAGGGTGGTATGAGGGCCCGACGTCCACAGGTGGGGGTGCTTACAGCCCAACACCATGCAGGACATTTGGCATTTGCCAGAGAACACCAAGATTGGCAAATTTGCCACTGGCACCCTGTGCTCTTCACAGATGAAAGCAGGTTCACACTGAGCACATGTGACAGACGTGACAGAGTCTGGAGACGCCGTGGAGAACGTTCTGCTGCCTGCAACATCCTCCAGCATGACCAGTTTGGCAGTGGGTCAGTAATGGTGTGGGGTGGCATTTCTTTGGGGGCCACACAGCCCTCCATGTGCTCGCCAGAGGTAGCCTGACTGCCATTAGGTACCGAGATGAGATCCTCAGACCTCTTGTGAGACCATATGCTGGTGCGGTTGGCCCTGGGTTCCTCCTAATGCAAGACAATGCTAGACCTCATGTGGCTGGAGTGTGTCAGCAGTTCCTGAAAGACCAAGGCATTGATGCTATGGCCCGGCCACTACCCAGACCTGAATCCAAGTGAGCACATCTGGGACATCATGTCTCGCTCCATCCACCAACGCCACACTGCGCCACAGACTGTTCAGGAGTTGGCGGATGCTTTAGTCTAGGTCTGGGAGGATTTGATTTCCATTGATAATTTTTGTGTGATTTTGTTGTCAACACATTCAACTACAAAGTATTTAAGAATATTTCATTCATTCAGATCTAGGATGTTATTTTAGTGTTCCCTTTATTTTTTTGAGCAGTGTATAATTAGCTCTGTTATTATACACAGATTAAATATGAGGCTACTTGTACATAATAGATATTTTGGAGGGTAATTTTTTTTTTTTTTTTTTTAAGGGAATTTCCTGTCTGTCACTAATTTGCTGTTAGCATGGGTTATATTAAAAAGAGAAAGGTTTTCCCTCTCTTACAGCACTAACTCAAGCAAACTTCAGTATTTCTGTGCCTATAGCAAATGTATAACCTTGAATACTTGGCCCAGCAGTTCAGCAACTAATATTGAAAAACTACTAGTACTACTGATACTAGAAAAACAACTAATCTAGTTTGAAATTGTGATTACATGTTATTACATTTTCCTGAAAATAAAAATGTGTCAAGTGCATTTTGTAATATTTTAATAATATTTTAATATTACAAAACCAGCAAAATTTGTTACACAATGTATTGGTGCAGTTTATTACAAAATGTTTCAGTTATTACGAAATGCGGCTTTATTACAAAATTAAGTGGCAATTTTATTACATTTTGGACGTTTATTACATAATGTGGTGTTATTACAAAATGCGGCTTAACAAACCTTCTACCCATATATTCACTGTCCCTCCTCTGTTCATGTCCAAACCATCTTAATATCCAGCTTATCCATCCTTCTTATGAACAAAAAGAACAGAAACATCTCCAGCTTCTGCCGCCTCCAGCTCTGCCTCCAGTGTTTTCCTCCCAGCCTCTGCTGATACGACGCCAATGTTGATAGTTACAGTTAAAAGCAATGATATTTTGGGTTGCAAGTTAGATCAGACCTGCAACACAAATAGTCCAAAGTCTTGTTTATAGGTCTATAATGAGAGTATATGAACCCATTGAAAATATACTAAAAAAATGCCAGAAGATTCCTGCAGCACAGACCTCTCTTTGAAACAAACCCAGTAATAACTTCCCCTCTCTCCTCTCCTGTTTTTCAGGCTGACGTCTGAAGTCACAGGGATGGGCTCTCTCTAACTCCACCACTGCACTAACTTGTATAAATATTTATTTCTATGTAACTGGATAATATTTGAGTGACAACAGTACTCTGCAAAAGTTTTAGTGAGGTGTGAGAAATGCTGTTAACTAAAGGCTCATTTATTCCCCCATTTTGTACGTAAATAGATCTGTTTGTTCCAAGCGTTGTTATCGTCACAGCGCTTAAACTTTCAGCCGTTTTCTATGTCAACGTGTGTGTTATGTTAAATAACCAGTAGGGGGCGATCGGCAACAGGCAAAGATTTTATCAAGATGGAAGAAAAAGAGCAACAACCACAACAAACATGGCGGCGCTGGAAGAGGTTTTAACTCCACATTTACTGAAAAAGACCCAAGAAAATGAATAAAATGAATAAAATTGAATAAAACGTGACTAACTTTAGCTCTAGTCACTCCTTAAAAAGTTCAGCCTTTTCTTCTGCTGTGACTGTTGAGCTGTGTGCACTAGCGCCCACCCAATGGACAACGCATATACTGCTCATTTCGTCTGAATCCGCAAGCTCTGGGAAAACAAGCAAGTATATGACAGAATGAAGACGGACAGAATGCTCTGTCCCTATATGAATGATTATTTAACGTAACGAGAATAAATGACATTATGACATTTTTAAGAAAAAATCGGTAATGGGCCAAGGACATAAAAAGACTAAGATCAGGAGTGTTTTAAGAGATTCTGTTCCATTTGAACATACAGAACAAAGATACGAACAGCAGAGTCTTTACTATTGTGAGATAATGTATAAAGGTTTTCGAGCATTTACCCCTGACCTAGAAGATCCTCAAGTCCACTATATATCTTCATGAATGTGAGATAGGACTAGAGCCTTGGCAGAGGTCTACCCTCTCAGAGTGCTTCATGTTTTGAATTTTAGTCTTTCTATGCTGCATCCCCCCCCCCCCACGACTTTTACGTTAGGGTCTGCCACAGCGAAACAGTCGCACAGTGATTTCGCAGGTTTTTATGCCAGATGCCCTTCCTGTCACAACCAGCCACATACTGTGATTGGAGTAGGTCATGTGGGTGAAGTGTCTTGCCCAAAAACACAACAGTGTACATTACGACCCTTTGGTTGGTGGGCAAACACTTAGTTTGAGTCCAAGTCTGGGCACTGTTTCTTTACCATTGCGAGATAGGACCAGTGCCTTGGCAGAGGTATCTCCAAGTTTTCATTTCTCTTTGTTATTTTGTATACAGTATTTTCCTACATTGATACATACTTCTTTGTTCACAGTCTTTTCTTAAAACTGCCTAAGACTTTTGCACAGTGCTGGAAATATTTTGTTAATTATCGTACAATGTCTATCTGCACTATTGTGGGATACACAGAGATATCTCAAACATGTTTTTATTCTTTACTGTTTGGCAGTATTGTCCAGATTCTTGTACACTGTATTTTGGCTGATTTTACCTCATCACTGTTCATGGAGTTTTTGCACTGGAGGCTGTCACATGATGCACTAAAGCCTGAAGTCTGTGGAACAATGCCACCACTTCTGCAGCCGAAAGGAGCAGCACTATTTTAACAGTAAACTATTATACTGTATCTGTCTAAAAACAAGCTTGAGTTGTATGTTAAGTTGCAGGCTAACTCCTAAGACGCCTATGTTTATGAATTTTGTAATTTTTGTTAATTTAATATGTTTTAAATATGTCAATGTGAGAATATTGGTGACTGTAGCAGATTATTCTTCTGTTCGTTTATACTTTCCAAGACGAGGTTTCCAAGACATGGCAGCCATTACTGCTGCCTGTCCTGTCTGGGTTCACCTCTTAGTGTGTAGTGATTCACATACTGATTTTGGCATAGATTTTAATGTCAAATGCCTGTGAAACAACCCTCTCTATTTATCCAGGCTTGGGACCACCACAAAGAGTGCACCTGCTTTTGATCCCCTCTAGCTAGGTTGGCTGATGACTGTAGTAGGGCTGACAGCCTTAATCGTTCAATGAGGTCTTGGTCGACTAAAATTTTATTGGTCGATTTGCTGCATGAACTCTTTGCACCAATAAAACTGGTCTCACTTACGACTTGATAACTTTAGATTTTTAGATAACAATATACTTTACAGCCAGCTTTTCTAAATGTTTTATCACCTAATTAATGCCACTCATTCGTGTGAGACTCTGGTAAGTCCCTCCACAGATCTTTTGGTCAATTTCGGTCGATTAGTTATTGCACTGGGCATAACTTCAGTCGACTAATAATTTATATGGTCGACTACAGCCGTGTAGTTTATCAGCAAAAATAGAAGTTGAAGTCATCTGGTGGCCACTTGAGGTCGTGCAGCTAAAAATCCATCCATTTTTTGGTCTTGGAAACTCCTCAAACAACTTTTCCTCTCACAACAATCATGCATTTCTGACTGCTGACCAAGTGATTATCTCTTCATCATGGCTCCTGTTAGTGGGTGAAATATATCAGGCAGCAAGCAAACATTTTGTTGTTGTTTGATGTGTAAGAAGCAGGAAAAATAGGTTTGACAGGAGCCAAGTTGGAACCGGCGACAGGCGATAAGCTACTGAAGCTCAGACTGCTGCAGAAGTTAATGCTGGTTCTGACAGAAAGCTGGTCATTATTGCTGGAAGGTCTGTTGTTTTCATAATTTCTTTTATCTTAGTAACAGTGCAGTAAAGTTTTCCAAGTGCATTTTTTAGAGCGCATATCTCAATTACTACTACATTGTCCTTGCCATCAAGTACAATCAAAAACTCACTACCAGTTCTGCCTCTTTGAAGCAAAAATACTGATAATTATGCAACTTTTTTGAACGATATAAAGCCATGGTCATCAACATAAAAAACAAAAGTGCATTGAAACCGCAAATTGTAATAACGTGCATCTCCAACATACAACGGATTCTGGAATACACTTTACATTTTGGGAGAAACACTTCCTTTTTCTTGTCTTTAGCTTGATTTGTACAGTGCAGGAAAAACAAGTGTTAGATGAATAAAACTAAAAATATTTTCTTTTTGAAGGTGTTTATTGAGGTGGGTGTTTTGTAAAAAGAGAATAAAGTTGTGATCTTCTCCGTGTCCTTGGTCTGTTTTAACGTTTGATCATAACGTGAAGGAACATTTATTTTACAGCTCAGGACCACAGCATTTAAAATCACTGCACATTTCACAACATCGTCCAAGTTTAAGTCACCCACACACAGCGGGAAAGGTCAAACAAGTGAACTTCACAGCTGAGGTCAGGAGTTTGGGTTTAGGCCTGGTTTCATTACAGTTCTATTACAGTGCTGGGTTAGACTTGGATTTACCCCTGGTTTAGAAGGTTTTTAAAGAGTTAAAATGTTTCAGCATAAAGTAAACCAGCTTATAAACCTGAAGACAAAGGGATAACCTGTGACATTCCCGCTCTAACCCTCCAAACCAGCAAACAGGGCATTCCTGATTTAATTCTGGCCTTGGTCATGTCTTGATATTATAACCCTCACTGTGGCAAAGTGGTTAGCAGCCTGCCTCACAGCAAGAAGGTCCTGCGTAGGTACTTTCTGTGTGGACATCACATGTTCTCTCTGTGTCTGGGTGAGTTTCCTCTGTTTCCCCCTCAAAACATGCACAACAGGTTAATCCTCCAGCTACTCCTAACAAGGATATTCTAATATTTATAGTATAGATGGGTTACATGTCTATAATGAATGGTTAATCTGGTCAGACCTAGACTGAAACTGTGGTGGAGAGAGTTTCCTGCATCATCAGCAGCAGCTCAGACAAAAAACAGTGTGTGCATGCTCTGCTGCCCCCTATGGGCCCGTCACTACTGAAGCTGAAGTATAAGGGAATGACACAGGGCCCACCTTCACAGAAAAGTCATTTTATGGTTTATAATTGGCCCCCTGTAATCAGACTAAATAACATCTGTAATCTGACTTTTTTTAGTGATGTCACTTCAACATTTTATTTAACATAGTGACTGGCATCTATAATTAGCATATAAGCTAAAAGCTACAGCAATTATGTGTCTTTATTTTAAAGTTCTGTTGGACAAGTATTTAGATAAATGTGTCGGACCACAACAGTTTGTTAGCCTGGCCAGCCTGTCTCTCTTTCTATTCTATACAGAGAAGTTAGTCTGGAACCTTGGCTATAGGCAGCCATTTCCATAAATAAGTTTTGTATTTGACCTATCAAGCTGTTTATGTGCAGTAAGGCATGGTTTATGTGATGCGCCACACTCAAGCAGCAGAAGTTTATTCTATTCTTCTTCTATTTAACCCTAATCCTAATATATCTGAATAGAATTGAGAGCGGCAGTAGTTTGGCCAGGCTAACAGTTTGTCAGTGTTCGCTCAGATTTAATCCATCAGTCTACGCTAATAATACTTTAATTAATAATAATTATAATAATTACTTTTAATTTGGCTCTTTCACTTGAAGAAAAGCTGTCACCACTCCCTTAACATTCCTATCTATTATAATCCTTGCTGTAAGGTATTAAAGGATTTATTTTTAATTTTTTTTACAAATTATGATTTTAGAAAATTAAATTGGTCTACATAAATTAGGTAATATCATTATTATTATTGTTATTTAGAAAGTAAACTGAGCAGCGGCAATCAGAAATATTTAACCCCCCAAAGATTTTAAGGATTTATCAGTTAAAGATTTTAGGACGTCCTGAAGTGTCCTTCTCAGTCTCAAGATCTAAATCCCAGTGAAAATCTTTGGTAGGATTTAAAGAGGGCAGCACAGAGGCCATCAAACATCACTGAGCCAGAAGCTTCTGCAGGAGAAGAATCTGCAAAAATTCCAGTGGAGAGGTATCAGACGCACGTTAGAAGTGACCCAAAATGTTTGTTTGAAGTGATAAAAGTGAAAACATGCTCCACTGAAGCTCAGGGCTGACTAATGGGCCTGTAGTAAACAAGGCACATTTTTCATTTGAACTTTAAAGTTAATTTAAAATAACTCAGATATGGAACAATACATACATTTTAATGATTTTTTTTGTAATTTATGCTCATTATCTTTCATCATTATAATGTCTTTTGAGATGAGGGTTGCAAAAAAGGAACTGCAGATGTACAAATGAAGTTTTTAAATAATGGTGCTTTAATGACCACTGTGTTTTTTTCATCAGTTAAAATGTAGAAAAGCCAAAATAGCAGATGGACCCTTACTTCCAACACCTTTAAATGTGATGTAACTGTGTATAACGGCCGTTAGGGAAGAGAACGAGTGTTAATGAGAAGGAAGCTGTCAGCTCTATGTAAATATCCTGCTCTCTGTCTGCTTTCCTCTGCTTTAAACCCAACACATAACCCATGGGTCTATGAGTATAATGAGAAAGTATTAACTCAGTATGGCTGTATGTTCATTTAGAGGCAAATTCCATGTACAAAAGCATATATATTAGCATAAAATGAAAAGAAATGTTGCTCATTATAAATTAAAACTGTATCTAAATGCATTTTTGACCCAGCCCTGTGTGACCCTCCTCTAAGAGAAACCCAGAGGCAGAGCAGATGATTCTCTAATCCATCTAATTGTGTGATCCTGGTGTTAATTGGTTTTTAGTTTGCAGACGTCCACATGAGGCCACGCCATCAGGGAGCAGTGTCTATGGGCGAATTAACACTGTCCTTATACAGAGGCGGTGACCTTCTGCACACACACACACACACACACACACACACACACACACACACACACACACACACACATACCCGTTTATATGGTTTAGCCTGCCTTTTTCCCGAAACAGGCCCGGTGGTGGTTTAGGTGGACTACTGTTTCCCGAGGTCCTAGAGAGAGGGGACCTTGATAGAGAGACTACAAAAAATCTGAAAAAAATTCAGGTCTATTTACGGTTCGTGTACGAGCTACAGAACTCTATACACAGCTCCCTGACCTCATCATTGTTTAGACGGACGTGACTTATGAGAACCAAATAAACCTTATGCGGTCTTTAAAGGGACAATGACGTCATCAGTTAGGCACACCCCTTATTAGCATAAAATACACACAAGACAGGATTATGACTTAGGAGAACAATACAAAAATACCCCTAAATTAATGTTTATATTAATAAATTGAAAATTAAAAGAACTCTTCATCAATATAAAAGGTTATGTGCAGTGATTAAGATTGTAAAACCCTGAAATAACATATACAGTATAAAACATCAAATGTTTGATGTTCTTTGTAGCGAACATTTCGAATGAAAATTTGCCACGTTTGTAAAAATTGACTTATTTAAATCATGTGACGTGTGGACCAATAGTGGCAGCACTGTTGCAGCCAAAAGTGAATGAAAATGAACAATTTTAAGAAGTAAACAGCTAAGAATTGCGTTGCATAGATCTTAATTTAATTGCCATGATACTGATTTTGGCAACTGGGTGAATATGCAAAAAAATAATAACAATAACATAATAACAAAAACTTCTGGGAGAACTTTTTTTTAATAAAAGAGAAATGATTTTTCTTTTTTTTTTAACAGGGTCGCAACTCAAATTGCAAATGAAGAAATTACAAATGATTTTAGAGCTCTGACAAAAACTACAGGCAACAGTAATTCAGGACCCATTTAGAGAACATGTTTAAAGGAATACAGAGCAAAACGGCTCCAGATTCATATAGCTCCACTAGACTTTCTTCTCATAGTAACTCCCCTGTTTCTTACAAAGTCTCTTATGTTTTGCACTGTTCTATATGACAATAAATCAGCCTCTGCCTGCTTACACTGGGTACACTCATTTTTGGAGGCGAGTTTTCCTTTTCTGATACGAGTACTAAAATGGCGCATTACCGCAGCCACCTCAGCTTTAGACCAGGGTCTTTTGATGACTCCTCTGGAGGACTTTTCTTGAGTGGCACCTATACAGAAAGAGGGTTGTAAAAACAGGGAAACAGGAAAACATTATGAGGGCTGAGCAGTCACAGACAGACAAGCACACAGAAAGAAGAGCACATAAACAGAAAGGGACAACAGAGAGAAAAACTATAAGGAAGGTGAGCTGAGGTACTTGCCTAGAGAATTAGGAGAAGCCATGTCCTTTGTGGCTGTAACAGTTTCTGCACATTGAGAACGAAAAATGCCTGTCACATCACAATGTTACTGTTAATAATTAAATAAGTAACATACCACAATTTTCAGAATTCAAATCTGTTGTTGTATCTGTGGCGGTGGCAGCATCCCCTGTTGTATCTGTGGCAGTGGCAGCATCCCCTGTTGTATCTGTGGCGGTGGCAGCATCCTCTGTTGTATCTGTGGCAGCATCCTCTGTTGTATCTGTGGCGGTGGCAGCATCCCCTGTTGTATCTGTGGCAGCATCCCCTGTTGTATCTGTGGCAGCATCCTCTGTTGTATCTGTGGCGGTGGCAGCATCCTCAGGTTCACTTTGACTCTCTTCCTCTACATCACTTAAGGAAATTTCCTCTGGACAAAAATTTTTGTTTTGTTAAAATCAAATAGCTGAGTATTTAAAAACTCATACACCGTATAATATAAATGTCACAAACCTTCTATTTCAATATCATCAAGAGACTTTCCTTGAAGTTTTGAAATATGCCCTTTCTCCAATGACAGGAGCAGTTTGGAAATCTTGGCCAGCTGTGTGGTGGGAACTGGGAGTCTATAGAAATCCCTATGAACACGTATGTCATGTCCCAAAAAATCAGCAACCTGGTCGAGTTCATTGCCTTTCAGGTTTAGAACTTGGGATAGTGTCGCGACATGCTTCCGAAGTTGTGTTGACCTTAGATGTTGAGGGTACTTAGCTCCACACTGATTTGAGAATTCCCGCAAACAGTCATGTCCTCTGTAGTGGCTCGGTGCTTTTGGTCGTCCAAATAGAAAAACATTGGAGGTACTAACACCACATTCCTGCCTCTTACTTGTAAGTAGTAAAAGAGCATTAACTGTGCTTTGCGGAAGCAGAACTGCAACTTTTCGGCCTCTTTTACCTATTATTTCTACACGGCTAAAATAGTTACAGAGCTTCTTTTCAACATCTGATAAGCCAAAGCTAATGTCATCATGAAGCTTTGCATCATCTCTCTCCAAAAAATTCTTGAGGTGCATTTTTGAAACTTCTCCAGCTCGTCTACGATTGAATACAATGATTTGCGTTAGAGTAACTTTAGCAACTTTGGCATAATTCTGAACATTAGTCGCTTCTGTCAGGCTTCTTGTTGCATTTTCTGATGTTTTTTCCAAGTACTTGTGAAGTTTCTGAACATCCTCTGTGAAGGGCAGTGTTAATGGCTTATTATACTTGGCATTACTCAGCGTGTTCAAGGCATTGTGAGACACATACTCTGACCACTTGGAACTGTAAAGCTTTGTAAAGGTGTCTGTGGACTTAATCAATTCCTCATCTTCTGCCATCAAGGCCCGGCAGTGAATGATGTCACAGATTTTATTTAGTGTATGTCCTAATTTTAGTGCAAGACTAGGTGTTTGGTATGAGAGATTCTCTTCATCGAAACCACACACTTTTTTTACTGCTTGCACCACTCTCTGAAAGTTTGCAGGTTTAACTGCATCTTCAAGGTTGCACACAGAGAAATCTGTACGCAAACATAACAAGAGACGTCCAACTTCACGGAGCTTTTGTCTGATGTATTCATGCTTGGTTGAGTCTTGTCCATGTTTATTGTAAAGTGATTGGGCAAACTGAAGAATACAGAAGTCATTCCGCACAACTGAAGCAACCTCATCTTGTTTCATCACGCTTAGAATCTTCCAAACTCCAAAAGAGATTTGCTGACAGAACGCAGATTCCTGAGCTACAGCCAGGCTCAGTACTTTGGTTTTCCCAGTCGGTTTATCTAGATCTTCTGTTTCTGGTTTGCAAGGGCATCTACGAGCATGTCTCCATAGTTCTTTACGAAGAAACATTCCTTGACAGTACATGCAGTGAATAAACTTTCCAGCTACATGGTCTCCTTTGGGTTGTCTCTTCACTTTTAACTGGCCAGAACCAGATTGCAAAACTCCTTTGTTATGGAGAAAATTTCCTTTATTCCTCATTTTTTCTAATATTTGTTTGCGCTCCTTTGAGTAGTGAGGAAGAGAAAAAACATGCACAATCTCAGCATGGGTCTTGTGTGTTTTTAGGTGCCTGGAAATTTTCTTTTGTGGCTTGCCACAGATGAAACAGTAATTACAGCAGCTTGTTTCAACCTTTGAATTATCTTTGTCTTCTGAATGTAAATCTGAGGTGCTAGAGATCAACTGTTCAACAGGTTGTTGGCATTCTGATGCATCAGATGAGACTATAGTTCTTTTTTCAGACCCTTGCTTCATAACATGTGGAACCACATCTTGATCTTCATCTTGCGACTCAGAGTCTGGTACATAATCCTTATCAGACAGATCATCCTCTGATTTTTCATCCACTTCCGAACTAGATGTGCTATCATGGTCTGGTGCCATCTGTGGTCCCTAAATGGATAATAAACATAATTAAAAGCTGATCATTATTTAGAGCAGGAGATTTTAAAAGAAGATAAAAAAAAGATAAACTAAACATACATCTATCTGACATTGAAGTTTACTCATCCGTGTCCAGCAAGATTTATGCCAGACTCCTGAGCATTCTGCAAGTATGGTATAATCACTAAATGCATTCAAAATCACACATCTATAGTGAGTAATTTTGACAATTTTTGCAACAGATAATGTCACCATGTGTTCTACTCTAAGTATCCTACCTTTGCATTTATAGCCAAGCCATTTCAGGGATGACAGAGGGCCAACACAATCAAGGCACTTATCCAAAGATGATATGTTAGTGAAGACAAGGTCATGATTCACACACTGATAAGAAAAGGTTTTTGTTGAATTAGTGAATGATTTATAAAATTAATTAGTAACACTAAGACATTTTGTTTAATCTACATGAAGTAAAGCAAATGCCATCAAAAAACAGTTTTAAGCTCTCAAGCTATAAACAAAGAAACTGAAAGCTTTGATTTGACAAAAAAAAAAAAAAAAATGAAAAATGCTAAAAGCTGAAACATAAAACCACCTGTTTCTGATATCTTTTTTATGTTGGTCCAACCCACCTGATAGATAGATGTCTGTGTACATTTTTTTAAAACACAAAGCATGTATTATAATGCTTAAAATGCTTGAATCCACACATGAGAATGTCCAAAAAGATAAGGTAATATTCCTGGCCGCCAGAAAAATCAAACAGTTAACTTAGGTTTTTATTTTAAATGAGATAAAATTGGATATAGAGATAGATAAAGTCAAGGTCCCACACACACAGCTTTGTCCCTATAACCCATATAACTGCTTACACACACACTCACACGACGAGGGTGGGGACATCAAAACAATAAACAACAACCACAATGCATCCAATTGCCTTTATTAACCTTCGATGAAAAATGAATTTAAGTGTTTAGTAATTATTGCTTTCTAATCTTAATTATCCATAATAAGCATTGACAAAGAAATAAAAACAGTTTAGTATTGTTACCAATTTATCTATCTTTATGGAAAACACTAATCCTCATGTCCTCCTTCGACACCTTTAGCTACTTGTATGTCTTTCACACATAGCTTTGTGAAAGGGATTCTGAAACAACAGGGTCCTGTAAACCCAGTGTCCCAATAAGACACATTCAGATTGTGTGTGCTCAGTACACAGAATCTGAGCAATACCACACAGATGCTGTCATTACCGTCCTCACAAACTACATGTCCCTATAACCCATATAACTGCTTACACACACACACGACGAGGGTGGGGACACAAACTACCTACTGTCTCTACTACTGATATTAAAAAAGCTCATATGATGACATTTACCTGTTGAACACTGCTAAGTGGATCAGATACTGCTGGGCTCACTGTGTCCTTGGCTTTTTTCAACAGGCTTTGGGGGTCTTCAGTATCCATCTAGGACAGAAAAACAGACACAGATTGAAAATGTGACCCTAAAAACACACTTAGTTTACTCAATTAACAGGGTTCTTAACTAACATGAGCTGCAGGACAAGAGTACAACCCTTCACTATCAACCAGTCTGTGGCTAAATCAAACACAAAAAATTCATTTTTCATCGAAGGTTAATAAAGGCAATTGGATGCATTGTGGTTGTTGTTTAAGTGGTTAGTAATTATTGCTTTCTAATCTTAATTATCCATAATAAGCATTGACAAAGAAATAAAAACAGTTTAGGAATGTTATCAATTTATCTATCTTTACGGAAAACACTAATCCTCATGTCCTCCTTCGACACCTTTAGATACTTGTATGTCTTTCACACATAGCTTTGTGAAAGGGATTCTGAAACAACAGGGTCCTATAAACCCAGTGTCCCAATAAGACACATTCAGATTGTGTGTGCTCAGTACACAGAATCTGAGCAATACCACACAGATGCTGTCATTACCGTCCTCACAAACTACATGTCCCTATAACCCATATAACTGCTTACACACACACACGACGAGGGTGGGGACACAAACTACCTACTGTCTCTACTACTGATATTAAAAAAGCTCATATGATGACATTTACCTGTTGAACACTGCTAAGTGGATCAGATACTGCTGGGCTCACTGTGTCCTTGGCTTTTTTCCAACAGGCTTTGGGGGTCTTCAGTATCCATCTAGGACAGAAAAACAGACACAGATTGAAAATGCGACCCTAACAACAGACTTAGTTTACTCAATTAACAGGGTTCTTAACTAACATGAGCTGCAGGACAAGAGTACAATCCTTCACGTGAATGTGAGTGAGTGGTTGATGGTGGTCAGAGGGTCTGTTGGCGCAGATGTGTGCAGCCGCGCCTCTGTCAGTCTACCCCAGGGGAAACTGTGGCTACAAAACGTAGCTTACCATCACAGAGTATGGAGTGAATGAAATACCCCTTCCCTACTGTCTGTAAAGCGCTTTGGGTGACTGTGTCATAGTTAAAGCGCTATATAAATACCATTCCCTTCCCTTCCTTCCCTTCCCCTTCCCTTCCCTTCACTATCAACCAGTCTGTGGCTAAATCAGGTTGAATTACATGAATCAAACACAATAAATTCATTTTTCATCAAAGGCAATTGGATGTAGTATGGTTGTTATTATTGCTTTCTAATCATCTAAATTATCCATAAAAAGCATTGAAAATGAAATAATAGTTTAGCGTTTTACATAGAGATAGATGAATTGCTAACACTACTAATCTTAGCTAGTAATCCTCATGTCCTCCTTAAACACCTTTAGCTACTTGTATGTCTTTCACACATAGCTTTGTGAAAGGGATTCTGAAACAACAGGGTCCTGTAAACCCAGTGTCCCAATAAGACACATTCAGATTGTGTGTGCTCAGTACACAGAATCTGAGCAATACCACACAGATGCTGTCATTACCGGTCCTCACAAACTACATGTCCCTATAACCCATATAACTGCTTACACACACACACGACGAGGGTGGGGACACAAACTACCTACTGTCTCTACTACTGATATTAAAAAAGCTCATATGATGACATTTACCTGTTGAACACTGCTAAGTGGATCAGATACTGCTGGGCTCACTGTGTCCTTGGCTTTTTTCAACAGGCTTTGGGGGTCTTCAGTATCCATCTAGGACAGAAAAACAGACACAGATTGAAAATGTGACCCTAAAAACACACTTAGTTTACTCAATTAACAGGGTTCTTAACTAACATGAGCTGCAGGACAAGAGTACAATCCTTCACGTGAATGTGAGTGAGTGGTTGATGGTGGTCAGAGGGTCCTGTTGGCGCAGATGTGTGCAGCCGCGCCTCTGTCAGTCTACCCCAGGGGAAACTGTGGCTACAAAACGTAGCTTACCATCACAGAGTATGGAGTGAATGAAATACCCCTTCCCTACTGTCTGTAAAGCGCTTTGGGTGACTGTGTCATAGTTAAAGCGCTATATAAATACCATTCCCTTCCCTTCCTTCCCTTCCCCTTCCCTTCCCTTCACTATCAACCAGTCTGTGGCTAAATCAGGTTGAATTACATGAATCAAACACAATAAATTCATTTTTCATCAAAGGTTTATAAAGGCAATTGGATGTAGTATGGTGTGTTATTATTGCTTTCTAATCATCTAAATTATCCATAAAAAGCATTGAAAATGAAATAATAGTTTAGCGTTTTACATAGAGATAGATGAATTGCTAACACTACTAATCTTAGCTAGTAATCCTCATGTCCTCCTTAAACACCTTTAGATACTTGTATGTCTTTCACACATAGCTTTGTGAAAGGGATTCTGAAACAACAGGGTCCTATAAACCCAGTGTCCCAATAAGACACATTCAGATTGTGTGTGCTCAGTACACAGAATCTGAGCAATACCACACAGATGCTGTCATTACCGTCCTCACAAACTACATGTCCCTATAACCCATATAACTGCTTACACACACACACGACGAGGGTGGGGACACAAACTACCTACTGTCTCTACTACTGATATTAAAAAAGCTCATATGATGACATTTACCTGTTGAACACTGCTAAGTGGATCAGATACTGCTGGGCTCACTGTGTCCTTGGCTTTTTTCAACAGGCTTTGGGGGTCTTCAGTATCCATCTAGGACAGAAAAACAGACACAGATTGAAAATGTGACCCTAAAAACACACTTAGTTTACTCAATTAACAGGGTTCTTAACTAACATGAGCTGCAGGACAAGAGTACAATCCTTCACGTGAATGTGAGTGAGTGGTTGATGGTGGTCGGAGGGTCTGTTGGCGCAGATGTGTGCAGCCGCGCCTCTGTCAGTCTACCCCAGGGGAAACTGTGGCTACAAAACGTAGCTTACCATCACAGAGTATGGAGTGAATGAAATACCCCTTCCCTACTGTCTGTAAAGCGCTTTGGGTGACTGTGTCATAGTTAAAGCGCTATATAAATACCATTCCCTTCCCTTCCTTCCCTTCCCCTTCCCTTCCCTTCACTATCAACCAGTCTGTGGCTAAATCAGGTTGAATTACATGAATCAAACACAATAAATTCATTTTTCATCAAAGGTTTATAAAGGCAATTGGATGTAGTATGGTGTGTTATTATTGCTTTCTAATCATCTAAATTATCCATAAAAAGCATTGAAAATGAAATAATAGTTTAGCGTTTTACATAGAGATAGATGAATTGCTAACACTACTAATCTTAGCTAGTAATCCTCATGTCCTCCTTAAACACCTTTAGCTACTTGTATGTCTTTCACACATAGCTTTGTGAAAGGGATTCTGAAACAACAGGGTCCTGTAAACCCAGTGTCCCAATAAGACACATTCAGATTGTGTGTGCTCAGTACACAGAATCTGAGCAATACCACACAGATGCTGTCATTACGGTCCTCACAAACTACATGTCCCTATAACCCATATAACTGCTTACACACACACACGACGAGGGTGGGGACACAAACTACCTACTGTCTCTACTACTGATATTAAAAAAGCTCATATGATGACATTTACCTGTTGAACACTGCTAAGTGGATCAGATACTGCTGGGCTCACTGTGTCCTTGGCTTTTTTCAACAGGCTTTGGGGGTCTTCAGTATCCATCTAGGACAGAAAAACAGACACAGATTTAGTTGTAACTGTAAACTTCTGTTCTGCATAAATCTTCTTCCTGCCATGAATAGGCCCGGGCATTTTGTAAATTTCTTTCCCATGTTGCTTTTCCAATAAATGTATTAAATACAAATACAAGCTTAAAAAATTAAAACAGAAAACATCCACCCGGCTCTGAGTCTCACAGGTGTCTGTGTAAAGGTTTAGGAAATACAATTAAAGTAAAAATTGTTTACTACTTGAATAATTTCAAAATAAATGTTTAATATTTTGCTGACCTTGCATCGCCACGGCCAGTCTGAAGGTCCATAATTGTACGTTATCTCCTCTCCTGGACTGATGTCTCTCTTTGCAAACAGACATAGATGGGGCTTTCCTTGTACAGCTAAATATTTCATCTTGCTGTTAGGGTTGATGTTGTCATCATTCACAAGTCTCCCAAAGGACTCATCTTCCTTTGCAGCATCAATACTGGGGGGATAAATTAAGATGAATTTGGAAGTTCAACCAGAATGACTGTTCCAGAGCCAATCACTGCTCAGCCCTTCTCAACCCCACCCCTTTTCTTTAACTCTGATCACATAAACAGGACCTACCACCATAGCTTGCCATTAAAATGGAACTCATACATGAAGACTTTCAGGTTCTCGTGGTAAATCCTATTTCTTCGCTCACATTCTTCCTTCTTTAGAAGTTCTCCCCTATACTCTAAAAGAAAGTCCCCTACAGTAAAGTGTTGTGTGGCAAATATCCCACGGCCTAGAAAAACATACACACACACAAAAAATGAATAAATAATAAATCACATTAAAAACATTTTTAAAGCAGATGGGCCTAAATTATAATTTGTTCATATTCACCTTTATAAGCATTTATGTGTTGAACATCAAAGCCTGTTTTGTCCTGCCCAGTCGTGATGTAGAAGATTGCGTCCTCATGTGGATTCACACGTCTTCGTCTTGACATGACTTTTTTTTGGCCACTGTAAAAAACACACAAGACACCACACTGTTTGGCCTATTTTGTGGCTCTACATACACTCTGAACTAGTTGTTGCACAGACTAGTCGACTAATTGACTGGTAAGGTCTGGGTCAACTGAGTCAAGCTGAAGTCAACTAGTCAAAGGTGTAAATAAAGTAATTGAAAAAGAAAATCTGGATTTTCACAGATTCTACAAGATCTGCTGTCACCGTCAGTGATAACTGTGTTCATTTTCATTACTTTATGAACTGCAGCTGCCAGATCTGTCCATATTTATTTACCATAAAAATAATATCACTGGAAAGAGCAGGTGTTATTTGGTAACGGTTAACGTAGAAAAGCACTTGGTAGTACTTTGAAGCTAAATATGTTAATGAGTCTGTTAAAGTTGACCCTGTTGTTGGGTCTTAGTCATTGTCCTCATCAGAGCAAAGACATAAAACTATCTAACAATCTAAACTGAGCTCATTTGTGGGCTGAAGCCACACAGTACCTAAATCTGACATGACAGTAGTTATAAGAATTTGTAACCTTTCTGTCATAAAAACATGGCATTGTCACAATCAGATGGATTTACTTTGCTTTCCTTGTTTAGCCGAGCCCCCACTCCAGTGGTGGACTGGGGAGAAAATTTTGAAATTTTAAGTTTTGAAAAGATTGGGGGTTAGTGTAGAGTGAGCCATTAGCTTTATCATCATCATTCCTACCATAATACATTATTTACATCAATATAAGCCTGGCTGTTTAAATAATATAGCCAATGATCATTATAATACTATTTATTTTCCTTTTATATTAAAATGATCACAAGCAATGTTACAGTAAAATGACAGTGAAGAGCAAAGCATAAGTGAATGTGCTGTGTCAAGATTCCCCAAGTTCCCCAGATTTGCTCAATCTTCATAACTTCATATCACGATTTCATTTTTATCATTATATCACCCACCCCTAAGTGTGACTACGGGGCCCGAGCGCTACAGCACCTCCATGGGCTGGACCACCAGCCTGGTAGTTCCGTATGCCAGTCCACCCCTGACCCACCCAACCTAAAGTATGTTCAGACTGAGATTTAAATGTTTATATAAGATTTAAATGTTTATATAAGAACATTTATTATGGTTGTGTGTGTGTGTGTGTTTCACCTTTGCGTCTGGCCTTGGTGTGCCTCTGTGCGCACCTTCCTGCCCCAACCACAATATCTGCAGGAGACAGAAAGAGACAACAACCAAGTTACTTTTATGACCAATATCAATTTATTTGGTATCAAAAAAGCAAGACATTTTCACCCTTTTCCTCCCAGTGTGGATGAGGCCAAAGAGGTTTGGGAAGTTTAGACTGGATCTGCAGGTGGTGACACAGAAACAATAGGATGTATTAATTGTATTTATTGTCTATTGCAATCAAAGGCAGAAATGGTGCAGCATGTGTCTCACCTGTGCCCCGCAGCAAACTTAATGCATGACAAACTTGCCAGTAGAACTCGGAAATTCTCTACCTATAGTGCAAGTAATTATAATACAAAACAAATGTAATTTCCTGTAATCTGATGCATTTTTGATGATTATATATGATTTTCAGCAGCTACTACACTGTAGTAAAATAGGGAGACAAATAATATTACTTTTATTCCAGTTTCAAGACAAAATATTGTCTCTTAGAACAACTTACATTTTAAACATGAGCTGCTTATAGCTACGCAGACAGGAGGAGCATCGTTGGATTTAACTTTTCTATGTTTTATACAATGCATCTTAGTGGTTCCCCAGTGGAGCCCCCAGCTCTGCTCCGCCCCTGCAGCACAGGGTCACAGAGTCTTCAGTCTTATCACTGAGGCAGGACAGAAGCTCCTGACAACACTACAGGCTACAAAGGCTTTTGTCAGAGTCTGGACTTATATTTTATCTTACTTTTATAATAATATAGCCAAAATATTGTAAGAAAGGCGTTGCGTACTGCCGCGCAATGGATCATGACTTTAATCACTGCACGTAATATTTCAGAGCTGTTTATGATCGTATCTCCATGAGTAAGAGGTCGATTGTCATCAAGCGAAAAGTGACTTAAAGCTTGACAAGGGTAGAACACATCTATGGACTCCAAACTTCCCCATAGTGTCCAGGGTTTCTGGGTACATACTGTTATTGATCAGGCTCATAAGACCTATTGCGCGCAGAGGCACAGGGCAATGCCAGTTGTCCCCAGTTCCTAGTCAGCCCTTATCGCCTGTGCCACGGGTCAGCTCTGACAAATATAGCCGCTTTACTCACTTTTACTGAGCAGATTACTGCCCACAGTCCTATACGCTGCTGGGACACAATGTGGAGTTAGTTCAGACGCACAGCACAATGCGCACAAGCGAGGTACACAACACGCACAAGATGGAAGGAGAGGAGAAGCGCAGGTGTTTCCCCAAAAACGTGTGACTCACGGCGCCTGAAGATCTCTAGTTGCGTTGTCGTGCATAAGCATAAAATATAAACCATGTGAACAACAAACATGAATTACTGCAGCAGCTAATGAGCCACGGGCTAACATGTGGTAATGCTAACACTCGCTAATGCTACATTACCACACAATGCAGCTAACCTGCCACTGGCTATGTGCTAATGCAGCTGATCAGCCTCCGACAACATATGCTAACGCTAATGAATACATTTAATTATAACAAAAGTGACTTTTTATTACCTGTACAACTCAGTCGTTGCAGCATCCAGGTCCCGTCTTTTTCTTTCTTCGTACTTTCTTGACAGTGCGCTCAATGATGTGCATATAAAAGTGGGAGCCTTGACCTTGACCTTCTGTTTGTTCAAAGGGCATTTAAGTCTTAAAGGAGGGCATTTTGGGAGGGTCCGTGTGTGAGAGAATGTTTACCCCGCCTATGTCCCCATAATCCCAACCAATCAGAACAATTCCCTCCAAAATCAGTCAAAATCCGGTTTTGTGTATTAAAATGTGTAAAAAGCAGCAGTACCACCCAGTTAGATAGGGGGAGCACAATGATACACAAAATACACAAAAAAGCAGGTTTGGGGGATTATATGGACTTTGAAAAAAAAGGTGAATCTATGTTATTTAGACACTTAGGAAGCAGAAAAACCTCTTTGAATTACGGGGACATTGGCATGGTCCGGCTAATCCCCTGAGGTCCCCGTAGCGCTGGTGCGTATTCAGGTCAATTGTCCGTATAAACCATAAAAACCAACACACACACACACACACACACACACACACACACACACACACACACACACACACACACACACACACACACACACACACACACACACACACACACACACACACACACACACACACACACAACACACACACACAGTTCTCCCTCCTCACACTGTCTCTGCTGTCTCCTCCATCCTCTTCACAGCTCTGTCTTCCAGAGCATTTACCACAAGATTAAAGAGACAGAAATAATCCAGGGGTTTGACAATGGACAACCTTTACTGGAGAAGACGAGCGATTTAGATCTACAGGGAGGGTTTGGGAGGTTTTAGGAAGTCAGTCAATTTTTTTATCCTTTTACTTGTGATTTACATGACTTATTGTGGCACATTTTTTTAAGAAATGAAATGTCTTAAACCATAATATTTTCATAGTAGGCTCTACTCCAGTGGTTCTTGCACTTTTCCCACCAAGTACCATCTCAGAAAATATTTGGGTTTTCAAGTACTAGCTAAAATGAACTAAAAATTTGTCTTAATCAGGAGGACTAAACCCACTCTAAACTGGAGCTGAACAAGCACTGAACTAGATCTAAACCAGGACCACACCAGGACTAAATTGGGTCTAAACTAAATCCAATCCTAAACCTAACTAAAATCTAACTTGGATTAAAACCAACTCTAAAGCAGGACTAAACAAGTAATAATCCAGCACTAACCCAGAACTAAACCAAGGCTAAACCAGGACTAAACTGAGTCTAATCTAGTACTAATCCAGCACTAAACTAGATCTAATCTAGGCCTAACTTGGACTAAAACCAGCTCGAAAGCAGGATTTAACCAGAACTAAACCTAGACTCATCCAGGATTAAACCAAGACTATTCCATAGACTCCGGGGCTCTGAATCAAACACACACAAGGATTTATTTAAATCCAGGTCACATCGGAGTGGAGACGCTTGCAGAGAAACATGCTTCAGTGTAAGTCAGGAGAAATGAACATGCACCACTGGTATCGAGTTAAAGTAACACTTCATTAAAACATTACCCAAATCATTTTTTACATTACTGAAACCATTTGGCAAACTTGTTGGCATTGGCGAGCATCCGGATGTTGCGCACACAGCCGGCCGCCATGTAGGCCACGTCTTCGTCCTCGTGGCCCATCAGCTCCAGCAGAGGCTGCACAGAGACATGGGTCCAGAGTTATAACATGAAGACGACTGGATACAGCTTTCACATTAGTGTTTATCACTCCCATTATTACAACTAGTGTTGGAGCGCCTGAGACCGGTCTTGGTCTTGAGAGCTTTTTTTATGGTCTTGGGCTCGTCGCAGTCTCAGCTGCAGTTTTACTCGGTCTTGTCTCAGATGTGGCATATTTTTTTTAACCAAACATTATCTAAAAATTAATCATTAATGCATTTGAACCACCTTAACTTGTCCCCTTAATTTCAGTGTTAGTTCATTGGGCTTGGTCTCGACTTGGTCTCAGTTTGCTTTGGTCTTGGAGACTCGGCCTCAAACCCCAAAAGTCTCGGGCTTGTCTCGGTCTCAGTTTACTCTGGACTCAGACTGGTCTTGGTCTTAACTACAACACTAATTACCATTATTGGACTTAATAGGATTTTTTTATAGTGTTTATTTATTAAGTGATGTGTTTTGTCTTTTTTGTGTGTAGCACTTTACTTCAGCGGTTGATTCCATTTCCTGGCAAAAACTGTTTTGGCTGCTCCCTTATGGAATTGCCACAGCAAATCAGTCCCATGGTAATGTGCCTTTTCTGTTGTAACCAGCCACTTACTGTGACTGGAGAAAGCAATGTGGGTGAAGACACAACTACACAGCTACAGTAAGAACCACCAACCCTCCAGTCACCAGTAACCTCCTGCACCAGTCGCCCACTGTTACACAATGTTAGCAAAGACATTAATTTATTTATTCAAGATAACTCATGAATATAACCATACAAAGGTGCAATATTCCCAAAAGGGCTAGAGCAGACAAGTCCAATGTTTGACCTGGGGGCCATTTGTGGCAAGATTTCATATGGCCCTCAGCTTCTATGACAAAATCAATGACCCACAAGCATTTTCAGAATGTTTTCATAGCTTTGTCTGTACATTTAAGGTAGACTCTGCATTTGACCCATCCTTCCATGCTGATGCAGTGGGTGACCTCAGTCCAACGCCCGGGAACTCTTCTCCAGATCTAGAGCCAGGATCCTGGTCAGGAGGAGGATGGAGGATTAGCTCGTTGTGCATATTTTAAGGTTGATTGAGGAAACCAGAGTACCCAAAGGAAACTCACCCAGACACAGGGAGAACATGCAAACTCCACACAGAATGACGATAAATAAATGCATTTGCAGTTTTTATGTTGAAATATGTTATTTTGTTGGGAGTTGTTTTTTATTTTGTTGTCGAAGAAAATAATTTATGATTATTTTGCGTTTGAAAACAAAATACTTAAAAAACATTCAATTTGCATTTAATTTATACTTCATGTGGTTTCAGCTCTTCATGAGGAGGGACTGTTGACCCTTGACATTTTGTACATCTTTATATCTGTCCCTATTTGGAAAAAGTTTGGACACCCCTGGGCTAGAACTACAAAACTTGACTTCTAAAAAAAAAAAGTTGTTTTTTTTAATTCAGACCAAAATGTTTTGTTTACAGTGGCACATATTTTTTTTCTCACAACAGCATTCAGAAAGAATCCAAGAGACATGTAAATTTTCCACCGTCCAATCAAAACACAATTTGCTTCTACTTCGTTGATGAAAGGCTTTGAAAACAAAGCTTTTCAATCTTTATCAATTTGTTTAGTTTGTGCTTTTTCCTCTCGACTTGAAAATACATCTTTGTGAAATCCTGTGAAAGCACTGGTGTTTAATGATGTGTGTCCTGACCTTGACCGCTCCGTTCGAGTGCAGCGTGATGCAGTTGTCCACGTCCTTCGACAGCTGGTACAGAGCCACCACCGTTGTCTCGTGCACTGCTTTGTTGTTAGATTTGACGTAGAGAACCAGAGGCGCCACCGCTCTGGCTTTACCAAACGCAGCTCGGTTCTGGCTCCACATGCAGCAGTACGCTATGGCCTCCGCAAGGTGGCGCCGCAGCCTTTCGTCAGTCTGTACATGGAAGAACATGGAAAAATTAACTCAACCAGTAGAGACTTAAACAGACAGCGACAAGAGAATGTGGTGCAATGAATGATTTATTGATGGGATAGATTTTTGGCGCTTAGACCCCAGCCCGGTAGAGAATGTGATCCAATGAAGGGAGAGCATGTAGATTGTTAGGAAAAACCCTCCCCCCAGGCCTAGACACTGGTCGCGGTGAAGAGGAGATGGAAAAACTGGAGAGGTTTATGTTCTGCTGCTTAGGAAGTGATGGGGACAGAGGAGGGTAGCTGAAACAGCTGGATGGTGTTCTTCTTCTTCTTTGTCTTTAGTGTTTACCACCAACTACAGGATCCAGCCATTTACTGCATTCTAGTCACTAAATTCTCCCATATAGTCCAGTTGCTTTTAAGTATCTAAACAGCACCGTCTCCCCTCAGCTGGATGCTGTGGAGAGAGAGTGCATTTAAATGAATGGCTTCAGAGGTGATTGATTGAGAGGCACAGGTGTCAGGCTGTGATTGGCTGACGGCGACAGGGAGGAAATAGAGCAATGGAATTGAATCACAGGAAGTGAATACACAGTCTTCCTGTTGAATTTATGCTACAGCTTCATAATCTAAGCAAAGCACTTTTGTCTTTTATTTCACTACTGATTTCTGATGGATGTGAAAGGATCAGTCTACCTCAGTTAGTAGTGAATATACTTAGTCCACAAGAACTGTGGGTGGCTCATAACATAACAACTTAAGGTCAGGATCCAGTGTAAAACCTCTGCCAAATTAAATATGTGAATCCAATGCTTTGTTGTTGTGACCCACAATGAAAAGGGACTTTTTGGGCTTCCCATGAGCCTCCACTCATTGTAAAAGAGTAGCACGTCTCTCTTGAGACACAAAAAGGTTTGCAGTGAGTAAAAGCATTTAACATATAAGACAAAACATTTACACATTAAGCACATTACGTACAGTGTAGACAACATTCAACATAAAACCAAGTAGGCTTTGACCAGGGCAGACCATTACTAAGAGGTAATTTCATAGATCACCTGCCATACATTTTATACTGTAAAAAACCTTTAGCTTCATAGGAATTAAATATTTAGTTATTAAGAAACTATAAAATTGTGAATGGAAAATAGATGGCAGTTACTCTAGACTTAAAGCAGAACTCTGTAACATTTTTACCTTAAATAAACAGTTTGTGAATCTGTGTGATGGTTAAATGTGTTGGAGTCTCTGGGCCGAAAATGACACTTGCAACAGTGAGCACCATTGACCCGGTGTCACTGAGGCATCAGGTGTCACTGAAGCATCAGGTGTCACTGAAGCATCAGGTGTCAGAGAAGCGTCAGGTGTCAGAGAAGCATCAGGTGTCACTGAAGCATCAGGTGTCAGAGAAGCATCAGGTGTCACGGAAGTATCAGGTGTCACTGAAGAATCAGGTGTCAGAGAAGCATCAGGTGTCACTGAAGCATCAGGTGTCAGAGAAGCATCAGGTGTCACGGAAGCATCAGGTGTCACGGAAGTATCAGGTGTCACGGAAGTATCAGGTGTCAGAGAAGCATCAGGTGTCACTGAAGCATCAGGTGTCAGAGAAGTATCAGGTGTCACTGAAGCATCAGGTGTCACTGAAGCATCAGGTGTCAGAGAAGCATCAGGTGTCACTGAAGCATCAGGTGTCAGAGAAGTATCAGGTGTCACTGAAGCATCAGGTGTCAGAGAAGTATCAGGTGTCACTGAAGCATCAGGTGTCAGAGAAGTATCAGGTGTCACTGAAGCATCAGGTGTCACTGAAGCATCAGGTGTCACTGAAGCATCAGGTGTCACGGAAGCATCAGGTGTCAGAGAAGCATCAGGTGTCACGGAAGCATCAGGTGTCACTGAAGCATCAGGTGTCACTGAAGCATCAGGTGTCACTGAAGCATCAGGTGTCAGAGAAGCATCAGGTGTCAGAGAAGCATCAGGTGTCACGGAAGCATCAGGTGTCACGGAAGTATCAGGTGTCAGAGAAGCATCAGGTGTCACGGAAGCATCAGGTGTCACGGAAGTATCAGGTGTCAGAGAAGCATCAGGTGTCACGGAAGTATCAGGTGTCAGAGAAGCATCAGGTGTCACGGAAGCATCAGGTGTCAGAGAAGCATCAGGTGTCACGGAAGTATCAGGTGTCACTGAAGAATCAGGTGTCAGAGAAGCATCAGGTGTCACTGAAGCATCAGGTGTCAGAGAAGCATCAGGTGTCACGGAAGCATCAGGTGTCACGGAAGTATCAGGTGTCACGGAAGTATCAGGTGTCAGAGAAGCATCAGGTGTCACTGAAGCATCAGGTGTCAGAGAAGTATCAGGTGTCACTGAAGCATCAGGTGTCACTGAAGCATCAGGTGTCAGAGAAGCATCAGGTGTCACTGAAGCATCAGGTGTCAGAGAAGTATCAGGTGTCACTGAAGCATCAGGTGTCAGAGAAGTATCAGGTGTCACTGAAGCATCAGGTGTCAGAGAAGTATCAGGTGTCACTGAAGCATCAGGTGTCACTGAAGCATCAGGTGTCACTGAAGCATCAGGTGTCACTGAAGCATCAGGTGTCAGAGAAGCATCAGGTGTCACGGAAGTATCAGGTGTCACGGAAGTATCAGGTGTCAGAGAAGCATCAGGTGTCACTGAAGCATCAGGTGTCACTGAAGCATCAGGTGTCAGAGAAGCATCAGGTGTCACGGAAGTATCAGGTGTCACGGAAGTATCAGGTGTCAGAGAAGCATCAGGTGTCACTGAAGCATCAGGTGTCAGAGAAGTATCAGGTGTCAGAGAAGTATCAGGTGTCACTGAAGCATCAGGTGTCACTGAAGCATCAGGTGTCAGAGAAGCATCAGGTCTCGTGAGACAGCGGCACATCTCAGTTAGCAAAACACGCTAGCAATGGTTTTATTTTGGGATTTTTGTTGTGGCACAGCACCCCAATGGCAAACAAAAAATTGTACAGGTATGACAAGGAGAAAATAAACATAAACCCGAGCAAAGGGTCACAATAGGAATCAACTGGATTTGTGAGCCTTTACATTAGTGCTTTACTTCGAAACATAGGGGGAGCTCTGTAGAGGAATCTGAGGCAAAATAGAAAAGAAACGAGCAGAGTTACTGAGTTCTGCTTTAAAAACATAAAATGAGCTCAGTAAGTGTGTGTGTCAAAACAATTGCTGAACAATGTACAAAAAGCATTTGCCTTTAATGAAGGAGACCAGGAGACAGCTTCCAGATAATGAGCCAAAAACCTTTGTCCCACAGGGGAAGTTGCAAACAGAGAAAAGGAAACATTTTCTGTAGCTTGATAAGTGACATTTAAGTTACTAGAATCTTGGAAACAAGACTAAGAGGAAGTCAATTTTAGTTTTTTTTCCAATTCGCACTTAAGTCAATGGAATCAGAAAATGTCAGTTACTAAAATGGGAGCAATGGGTTTCAAATTTTATGAGACCGACTCCAACTTTAGCCACTGCAGCTGCATACTCTTACTGTTTGACAGCCTCCACTACAGCTATACGTGCAGTGCTTGTCTTCAGCAAAGAGTCAAACTTACGGTGCTGGTGAGATTGGCCAGCAGCGGGACCACCCCATAATCCGTCAGTAAGGCCACATTCTCCTCCTTGTCCTCAGTTATTTTGGCGATGACAGCACAAATGCTCGCCAGCACCTCGTTGTCTGTAGACTTCAGGAGTTTGATCAGTAGCTGAAATCCACCGATAAGACGCCGCATGGATTCCCCCACATCCTGAGCCAAAGGGAGACTGTCGTTAGAGGGAGCTTTGCAGGGAGCAGAGTTATAAGTAAACATTTTTTCACAGCACAGAAAGAGTCAGATTCAGGATCTACAGCAATACAAGTTGTACTGATATGAGAGCGTTAATTACTGTCACTGCTCAGTCTCATCACTATTGATACAAAAAACTCCATAGACACTCTTTCTGTCAGCCCCAAACCTGAACAAATGGAGAGTTGCGTTATGAGCAGTGAACAAAGTACTCATGTGCAAGTAAAGTAGTGTTGTTTCTCTGCTTTTGTCCATCTGTTCAAGTTAGAATGGAACCACTGAGGACTAAACCTTAAACTTAAACCACAGCAATCTTAAAAAAATAAAATAAAAACAGCACAAAACTCAGAAGATGTATATGTTTGGTGAATTTTTATTTGTAAATGTTACAACTCCCCAGAACACCAGTGCTGCCTCGTCTTTAGCTTCAGCTGTCGATACAACCGGAGAACTCGGTTTAAATTTTATTTTTAGAAAAACAACTATACATTTGTATAGTCCCTTTTTTTGGCACTGCTCTCGCAAATTTCTGTCTATACATATGAATATGAAGTCTGGATTTAAAGGCCCCACTACATGAGATTTTATGAATTTCAAATTTAAAAAAGCTCCCCTCTCTTTTATATTTTCTTGTTTAATTTTGTTTAATGTCAGATATGCTTCACTTTTTTCTGTCTCTGTTTCTCTGTTTTCTGCTGTTTTGTGGTGTGAGTAGTTGGAGCCAGCGCTGGGATTGGTCTCGTTCCAGTGGGACTTGGACTGCAGCCATTATTTTGTTATAAAGTGCTTCTGACTGAGGGGGAACGAGACCAGGGATTGGATTTAATCGGACCAATTACATGCTCAGAACAAAGACACTTTCATTGGTTGAGTCCGCCCCCCTTTGTTCTGAGCATGTAATTGGTCCAATTAAATCCAATCCCTGCTCTAGATCCCCCCCTGTCAGAAACACTTTATAACAAAGCCCAGATGAGGTCTCAGAGTCTCATTTTTTCAGAGGTGACTTCTGTTATGCTGCTGTTGACTGAAAAATTAGTTTTAGTCAAATAAAAGAGAAAAAGGGTTGTGCTTTTATCTTTAATGATACAAAGTTGGTTTATGCAGGGAGATCACAGTTATTTCTACAGTAATCTAGGGTTAAAAAAAAGCACCACTACATGAATGTTTAACCTTATGAAAATTACTTAGGACTTATTTGCATAACTCTAGCATAACCCATATCGCTGTAGGTTGGATTTAAGTTCAAGGTTTAACCCAATGTTTTGTAAAAGACTGTCCTCCACTCTCAGATAAAGAGGGCAGGAGTACAAGCAACGGTGCCAGTTAAATGTGGACTATGTGGTGAGTGTCTGATGATGAAGTCTGATACCTTCCCGTTCTCGATGATGGGACAGAGGGCCCAGGCTGCACTGGCTTGAACTTCAGGACTGGGGTTCTTCAGGAGGGACCAGACCAGGCGGAGTCCATCCAGCTGGTCAATGATTCTACAGGAACACACAACACTACTGTGACGTGGCAGAGCAAGATATTGTTTGGCCTTTATGGCTTTAGTGAACAGGACAGTGACGATGAGAGAGGAAATCATGGGGAGAGAGCAGGGAGATTCATGGTAAACACAACGATGTAGACTCTGCCAAATGAGCTATACTGTGGCTTGAATGTTGATATTTTTGTGCTAGAATCTGATTTAGCAAAGCATTGAGGAAGCCTTTATGCTAAACTTAATTAAAAATGTGAACCTCTTGTCCTGAACATACATACTGAGTAGATTAAATTGTTAGTAATGTTTCATGTTAGACTGATAAATAGTGTATTAAGTGTATAAAGTTGCATTAAAAGCTATATATAAGAGCTATATTCTGCAAAATCGTCTTTTCTCTTTCTCCCATTCACGCCTGTTTGAGTAATCCTGTAATCCCTGCCGCTGAGTTTCTGTGGCCTCAGAACACTCGGTTCCACCACAAACCTCCGCCTCTCCCACAAAGCCCCGCCCACTCCAGGAAGCACTGACCAATCAACAACAACCCCTCTGCATCCAGTCTGCTCTCAGTCATTTATCCAAAAACGGTGGACAGCTCTGTTTCCACTGATTCCTCACCTGCTGGTCTCTTTACCAGTTTTTTATGGTCCCAGTAAAAACGTTCTCTTTTAGTAACAATCTTTTTAATGGTTGGAAAATGTGCTGCTGTTCTAGAGGAGACCAAGACTGGTTTAAAAAGATAAATAAAAGAATAATGTAGCCCCTTTAATGTATGTTATGTTTCTAACACACATTAGCAATTTTTGCTAATGTATGTAAGACTGGAATACTTACGCCATGTTCTTCATGTCAGTGGCACAGACGCCCAAAGTCCTGGTCACATTCACAAGCAGAGCCTGCAAAGAGGGTGCACTTACAAACTAAAATTTTACAAACACATAAGGACTGCACAATTAATCAAAACCTAATCAAAATCGTAATTTGATCTGTCGCAGTTAGCAAATCGCAAAGAGTACAATTATTTAGGTGATATGATGTCCTCTACAGAGAACAAAACATCCTGTCTCCACAGGGTTTTAATATGCATGAATTGTACTACAGCAGTAGTTTAGACCTCTAAGGACAGGATCAGAATGGCATATTTCAGTGTTCTCATAAGTGTCAATCCTCCATCAAATGCTAAAAAATGTAAACTTTGACCTGAACATTGATTTTAAAAAATATATATCACAAATCTCATCTCAAACACAATATCTGTCAGAAAAAATGCAAATAGATATTTTTTCAAAATCGTTCAGCCCAAAAACACATATACAAAACTCACTAGTACATATTTATTGACAGCGACTTGGCAAACCCTGTGTAAACTGTGTAACCTGGCGCTGACTGACCTGGTTCCTCCCTGTGAGCAGTTTGACCAGCTGCTCGATGCCTCCGCACTGCCCAATGATGGCTTTGTTCGCAGGGATTTGAGCAAATTCACCCAGAGCTGCCACTACGTTCACCTGGACCTCCTCGGGCTGGTCCGTCATCAGGGTCACCAGCTTCTCCAGCACTCGGTACTCCTGAAACCTTACAGAGGTGAAGTTACTAATTACCAGGGGTAGCAAAGCTGATCGATTAGTTTGCAGTATATCAAAATTTCTCCCTTTCTAAAGATCACAGTACCAACACAAAATCTATATCATCACGTCGCTTTAAAACTCTAGACTTCTTGTATTTATTTTCTATTTTCCCTTTTTGTCTCTTTTGAGGCTTTATCATATTTCCTCTTGCTTCAAATATAGCTGTTGCTTATTCTGTTGGCATCTGTCTGCTTGCCTTTAAATGGACAAATCATGGCAATATTACAAAAGTTATATTCGCTTGCCTGTATAGAAAGGTTAGGGTAATGTGCAAGCCATCAAAAAGCTTTGATCCCCCTAATCAAAGCTTTATATCAGCAAATTATTTTCATCTTTTTAGTATAAAATGGGTGTGACCTGATGCTTTGAAGATGTCCCCAGGAACAGAGACCAACCACAATGTGATACCGGGTAGCTCCAGGTTTTGTCTTGTAAAATTTAAGATATTTATAAGACTTTTTAAATGCCACTTAGAGTAAAATTGAATGCCACCATCATCAACAACAGAGCAATAATCCGATGAACTTTACACTAAGGAATTATCCACACTACTTTCAAACACAGGGGTTTTATTTTAAAAGTCTAATAAAGATTAAATAACTCCAGTGCTGCATTAAAAAAAATCATGAATAAATGAATCATGTATTTCAATGGAATGGTCTAAAGTATACCTATGGAGCAAGCACATAATAAAGTTACTGTCAGTTACTACTCATTGTAAGTAAGTAAGTAAGTAAGCTTTATTTCTATAGCACCTTTCCCAGACATTGTCACAAAGTGCTTCACAATGAAAGGCATAAAACAACAGAATAATAAAATACCAGTGGAATAAACACATTATAACAAAATACAGTCAATCATAGCAGCCCTAGTCTAATGACCCTGAAACGCTTGTGTAAAAAAGAAGGCCTTAAGTTGTTTTTTAAAAGTATTTCTGCAATGTAATGAGCGCAGGTGCGGTGGCAGTTCATTCCACAATCTGGGCACAACAGCACGGAAAGATCTGTCTCCTCAAATCTTGAAATGAGTGCGAGGGACCATTAGAAAGTTCATAGATAAGTCTATAAACACCCAGAGAACAGGTCAACAGCAAAGAAACCAAAGCACTGTGATTTGATCTAATATGGAGGATATTAACCAAAAGAAAAACAAGAAAGCATGTTACCCCTATAAAGCTGACAACACTCCTCAATAGAATTAGGAAGGATAAATTGAATTTTGTAATTTGTAAATTGTTTAAATTATTAAAATGTTTTTTAAAAAAGAAGTGCCCATCAAACACTAAACCAGAATCATGTCACATGAATAGTTTTGATCGTTTGATATCATTTTTAAAACCCTGATTAGACAAGTATACATTTACAAGAAAAATTTCATCTAAGCTGAATATATCACAAAGAATAAATACAGTGAATGTCAGCCATTGCAGGAGGACATATTGACACAGGTAAGTGGAAACCTAGAGGACAAAACTGAGTACACCAAAAAGCAAAAGCAATAAGATGCTATAAGAACACAGAAAAGTCAATGTCATTGAGGCCTGGAAAGTGTGTGGTCCATAAAGTTTCTATCCAGTACGTTTCCCTTTGTGCAAGTGTTGTGTCTCCCCCCTGATGGTTTTTGGGATGACTTCTACTGCCATTACTTTCAGTTGATGAATATTGCAGTGGATTGAGATTTTAAAATGCTGTGCATTGGGGTAGTTGGGATTTTGAGTTCTGATCACATATTTGTGCTCCGCGAATCTGTTTCTTAGTCTGCGCTTGGTCAATCCAAAATAAAAGCACCTGCACGAACAGTCCAAATGATACACTAAATGAGTGGTGTTGCAATTACCAAATTGGTAGCAATGAAAAGTTCTCTGTTCAAAGGAGTCTTGGAACTAGGTTGCTCTATTCATGTGAGGACAATAGTTGCATGAGCCACACTGCAACGTGCCCACTGGTTTGGGAAAAAGGGCTTAAGTTTTGAGGCAGATAAATAGTTTCTGACCAATTTGCCCTTAAGCGTGGGCGTCCTTCTCACTGCAAAAGAAGGAGGTTCAGCAAAGACAGAGAGGAGTGATGGGCCACTACGATGTCCTAAATGCACTTAATTATGTGTTTGATCCTGTGAGTAAGGTTGTTGTATTGAATGGAGCAGAAGATCTTCTGGTTTAACTCTTCAAAAAGAGGCCGTGCAACAGAGCAACAGATAAATGGAGAGTAAAGGAGGGACAACTGCCTTAAGAGCAATACTGTAGCTCCAGGAAATTTAATGCAAACACTGTCAACAACAAAACAATTAAATGTAAAATACAGATAAAATAACTCCAGTGCTGCATAAAAAAAAATCATAAAATTTAACTGAATCATAAAAAGATTTCTCAAAAAGTATAAGTAACAGTTGTAGACACTGTTGGAACGTTTAAAAATGTTTTTATTTATATTATCAAAAATCTGACACATTAATTTCCTGGATGAACAAAATGTAATACCTACAGATTAGATTTAATACTTTTAGGCCCTTGATTTTGACACCATCAAATATCTTGTTAATACTTTTAGGACCTTGGGGCAATCCTGTGTAGTAATAAAAGCAAAATTTCCAGCTTCTTCAACTTTCATCATCTTTATTTTTTTAGGGTCAAAACTTAAACCACTGCTAACCACTGGCTTCCTGTCGCTAAGAGAACAGACTTTAAAACAGCTAAAGTCTCTCCAAGGCTTAGCACCAAAGTACATCTCTGACATGATCACAAGTGAGGTTGTGTGTCCTAAATACTTCGTTGAGTGCTAAACCCAAATGTAGAAAATCAATAAAAATTTGTAAAAGACAAAAATAATTACAGGACAGAGATACTCACATTAGTTTGTTTTTATTATCTGGCTACAGATAGACAGATAGATGTAGCCAGATAATAAAAACAAACTAATGTGAGTATCTCTGTCCTGTAATTATTTTTGTGACCTAAATGTGCTACCCTTTTATATCTCTGACGTGTTGGTCCCATATGAACCATCTCAGACTCTGAGGACCTCAGGGACAGGTCTTCTGCTGGTCCCAGAGTCAGGATTAAACTGGTGATGCAGCTAAAATCTGAAACAGTCTTCCTGACGATGTTAGACAGGCCTCTACTCCGACAATATTCAAGACCAGAGACTGTTCTTTTTAGATGTGCATATGCCAACTGAAAGTGTTTTATCTGCACTTTCCTCTTTTAATTTAATTTTAAATGGATTCTTTAATATACATTTTAAATCTGATTTCACCGTTTTATTTGTAATTCATGTACTTTTAACTTGTCTTTTTTCTGTAAAGTACTTTCAAATAATCTGTGTATGAATTGTGTTTACAAATAAAGCCTGTCTGTTAATAACCTCCTCATTAGACGGCTTGTGACCAGTGCGTGAGTCATACTAATCTATAAGAACTAATTACAAAAACTTGCTCTGTCTACGTGAGGTAAGTCAGGTGTGTGTGGGCACAGTTTCAAATACATTTCTGTTTAATTAGAAATAATAAAGTGAGGCTGTGCATACTTGGTCACATTCTTTTGGCTGAGCGAACACTTCCAGATGGCTCCAGTGGCGGCAGCTAAGAGCTGCTTGTTGTCTGCCTTGCTCAGCAGCAGAGCCAAGCGCTGGGGACCTTTGTACAGATAAATGAGGTCTCGTGTCTTCTCGTCCTCTGCACACTGGAGAAAAGGGAACAGGTGCGGGCATCACTGTCACCGCACTGGCAGGCAAATTAAAATTATGTGGTTTTAAACTTGGCGAGTTAACTAAGGTCTCTGTCATGTCCCAGAGGTTTATAGCTATTGTTAGATCACAGAAAACTCCTTTGCTTGACCTGTTTCTCCAGTTTATACACAGGGTAACTCCAGGATTTGTCTTGTGAAATGTATGGCCTTTTTAAGACTTTTTAATGCCACTCAGAATAAAATGTAATGCCAGGATCTGCCAGCAAAAGATCAATAATCTGTATTAATTTTACATAAATTTAATATTTGTACTGCTCTGACACTCATTGTTTAATTTTAAAAGCCTGATACAGATGAAATAACAGTGTTGCATTACACAAATCTTAAAACTGAATCATACATTTCACTGATAAAGATACAGTACTTCAGTGTATTGTGATGATGGTTTTGCAACATTAGCTCATGCAGTATAAACACCAGACCTGTAGCAAAATCTTTCAGAAACTTACAAACTAAAGGCACATTCGAGTATGCAACTCATTTTTACACCATTTATGATTGAATTTAATGCCTAATTCCAACTCACAAATAAGACATACTGTATTTCTCTATTATTAGTTATGAAGTATCACTTTAAAATATTCAATATGTTTGGCAAGGATAAGCATCTAGTTTTGAATATGAAAATTATTTCTGAATCATTTGTGTGATTAATTTAATAAATGTCAAAATTTGCAACCATATCCACTGATCTATATATATATATACAACACTGAAAATATATATATATATATTTTTATTTAAGGTCAAGATAAACAGAATTTAATATCTGCTGATACAATTTAATACTTTTAAGGCCTTGATTTTGACAACATCAAATTTAAAACCTTTTTAATACTTTTAAGACTTTGGGGCTACCATGCATACAGTGCAGTATACTAATGACAGAAACAGCTTTTGTACCTTGAAGATGGCGCTGGCCGAATGCATCTGCAGCTCATCATTGTCACTGCTCAAGTTTTTTACAAGATCCGTGATCATACCTTCACTCCTGATAGCGTTTCTGTAGCTCTCCTGTAGGGGACATATGACGTGCACTCTTCATCAAAAAGAAAAACAGTGATAAACATGATCATATAAAATAGTGTGTGCAGATTAAGCTTCATGCCACATAGGTTGGGATGTATCAACATGTTGTGTGACAGAATTTCTTTCCTTACCCCTAAACCTTCAATTATTACTATATTTTGTGTTTTGACCCATCCTTCAGTGTCTCTGGGACGACCTGCCAGGAGCAGTGGGCAGCTGCAGTGCAGCGCCCGGGGACCCTTCTCCAGATCTTGAGTCAGGATCCTGGTCAGGACCTCGCAAGAGAATTAGCCTGTTGGCGCGTTTCTTTTAGGTTGATGGGAGAAACGGGAGCACCTGGAGGAAACCCACCCAGACACGGGGAGAACATGCAAACTCCACACTCACTTTGTGGAGTGCTCCTGGCAAACAAAGTTATTCTGGAGCCCTGTAGTGGCTTTCTTACTGTGACAAAACATGGGTCGATCTCTGTGTTTTAGTCTACTGTCCATATGATTTTTACTTTTTTTTAATGCAATATAAAGAATAAAATACTCAAGCCTTTCACACAGTACCTCTGATGCACACTCCTGCAGCGTGCCAATGACCGGGATGAGCATGTTGACGTGGGGAGACTTGAGCAGACGTCCTAACAGAGGGATGCCTCCCGCTTTCCGGATGGCTTCTTTGTTCCTGGTGCTTCGGCTGCAGCTCCACAGAGCCAGGGCCCCACACCGAGCCGCCTCCACGTCTAACTCCAGCCTCGAAGAGAGACTGGGCGAGTCCAGAGCACAGTCCAGCAGCTTGACCTGCTCCCGAAACGAGACACATTCATAAACATAACATCTGCAGACAGATGTTTGAGTCAGAAACCTCCACACACAGACTACAAAAGCTTGATAAACATAATAAACTCAAGTACTAGGAGTGTAACGGTACACATGGTTGTGGTGTATCGTTTGGGTACGCCATGTTCAGTTCGGTTCACTTGTGTGCTGCTTTGATAGTATTTCTATCATTAAATTCAATGACTTAGGGCAAACCTAAGCACGGCGGAACTAAATTTAATGTATGTGTTTACACACGCTATTAAGTGACGGACTGTACTAAGCAAGCATGAGTCAGGTATCACCATGGATAATGTAAACGCAATGCCAGAGCTTGATGAGCCACTCAACTCACTACAATCTCCTGTATGGGAACATTTTGGCTTCCGCATCAAAATCAACGACAGGCAAAGACGAGTGGATAAGAGGAGAGTTGTGTGTCGACATAGTTCCATGGAGATTCGGTTTGTTAGAGGCAACACGTCCAACTTGTTACTGCACTTAAAATGGCATCACCTGACTGCAAATGCCATGGCTACAAGGAAAAAAGCAGAGTGGTGCAAACACAGATCACTTCAGCATTTAAGCAGCCATTATCAAGTAATTCAGACTGAGACAAAGCAATAACAAAGTATAGGGGTTTTAATAGCTACGGAGTCTGACTGTTCAAAGTTTTCAGTTCATAACAACTTATAATATTATAATAACATTCTTGACAACATGTTTAATTGTTACAATAGTGTAATTTAGATGAATTATTTAAAGGTGCTATGAGCAATATATATTTTTTATACAAAATTATAAAGAAAAAAATTTAATTAAATTATAAAGATCCACATGTTTAACATGTTTAAATCAAATATTAGTTTTACTGATAACAATGGTACAGCTGATTAATTCACAATAAAGAAATATTGAACATAATGCTCAAGGTGTTTATGTTTGCGTTTTTTGTTTTGGTTCTACACCCTACATTGCCGATCGTCCAATCAGAAAAGAAGAAAGACTGGCAACTTACAGACCACTGTTTTGATTTAGACTGCAGTACTGAGCTTTCGGTGACCGTCGCACTCGTGACATCAGAGTAAGTTAGTAGCAAGTCGGACATAAATCTAACCGGCGTACCCTGCGCACAGACCGACACTGATCGAAACCGCACAAGTCTGGCTCATCTCGAACACCCCTGATGTTACCCACCCAAATAAATGCGATTAAATCAATTACTTACATCAAAGACTTACATCTTTGTTTTAAGTGAATTTAACTTACTGTGTCAGAAAAGTAGGCCTTATTTTAAAATATTGCAAAAATATAGTTAATGCATTTTTCAATGAGTGCTGCTATCATTCAAAACCATTGCTGCCTGAAAGATGAGTTATTATTTCTTAACACCAGTCTTATCTAAACTAAATGTTCATCTTCTGTTTAAGACCCTGTAACCCTGTTTAATGATTGTGAAGTTTAACATAATGCACCTTTGTATGTCTAAAACTCTTTCCACTCACAAGTTTTTCGATGCCCCCGCAGTGCCGGACGGTTCTCCTCGCCTTGCGGAACTTGGCCACGTTGGCGATGGTCTCGGCCGCTAACGCCTGCAACTCCGGCAGACGGATGTCCAGCAGAGGCACCAGGCTCTGCACGCCGCGCAATTTCAGCATGGACCGCTGGATCTGCACGCTGTGGCTGATCAACCGTAGGATTTTAAGGGATCCAATCTAGAGAGACAGAAACGCATATATTTTCACAACAGTATACATGCATCAAAACTATAGATATGAAATAAAACTTTTGTACACTAATCAACAGGGATGTAATGATATCCAAATCTCACTGTACGGTATTATCACAGTATTAACCTCATGGTATAATGTTTATTGTGATATTGTGGGGAGGCTCACAATAACAACATTTATTATATAAAAATGCCCTGCCAAGCCCTTGGTGCAATAATTTAACTTTTCAAGTTTTATCTGCTCTGAAGTGTGACAGATAACTACGTTTTCATCTGGATCACGAGTTTTGTCTGACAACAAAAAGCTTTACACAGGTGCCATGAGCAATGACTGTGTATAAGGACTGTGTATAACTCCCCTTCTTAAAGAGCAACTCAACCCTTTTTAGCTGATCAGCTGTACAAACAGGGACTTAGTTATATATCTCACTATCTCACTATCAGTTTCGTAGTTGCCAGGTGTGGGTCGTTTTCCTAAAAACACCACTCAGCCCCGCATTTGCCGTTCAGTCCCCTCGGCCCCTCCTTCCCCTGTCACGGCGGGACTCGTCTCACTTATTAGGCTCCGTGAACGAAAATAATTTAAAAATGTACAATCTGTCGCCTTCAAACTTAAAGTGTTAAGGCATTAATGAAGTCATAAAAGGATTTACTCTCCACATCCACATAACTCGTCATTATTCGTAGGAAACTTAGTCTGACAGTAGACAACAAACACAAGATTACATTTACACAAATGTGGCCACTTTTTCCCCAATGGGATGGAGTTGGATGTGTATTTTTAATTTTTTTTTCTGGGACTCGGCAACCCTGCTGTGGAGGACGTCCATGACGGTCTCTGACAGCTGTCGGTCACAGGTCTAGGTATCAGTCCTCTCAGTTCTCCCCCTCTGTGTCTACCTGGTTTATGTCCACGTTTTGAGCAGTTTTCAATCTCTGGCAGTGGGCGAAGTAAGGCCTCTGCCAGGGTTGAGTTGCTCTTTAAACATCAATAGACACAAAGCCATTGTAAACAAACAGTCTCTCAGACAGCGCTGCTCAGGAGTCAATACAGGTGTTCACTGTTTGATTTTATCCACAAACTCCTGCTCACACTGCTCTTCTGATGCACACGAGTTAGTTTATAGTTTTCAGTGCAAGCCCAGTCCAGCCCGTAGTGTGCCCCTCTGAGGCTAACGGAGCGTATGGAGACTGGGACCATTTTTGATGCTGAAACAAGACCACGGCAATATCGAGAGACTTTTGATATATCGCCAATACCATTACATCCCTACTGATCAGGCATAATATTCTAACAAAATGAAAAATGAGCAAGCTAAAAGACTTGAGCAAGTTTGACAAGGACCAAACTGTGATGGCTACAGACGACAGGGTCAAAGCGTCTCCAGAACTACAGCTCTTGTGGGGTGTTCCCGGTCTGCAGTGGTCAGGATCTGTCAGAAGTGGTCCAAGGAAAAAATCAGAGGTGAACCGGAGACAGGTGATGCAGGTGGAGAGTGAAGGCTGAGGCCGTGTGGTACCATCCAACAGACGACAAGCTACTGGAGCTCAGACTGCTGAAGACATTAATGCTGGTTCTGATAGAAAGGTGTCATGAATACATGACATCACAGTTTGCTGTGTATGGAGCTGCGTAATAGTCAGGTAGTCATACTGTTATGGCTGTTCAATGTTATATTGCTACCCTACGTCGAATAAAGCCTCACTATCCAACGTTCTCCAGCGTTTCTCTGTTCATGCCCGCAGGCCTCCCAGCTTTGGCCCAAATACTCACAATGCATCTGATTTCCTTTGTGTCCAGAATGTTAAGGAGGAGGTCCAGGCCGCCCAAGTCCCGGACCGCCAACTGGTACATCTCCTGCTTCAGATCCAGCTCCAACAGAGAGCACATGATGAGCACTGAAGCCGTCTGGTCACCTTCCTGAGAAAAAAACACAAGAGATGAGATTTAATCACAGCTCGGGTTAGCAACAAGTACAACATTTAGAACTTTTATGGGCCACAAAGGAAAAAAAATGACATGTTTTGACGCAAGCTGTACATTCACTGGTATCTCAAGGTGTAATCCAAATAGGGCTGCAGCTACCGATTTTGTTAATTGAGTAATCTATCAGTTATTTAGTTTGATTAATTGAGTAATCAAATAGGTTAGATCAGTGTGCCTTCCCCTCACAGGTAAAAAAGTATTTTAGTTGTAAGTAACCCTCTCTGCTTCTAAAAGTGACATCTATTATCATTTATACACAATAGAGGCCTGTTATAAGATGAACACCATCAAGCTCACATGGCTAATCTGCACATAAACAAAGTACACAAGTTACCGCTGCGGGCTGCACATCACACTACACTGTTCATTTTTGCCAGTTTGCTGCCACCTACTGAACACAGGTTTTACAGAGGTAATAAGAATACTTTATCTGTGAGTATTAGTGTTTTTAGCATCTGCAGAGTCTCAGGAGTCAGTATTTAAGCTCCTCTATGTGCTAGTTGTATCATTAGCCAAACAGTGCGACGCTTTGAGGACGCTACTTCCTCTAAAAGCACTTTCACATTGGTGCTGTTCACTACATAGTTTATACATACATTTAAAAGGCAAACTACAACTCCAATTTAAATAGTTTATAGCCCAACTCCAGCCCCACTCATACTAGTATGTTGTGCCTTAATTGTACAGAAACGATGCTTCGAGGCAAAGAATTTTTATCAGCTTTTTACTAATCAATTTAGGCAAATAACTCAATGAGTCATTGCAGCCCTAAATCAAAAGTTAAATACTCAAAAGACAGACTTCACTATGAGTCATTGTTTTGTGATAACACATGAGAGATCTTACTGTTTCTTACCCTCAGATATTTGATGAGTTTTTGGATCCTTAGGTGTTCTGAGGGCAGGTCGGTGTTGGTCTCTGGACGCCGCTCGGGCTGCTCCTCCTCTTCCTCACTTTCTGGAGAACTCTCGCTCAGGATTTCCTTTGGTTTGGCTCTGACTGGGGTTCTACTGAAATGAGAGATATCAGAACTATATAAGAAACCTACACTGATCAGAAATAAGATCATGACCACTGGCATCTGTTAGCGGGTAGGATATGTCAGACAGCAGGGGAACATTTTGTCCTCAAAGTTTATGTTTTAGAGGAGAGAAAAATAGGCTTATGAAAGTATTTTGCCTCCTTGAAGTTTAGTGTTTTGCTCAGTTGAATAATATTAACTGCCTTTCCTAGTTCTGGTTGTTGTGGGCTTAAAGTTCTTTGTCGGCCCACTTTACAATAATTTATAGCTACCCCACTATGTCTTTGCTTCTCAAAACTTCATTCATGCTGGATATTGTTCAAAATGCTGCATGTTGCTTCTAACATGGGACCCTTACCTCTTCTGGGGTGAAAGATGTCCCGGTAAAGACGACAGAGAAAAGTCAGCTCTGGACCTGGACTTGGTCTCCTGTTTACCCACCCTTTTCTCTCCAGAGCTGGATCTCTTTCCCACCGTTTTTCTGTAATGATAGGAATTAGACTGATCCAGCAATAAAGTGAATAACACAGATTATCTCTTCATCGTGGCCCCTGTGCTCAGAGCTGATCTGTTACAAGCAGGAAAAATGAGCAAGCGTAAGGATTGGAGCGAGTTTGACATGGGCCAAACTGTGATGGCTACAGGCGGCTGGGTCAGAGCGTCTCCAGACCTGCAGCTCCTGGGGGGAGTTCCTGCAGTGGTCAGAAGTGCTCCAAGGAAGGAACAGAGGTGAACCGGCGACAGGTGATGCTTGAATACGTCGGTGCTACTCATGGCTCATCTCTCCACTAAGGCTGGATATCGTTCAGATTTTTTCAATCCCAGTTCTGAAAGGATACCTGGTTTTCAATACCAGTGCCCGAGTGATACTTTTTCTGATACCTATGGTGAGCTAATTCATCTTCTACAATCATAAAACACAAGAATATTGAATAAAAGCAAAATTCTTGGCTGTAAGTTTAAACCAGTAGTTTGTATGATTTAGTATAGTCTGTGTTATTTTGATTATTTGGTTCATGCATGCAAAGGAACATTATTGAATTCAACTATTACTTTTTTTTAATTAACCATTCTTTAACCAGGAAAGTCCCATTGAGATTCGCAGATCTCTTTTTCAAGGGAGTCCTGACCAAGAGTCATCATCAACATAACCCACATTTCATACAAATACAATAAAGAGAAATAGGAGTTAAAGACAAAGAGATAAATTTTCTCTGTGCCAGGTCAGTGATGACATTTCCAGGTTGTTCAAAAATAGACTCAAAATGACAAGGGGCAATGACATTTTATCGATACCAGTAGTATTGTAACTTTTCTTTCGAGACCACAAAGGTATCGTTTAATGCATCCATCTCTAGTTCTCCACACTGTATTCGATAGCGAGCCATATTCCATATTTGAAGACAGACCTTGCAGCAGGAGTTATTACGTACCGAGCGTCAGACAGGAGACCCTGTTCCCTCCATTTACAGGATGGCTCGTGTTTCATTAAGTGACGCCGGTTCGGGTCCTGTTGGGGCAAAAGGGAAAAAGGATCAAGACGATGGAACAATAGAGCTGTGTTAGTTAAAGGTATATATATTTTTTATATTTTCAGAAATATTACCCACAAGATATGAGGTAAATATGTGTAAATCAAATATTAGTTTTACTGATAAATGATTTTATCTACAATAAAAAAACACTGAACATAATGCCCAAGTTGTTTATGTTTACATTTTTTGTTTTGGTTCTAAACACTGCACTGTTGATCATCCAATCAGAAAAGAGGAAAGACTGGCAACCCACAGAAACATTGTTTTGATTCAGACTGCAGTACTGTTTTCAAACCAGTACATGCTGCTTACAGTACCTTTAAGATACAACCTTTATTTAATACATTTACTACAGATGCAGGTAAATGAATTTCAATCATTGCCTTTGTCTGTTTTGATATCGTTCCAGAGGAACAAATCTTGTTTAATCATCTCTTAGCATATTGTACAAAAAACTATCAAAAAAGAACAAATGGCTTTATTGTGTAATTACATTATCATCGGTTTACAATCTACCTCCTTATGGATGTTGTCAGCAAAATAATGGGACTTGCTCTTCAGAAGTGTTGTGAGGTCTTCAAATATCTCACTCTTTCGCTCGTACTCGCTCTCATCTGCGTCGTACTGCTTTACGCACTGTGAAAACAAAAAACAACATTCATATCATTTCTATTTGAGGAAAACTGTTTACTCAGAACAGCATATTGTAATTAAAAATATCTAAATAAGACAATAATTTCCAAAGAGTATTACGGGACCCAAAAGTCGCTAGGTTTAAAGTTCAGCTTATTTAAACCTAAAAAAGGAGGTCAGAAAAATAATCAGGAATAACAGCTGTCTTAAGACATCATTTTTTTATTTAATATGAAATTAGAAAACAATGTATTTACTTCATATTTAACCAGGTCATTGCATAAAGTAAACTATGTCTCAGCAACTACCCTGGACTAGGGACTCAGATTAATAGATTATAATCAATTATTGAAATAATTTATTAATCAATTTATTATTCATAGATTCTGAAACATGATATGTGCTGACTGAAGTGGTTTTATTTTCAAAACACAGCAATAAACCCACAGAAACATTTAAACACAATGTAAATTATGTGTTTTTTAATAAAAACATATTAGTGAGTATACATGCTAAAAGTATCTAAAAGTATCTAAAAGTCTTCAACACAGAGGCAAGCCACTGTTAACTCACACATTCAGTCACCGGAGGTAAGTTGGATTCATACTGCTTGTCTCAGACAGTGGGAGAAAGTCTGAGGACCTGAGGAAAATCCATAGCGAGGACATGCAGGCTTCACTCAGAGAGCAGGCCTTTTTGTTTATGCACACTAATATTTTAGATGCACAAAGGAATAGAAGTGTGTCCTTTATTAATTTTGTAATACTGTATGTTGCTTTTGAATCAGTGTGGCTTTTTTGTACAGCACAGCAGACAGAATTAAAAAGACTTAAAAAAAGACTTATCACTTATTGTATGTGCTGGAGCTGAACCATTCTGAAAAAATATCTAATTGCAATTTTTCTGACAGATATTGCAGTTTGATTAAATTTGTGATATATTTTATAAAATCAAAGTTCTGTTCACAGTTTACATTTTAAGCCTGTGATGGAGCATTGACACTTGAGAAAAGACAGAAATATTCACTGCTAAACTAATAAAAGAAATCATATGCCTTTCAGATCCTGTCTGTAGAGGTCTGAACTACAGCTGCAGCACAGTTTAAACATACAAAACCCTGTGGAGACTGGAAAATTTTGTTCTCTGTAGATATCACCTAAATAATTGCAACATTTGCAATTTGCTAATTGCGACAGTCCAAATTGTGATTTGATTTTGATTAATTGTTCAACCCTCATATGTGCTTACATTATTCAGAAAAACACCCTGGTTGCTGTAGGTGATGTACAAAGCCTCTGTGTCGCAGGGTTCCACCATGACGTAGCTCATCTCTCCCAGCAGCTGTCTGTGCGGAGGAGCTCGGCAGCCGTTTGCAAACACAAAATCTGGAGAAGCAGAAGAGATAAACAGCGTTGAAGCAATCTGATTTATTAAAGTAATAAAACTTGGAGACTGGTCAAACCTGACGTGAATCGCAGTGACTTCAGGAAAGATCTTTCATCTTCACCACAGAAGCCCGTCAGTGTGTCCACTTCATTCTTCCAAACGCTGGTGTGAAGATGGACCTGACTAATCCAGTTTACAATGGGAAGACAGAAGAGACAAGCCATAAGTAACTTCAGAAAATATATGAAAAAATATATATTTCCATGAACAATTTTATTAGACTAAATTAGAGTAAGTCTCTGGTTTAAACTAAGGGGTAAAATAGGGACTAACACAGAAAAAATAGATTACTAAATAAATACAAAGAATTTGACTACACCGGAACAAAACCAGGTCTAATCCAGGTAGGGCTCAAACTAATGATTATTTTGATAATCAATTAATCTGTTGATTATTATTATGATTAATCGATTAATAATCGGACGATGAAGTGTGAGTGAAGAAGTGGTTACAAATTTGATAGTTCCTGTTAAAAAAAATCATAATTCTACCAAAAATCACTTAATTTTTACAAAATATGAATCAGACGAAGACATGAGTTTGCCACTTGAGGACATCTGGATAGAGCATATACACACAAAGATCTCTTTAATCAAAAACAAAATGTACACTCTTTTCTTCTGTGGCTCTACTGCTCTTGGTAATAAACCTCCTCTCGCTGCACATGGCATGTTTCAGCGTCTGCGAATACGCCACATAACAATGAAACAATTATCAAATTAATTGACGATTATTTCAATAATTGACTATAATTAATCCAATTAGTTGTCACAACCCTAAATGCAGGTCTAAACCAGGTTTGAACAAGAACTGCACCAGGAGGACTAAACCAGGTCTAAGCTAGGAATAAACCAGGTCTGGACAAGGACTACACCAGAAGGACTAAACCAGGTCTAAGCTGGAACTAAACCGGGAATAAAACAGGTCTAAACCAGTTCTAACAAACAACTAAATGTGTAATGTAAAGCTAAATAAATCTGACGTGGCTGTGAAAAGTGGCACTCACTCAGAGATCTGCTGGAGAAGTTTGTCTAAGAGCTGCTGGTTCAGGTTCTGAAGCAACACGAGCAGCTCAACTTTAGTGTCTGAATCCTTTCCTTTCACTTTCTCCAGTTCTTTATTATCATCAGATTCCAAGATGGCTGCAAACCTCGGGCCAACAATTTTCAGCGCTGGATTTCTGTTTTCTGAAAAGCAAAGACATTAAGAATTTTTTTCATGAGTCATACTTCTCCACCATGGGGCTAAACTAACCTTCCAGACACGCTCGGACCTCCCCCAGTTTATCACTGGACAGACAGAGCAGCTCAGAGAGAAAGAGGAAGCTGTGGACGGACACAGTCGGTGGTGAGAGCTGCAACAGCGGCTGCCCTTCACCGTCCTTCAGCTCGGACTGGACACCTGAGTCACTGAGATGAAAAGGCAGGACGTTAATATTGGACGAGCACAATATTTGTAACACACAAAATACGCTTTTTTGAAGTTGGTTTGCACAGTGTTCATTCATCCATTTTATACCAGCGGATGGATGGAGCCTATTCCAGCAGTTTTGGGGACTGAGATTCACATTCACTCACTGGGAGCAATTTATATTATGTTATGTTACATTTAACATATTATAGCACTGTCTCATGAGAATAATATTATTTTAAAGTAACAACAGAATCACTTGAGTACAGACTTCTCTGTAGTGCACACAGCAGCGAGCCTGTTGCCTGCTTCAGGATTAGACCCACCTGACTTCGTAGCCCGTTTGGAAATCTGACGCCTCCAGAGCCGTCCTCCACTGCAGCGGCTCCTCAAACTCATGCTCTGCAGCCTGTGGGTGCAGGGATCTGAGGTCCTCCACAAACTGCAGGATTTCTGTCAGCAGGGTGTCATTCAGCGGCGTGAGGGCAAGTGTGCCGGTCTCAGAGCCGGTGGTCCACTGGGCCGCTCTGGTCAGTGCCGAACCCATCTGAGAAGCTTCTTCACTACCTAAACTTAAACACAGCTCTCTATGACCAAGCAATGAATGTGTTAGGAACATTTTATTTAGGCTTACAATTTTGCCGCTTCCATTTATTCTCAAACTTTTCACACCAAGTACCACCTCAGAAAATATTGGCTTTCCAAGTAACATATTTAATGGACTAAACTAAGCCTGACTAAATACGGGGGAAAGTGAATGAACCGGGACTAAACCAGAACCAAATCAGATCTAAACCTGGACAAAACAGAGACTGCAACTGGACTAAATCTAAATTAATCAAGGTCTAATCTAGGACAAAACCAGGACTAAAAACTAAACTAAACTGTGGAACAAGCAGCAGTCTAAGTTACAGTGGTTCTCAAACTTTTCACAACAAGTACCACCTCTGAAAATATTTGGCTTTTAAAGTACAGTCTTCAGCTAAATAAGACACGAAACACAGACAAAACCAGGACAAAACAATGTCTAAGCCAGGTCAAAACCAAGATTAAGGACTAAATGAAATCTAAGCTAGGACTAAACCAGGGCTAAATCAGATCTAAACCTGGACAAAACAGGGACTACAACTGGACAAAATCTAAATAAGTCAAAGTCTAATCTAGGACAAAAACAGGACTACAACTAAACTGAACTGTGCCTTAATCTGGACTAAGCAGTGGCCTATACCTGTGGTTCTCAAAGATTTTCACCTCAAAAAGTGGAACAACTACCACCTTAGAAAATTTTTGGCTTTACAAGTACAAGCTTCAACTAAATAAGAGACGAAACACAGATGAAACAAGGACTAAACCAGAAATTAACCAGCACTAAACGAGGATTAAACTAAGAATAAATGAGATCTACGCCAGGAATAAACCAGGACTAAACAAGGACCAAGCCTGATCTAAACCAGGTCTACATATGTAATCAGGTTTTAAGCAGCAGCATGTTATGTTGGAGCAGTATTACGTGTGTAACGTTGTTAATAAAACAAGCAAAGTAAAAGCTGAACGTAGAGTTACAGGACTATAGTTATCATTTACAAATACTAATTAAATACATCTGTGTTTTTCATCTTCAGTATTTTTTTTCCTCTGAAAAAAACGACCTCTCAACTGATAATAACAAAGTGCAAAAGCAAAGGACAATGTATTTTATTACGGAGCGTTAAACATTATCAACGTTAGCGGCTTAAAAGCTAACGTTGACTAGTAACTGTAAATAACCTACCATCAGTGCTATTAGCAAGCTTCACTCGCAGTTACTTGCTACTGTTAGCGTCAGTTTAGTTACAGGGAAAATAGAAAATGCTGTAATATGACTGTGAGGAAAAAAATTAAAGAAAAAAATAAGAAAACTTACCAACTATTTCAAGTATTTCTCGTAACTTTTGAGCCTTCAGCGGTGTCCATGGAAACCATACGCTCAGCCCTGACTCCGCCCCCTTCCCCTTCGTTGCTATGATACAGGTAGACAGGCACATCCGGGGACTTGGACAGTTAGGAATTAAAAAAAAAAAGAAATAAAATAAAACAAAACAAAATAAAATAAGATATGCAGATTTTTAGAAATACTGAGGTTAATTGTGTTAGGTTGAGACAGAGTTTAGAGAATAAACCTGGTGTAAACCTGGTTTATTCATTATTTGCCACTTGTTTAGAGCTGGGTTAGTCCTAGCCTAGACAAGGTTTAGACCTGTTTTAAACTTGATCTGTCCTAGTTTTGTCTTACTGTAGACCTAGTTTAATCATAATTTAGTGCAGGTTTAAACCTGATCTGTCCTAGTTTATTCCTGGTTTAGCCCTGGTTCAGACCTGGTTTAGTCCTGCTGTAGGTTCAGTTTATTCACTATTTAGTTCCTAGTTTAAAACTGATGTATCCCTGTGGTTTGTTTAGACTCAGCACATTAAATTTTCCATGATTTGTTTTAATACTGCAGCTTCTGGTGCTCATGTGTACAGCAACATATGAGAGAAATCCTGAGGTCCGGCCCTGGGTGACCTGAATGGTGCATATGGTCATGAGTTTCAGCTATGTCTTTTTATGGAATGAAATAATGCAAAAAGACAAAAGAATAAATCTGAAGATCAAAACATTTTATTCATTTTTTTTATTTTTATTTTTTTAGTTTTTATGCAATCTTTTTCTTACATACTCGCGCCTTGTGAATTTTTTATTTTTTTATTTTTAGTTTATTTGAGGTGAGTGAAGTGTTGTAGCGCTGTTTTACTCTGCAGTCTCTGTCTCGGTTTCAAATCCAAATTTACTGGGACTTCTTGTCTTGGATGTGGCAGTCTCCGAGATTTTTCCTCACCAAACCTTTTAAGAAAATACTATACTTTGTAATTTTGAAGGCTTTCAGCATTAGAAAAAAAAAGAAAAGAAAAAAAAAAACACAGGAAAATGATCGGTTCTCTGTTTGTTTGTGGAGTCTGTTGGCATTAAATCATTAAAATAATCATTAATGTATATAAACCACTTTTTTATTTATTTTTTTTACTTTTCTCCTTGACTTAGTGTTAGTTCACAAGGTTTGGTCTTGGTCTCGACTCAATCTCTGTCCTTAAAAGTCTCAACTTGGACTTGAACCCCAAAAGTCTCAGCCTTGTTTTGGTCTCGGACTGCACTTGGTCTTGATTAGTACGGTCTTGATTATAAAACTAGATGAGAGCAAGTAATACTGTCATACTTTTTTACTACATTACATACAACATTGGCTTCTTGTAAATGTCAGTTTATTGCAACAATATTTATTTTCCAGAATAACAAAATGCATGTGACTGGTGAATTGGTGAACATAAATAGTGAACGAAGAAGTGAGAAAGTGAATAGTGGTTTAATGTTAATTCAGGATCTTTTCTCAATAATTAGTCTTTTATTGGTTTCTGAGCTGCGTACACAAATAGCTTAAACCAGGAGCTTATTCCTCATTCAGAGAAGACTGATATGAACTAAAACCAGGTGGGATTAAAACTATTATAACAGCAGCGCCTCTCTATTTTCTATAAGTTGATCAAATTTAAAAGTTTGTCAGAGTTTTTTGCTTGTCTTGTTTTGTTGGTGACATTTTACTGATGGAAATTAAAAATAAATTAACAGCATGTCTCGCACACTTGTCTTCGTTTTGTACAAATTAGTTTTAAAATGCAACGGTCTGTCAAAATAAAATGAACGCTTGTCAAACTGATGACTAACTCCTAATGTGTGACAGGGAGATTTCTCGTTACTAAATATCTGAGACAATAAAACAGGCACGAATAATGTCAGAAAAAAAGACTTTATTTTAAAATGCTGGTAGGTTTTCATTTGAAATCTTTAAGACAAGGCAAGGACACACAAATGTTTGAACTGGTTACAAACAAAGAAGAGTGGAGCCCTTTCAGATTCATCAAAAAAGACAGGTTTCCAGACAGTGCTATGGTTCAAAGCTGTTTCCACTGCACTGGGTTTAGTGCCATATAAGTTGTCTTTCTATGAGATACAATCAGAGGTGGAAAGTAACTAGATACTTTTGCTCAAGTATTAAGAAGAAAATTTACTTTCTGCACACATTTTCATAAGTCACTTGCATAAATTTCACAGTAACAGATGTTACCTTTACTTTTCTGAGCTTTCTCCCATGTTTGTTCAAAAACAGACCTGGAGTTGTGTTCTGCCTGAGTAATCTGTATTCTTTGGCGCTGAATTTCTGAGGCCTCACAACGCTTGGCTTCACAAAGCCCCACCCACTCCAGGAAACACTGACCAATCAACAACAAGCCCTCTACATCCAGTCTGCTCTCATTCATTTATCAAAAAACAGTGTACAGCTCTGTTTCCACTGATTCCTCACAGACATTTTTACTTTGGAAGGAAAATGGATCAGAGACAAAGGTTAAGGAAGTAAAAAGCTCTTTTTCTATTTTTCTGTTCAAAAGAGTGTAAAAGTGCTGCTCTCTGCTGCCCTCTGCTGGTCCCTTCGCCTGTTTCTTTATGGCAGTAGTAAAGTACGTATTAATTGGAAACGTTCTCTTTCAGTCACATAATGTTTGTGGCAGTAAGGCAGTAAAATGTGCTTGTGTTCTAGAGGAGACCAAGACTGGGTTAAAAAGATAAATAAATCATAATATAGCCCCTTTCAAAGTTTTAAAAGTATTTTTTAACTTTGTGGTGGTAGCAGCACTAGAAGTAGTAGTAGTAGTAGCAGAAGTAGTGGTACCATTAGCAGTAGCAGCAGTATGGTTGTAGTAATAGTAGCACTAAGTACTTTCTACTTAACTTTACACTTTTACACTACTTTTTTACTTTTACTCAAGTACCAGTTTTGTTGATAACTTCTACTTTAATTTTATTTTGAAATAACATTATTTTTACAGATTTTGAGCCACCTCTGATGATCACAGTGGGACAGGGATATTTTGAGTGGGACACTTCTTTTAACCATAGAAACCGACCCATACCATACTATTTTAGTGGAAACCAGGCTTTTGAAAAACATAACTCTGAGACCAAACACACAACAAAATTACACATCCATAACATCATAAAACACTTAGATACGGTTTAACCCAGTAATTCTAAAACATTACACTCCAAGTACCACCCCAGGTCTAAACCATGACTGGCACCGGTGGTACCTGCACCACAGTTTGAGAACCACTCATCTAAACCATAACATTTTACAGACAAATTAACTCCACAGATGCTATGCACATGTGTTAAAACTGGAAACGTGTTCAGACGATGATTTGCACAAAGCAGAATTCACAGTAAAAATCTATGACCCAAATCAGATTACACTGGTAAAGTATTAGCCATGTGAACGGCCCAGCCCAGTCCAAAACAATGCATTTGTAATGAGAAAAAGCAGGACATGTACTCAAATAATACTTGAAAGCAACAGTGGACAGATTTCCTTGGACCTGAAGTTGAATTGTTCTGAAATTATTGCGTAATTAAGATTCTTATTTTATGCAGCCTGTATTTCACATTTAAATATAAAAGTAACATTTTAAGAGTTGTGCACATGAAATAACAAAGATGTACCCTTACATTTACAGATAAAGAAATTCAGATTGTATACTTGAACATATTGTGTGGACACTTTGTAGATGGGCAGACCCAGAATAGAATAAAGAAGCTGATTTTGTGTTAAACATTGAGGGCGGCTGGATCCATTTGACATCACTGGTGGCATATCCTGTTAGTCGCAGGGCTAAATCTTAGAGACACACACTGACAGTCAACCATTCACTCTCACATTCATTCACTAAGAGGTGGAGGAAGTACTCACTTTCTTAAGTAGAAGTATAGATAAAGGAGCAAAAATATACTCAAAAATATACTCACAAATTCTACTTAAGTTGACGTATTAAAGTACTCACTTTCAAAAGTACTTGTGAGTAAAAAAGTAAAAGTATTTGGCACAGACTCGACAGCTCATGAATGAGTTAAATGTGAGGGATTTTGCTGATTCCAGAGGAAATGAACAAACTGCTGCAGTAGAAGAGACTGAATCTGTTGCTGAGCTCTTCTGTCTTTATTATTCTGATGTTTCTAAAGAAGTACTACTTTACTGCATCTGTTATATTTAAGTACTGTGTGTCTACAATAAGCACACAGAAAAAACAATTAATATTAAACAAAACTCAAAATACTTTGTACTTCAAACCAATTCAAGCGGAGTAAAAAGTACAGTACTTTTTATTTGTTATAAAGTGTAGTGAAGTAAAAGTTCCACTAATTTTAACTCTCTTCCTAGTTTATTCTTATTTGATGTCATTGGTGGCTGACGCTGGAGCCTGTCCCAGAATGCACCCTTGGACCGGACTTTGGGCTTAATCTTAAGAGATTTGGAGATACACTGACAAACACCGACCTACTTTCACGTTCATTCACAGTGGGAGGAAGAGAGATCGTAAAAAGTAGTTTGATTATGCAGATTAGGCTTTGGTGGTGTTACATGGCTGTGCTCAGTGACGTTCTTTCTTATTGTTTCTTATTGGGATTTGAAATACCTCCTGCATCAGCGTGTGTCCTGATGTACTTTTGCTTTAGCTGGGAAACAGAATAGACTTGATTAATACATGTAGTCTAACCCTGAATTTGCAATCAGTGAACATTTAATAGGCAAGAACTGGCTTAAATATGGACATTTTTAATTTCACAGGCTTAGGCACCTGAGAGTATACAAGCATTAAACAAGAATGAATCCAGGACTGAACCGGGTCTAAACCTAGATTAAACCTGCACTAATCAGGACCAAGCCAAGACTAAATCAGAATTAAGACAGGACTAAACTAAGATAAAACCTGGACTACCCAGGTTTAATCCCAGACAAAATGACAAATCCTGGACAAACCAACCAGGACTAAACTACAGAACTAAACCAGGAGTGGGCCTGAGCAGTGCAAACTTCAACAGTAGGACTAAAACTACTTCTAATTAAACTAAATCAGGACTTGAACTGACTGAGTACCAGAGGTATTACACATACAACCACTGGTACCTGTAATAACCTTTGCATTCTTTGCTTTAGTGACTTGATAATTTGACCGTTTGTGCTGAGCTGTTGTGGACCTGAATCTAAACGACCAGACACTTCCATAAATAGTGCATGTGGCATATTTCAATATCATGTTCTGTGTGACTGCCCCACACCAGAAGGTCATGCATACATACGAGCTGTTATCTGGCTGAGAGTGCACTGCCTCCTCTGTCCTTGTGCTGCACACGAGTCCATCCGTCAGTGTCTGGACTGGACTCGTATCTGCTGTCACTCTGAGGCATGGCACTTTTGGGGTAAACACAATATTAGAATGGGAAATTTTAGCATGCAAATACAAAAGTTCAAATACACTATTATTTTTTTGACAATTTATTTAAAGAATTAAAATTTAACCTATTCTCCACTGCAGTATGCTGTTGCCTAATTGTTTTATATATAGTTTTATTATTATAAAACTAGGCTTAAAATAGGCACTTGTATTAGCACCACTATTTGATGTTCTTTCTGGAGCAATATCTGTCCAGTCTTATCTAATTTGCCCCATTACTGATAATATATATATATATATATATATATATATATATATATATATATATATATATATATATATATATATATATATATATATATATTTTACTATTCAATAAATTGTTTTCTCATGATATAACAACATTCTTTGAGATGAGGTGCAGACAAAAAAAAAAATGTTATGCAGCTTTTTTCGGTGTGGTAGGAATAATATAGTGAGATCATGGATGATGATAAATGGGTAGGTTCTACATTTGTAGAATTTCTGGGGGGACTTTTTTCATGAAAATAGCATCTGACCTATAGAGGAATACTGGCTCCTGCCTCCCATCTGAGTTTCTGAAATCATCAGATCCTACAATGTAAAACAACCTAATGTTTTAGAACAGCGCACCAACAATGGCCCAGATGTGAGCAAAAAGCCAAGCCATAAATGGGTTTTATAATTCCAAAACAAAAGCAGCAGTTAAACGTTTGAGACAGTTGTTAGATGTAACTCTTAAGACAACAAATAAATAAATAAATAAATAATGCTGATAGGCCTAATGCAAAGACATTTTATAGCTTTTTTTTTTTCAATAGAATGACATAGTTGCCATATGCAGGCTTCAGTGCTTGTTTTATAGTTGTTGAATATTTTTTCTATTGCTTTAATTATTTTAAATAAAAAATTTAATATATTTTGTCATTTCCATTGCTTTTATTGTGAAAGCGCTTTCCACTCCTGAGCCCTGGTTACCATAGCAACAGTGCCCCCTTCGATTAAACGATAAGAAAAGCTCCGCGACTTTATTAATCTATAAATGTTTAAATGCATCATACCTAACTTAATCAGTATTTTTTTACGTTTTAAGATATTTTTATCTATTTTTCGAGTTAAATTTACTTACCGTTGAATGGAGGTTAAAGCTGTAAGTTGCATTACTATGAACTGATATTGTACAGTAAAAAAATGGCGGCCACTGCGGTGAATTTATCGTATTTTATTTAACATTTACAGGGGCAGAGATGTGTCTAACCCCTAAAACCACCAACAACTACATCACCAGTCAGTTTGACAGGTATATTTTAATTTTTTTTAATGAATATATTGTTTTCCGTGAAGTACTGTAAAATGCACTATTTTGACTGCAGGGAGTTTTAGCGAACCTGGGAACACGGAAGATATTTTTTAGAGAATGTAAGCTAAGCTAATGCAAGCTAATTTTGTGATGTGTTTCTACTTAACGTTAACGTTAAAGGGGATTAATTTGGCATGTTTGATAGTATTAATAACATTTAAATAACTGCAAGATAAGTTAATATAACTGTGGAAATTAATGTTAAAATTGAGTACAATTTATAGTTATAGCAGCTTTATTTTATTTGACTGTATTTGTACTTTCTTACACATATCATTGCGTCCCCTTATTAAGTAACCTATGACTTCTCACAATCATAACTTCACCATAGTAATTATATAACATTTCAAAGTAATGGAAGAATAACTAGAACAGGATTAAAACACTGACAAGCAGCAAAGATGGAACATATCCATTTGCCAGCAGTTAATTATCGTGCTGTATTGGTGTTTCTGATAAAATTAAGTTTTTACAAGAACTGATCTTCTAATGCTAATTATCCCTTTTTGACCTCAAAGCATAGCTGATATTAATATTCATCTCTCTGTTTTACAGAGGTCGTGAGCTTGCAAAGCCAGAGAGCTGCTGTGTGAAGAAGAGCTGCTGCATGATGTCTGTGGCCTGAGTCAAAGAAAAGTCAGAGGAAGTTGAGTCACAGTGAGTCCAGTCAGAGTAAGTACCACACGGCCTCTGTTTCTGCTGACACAGGACGTCTGTTTTCACACAAGAAGAGCCTGTGCTTGTGGCTAAACAGACACAGAGACATGTGTTTAAAAGTTCTGTGCCATCTCAAAACATGACACATCAGTAAAGATATACTTAAAAAATTTAAATGGAAAAGCTAATTAACCCTCAACTAGGCAACAAAATGGAAGAATCAGATTGAAGATGAAACAAAATCCAGACGAACTGTCCATATTAAAAATGGTTGCTTTACATAGTTTTAGTGGGAGACATTAAACCATTCATCTTTGTGACACAATCAGATAATCGAACCAGTTTCTGTTTCAACAAGAAAAGATTGCATTTTGCATTTGCCGAGCAGAATTATTCCTGTACCATCAGCATACTTTAATCCAGTTTAAAATGACACTTTAATAACACAATACAATGACACCTGCTTTTAGAACAGACAGCACCCATTTGTGTATAAAACTCTTGCATAACTCATGAGGTAATTTCCTGGGTCATTGGCTTCAAAAGGTTTATTAAAGTCAGGGCTGTGTTCATGTTTATGCAAATGAAAACACTCTGCCCTTTTCACACAACTTTTAATAGCTCATAAAGAACCACCATATAGCTTGAGAGTGTCTCAAACCAAAATTAGAGTAGAGCAGTGTTTAAAAGGTGCTCTAAATGCTACCTCTGAAGTTTGAATGAAAGAATTTTCAAGAATCTGTCACAGAAACAGCTGGATGAAGCGCAATCTATCGGTAAGTCCATATAAATTCTAATAAACTTGATGTGGAGTCTTAGCATGCTGCTCTTGATGTGCAGTGTCATTGTAGCCTTTGTATCTTTCAGCTTCTGCTTTTCCTGTATGTTAAGTTAGCTTACTGTAACTTCATTTTTAGACTTACTCGTAATATTTTGTATTTTATGAATTTCAATATACCACATTTACCCGTTTGAGGAAGAATCTGCTGTTTTATACTTTGTAGTATAAGCATTAGATTGAATCTATTTCAGGCAGCCTGACTGTAAGGTATTCAAATGTGCTTCAGCCTTTGTCTTTAACTGATGCCATACAGGAGTGAACATCCACTGGCGGCCCGCGGGCCACATCAGGCTTGCCACAGCTTTTCATCTGGCTTGCAGAGTAGAAGTCGGACGATTTGTTAGACAATCGGCTGATTTTGGTCACGCACATGTGACAACCAAACCGAATTGAAGGTCCTTAACTTCCCCAACTATCTTGTAGCAGTTTGGGCTCTTACTCTGCAGCTCATCGGAAACATCCAAAAACGCTTTATTTCAGCCTGAAAAAAGGGCAATAAAAAGATTTAGCTAATTTCTCAGGAATAGAACCTCACAGAACAAAAATTTAAAAATCATTTTGTAGCTTTCCCCAAGCCCTACCTGCACAGCAAGCTTGATAGTTTTCTCTCTTTTTCTCTTATCTCTTCTTACTATTAATTCATTAGAGGCCATTGTGGCAGCCCTGCTACAGATCTGTGAGATTTGGCCTTTAAGATGCTTTGTGATGTCCTGAGAAGCAGCTAAGAGAGTCCCCAACCATCTTTCAGCAGTTCAGACATCTTACACTGCAGTTCATAGTTAACATCCAAAATCGCTTTATCTCAGTCTGAAAAGCTCAAAACGGCAATAAAAAGATTTTGCTAATTTCTCTGGCATAGAAACTCGTAGAACAAAAAATCCAAATGCATGCAGAGAATTTGATTGAGATCGCCTTATTGGTTTTCTTAAAAAAAAATAAAAAATCATCTTAAACTCTTCTCACTGTCCAATTCTAACACATCTGTTTCCATTTTTAAAAGCATTACTTATACAAATGACTGTATTAATTTGATTCATAAAGTTCAGAAAATCTGCCCTATATACAAATTGTCTTTCTCAACTGTCAAGAGACAAAAGTGTAAATGAAGCCATAGGCTTCAGTTTTGAGAAATGGGACAAGCAGAAAATTAATATATAAAATAATATTATACTATTTAGGATACAATATTACATTGTTTAATTTTATGAGACCTGGCCCTTGCAGTGCCTGCCGAGAAAAACTCTGGCCCTTGGACAAATGTAGTTGACGACCCCTGCCATACCGTTTCTCAGAGGAACGAAAATCTTTTTCCATGTCTACTTTATCATGGCCATGCTCCTGCCGCATCTAACACAGCACCGCACATTGTTCACCTGCCACAGTCTTCAATAAGCACTGTACAAGTGATGGTCGCTCTGACACTAATGTAAAAATGTCTACCTTTGTTAGAATATTCAATTATGTTTCCCTACAAATTTATTTTAAAGTCTCGGCTGTGGACCTGAAGTAGAGGTATGTTGACACCTGACATGGTCAGAACAGGTCACAGAGGGAGTGTCATCTCAATAAGGTGACATACTAACATTTTACAACAGCAGCCATCATGATTCTCCTGGATTTCTCACGGACCTTATCAGGTGAGTATTATTGACTCAACAAAATTCCTACTGTTGGCCAGTCTGTGAAAACTAACCTCATAATGAACAGATGTCAATGAAGACTTGGTTTCACTAAACTGTGGATTATCACTGACTCTTTTGCATCTATCTTATTACAGAAACCAGTTTTGCATCATGGTTGATCAATCTGTTTTAAGTTGTTTAATTTAAAGTATTTGTTATAATAAAAAAAATGTACGAAGGCAGAAAATGATTGAATCCCATCCTAGCTTATGGTCTGAGAGAAGACATCGGCTGATGGGCAACACTTTATTGAGTGAAGTGAAAAATCCTACTTGAAAAAGAAATAAAGAAAAGGTAAGTAATTCATATATATTTAAGGTAAGTAAGAAAAGAAAAATTGGGAAATAATCAACTTTAATGTAAGTCAAACTCAAATAGGGCAATAAAATTAAACAAAGTTAAACATAAATAATTAAATAAAAGGAAAAGGGTCACTAAAACCTAAATAAAACAAGACCATCTGCAGTCTGGAGCACACAGTTTGCAATATTGTTGTCTGATGTATTTTTTTGAAGGAAGAGTAAGCCATTTCCCCCATATTCTTCAGAGTTTTGGCTGCTTTCTGTATTATTATTATTATTATTATTATTATTTCTGTGTATTATTAATCTCCTAGGTGTTACACAAGGATGGTTTTATACTGTTCAAATACTTTATCCTATTCTAGGTCTGCTCCAAATGGTAATGGCTCTGTCCTTGGTCCAATGTTAATTGTTTTTTGCTGGATAAACTACTGACATGTAGACATATTTTTTAAATATTAATGTTTATGCAGGGGCCACAGATCTGAGTAGACAAAAGTGAGCAGTAATACAGGAAAGCTTTGTTAGCATTCTCTAAAACTCTAAGACAAGGCCAACAAACTAAAAGGCTGATTTAGTCAAATGATAAACTTATCAAAAGACACATTTTGGCACTTATTTTTCATGCCTCATCCATCCCACGTTTCTCCATAATGCTTTGAAAGAATGAATGAAAACCACAGAAGATGGTGATATTTGCCCTTGACAAAGTGTGCTCCTTAACTCTAGCCCAGTCTCCAACATTAATATTTCCGCAAACTCTCAAAGCATAAAAATAATAATATACTGTTTAAAAATATATGTTTTAGTTAATTTAATTTCAAATATTTCATCACTTTGCTGTGTTTTACAATTAGAATTATTCTGAAGTAACAACATTTTACTGAGTTAAGATTTTGAGCTGGTATTTTGTCACCTGGATGCAGTTGGAATAGGTTCAATCTGCATGATGCCTTAGGCACAACTGTCCCTGCAAACTGTCCCAATTAAAAAAACTGAGGAGACAAAGACAGACTCCTACATCCCTCATTCATTGTAATGGGTCAAGTGAGGTTGGGCACAGTACGACCTGCCATGCCATGGTTAAGATTTTGAGATGGTATTTTGTCGCCTGGATGCACTCACAACAGTAGGCCCAGTATTCTGTAAACCTTGTGTACTGTGCCTACATTATCAATTAATGTAGTGCTTGTAGTACTTCTCAAACTGTGGTATGGGTACTACTGGTGGTAAGTGGGCTTCTTCTGATGCTACTCAGGAGCCTTTTGCTGTTCAAGTCCTTATTGAGTTTATTTTAGAGCCAGACCTGGTTTAGTCCTGTTTTAGATCTAGTTTAGTTCTGGTTTTGTCCTGTTATTGTACTGCTTCTATCCTGGTTTAGCCATGATTTAGACCTGCTTCAGTCTATGTGCAGTCCTGGTTTAGTCTCATGTTAGTCCTGGTCCTGAGATTTAGGCTCATTTTAGCCCACTACTTGGAAAGCCTGATATATTCCAAGGGGGTATTTGGTGCGAAACGTTTGAGAATCATTTAATTAAGGAACTGAGCACACAGACTACTACATCTCTCTTTAAATTAATGCATAAAGTGTGGCTGGGCACAGTAGGACCTGCCAAACATGAATGCACCCTTAGACATATTGGAGACTGGGTAAGCAAGAAATTGTTGCAAAAATGTGAACTAAACCATCCTTTTACCTAACACACACAGACCCTGCTATAGGACTGTGCTGATGGTGTCCAGGTCCTTACTGGTCTGAGAGGTTGGAGAACTGCTGGGGAGGGACTTAAGGTACTCCAGGTGCCTGCGGGCATCCTCCTGATTGTGTCTCACATAATAAATGACATAGGCTATCACCATAGTGAACCATCCGAACATGGTGACGAACATGGCTACATCGGTGGTCTTATGGTGAAAGTTGCAGAAGTTGATCCCTGAGTCCAGCACCTGGATGACTGGTTTTCCTGCGTATTGGTCCTGAACAGCGCTGTGGCAGATCACGTCGTTCACCGTCTCTGGGTCCAGCCGAAGCTCCCTCAGCACCTCCTGCAGAGTACACTCACAGTGCCATGGGTTGTTGGAGAGGCTGATCTTTGCATGCAGGTGAGCAAAGGCCTCTTTAGGGACTGCCTGGATTTGATTATTGGACAGGTCCAACATGAGAAGGCTGTCGGAAACCCCTTGAAACGCGCCACTGTCGACAGTCTCTATGGCATTGTTGGACAGGTCCAGCTCCTGAAGGTAATGCAGTTCTCTGAAGGCATGGCTAGGGATGTGCGTGATATGGTTAGAGGACAGCAGTAGCACCACAGTGTCTTTTGGAAGATCTGATGGAATTTTGCCTAGGCTTTGGGACATACACTGGACTGCTGTCAAGCCATTCCGTTCTATGCAGTGGCAGCTGATGGGACAGGCCATTGCTGGAATAGACATCCCAAACAACAAGCTCCAGATGAGAGACAGGAACTCCCTGGGCCCCAATAAATGCTGCATATTCCCACAGTCAGATAGTCATGGTAGTGCACTGGTCACTGACATGAAACTGTGGTATTTGGGGCTCCAGTGAACTTGGAAAGTCTTAAAATTCAAAAGAGCCTCATTTTATCCCTAAAGTGTGCTCAGACAGACACAATCCAACATGGAAGAGAAGTCCTAGGTTTTGTTTCCAACTGAAAGAATCTGGCAGAAGCTGTACCATGCAGCTCTAGATTCAACACATTAGGATGTGCACTGAAACATAGAAAATAGACAAAGTCAAAATTAGCCTTGGAAAACAAATTATTTTATGATATTTAATTTATTTTGTGAGATTTGTACAATTTAAATATACAGACGACTAGGGTGGCAATATATGGATCCACTTAGCTTTGCTAGTAACAGATAGACACCACCAAAGCATTTCCAAATCACATGAGCACAAGTAAAAATCACTCGAAGTTCTTGTGGTAATGAGTTGCTGTGACTTCTGTCAACTTCTACTTTTTCTACTTGATGTTCTACTCAAGTATTTTGGCTGGTATTACCATTTAAGCTAATGTTATATTATTATATACAATTTAAAAAAATTTTTTGTCTTTACTGATGCATATACAGTATTAATCATGTAAGGCAGCTGACCCACAATTGTAAGTCCAAGATCAGGCCAGAAATCCAACCATAGAACAGCTACATACATCTGTGACAGTCTTTATGAGTGACTAATTTCCCAGGGTTGTATTTCAGATTGGGCAGAGTGAATGCAATCTCTCAACGTTTACAAGATCTATAATGCAATTATTGAGAGGAATCCATTTTACTTTACTAAATCTCATAAAGTGACAGACACTCACATGAAATCGCCTGTATTCTCATTCAATTAGAGCAAGTCACATTTTGTACAATATTTTTAATAGAAAATAGAGGCTGATGTCACGGAATAGTTATGAATACATTTTTCCAAAAACAGCTCATCTCCATTCTACAGTAAAAAGGCATTTACGCAAGATTATAAGGAACAATCTGACTATCCACTTTCATATTCTCTGTTATATTTAAATAAGGACTTGTTTCTCTAACTTTCCCAAGTTTCCCAGATTTTGCACGAGTGATGCTGACCTAGAGGACTGCACCATGTAAGTCCTGCGCCCCATGTTGTGAGCTGAACTTATCAAACACTGAGCCCTTCACTGTGTTTGAGATCATCCTTCTCCACATGGACTCACTGTCACCTTCTCATATCAAGAGTTTTTGCAAGTTTTAGGGCAATCTCTGTACTTTTTAAAGAAACAAACCGGTCTCCTTCATGAGGACCATCACTGACATAATATGTAATGTGAGTGGATAAGAAAAATACTATATTGTGATTTTACTGTACAAAAAACAAACAAAAAAAAAAAACACTATCCCTGATTGAGTTACAAAAGTCAAATGTTTATCAAAACTGCAAATTTACAGAGTAAAAAAACAAAACAATACTGAACATTTAGACATTAATATAGAGCACATCTGATGATACCACAGCTGTTCAATCCACATAATTCACATTTGCATTACAAACTGGCAATTCTAATGTATTATGATTGTAACTTAAATGCTAAGTAGTATAAATGACCACTTACATGGTTCCAGGGCACGCTTGTTTTTGAAACACATTGTATGATTATTGTCTTCCCAGCAGGGCTGAAAGTAAGCCGGTACGGCCCGGTACTACGTACCGGCATAAGATTTAGAGGGGGTACGCAGTACCGGGTAGAAAGAGATCAGCTGTCCAACGGTCTTTGCAGCTTTTACACACATTAGAAAGCAGCCGCGGACCACGGACGCTTTTATGAGGAAAAAAAAATCTGACGCTAAAGCATGTGAACCAGGCAGTGCTTTATCTCATCATATCTGTGTCTGTGTGTTTTTTAGTGGCTTATGATCGCTCCTGTGATGTGATTTAATGCACACAATGTCCCTCTCCCCTCTCATCATTCACTGATTGTCTCGCTTCCTTAAACAAACGCATTGAGCGTGCGCGTCTTAAGCCCAACGCACACCTGGAGTGCCGCCTAAAATTACACCAAACGCTTGAGAAGGTTTTAATTAAGGGTGCTCCGATCAGGGTTTTTGAGGCCGATCACCGATCAGCCTCTGCTGTGATCGGCCGATACCGATCATGGCCGATACCGATCACGTGGTCTTCAATGTAGTAATGTATTGTATGCAGGCTATTATTAGTTCCATTTGAAAAATACTGTAGCCTTTGTAAATATAAAAGAACAACAAAATTCTACTTATTTTTGTTTTAGAAGAGGTTTTGTTGCATTATTGGTCTTTAATGTGTGCCCAGTGTCTGTGGCTTTGTTTGAATGCTTCGCTGATGTAAAAATCAGCTGTTCTTAATTGGTTCCTTTAATGCGAGTCCGCGGGTGCAGCGCCTGTGTCTGCGTAACGCGCAGCCAAACCAGGTTGAAACACAGTGGACTAAAGAGCAGACAGCTCCTGCTGCCAGTTTTGACGACGTCTGAATGAAGAAAACGTGCAAAGAGAGCAGAGAAGACAACGATGAAAGGTGCTCCTCTCAGACACACGGACACATGGGCTGCCTTTTTACTTTCTCTTTCCATTAGCAGCCATTTGGTGCAGTTTAAGCCACAAAACGCACAGTTTTCTCCGCGCAACAAGACACAGGCAGACTCTGAACTTTCTTAATCCTTTTAACATAACTGTTAGCGGGTTAGCTGTAGCTCTATTTACGTTGGTGTTTGCAAATACACACACTGCTGCGCCTCGGTTCTGTCCCGTGCGCTCCTAAAGCAGGTGGGGACACAGCGGGGACACAAAGCATCGCCTCCAGGGCAGGTTTGTGTTAGTTATAACCAGGGCTTAACTTAAAAACACCGCTAAAGTAACGCTACTGCTGTTTAATCAAACCGGAGTTGCAGGACAGTAAATGTGAGAGCCTCGCGTGTTTATTGTAATTTGATCGGCCCTTCTGATCGGCCCATTTTACCGATCACCGATCACTCTATTTTTAGCCATGATCGGCCGATCATGTTCGGCGGCCGATCGATCGGAGCACCCTTAGTTTTAATCAGTGACTTTTTAATCGATCGCGATCTACCGTCGATCATAAAAGCAGTGTGGGTAGATCGTGGAGCCATGTCTTTCCAAATAAAGTCATTTGCCTATGGCATTTGAACGCCCCGCAGATGGATCAGTCTGAGATTCTTTCTAAAACACGAGACACCGCGGAAGTGCGAGGAAACCGCACGAGCTACGAACTAAACCGAATACAAGCAACTTAATAACAATCAGAGTTCTGGCCGCTTTCACTTCAGTTCTGTTGTGGAGGCTGCGGGCGGCTCGCGCTCCGCGGCCGCTCTGAACACTGCCATGGGGCTGACGCACACACGCACACAGGAGGAGAGGCAGCGGTATCAGGGAGGAGACAGGTGAGGAAGGTGTCAGAGCCTGATGTATGTCACCTGTTTGCTTTGTTTTTGTTACTGCAGAAGTATGGGGGCCATGTGTGCGCCTCATAGAAAACAATAGGGGCATATTTTTTGACGTGCGTCCGGTGTGTGTTGGCCTGTATAGGGTGCGTTTGATTTGTTTTCAAACCCTGTTAAACCCTGTATAAGCCATGTCTATATTTTTCATTTATAGTCAAGATTCATTCTTAACCTCGTATATCTGCTTTTTCTGATATGTATATATATATATATATATATATATATATATATATATATATATATATATATATATAGGCATAATTTGTTATAGTACCGGCATAAGCAAAAATCTACTTTCACCCCTGCTTCCCAGTTATAACCATGACATAACATCTCAGAGATACAACAACCACCTATATTTCCAGAGGCTCTCCTAACCTCAAATAAGTGAGTTTCAACAGATCATTCAGTGGAGTTCAAAGGTCTTTTTTTTCTTTTCTTTTTTTTTTTTCTGATCACCATGAATCAAAAAGAACACATACATTGTTCATACACAGACATATTAGTCCTAAACAAACAAACGACCCTTCGCCTCAGTCTGAGCTCAGCGGGAGCTGTGGTCACTGTCCCCCTCAGACGATATCTCACTATATTAGTCAATTAATGTTTACTGCTTTACTGCTAAATAAATGATGAATAGATTTAAATATATTCATTGTTTTAGTGTACTTTTTCCGCTATGAAAGATTATTTAAAGCGTTAACGCTGTCTTTAGGCTCGCAAACACAGAATACGTATGCAAACAACGTCTCATACTCACCGGACGCTGCTCCGGTGGAATAACGGTGTGCTCTCAAGTCCAGCCTCTGTACCGCATGTGTGAGGTGCACCGAGCGCACGGCGTCCATCGTGCAGTGCACACAGCTACCCAGGAATCCAGAATAAAACCGTCTTCCCGAAACCCCCCCAGCGAAGTTCCTCAGATAACGCGAGGAAAACTTGCTCACGCGAGCTGCGTCTAAAAGAGGCTGGAGTCCAAAAAACAGTCCCGCGTCGTGTCACTTGTTGAAAGAGGAAGGCGTCTGACTGCTGCTATGTCCGGTGCGCTCTGAGGAAGTCCGGCGTCGACCCACCGCTCCTCGCACCAGAGAGAGTCCTGGCTGCGTAAAGACGGACTGCGCAGAGAGTGGCTGTCAACGCTTCGAGTGTGTCTTCGTCTGTGCGTCTGGCGCCTGTGCCTCTCCTGCCACCGACCACTCTTTCTTTCCAGCTACATCTGCTAATTTGAACAGGGGCCCCTGCAAGGACGTGTTAGTACGTAAGCATGCTCTTATACGAGTATAAACTATTTTTGAAAAAGGCACTAATAAAAGGCTAATACAGTATATGCAATATTTACACTATGAAAAGCCACGTGTGCCACGTGTTTAGATGCAGAAAATAAATGTATTTATATGGTGAGTATATGTACACTGCTCAAAAAAATAAAGGGCAATAAACAACACAATGTAACTCCAAGTCAATCACACTTCTGTGAAATCAAACTGTCCACTTAGGAAGCAACACTGATTGACATCAGTTTCACTGCTGTTGTACAAATGGAACAGACAACAGGTGGAAATTATAGGCAATTAGCAAGACACCCCCAATAAAGGAGTGGTTCTGCAGGAGGTGACCACAGACCACTTCTCAGTTCCTATGCTTTCTGGCTGATGTTTTGGTCATTTTTGAATGCTGGCGGTGCTTTCACTCTAGTGGTAGCATGAGACGGAGTCTACAACCCACACAAGTGGCTCAGGTAGTGCAGCTCATCCAGGATGGCGCATCAGTGCGAGCTGTGGCAAGAAGGTTTGCTGTGTCTGTCAGCGTAGTGTCCAGAGCATGGAGGCGCTACCAGGAGACAGGCCAGTACATCAGGAGACGTGGAGGAGGCTGTAGGAGGGCAACAACCCAGCAGCAGGACCACTACCTCCTCCTTTGTGCAAGGAGGAACAGGAGGAGCACTGCCAGAGCCCTGCAAAATGACCTTCAGCAGGCCACAAATGTGCAGACGGTCAGAAACAGACTCCATGAGGGTGGTATGAGGGCCCAACGTCCACAGGTGGGGGTTGTGCTTACAGCCCAACACCGTGCAGGACGGTTGGCATTTGCCAGAGAACACCAAGATTGGCAAATTCCCACTGGCGCCCTGTGCTCTTCACAGATGAAAGCAGGTTCACACTGAGCACATGTGACAGACGTGACAGAGTCTGGAGACAGCCGTGGAGAATGTTCTGCTGCCTGCAACTTCCTCCAGCATGACCAGTTTGGCAGTGGGTCAGAAATGGTGATGGATGAGGCCCCTGCTGCATTCTGGATTTCCCGGACCTATCTCGCCCATTCACCTGTCTGGATGAGGCCCCTGCTGCATCCTCTGGACTTCCTCAACCTACCTCACCCCACTCCCTGGATGAATCCTTACAGAGCTGATCTATGATCCTATAGATGAACTAATGAACTAACAGTCCTAGACGCATTGCCTGTCCGTCCTGGGAGAGGATCTCTCCTTCAATATGGGCTCCATAAGGTTTCTTCTTTTTTCCCACAGCTGGGTTTTTTCTTACCGAGGAGGGTCTAAGGACAGGAGTGTCCTGGGTCTGTTTAGTTTAGTTATTGTTTGTGTTGTCTGATTGTATGTTTATGTTTGATCAACTGTTGTGAAGCCCTTTGAGGCGACTTTTGTTGTGATACTGGGCTATACAAATAAATCTGAATTGAATTGAATTAATGGTGTAGGGTGGCATTTCTTTGGGGGTCCGCACAGCCCTCCATGTGCTCGCCAGAGGTAGCCTGACTGCCATTAGGTACTGAGATGAGATCCTCAGACCTCTTGTGAGACCATCTGCTGGTGCGGTTGGCCCTGGGTTCCTCCTAATGCAAGACAATGCTAGACCTCATGTGGCTGGAAGTGTGTCAGCAGTTCCTGCGAGACGAAGGCATTGATGCTATGGACTGGCCCCGCCCGTTCCCCAGACCTGAATCCAAGTGAGCACATCTGGGACATCATGTCTCGCTCCATCCACCAACGCCACGTTGCACCACAGACTGTCCAGGAGTTGGCGGATGCTTTAGTCCAGGTCTGGAAGGAGATTCCTCAGGAGACCATCTGCCACCTCATCAGGAGCATGCCCAGGTGTTGTAGGGAGGTCATACAGTCACGTGGAGGCCACACACACTACTGAGCCTCATTTTGACTTGTTTTAAGGACATTACATCAAAGTTGGATCAGCCTGTAGTGTGTTTTTCCACTTTAATTTTGAGTGTGACTCCAAATCCAGACCTCCATGGGTTAATAAATTTGATTTCCATTGATAATTTTTGGGTGATTTTGTTGTCAGCACATTCTAACTATGTAAAGAATAAATTATTTAATAAGAATATTTCATTCATTCAGATCTAGGATGTTTTATTTTAGTGTTCCCTGTATTTTTTTGAGCAGTGTATATTTACTGAAGTTTAGTAAAGCAACAGTTCCATTGTAACAATTAGTACTGTGGTTGTGACCTTAACAGACAGACTGACCACTGAGCAGATGTAATGTAGCCATAAAACGCTCTGGGTGAGCAATAGACACACAGTTCAATTGATTTTGTCACATAAAGTGGCTGAGCTCATTAAAATTATTTGGTATCTCATTCTCACCCACCCTGTAACTACAGGCCAATTTCAATCCTTCCAAAAATTCCAAAGCAAATAGAAAAAAACTATAGGAACATAATTAATAGATTATCTTGAGCATAATAATATTTTCCACCCAAAACAGTTTGGCACTATATCGACTCCTTGTGAATATAAAATGGGGATCGATATATATATATATATATATAATATAATTGTCCTCTCTCCCTCTGCAGGCGGTTTCATCCATCCAAGCTCGGGTCCTCTACCAGAGGCCTGGGAGCTTGAGGGTTCTGCGCAGTATCTTTGCTGTTCCTAGGACTGCGCTCTTCTGGACTGAGATGTCTGATGTTTTTCCTGGGATCTGCTGTAGCCACTCTTCCAGTTTGGGGGTTTACTGCCCCGAGTGCTCCGATGACCACGGGCACCACTGTTGCCTTCACTTTCCAGGCCTTCTCCAGTTCTTCTTTGAGGCCTTGGTACTTCTCCAGTTTCTCGTGTTCCTTTTTCCTGATGTTACAATCGCTTGGTATTGCGATGTCAACCACGGCTTTCCTCTGCTGTTTGTTCATCACCACAATGTCCGGTTGGTTCGCCACTACCATTTTGTCTGTCTGGATCTGGAAGTCCCACAGGATCTTCCAGATCCAGACAGACATTTTTTGTAAACAACTTAATGAAGCATTTTGATTTAATTTTCAAATGGCTCATGTGGCACAGATATAGGCCAGCAGTTCTAATGTTAGGTGTCATCATCACTGTCATAACCTCTTCTCCCCTTAAAGTATCTAAAACCTGCTTTATTATTGAATTATTACTATAATAATAAAGCCAGATGCAACACAACAAATTTTAGTTTAGGCTCTACACCATTTTCAGTGCTTCTAAATGCTAATCAGACAATCAGATGGTAGCTACTCAGCGCATTTAATCCTGAGATACTTTGGAAACTTGCTACAGTTCAAGCTGAGCAGAGAATGTCACTGACTTTGAATATGGCATGTTCTGAGCCCACCTTCTGAATTTTGCAGCAGAATTCAAAACTCGTCATACCAGACAATGTTTTTTCCTATCTTAGATAGTTTTTGTGAGCCTCATTTGTAGCCTCAGATTCCTGTTCTGAGCTGAGAGGAGTGCCCCAGTGTGGCCTTCTGCTGCTGGAGCCTGTCTACTTCAAGGTTTAATGTTGTGTATTCAAAGATGGCCTTTTAGAGACTTTGGCTATTTGTGTTACTGTTGATTTCTATTATCTAGAATCTGGTCACTTTCCCCTGACCTCTGGCATCAACAAGGCATTTTCACCAAAGAACTGGCGCTCACTGGATATTTTTGATGGTCAGTTTAAACAGCTGTTTTGTCTCTTTTGTGTCTCTTATTATGTGGGTGGTAATACAAATCCAAAGACACCATTTGCTCGGTCATAATAAGAGACAGTCATTTATTTTCTATTGTGTAGCTCTGGAACCTGTCCCCATGTGTCATACACCCAAGGTATACCCTAGATACCAGTTCTTAATATAATACTGCATTAAAAGAATTATGTTTTGTTTTGCTGGATCCATTATTCACTGCCAGTCATGTGAAAAGTTTGGGCAGGTCATAAGGTTCAAAGGGAACACAATGCCACTCACTGTTTGTGCCAGAAACACTGTCAGTAGCTCCAGACCTTACTGTGATAGCCCTTATCATGGAGGCCCAGTGGGAATGGGTGCTGCGTACAGCCCTGCTGTATGGCATCTACACCTATACATTTTTTTTCAGTTGTAAATGATCTCTGTTCAAAGGCAGAGCATTGCATTCTTCTTGCAAATACATGGCTGAACTTTAGCTCAAACAGTAGCTAAATGTATAACCCAAAAGGTGTGAGACTTAGATATTGTATATTTGATCAGAATTAATGCCCCGTTGTCCAACACCAAACTGATTAGGGCCATATTTAATATTTACTGTTATCCTGCAATCCTAGCCTTTTCATGAGATGTTCCCAAAATAACAGCAGATACTCAGCAGTTCGTTTTTGGATTAAAACCATGTGTCTTGTTGTGATGTGGAAGAGTTACCCATGTAAGTTATAGTATATCAGAAAATGTTTATTCCCTTTTTTTCTTATTTGGGTTAGTACATCTGGAAATCAACCTGAACCTTTCCCCTTTACCTGACATTCAATTTGTAGTGCTAAGTTTAGCATTAGTCCATGTAGTTCTACAATTATCTGTGGTTTGTATTGCATGAATGCTTTGACACTATCCATGTTTTCTTTGCTTCTTTTTTCTGTTTCTCTGTCTAACTAGACGTAGACAGGGCTGTTGTGTCAACATTCAGTTGATGAAGGTGTGGAAACCAGCTGATCTCACAGATAAATATTAAAGTTTTTAGGCTTTATTGATAGGACATAGTGGGAAATCAAAGAGAGTGGGGAGAGAGACTTGGCAAACTATCAGAGTGCAGACTCGAATCCACAATTCTGAGGGAGGCTGCAGTTGCCTTATATTGTATATGCCAACTGAGCTATATGGCGGCATAATATTTAAGTTTTTGTGAAGTAAAAGAAAACATACTTTCACTTCACTGCAGGCATAGAATATACTCTATAGCATTAACCTCAGATGTGACTATGCAGTTAGCACTTTTAATGCACTTTAAAAGTTGGCTGATGCTAGTTCTCTTGCTCTCTTACTGCCTTACAAACACAAAGCAGCTCAGGAGATGTTGCTTCATACCTTAGCGGCCAAATCAAGCACACATTAATGATGGGACCTTTGTGTTTTGTAAGGGTGCGCCGATCAGGATTTTTGAGGCCGATCACTGATCACCGATCAGCATTTGCAGTGCCCACAAGTGTCTGTGTGGCTTTGTTTGAATGGTCCGCTGATGTAAAAATCAGCTGATCTTAATTGGTGCCTTTAGTGCAGGTCTGCGGGTGCAGCACCTGTGTCCGCGTAAAGCACAGCCAAACCAGGTTGAAACACAGTGGACTAAAGAGCAGACAGCTCCTGCAACTAGTTTTGACAACATCTGAATGAAGAAAACACGCACGAGAGAGCAGAGAAAACGACGATGAAAGGTGCTCCTCTCAGACACATGGGCTGCCTTTTTACTTTCTCTTTCCATTAGCAGCCATTTGGTGCAGTTTAAGCCACAAAAAACGCACAGTTTTCTCCACGTAACAAGAAACAGGCAGACTTTAAACTTTCTTAATGCTTTTAACATAAATGTTAGCGGGTTAGCTCTAGCTCTATTTGCGTTGGCGTTTGCAGATAAACACACTACTAAAAACACTGCTAGAACAACACTGCTGCTGTTTAATCAAACCGAAGTTGCAGGACAGTAAATGTCAGAGCCTCGCGTGTTTGTTGTAATTCGATTGGCCCTATTGATCGGCCGATCACCGATCATGGCCGATCGATCAGAGCACCCTTAGTGTTTTGCTGTTGTATTGGTCTCGATGAAAAAGTAATTGTGCCAGAGAATTTAGCTTTTTGGTCTATATTGCTGATGCTTTATTGTCAGACACAGAATGTGCTTTGTAAGACACAGAATGTGTGTCAGAGCAGAATCAATTTTCTTGCTGGAATAATGAAGTTCCCCAAACATCCATGTAATACCATGCAATATAATATCAGATGCCAGACAGAAAAATGCCTAGTCAGTGCACTATTGCTGGCACCACAAGCAGCTTCCATATTTTAAATACATGCCATGATTTTGACTATATCGGGCCAATACACATAAAAGTGAATCAGGTTGCTTAAATTTATTAGCCAAATGCTCAATAAATACTTGTTTTATCAGATAGCATTAACAAATAGACAAATCTATTGCCCTCATAAGCAGACTAGATCAATTTGTAAGCATCAATATTAATTTGGAGAGCCAGACTGGATAAATAATTACGATTTATAGGCTCTAAATCAGCATCCTTTCCAAAAAACAACGCTGGGGTTATAGACTTTTCTAATTAAAACTGAATGCAGCAAATTTCCAATGATGCGCACAACACCCATCTTTGACCAATCGTTTATCTACTCTATGATATTGAGATAATAGAAGTCAACAAAGCATAATGTAATAAATGCCATACCAGTGTAGTTACTGTTTTTATTACAAACACACCATTTCAGTCCACGTGCTCTTTGTCTCTGTGATGAAATAGTTCAAATCGCTTCCCATTTTTCTCAACTAGCAGTAACCTCCTAAATGAACTGGAGGTATTAGACTGGAAACTGGGGTCATTGTGATTATTGAGGCCCACCTGCTGTATCCTATGGACTTCCTCATCCTACCTCACCCCACTCCCCTTGTGTGTCCTTGGTCTGTTTAGTTTAGTGTAGTGATTGTGTGTTTATGTTTGATCAACTGTCTGTGAAGCCCTTTGAGGCGACTTTTGTTGTGATACTGGGCTAGACAAATAAAACTGAATTGAATTGTAGTCACAGTAAAGCCCCAGTGTCAGCTTCTGGCCCTGAAAGCTCTCTAAGGCTGCAGTGAATAAGATGGCATTCTTCCATGACTGCCCTATGACTAAACACTTGTAAAAGTTTATAATGATCTCCATTTATTTGAATTAAGTAACACTTTTGGACAAATTTGGCCAGGCTACTCCCTATAACAGCCTTTGAGGCCACTAATAACAGCCAAGCACTAAGCACATCCATCAAACTCAGCTATAAGCCATGGGACAGGGCCCTCTGATGAATAGGTGACAGATGATGTCATGAATTTTTGAATGTCTCCTGCTTTCTTGACTTGTATGTAGCAGCTGTGACCCGTTGTTTGACTTTCTCCATATTGGGTCATGAGATGTTAGGTGACATGTGTCCACTGTCTCCTAGGCATGAAAGATTAACCCTAACCAGCTAATCTTAGTCCATCCTTGACCAGTCCATATGTAAACCCAGGGATATTTACTTCTCTTGTATCCTATATAAGCTGTTGGGAAACTACACTCGGGGGGCAGACTTTCAGACACTCTGGAAGTAGTGAGAGGAGGGTAAGAGGTTCAGATGTTCAGATCTCTGTTAGCTCTGTCTGTTCCATTAAAGCAATCTTACTGACCACAATCACACTATGGCCTTGGTGTTCCCTGCTTCTCTGTTTTTCATAATCAGTGGATATAGAGCACAAAGGTAGACCGGAGCTTCAGTATGTGTTGGCATGTACTGTGTACTCCAGCAGGTATTGACAGCACTATGCCCAGGTGTAATCGTTACCCTTTTCTTTTTGCTATGCATCCAACAGTCCCCTAATTATAGGTAAAAGAACACATATGGTAAATAACAGTGCATGGCGAAAAGGCTGTCCCCACATTTTTTTCGTAAAGAAGTGAAAGTGCATTGATTTCTGTAAGACATTTATCCGAGATCCAACATTTTGTTCTGCTGGAGTAAGTAGCCAATCAGCAAAGACCCAAATAATTCTGCAATGAATCTTAACATTCTTTGGTGTAGACAAAGATAGTTAGTTAGATAGTTGTCAGCTGCCTTAGCCCATTCGTATTGCCTAGTTGCTTATCCAGGTGCATTTTCAAGCATTTACATTGAAGTGAATTAATCTTAAAGAGGTAAAGTTAATGATGAGTGGTGCCTCCAGGCCTTAGGTAATTCATCGCCATTAAGTTCAGGTAGTAGCAGCCAGCAGAACAGCCAAAGTTTTTGGGAAATTTCTGTGGAGTGCATGGGAAACCTATGAATCAGAGCAGATTTTAAACTGGACAACTTAAAGGACACAGCAGCATTTATCACCTCTTGTATTTTAACACTCTCTGTAGTGTGAGTTGTAAATTTTGTGTATGTTTAAATTTTTCTTGGTGATTTCCATAAGGTTTCCCTATAGACCCTTCTCACACAGCGTCATCTGATTCACGTGATTTCCACGGAGCCGCCATGTTGGATGGCAAAAGCCGGTTGTCACGGCCCGATTTGGATCAGTCCTGCTGTCTGTTAGCCTAACAAATTAAATTTGTTTTACTCATCAAACATAGTTTAATGTGTCCTATATCTGTGATAGCATCTGCCAGCTGTCTTTTGAAGTAAAAAAGTTAATGTTGCACTGTTTGACAAAGTTTATTCTTTAAAAAAGTCACATAAAAGATCGCTCCTGCTGTAATCGTCAAATAAAGTAAAAACTGATCTGAGGTCAGTTCTTACTGTCTGCTCAGGTTTATTAGCAGGGTAAACACATTTTCACGAACATTTAGCAAACTGGAGAGAAAAAGAAAATACAATGTTGAGGACAGCTTGGTATTTGTTCATTTCTGCGTGAGGATATGGCGATTACAGGATTATTTTCACAACATGGAATACTTTGATGGAAATACATTTTGATATTTACTGATTGAGGGTTACTAATCCTGAATTGGACTGGTTTTGGACAGAACCAGTGTTCAAAGGTAAAAAGTCTGTTTTTTCGGTTTGGGCATACTGAGGAATCGTCATTAATTACACATATGTCCTATTTTAAGCATAAAGTTAACTTAATTCCCATTTTGTACAGAACATAAACTTTCTAACGATGTATATCATGCCTGTATTGACAAAATAATAAAAATTGCAAATTATGTTTTCGCGGAGTTTTTTTCTGAATCTGGTCGCCGCTAGCTTGAATGAGGTTAAACATATAAATCCTAATTCTCCATATCTCAGCAAATTTGCCACTTTTTAAGGCCTTACATTTTGATTTATAATTTTAGACTTGTAAACCTCCGCGGAAAGCCTTCTTTATTGAAGTATTTATATTGCCTTTTCACTAATCTGCGTCTCTCATCTGCCTACTCACATGGACAACAGTTGTTTAGGGCACTTTCCATACTAAAGGTCTTTCACCCATCCTGCCACTAAATATTTTTATGCCTCTAAGGAGCTCTCTGCCTCTTGTAAGCTTTTATATGTGTCCCTATAAAGTGAGATTGTCGATTGATTGACTAAATAATTGTAAACGTTGTGGTATTCCAAAGCGGATTGTGTGTTGAAGGCTGGTAACTTGTAATTTTGACATCATATGGGTCTTAAGCATCGACAAGTGAACATTTCTCTAAATATTGCTGTCTGACCTGAACACTTAACGTTAAGTATTGAAACGGTGTAGAAAGCGGTAAATATGAACTAAATTTCTATACATGATCACTAATCGCTAGCAGGCTACACCGGCTTTTTGCCATCCAAAATGGCAGCGTCAACAAACCAAGTCACGTGACTGAGAACGGTCTATAGCTGTGTTTTTGTATGCAAATTAAGAGCAAAACCATAAAAATAAGCCAATTAAAGAACAGAGTATTAAACATTAACTACTAAATAAAATGACCAGAGAAGACTTTATAACACAAGTAATTTTAGCATTTATTCAACAGTGCAGTGATTTTACAGGATGCTTTACATGATATAAATTTGTTCAATCAACATACATTAAACATTTTCTTTTAAACAGTAAATTGATAAATATAATACAGTAAATATTTTGATTCCCCCTGAGTGTAATTGCTCAAAAAAGTACATTACTCCAAAATATAATTATAGTAATTACATAAAGTAAATCTATACTATAGCATACATATATAAAATATATATACACTTAATTAAGACAAAATTAAGAGTAATAATTCTGCATCAGTAGCAGTTAGCCTTGCGCTAACATACACATTAAAACACCTAAACTAATGTCTTAAGAGGGAAAGGTTAACCAGCAGGGACTCAGTATAATAGATAAAGACCACCAAACTCAACTTTATTTAGATTAAGTGTAATGTTTATTTACACAATTAGGCAGAATAGTGTACTGAAGCACAGGTAAATATTGAAAAGAATGTAATTTTGAACAAAACCGTTATGCAGAATTACTGATTAATTAATGATGAATTGCAGTGGAGTAACGTTATGGTATGTCTTATTAAATTATTGGAGATTTAGGGAATAAAAGTGGAAATAGACTCTGAGACTATTAGCGCCAACTCTGTCACACAACACTGGGCTTACTGTACTCGGACAGGAGGGAAAGGGCGGTGACAACAAGCCAGCCTCCGGTTTCAGCCAGGGGCTCAGATGTTGGTCCTTCTGGATCCGCGGGGTGTCGCAGGCAGATGTTCCCACTCCAAGCCACGGTTCGTAGGTTTGTCCTCCAAACTCCACAGCCAGTCACCAGATCAGATGTTATGTTTGACCAGTAGGCATGATGCCATGGGAGAGTTTAGCTGTTGTTCAGAGTAAGGCAGCGTCAAAGTCTTAGAGTATGGCAAATGTCAATGATATTGAATAAACATATATGCAACCAATAATAAACAAGGTGATTTCAACAGTTTGCACAAAACCTATTTATGACAATTTCCTGTAAAGTAACATGTTAATGCATGAAATCCGTCTCTCAAACAGATGAGTGATAAAGTCTTTAATACGCAGAACTTTGTTGGGATGAACAATAGGCGTAGGTTAATTATCTGGTCCCTGAAACTGTGGTGCCATCCCGTACCAGGTTTCTGCTTCAAGAAGAGAGGCCTGTTCTGGCATATTTATTGGTGCAGGTCATGCAGTTGTGCAGGATAGATATATGTCTTTTACAATAGCAAATTATATTTATATTAAAGTGACTTTACCTGTTTACTTCATATTTACACAAGGATACCACAATAAATTGTTCATTGCTGGGATTACCTGTTTCTAAAAAAAAAAAAAAAAAATACTACATCAAAAAATATTATGTTCGACCTGAGATGAGAAGAAATAGAAATAACTGTTAAAGTTTACAATATGGTGACATTATACATTTTAAATGCAAACAAATGTAAAACAAAAGTTGCTACTAATTTGACCTCTCAAAGACTTTACTTCAAACATTTAGAGTTTTTTTTTTTTTTAAACAGAGTGAAGACCAGGCGTCCCAACAACAAATAATGGAGTAAATCCAGTTGTGGAAAGTAGGCAGCACAGCTAGTAGTTGTAGTCATAGTAGGACTGGCTGTAGTCTGAGAAACTGCAGCATTGGGAGGAGTAATCGTGGTAGTTGTAGTTGGAGCAGCTGTGGCAGTTGTAGTTGGAGCAGCTGTGGTAGTTGTAGTTGGAGCAGCTGTGGCAGTTGTAGTTGGAGCAGCTGTGGTAGTTGTAGTTGGAGCAGCTGTGGCAGTTGTAGTTGGAGCAGCTGTGGTAGTTGTAGTTGGAGCAGCTGTGGTAGTTGTAGTTGGAGCATCTGTGGTAGTTGTAGTTGGAGCAGCTGTGGTAGTTGTAGTTGGAGCATCTGTGGTAGCTGTAGTTGGAGCAGCTGTGGTAGTTGTAGTTGGAGCAGCTGTGGTAGTTGTAGTTGGAGCAGCTGTGGTAGTTGTAGTTGGAGCAGCTGTGGTAGTTGTAGTTGGAGCATCTGTGGTAGCTGTAGTTGGAGCAGCTGTGGTAGTTGTAGTTGGAGCAGCTGTGGTAGTTGTAGTTGGAGCAGCTGTGGTAGTTGGAGCATCTGTGGTAGTTGTAGTTGGAGCATCTGTGGTAGTTGCAGTTGGAGCGGTTGTGGTAGTTGTAATTGGAACAGTTGTGGTAGTTGTAGTTGGAGCAGTTGTGGTAATTGTAGTTTGTGCAGCTGTAGTGGTTGTAGTTGGAGCAGCTTTGGTAATTGTTTCTTGGAGCAGTTGTGGTAGTTGTAGTTGGAGTAGCTGTAGTTGGAGCAGCTGTGGTAGTTGTAGTTGGAACAGCTGTGGCAGTTGTAGCATCTGTGGTAGTTGTAGTTGGAGCATCTGTGGTAGTTGTAGTTGTAGCATCTGTGGTAGTTGTAGTTGGAGCATCTGTGGTAGTTGTAGTTGGAGCAGCTGTGGTAGTTGTAGTTGGAGCAGCTGTGGTAGTTGTAGTTGGAGCATCTGTGGTAGTTGTAGTTGGAGCAGCTGTGGTAGTTGGAGCATCTGTGGTAGTTGTAGTTGGAGCAGCTGTGGCAGTTGTAGTTGGAGCAGCTGTGGCAGTTGTAGTTGGAGCAGCTGTGGTAGTTGTAGTTGGAGCAGCTGTGGCAGTTGTAGTTGGAGCAGCTGTGGCAGTTGTAGTTGGAACAGCTGTGGCAGTTGTAGCATCTGTGGTAGTTGTAGTTGGAGCATCTGTGGTAGTTGTAGTTGGAGCAGCTGTGGTAGTTGTAGTTGGAGCAGCTGTGGTAGTTGTAGTTGGAGCATCTGTGGTAGTTGTAGTTGGAGCAGCTGTGGTAGTTGTAGTTGGAGCATCTGTGGTAGTTGTAGTTGGAGCAGCTGTGGTAGTTGTAGTTGGAGCAGCTGTGGTAGTTGTAGTTGGAGCATCTGTGGTAGCTGTAGTTGGAGCAGCTGTGGTAGTTGTAGTTGGAGCAGCTGTGGTAGTTGTAGTTGGAGCAGCTGTGGTAGTTGGAGCATCTGTGGTAGTTGTAGTTGGAGCATCTGTGGTAGTTGCAGTTGGAGCGGTTGTGGTAGTTGTAATTGGAACAGTTGTGGTAGTTGTAGTTGGAGCAGTTGTGGTAATTGTAGTTTGTGCAGCTGTAGTGGTTGTAGTTGGAGCAGCTTTGGTAATTGTTTCTTGGAGCAGTTGTGGTAGTTGTAGTTGGAGTAGCTGTAGTTGGAGCAGCTGTGGTAGTTGTACTTAGAGCAATTGTGATAATTGTAGTTTGTGCCGCTGTAGTAGTTGAAGTTGTAGCAGCTGTGGTAGTTGTTGGAGCAGCTTTGGTAGTTGTAGTTGGAGCAGCTGTGGTAGTTGTAGTTGTAGTAATCATGGTAGTTGTAGTTGGAGCAGCTGAGGCAGTTATAGTTGGAGCAGATGTGGTAGTTGTAGTTGAAGTAGTTTTAGTTGGAGCAGCTGTGGTAGTTGTTGTTGGAGCAGCTTTGGTAGTTGTAGTTGGAGCAGCTGTGGTAGTTGTAGTTGGAGCAGCTGTGGTAGTTGTAGTAGTTGTGGTAGTTGTAGTTGGAGCAGCTGTGGTAGTTGTAGTTGGAGCAGCTGTGGTTGTTGTAGTTGGAGCAGCTGTGGTAGTTGTAGTAGTTGTGGTAGTTGTAGTTGGAGCAGCTGTGGCAGTTGTAGTTGGAGCAGCTGTGGCAGTTGTAGTTGGAGCAGCTGTGGTAGTTGTAGTTGGAGCAGCTGTGGCAGTTGTAGTTGGAGCAGCTGTGGCAGTTGTAGTTGGAACAGCTGTGGCAGTTGTAGTTGGAGCAGCTGTGGTAGTTGTAGTTGGAGCAGCTGTGGTAGTTGTAGTTGGAGCAGCTGTGGTAGTTGGAGCATCTGTGGTAGTTGTAGTTGGAGCATCTGTGGTAGTTGTAGTTGGAGCAGCTGTGGTAGTTGTAGTTGGAGCAGCTGTGGTAGTTGTAGTTGGAGCATCTGTGGTAGTTGTAGTTGGAGCAGCTGTGGTAGTTGTAGTTGGAGCATCTGTGGTAGTTGTAGTTGGAGCAGCTGTGGTAGTTGTAGTTGGAGCAGCTGTGGTAGTTGTAGTTGGAGCATCTGTGGTAGCTGTAGTTGGAGCAGCTGTGGTAGTTGTAGTTGGAGCAGCTGTGGTAGTTGTAGTTGGAGCAGCTGTGGTAGTTGGAGCATCTGTGGTAGTTGTAGTTGGAGCATCTGTGGTAGTTGTAGTTGGAGCATCTGTGGTAGTTGCAGTTGGAGCGGTTGTGGTAGTTGTAATTGGAACAGTTGTGGTAGTTGTAGTTGGAGCAGTTGTGGTAATTGTAGTTTGTGCAGCTGTAGTGGTTGTAGTTGGAGCAGCTTTGGTAATTGTTTCTTGGAGCAGTTGTGGTAGTTGTAGTTGGAGTAGCTGTAGTTGGAGCAGCTGTGGTAGTTGTACTTAGAGCAATTGTGATAATTGTAGTTTGTGCCACTGTAGTAGTTGAATTTGTAGCAGCTGTGGTAGTTGTTGGAGCAGCTTTGGTAGTTGTAGTTGGAGCAGCTGTGGTAGTTGTAGTTGGAGTAATCATGGTAGTTGTAGTTGGAGCAGCTGAGGCAGTTATAGTTGGAGCAGATGTGGTAGTTGTAGTTGGAGTAGTTGTAGTTGGAGCAGCTGTGGTAGTTGTAGTTAGGGCAATTGTGGTAATTGTAGTTTGTGCAGCTGTAGTAGTTTTAGTTGGAGCAGCTGTGGTAGTTGTTGTTGGAGCAGCTTTGGTAGTTGTAGTTGGAGCAGCTGTGGTAGTTGTAGTTGGAGGAGTTGTGGTAGTTGTAGTTAAAGCAGTTGTGGTAGTTGTAATTGGAGCAGTTGTGGTAGTTGTAGTTAGAGCAATTGTGGTAATTGTAGTTTGTGCAGCTGTAGTAGTTGTAGTTGGAGCAGCTATGGTAGTTGTAGTTGGAGTAATCATGGTAGTTGTATTTGGAGCAGCTGAGGCAGTTGTAGTTGGAGCAGCTGTGGCAGTTGTAGTTGGAGCAGTTGTAGTTGGAGCAGCTTCGGTAGTTGTCTTTAGAGCAATTGTGGTAATTGTAGTTTGTGCAGCTGTAGTAGTTGTAGTTTGAGCAGCTGTGGTAGTTGTTGGAGCAGCTTTGGTAGTTGTAGTTGGAGCAGCTGTGGTAGTTGTAGTTGGAGCAGCTGTGGTAGTTGTAGTAGTTGTGGTAGTTGTAGTTGGAGCAGCTGTGGTAGTTGTAGTTGGAGCAGCTGTGGTAGTTGTAGTAGTTGTGGTAATTGTAGTTGGAGCAGCTGTGGTAGTTGTAGTTGGAGCATCTGTGGTAGTTGCAGTTGGAGCGGTTGTGGTAGTTGTAATTGGAACAGTTGTGGTAGTTGTAGTTGGAGCAGTTGTGGTAATTGTAGTTTGTGCAGCTCTAGTGGTTGTAGTTGGAGCAGCTTTGGTAATTGTTTCTTGGAGCAGTTGTGGTAGTTGTAGTTGTAGTAGCTGTAGTTGGAGCAGCTGTGGTAGTTGTACTTAGAGCAATTGTGATTATTGTAGTTTGTGCCGCTGTAGTAGTTGAAGTTGTAGCAGCTGTGGTAGTTGTTGGAGCAGCTTTGGTAGTTGTAGTTGGAGCAGCTGTGGTAGTTGTAGTTGGAGTAATCATGGTAGTTGTAGTTGGAGCAGCTGAGGCAGTTATAGTTGGAGCAGTTGTGGTAGTTGTAGTTGGAGTAGTTGTAGTTGGAGCAGCTGTGGTAGTTGTAGTTAGGGCAATTGTGGTAATTGTAGTTTGTGCAGCTGTAGTAGTTTTAGTTGGAGCAGCTGTGGTAGTTGTTGTTGGAGCAGCATTGGTAGTTGTAGTTGGAGCAGCTGTGGTAGTTGTAGTTGGAGGAGTTGTGGTAGTTGTAGTTAAAGCAGTTGTGGTAGTTGTAATTGGAGCAGTTGTGGTAGTTGTAGTTAGAGTAATTGTGGTAATTGTAGTTTGTGCAGCTGTAGTAGTTGTAGTTGGAGCAGCTATGGTAGTTGTAGTTGGAGTAATCATGGTAGTTGTATTTGGAGCAGCTGAGGCAGTTGTAGTTGGAGCAGCTGTGGCAGTTGTAGTTGGAGCAGTTGTGATAGTTGTAGTTGGAGCAGTTGTGGCAGTTGTAGTTGGAGTAGTTGTAGTTGGAGCAGCTGTGGCAGTTGTAGTTGGAGCAGCTGTGGTAGTTGTAGTTGGAGCAGCTGTGGCAGTTGTAGTTGGAGCAGCTGTGGCAGTTGTAGTTGGAGCAGCTGTGGCAGTTGTAGTTGGAGCAGCTGTGGTAGTTGTAGTTGGAGCATCTGTGGTAGTTGTAGTTGGAGCATCTGTGGTAGTTGTAGTTGGAGCAGCTGTGGTAGTTGTAGTTGGAGCATCTGTGGTAGTTGTAGTTGGAGCAGCTGTGGTAGTTGTAGTTGGAGCAGCTGTGGTAGTTGTAGTTGGAGCATCTGTGGTAGCTGTAGTTGGAGCAGCTGTGGTAGTTGTAGTTGGAGCAGCTGTGGTAGTTGTAGTTGGAGCAGCTGTGGTAGTTGGAGCATCTGTGGTAGTTGTAGTTGGAGCATCTGTGGTAGTTGCAGTTGGAGCGGTTGTGGTAGTTGTAATTGGAACAGTTGTGGTAGTTGTAGTTGGAGCAGTTGTGGTAATTGTAGTTTGTGCAGCTGTAGTGGTTGTAGTTGGAGCAGCTTTGGTAATTGTTTCTTGGAGCAGTTGTGGTAGTTGTAGTTGGAGTAGCTGTAGTTGGAGCAGCTGTGGTAGTTGTACTTAGAGCAATTGTGATAATTGTAGTTTGTGCCGCTGTAGTAGTTGAAGTTGTAGCAGCTGTGGTAGTTGTTGGAGCAGCTTTGGTAGTTGTAGTTGGAGCAGCTGTGGTAGTTGTAGTTGTAGTAATCATGGTAGTTGTAGTTGGAGCAGCTGAGGCAGTTATAGTTGGAGCAGATGTGGTAGTTGTAGTTGAAGTAGTTTTAGTTGGAGCAGCTGTGGTAGTTGTTGTTGGAGCAGCTTTGGTAGTTGTAGTTGGAGCAGCTGTGGTAGTTGTAGTTGGAGCAGCTGTGGTAGTTGTAGTAGTTGTGGTAGTTGTAGTTGGAGCAGCTGTGGTAGTTGTAGTTGGAGCAGCTGTGGCAGTTGTAGTTGGAGCAGCTGTGGTAGTTGTAGTTGGAGCAGCTGTGGTAGTTGTAGTAGTTGTGGTAGTTGTAGTTGGAGCAGCTGTGGTAGTTGTAGTTGGAGCAGCTGTGGCAGTTGTAGTTGGAGCAGCTGTGGCAGTTGTAGTTGGAGCAGCTGTGGTAGTTGTAGTTGGAGCAGCTGTGGTAGTTGTAGTTGGAGCAGCTGTGGCAGTTGTAGTTGGAGCAGCTGTGGCAGTTGTAGTTGGAACAGCTGTGGCAGTTGTAGCATCTGTGGTAGTTGTAGTTGGAGCATCTGTGGTAGTTGTAGTTGGAGCAGCTGTGGTAGTTGTAGTTGGAGCAGCTGTGGTAGTTGTAGTTGGAGCATCTGTGGTAGTTGTAGTTGGAGCAGCTGTGGTAGTTGTAGTTGGAGCATCTGTGGTAGTTGTAGTTGGAGCAGCTGTGGTAGTTGTAGTTGGAGCAGCTGTGGTAGTTGTAGTTGGAGCATCTGTGGTAGCTGTAGTTGGAGCAGCTGTGGTAGTTGTAGTTGGAGCAGCTGTGGTAGTTGTAGTTGGAGCAGCTGTGGTAGTTGGAGCATCTGTGGTAGTTGTAGTTGGAGCATCTGTGGTAGTTGTAGTTGGAGCAGCTGTGGTAGTTGTAGTTGGAGCAGCTGTGGTAGTTGTAGTTGGAGCATCTGTGGTAGTTGTAGTTGGAGCAGCTGTGGTAGTTGTAGTTGGAGCATCTGTGGTAGTTGTAGTTGGAGCAGCTGTGGTAGTTGTAGTTGGAGCAGCTGTGGTAGTTGTAGTTGGAGCATCTGTGGTAGCTGTAGTTGGAGCAGCTGTGGTAGTTGTAGTTGGAGCAGCTGTGGTAGTTGTAGTTGGAGCAGCTGTGGTAGTTGGAGCATCTGTGGTAGTTGTAGTTGGAGCATCTGTGGTAGTTGCAGTTGGAGCGGTTGTGGTAGTTGTAATTGGAACAGTTGTGGTAGTTGTAGTTGGAGCAGTTGTGGTAATTGTAGTTTGTGCAGCTGTAGTGGTTGTAGTTGGAGCAGCTGTGGTAGTTGTACTTAGAGCAATTGTGATAATTGTAGTTTGTGCCGCTGTAGTAGTTGAAGTTGTAGCAGCTGTGGTAGTTGTTGGAGCAGCTTTGGTAGTTGTAGTTGGAGCAGCTGTGGTAGTTGTAGTTGGAGTAATCGTGGTAGTTGTAGTAAGAGCAGCTGAGGCAGTTATAGTTGGAGCAGATGTGGTAGTTGTAGTTGAAGTAGTTTTAGTTGGAGCAGCTGTGGTAGTTGTTGTTGGAGCAGCTGTGGCAGTTGTAGTTGGAGCAGCTGTGGTAGTTGTAGTTGGAGCAGCTGTGGCAGTTGTAGTTGGAACAGCTGTGGCAGTTGTAGTTGGAGCAGCTGTGGTAGTTGTAGTTGGAGCAGCTGTGGCAGTTGTAGTTGGAGCAGCTGTGGCAGTTGTAGTTGGAACAGCTGTGGCAGTTGTAGCATCTGTGGTAGTTGTAGTTGGAGCATCTGTGGTAGTTGTAGTTGGAGCAGCTGTGGTAGTTGTAGTTGGAGCATCTGTGGTAGCTGTAGTTGGAGCAGCTGTGGTAGTTGTAGTTGGAGCAGCTGTGGTAGTTGTAGTTGGAGCAGCTGTGGTAGTTGGAGCATCTGTGGTAGTTGTAGTTGGAGCAGCTGTGGCAGTTGTAGTTGGAGCAGCTGTGGCAGTTGTAGTTGGAGCAGCTGTGGCAGTTGTAGTTGGAGCAGCTGTGGCAGTTGTAGTTGGAGCAGCTGTGGTAGTTGTAGTTGGAGCAGCTGTGGCAGTTGTAGTTGGAGCAGCTGTGGCAGTTGTAGTTGGAACAGCTGTGGCAGTTGTAGCATCTGTGGTAGTTGTAGTTGGAGCAGCTGTGGTAGTTGTAGTTGGAGCAGCTGTGGTAGTTGTAGTTGGAGCATCTGTGGTAGTTGTAGTTGGAGCAGCTGTGGTAGTTGTAGTTGGAGCAGCTGTGGTAGTTGTAGTTGGAGCATCTGTGGTAGCTGTAGTTGGAGCAGCTGTGGTAGTTGTAGTTGGAGCAGCTGTGGTAGTTGTAGTTGGAGCAGCTGTGGTAGTTGGAGCATCTGTGGTAGTTGTAGTTGGAGCATCTGTGGTAGTTGCAGTTGGAGCGGTTGTGGTAGTTGTAATTGGAACAGTTGTGGTAGTTGTAGTTGGAGCAGTTGTGGTAATTGTAGTTTGTGCAGCTGTAGTGGTTGTAGTTGGAGCAGCTTTGGTAATTGTTTCTTGGAGCAGTTGTGGTAGTTGTAGTTGGAGTAGCTGTAGTTGGAGCAGCTGTGGTAGTTGTACTTAGAGCAATTGTGATAATTGTAGTTTGTGCCGCTGTAGTAGTTGAAGTTGTAGCAGCTGTGGTAGTTGTTGGAGCAGCTTTGGTAGTTGTAGTTGGAGCAGCTGTGGTAGTTGTAGTTGGAGTAATCATGGTAGTTGTAGTTGGAGCAGCTGAGGCAGTTATAGTTGGAGCAGATGTGGTAGTTGTAGTTGAAGTAGTTTTAGTTGGAGCAGCTGTGGTAGTTGTTGTTGGAGCAGCTTTGGTAGTTGTAGTTGGAGCAGCTGTGGTAGTTGTAGTTGGAGCAGCTGTGGTAGTTGTAGTAGTTGTGGTAGTTGTAGTTGGAGCAGCTGTGGTAGTTGTAGTTGGAGCAGCTGTGGTAGTTGTAGTAGTTGTGGTAGTTGTAGTTGGAGCAGCTGTGGCAGTTGTAGTTGGAGCAGCTGTGGCAGTTGTAGTTGGAGCAGCTGTGGTAGTTGTAGTTGGAGCAGCTGTGGCAGTTGTAGTTGGAGCAGCTGTGGCAGTTGTAGTTGGAACAGCTGTGGCAGTTGTAGTTGGAGCAGCTGTGGTAGTTGTAGTTGGAGCAGCTGTGGTAGTTGGAGCATCTGTGGTAGTTGTAGTTGGAGCATCTGTGGTAGTTGTAGTTGGAGCAGCTGTGGTAGTTGTAGTTGGAGCAGCTGTGGTAGTTGTAGTTGGAGCATCTGTGGTAGTTGTAGTTGGAGCAGCTGTGGTAGTTGTAGTTGGAGCATCTGTGGTAGTTGTAGTTGGAGCAGCTGTGGTAGTTGTAGTTGGAGCATCTGTGGTAGCTGTAGTTGGAGCAGCTGTGGTAGTTGTAGTTGGAGCAGCTGTGGTAGTTGTAGTTGGAGCAGCTGTGGTAGTTGGAGCATCTGTGGTAGTTGTAGTTGGAGCATCTGTGGTAGTTGTAGTTGGAGCATCTGTGGTAGTTGCAGTTGGAGCGGTTGTGGTAGTTGTAGTTGGAGCAGCTGTGGTAATTGTAGTTTGTGCAGCTGTAGTGGTTGTAGTTGGAGCAGCTTTGGTAATTGTTTCTTGGAGCAGTTGTGGTAGTTGTAGTTGGAGTAGCTGTAGTTGGAGCAGCTGTGGTAGTTGTACTTAGAGCAATTGTGATAATTGTAGTTTGTGCCGCTGTAGTAGTTGAATTTGTAGCAGCTGTGGTAGTTGTTGGAGCAGCTTTGGTAGTTGTAGTTGGAGCAGCTGTGGTAGTTGTAGTTGGAGTAATCATGGTAGTTGTAGTTGGAGCAGCTGAGGCAGTTATAGTTGGAGCAGATGTGGTAGTTGTAGTTGGAGTAGTTGTAGTTGGAGCAGCTGTGGTAGTTGTAGTTAGGGCAATTGTGGTAATTGTAGTTTGTGCAGCTGTAGTAGTTTTAGTTGGAGCAGCTGTGGTAGTTGTTGTTGGAGCAGCTTTGGTAGTTGTAGTTGGAGCAGCTGTGGTAGTTGTAGTTGGAGGAGTTGTGGTAGTTGTAGTTAAAGCAGTTGTGGTAGTTGTAATTGGAGCAGTTGTGGTAGTTGTAGTTAGAGCAATTGTGGTAATTGTAGTTTGTGCAGCTGTAGTAGTTGTAGTTGGAGCAGCTATGGTAGTTGTAGTTGGAGTAATCATGGTAGTTGTATTTGGAGCAGCTGAGGCAGTTGTAGTTGGAGCAGCTGTGGCAGTTGTAGTTGGAGCAGTTGTAGTTGGAGCAGCTTCGGTAGTTGTCGTTAGAGCAATTGTGGTAATTGTAGTTTGTGCAGCTGTAGTAGTTGTAGTTTGAGCAGCTGTGGTAGTTGTTGGAGCAGCTTTGGTAGTTGTAGTTGGAGCAGCTGTGGTAGTTGTAGTTGGAGCAGCTGTGGTAGTTGTAGTTGTTGTGGTAGTTGTAGTTGGAGCAGCTGTGGTAGTTGTAGTAGTTGTGGTAATTGTAGTTGGAGCAGCTGTGGTAGTTGTAGTTGGAGCATCTGTGGTAGTTGCAGTTGGAGCAGTTGTGGTAGTTGTAATTGGAACAGTTGTGGTAGTTGTAGTTGGAGCAGTTGTGGTAATTGTAGTTTGTGCAGCTCTAGTGGTTGTAGTTGGAGCAGCTTTGGTAATTGTTTCTTGGAGCAGTTGTGGTAGTTGTAGTTGTAGTAGCTGTAGTTGGAGCAGCTGTGGTAGTTGTACTTAGAGCAATTGTGATAATTGTAGTTTGTGCCGCTGTAGTAGTTGAAGTTGTAGCAGCTGTGGTAGTTGTTGGAGCAGCTTTGGTAGTTGTAGTTGGAGCAGCTGTGGTAGTTGTAGTTGGAGTAATCATGGTAGTTGTAGTTGGAGCAGCTGAGGCAGTTATAGTTGGAGCAGTTGTGGTAGTTGTAGTTGGAGTAGTTGTAGTTGGAGCAGCTGTGGTAGTTGTAGTTAGGGCAATTGTGGTAATTGTAGTTTGTGCAGCTGTAGTAGTTGTTGTTGGACCAGCTTTGGTAGTTGTAGTTGGAGCAGCTGTGGTAGTTGTAGTTGGAGGAGTTGTGGTAGTTGTAGTTAAAGCAGTTGTGGTAGTTGTAATTGGAGCAGTTGTGGTAGTTGTAGTTAGAGTAATTGTGGTAATTGTAGTTTGTGCAGCTGTAGTAGTTGTAGTTGGAGCAGCTATGGTAGTTGTAGTTGGAGTAATCATGGTAGTTGTATTTGGAGCAGCTGAGGCAGTTGTAGTTGGAGCAGCTGTGATAGTTGTAGTTGGAGCAGTTGTGGCAGTTGTAGTTGGAGTAGTTGTAGTTGGAGCAGCTGTGGTAGTTGTAGTTGGAGCAGCTGTGGTAGTTGTAGTTGGAGCAGCTGTGGTAATTGTAGTTTGTGCAGCTGTAGTAGTTTTAGTTGGAGCAGCTGTGGTAGTTGTTGTTGGAGCAGCTTTTGTAGTTGTAGTTGGAGCAGCTGTGGTAATTGTAGTTTGTGCAGCTGTAGTAGTTGTAGTTGGAGCAGCTATGGTAGTTGTAGTTGGAGTAATCATGGTAGTTGTATTTGGAGCAGCTGAGGCAGTTGTAGTTGGAGCAGCTGTGGCAGTTGTAGTTGGAGCAGCTGTGGTAGTTGTAGTTAGGGCAATTGTGGTAATTGTAGTTTGTGCAGCTGTAGTAGTTGTAGTTTGAGCAGCTGTGGTAGTTGTTGGAGCAGCTTTGGTAGTTGTAGTTGGAGCAGCTGTGGTAGTTGTAGTAGTTGTGGTAGTTGTAGTTGGAGCAGCTGTGGTAGTTGTAGTTGGAGCAGCTGTGGTAGTTGTAGTTGGAGCAGCTGTGGTAGTTGTAGTAGTCGTGGTAGTTGCAGTTGGAGCGGTTGTGGTAGTTGTAATTGGAACAGTTGTGGTAGTTGTAGTTGGAGCAGTTGTGGTAATTGTAGTTTGTGCAGCTCTAGTGGTTGTAGTTGGAGCAGCTTTGGTAATTGTTTCTTGGAGCAGTTGTGGTAGTTGTAGTTGGAGTAGCTGTAGTTGGAGCAGCTGTGGTAGTTGTACTTAGAGCAATTGTGATAATTGTAGTTTGTGCCGCTGTAGTAGTTGAAGTTGTAGCAGCTGTGGTAGTTGTTGGAGCAGCTTTGGTAGTTGTAGTTCGAGCAGCTGTGGTAGTTGTAGTTGGAGTAATAATGGTAGTTGTAGTTGGAGCAGCTGTGGTAGTTGTAGTTGGAGCAGCTGTGGTAGTTGTAGTTGGAGCAGCTGTGGTAATTGTAGTTGGAGAAGCTGTGGTAGTTGTAGTTAAAGCAGCTGTGGTAGTTGTAGTTGGAGCAGCTGTGGTAGTTGTAGTTGGAGTACGTGTGGTAGTTGTAGTCGGAGTACTTGTGGTAGTTGTAGTTGGAGCAGCTGTGGTAGTTGTAGTAGTTGTGGTAGTTGTAGTTGGAGCAGCTGTGGTAGTTGTAGTCTGTAGTCTTTCAGATCATAACATGATCCTATTATCTAGAAAACTGTCAAAAAAATGTTTAAATAATAATAAACGAATATAAAGATTATCATAAGGTTATGAAGCTAATAATTATCCATAGAGACCTCACCAAATTTGAAAATGAATTATTAAACACTAATTGGGATGTAGTTTTACAACATAGTCAACAAATCAAGTTAATGACTGTTGTGATTTATTTACTGTCACAATGAATAATATTTTAGATAAGTTCTTGGTACAATGTAAAAGACCACAAAGAAAAGTACAGCTCCCATGGGTGAATGATGCAGTGCGACAGTTAATGAAAAAAAGGGATTTTGCTCTCAAAACCTTCCTTAAAACCAGATTTGACACAGACTTATTTTTATATAAAGGGTTAAGAAATTGAGTAGTGAAAGAACTGCGCAACTTAAAATCAAACTATTATATGAAAATGTTAGTCGGAGCTAAAGGAAACAGCAAATCAATTTGGAAACAAATCAATAGCCTAACTAAACTTAACGTTAACAAAAATGATCAAATTGAATTAAAAATCTGAGAAAAAAACATTTTGGATCCTGCCCAAGTAGCTAATGCATTTAATAATTTTTTTATTCAATCTGTACATGATCTTGCGTCTAAATTTTTAGATGATGAGGCCAATAGGAATAAAGTAAGTGTAATTTCTAGAATAAATTTGAACTCTTTTACCATCAGAGAAGTGGACCAGACAGTGGTACTAAAAGCTATTTCAGATTTGAATACCACTTTATCCAGAGACATATACAATATGGATACCATTTTTAAAAAAAGTATGCTCAAATTATTATCCAGCCTTTGACTCATATAATTAATGTTTCCATTAAAACTGGAACATTCCCAGGTATTTGGAAAAAAACATTGGCTAAGCCCATCTTTAAGTTCGGGAATACTGCTGATGCCAGTAACTATTGACCAATAAGTCTAGTCCCAGTAATGTCTAAAATATTAGAAAAAATAGTTTCAGAACAACTAATGAAATATTTAGAAACTCATAACTATCTACATCCACAACAGTATGGCTTCAGACAGAATTATTCAACTGAAGCTGCCATTTGTGCATTATTAGAAAACATTGTACAGTCACTTGATAAAGGAAACATGGTGGGTGCAGTGTTCCTGGACTTAATGAAGGCCTTCGATACTGTAAATTATAGCCTTCTCCTATCAAAACTATCGTCTTTTAATCTGTCAAAGCAGACACTCTTATGGTTTGAGTCATATCTGTATGGTCGAGAGCAATGTGTCGTTATTGATAATGTAAAATCTGCCCCAAGTAAAATTAAGACAGGAATCCCACAGGGAACTATACTGGGGCCTATTCTCTTTAGCCTATACGTGAATGAACTTCCTGAAGTGTGTCCTGAAGTTGGCCTTCAAATGTATGCTGACTACACTGTGGTTTATGTGACTGGCAAAAACTCTGCTGTAATCGGCAATAAATTAACACAAAGTCTTGAGAAAGTGTCAATTTGGTTAAACAAATCTTGTCTGACACTGAATACAAAGAAAACCAAACCCATGTGCTTTTCTATAAAAAAGATACTAACTGCAAATAAATTAAACATTGAAATGGAAGGCGAACTCATTGAACAAGTTGAACAGGAGAAATATTTAGGAGTGATATTAGACTCTCAATTAAATTGTAAAAGTCACATCAAAAGCCTGTCTTTAAAAATGAAGGCCACTATAAATTGTTTCAGGACTATCAGGAACTGCTTAACATTTGAGTGTGGTAATGTCTTCTTGAATACAATGATTCTGTCTCAACTGTCGTACTGCACCACTGTTTGGTCTCAGACCAAACCACCATGAAGCCTCTGGAGTGGCTTTATAATCATGCGTTTAAAATTCTGGACAAAAAGCCCATCAGGTTTCATCACTGTTCTATTTTAATTCAACATAAAAATCTTAAATTTTTTACATTTTTGTAATTTCAGTTATAAGAAACTTGTATTTAAATGTTTAAACAGACTTGCTCCGGAGCCACTTTACAAATTTGTGAACAGACTACAAAACATCAGCGCTACGAGAGCAGTGACGTGGAGACTGTAAAGTTTCATTCTGTAAAACTTCTTTTGCTCAGACTGTTTTCTTTGTAAAAGGAGCAAATCTATGGAACTCTCTCCCGGCTCAGATAAAGACTATCACTAAACTGTCCACCTTTAGGAAAGAGACAAAATCTTGGCTCATACAGCAACAACAGTGTGATCATGTGTAAACTGGGTGGTGTGGATGTCTGTGTGTGAGTGCAGGTGGATGGATGTGAATGTATGTATACATAGATACTTTATCTGTTTACTTGTTTTCTGACATTTCATTGGTTTCACTTTTAATCTTTATTATTCATTACGTGTAATATTTCTGTATCTGTCAAAAGCCCTTCTAGGGACAGGTGTTGCAAATTAGCCTTGGCTATAAACACTGTGATACTGGCATTGGATTACTTTGAGAAGATAATCTATGTTTATGTATCTGTCCCTATCAAATAAACTATAAATAAATTAATTAATAGTTGGAGTAATCATGGTATTTGTAGTTGGAGCAGCTGTGGTAGTTGTAGTTGGAGCAGCTGTGGTAGTTGGAGCATCTGTGGTAGTTGTAGTTGGAGCATCTGTGGTAGTTGTAGTTGGAGCAGCTGTGGTAGTTGTAGTTGGAGCAGCTGTGGTAGTTGTAGTTGGAGCAGCTGTGGTAGTTGGAGCATCTGTGGTAGTTGTAGTTGGAGCATCTGTGGTAGTTGTAGTTGGAGCATCTGTGGTAGTTGTAGTTGGAGCATCTGTGGTAGTTGTAGTTGGAGCATCTGTGGTAGTTGTAGTTGGAGCAGCTGTGGTAGTTGTAGTTGGAGCATCTGTGGTAGTTGTAGTTGGAGCATCTGTGGTAGTTGTAGTTGGAGCATCTGTGATAGTTGTAATTGGAGCATCTGTGGTAGTTGTAGTTGGAGCAGCTGTGGCAGTTGTAGTTGGAGCAGCTGTGGTAGTTGTAGTTGGAGCAGCTGTGGTAGTTGTAGTTGGAGCAGCTGTGGTAGTTGGAGCATCTGTGGTAGTTGTAGTTGGAGCATCTGTGGTAGTTGTAGTTGGAGCATCTGTGGTAGTTGTAGTTGGAGCATCTGTGGTAGTTGTAGTTGGAGCATCTGTGGTAGTTGTAGTTGGAGCGGCTGTGGTAGTTGTAGTTGGAGCATCTGTGGTAGTTGTAGTTGGAGCATCTGTGGTAGTTGTAGTTGGAGCATCTGTGATAGTTGTAATTGGAGCATCTGTGGTAGTTGTAGTTGGAGCAGCTGTGGTAGTTGTAGTTGGAGCATCTGTGGTAGTTGTAGTTGGAGCAGCTGTGGTAGTTGTAGTTGGAGCAGCTGTGGTAGTTGTAGTTGGAGCATCTGTGGTAGTTGTAGTTGGAGCAGCTGTGGTAGTTGTAGTTGGAGCAGCTGTGGTAGTTGTAGTTGGAGCAGCTGTGGTAGTTGTAGTTGGAGGTACAGTGGTGGTAGTTGTTGGGGGTTGGATATTGCAGTTGTCGGTGGTGCAGCAGGAGGGTTGTTCGTTCACAGTTCCATAAATGGCCAGTAGGTAAAGTTTGTCCAGAGAAGAAGTGGAGACACCACAGGTCGTGGTGGAGGCGCAGCCGTAAACTGGGATTGTGGCTGATGAGGATGTAGTAACTGCAAGAACAGAATCATAACACACAACAGTCACAAACCCCGAGCTTTTTGCTTAAGTAATTTATTTCACACATTCATTTGAGTTATTGTTTTAGTTACTGCCATAGATATTGTTGTATTGTGTCGTCTCAGTCTTGTCCAGTTTAGCTATGGTACATTAGTATTTTTGTTGACCAACCACACCATCCCCCTTTTTCTGAAAGAGAACTGCACTGCCACCTCATCTCTTTCAGAAACATCTGGATGAAACAGTAAACTGCTTCCTTTTCTGCTCTGTCCACAGTAAACATAAATCTAAAGCACCAGTCCACTCTTTTGTCATAGTTGTGTTAAGTTTCATTTTTGTCTTGTCCATTTTGCAGTGGTGGAGGAAGTAGTCTACTTTTTTTTCCTTTTCAAATAAGAGCACAAAAACATTCACCAAAGTAAAAGTATTTTCAAGTATCTATCCCATAAATCACTTTTCACTCAAGTACAGTAACACAGTACTTTTAGTCACCTTGCACCCCTGTCCTGTCACTGTCTGTCACCAAGTCCACATTTACACACCTGTATTTCAAACAGCTGGGAATAGAAATGTTATTTTATGTAAAATCCTAATGTATGGATCTAAACTTTTCACCACACAGAGATCCCTCTAGATCTGACCTTGTCCACCCAAGCTTCTACTCAGAGACCGTGGTGTCTGTGCGTAGTGGGGGTTATATCGGGATATGTGTGATTTCAGTTTTAAAGACCCAACAGTCCTATTTTCCCGGGCTTTCGCCTTTATTTTTTTCCACCCCACAATATACAGCCTACGCAGCCTCTGTTTCAGAACCGCCACTGGAATTTGGACACTACTAAGTGTCCTACACAGTACTGGCCCTATAATAAGAATACAGAGACCCAAACCACCCACAGTAAAAAAATAAAAAATCTGTCCCTGCTGGTTTATCAGGGTTCCAAACCCAAGAGGCTCCTAGCCTCAGGCTTCCAAAGCCTCTATTCATGGTCCAACCGTCTTGGTCTTATAGGATACTTATGTTTCTTAGCAGTGACTACATTCAATAGTTTCTCGTCAGATCCTATTCCAAGAGGTAATTTGATTAAGAATTAAACAAAGCCCCTCAGAGGCTGGCTGAAAATAGACCTAGTCTATTGTCAGTCTTGACCGGGCCTAGCGCCACCCCAGTCCAACTGGGGATTTGTCCGGCTCATTTTACTTTCCCTAATATGTAGGTGTGTAGAAACTCAAAATCACTTAACTAAATATAGATATATATTGTAAAACAGTTTCTAAATTTACGAGACTGAGAATTACAGATTTCTGAGACAATGACAACCCTAATCAAATCTAATTTAAGCTATTCAGAAATTTTATTAAAAAGGTTTTCTGCTCACCTTATTTTGTGGGTGCCCCGGTTGTCACAGACACCAGACTCCGCCTCGATGTGTCCAAAAGTCCTCTAGGAGAGTCTTTCCACCCACACGTCGGGTCACCATTTGTAAAGATTTATTTATTTTAGGTGTAAGCATCAAAGAGGACAATGATTCAGAAGTATAATCAAGTCAGAAGGTTTATTTTAGTATCACACAGGTAAGGTTACAGCAGCAGGGTGAGCGCCCTGCTAGAGAGAGGACTGTCCTCATTTTTTATATTATGTATGACGATGATTGACGATCACTGCATAGCGTTATCTTGTTTTTCTTTGAGAAACTCCCGTGCCTCAACCAGAGTTCTCATTTCAGCAGTGCCTTATCTTTGTTGTCTTCGAGAGCGTCGCACGCAACAGGCAGGGCCGTGGGAGCCCCCACCTGTGACCTTGAGTCTCCTAACTTTCTAACCAGCTCATTATTTGTGCACTTTTAGGAATGCACCTAAGAGTAGAGTGACCTTAGAGTGAAAGAAGAAAAACATCACATAAAACCAAAGTATTATTACTAATATTGAAGCGTTTATTAACCTTAGCAGTAGTACATCAAAATATAAGTTTAATGGTAATACGCATAGCTATATGTAGAAATATTCAATAATTCCCCCTTTTCACACCATATCACATGGTGTGAAACAACCTCTGAAAACAAAAACATCACATAAACAAAAAACAAAAAGTAAACCTGTAAAAAGCATAATACAAAACCCCAAAGAAAAAACAAAAAACAAAAAACAAAACAAAAAACAAACCCATAACCCAATACAAAATATCAAATCTTAAATGGAAAACCCATTTCATTGGGTTTTCCTTTCAAGGTGAATGAAGTGGAGGTGATTAGGTATAAATAAAGTGGATTTACAGCAGATTGGGTAGGGGGCATGGAATATGTATATATATGTAATGTGTATTATAAAATAATGAGATCGAGTAAAATGTGATGTACATTTGTAGATTTACAGGAGATTGTGAGAGGGTATGTGTATATGTATTGAATAGATGTAATGTAATGCGTATTGTAAAATAATAAGATGGAGACTAGAAAAAAAAGTGATGTACATTTGCATTGGAATATTGTAATATCTACGATTGGCAAATGTGTGGAAAATTATTTGTATGGGTTGTGCACATCTCCCCCTACTTGAACCGCCACCTTACCGTGGTGGAGGGGTTTGAGTGCCCGAATGATCCTAGGAGCTATGTTGTCGGGGGCTTAATGCTCCTGGTAGGGTCTCCCATGGCAAACAGGTCCTAGGTGATGGGCCAGACCAAGAGCGGTTCACAAACCCTTATGACGACAAAAATAACGAGGCCAGTTACGTCGCCCGGTAAGGCGCAGCCGGGGCCCCACCCTGGAGTCCCACCCTGGAGCCAGGCCTGGGGTTGGGGCTCGATCGCGAGCGCCTGGTGGCCGGGTCTCTCCCCACGGGACCCGGCCGGGCCCAGCCCGAAAGGACGACGTGGGGCCATCCTCCCGTGGACCCACCACCCGCAGGAGGAACCGTATGGGGCCGGTGCAAGGAGGATCGGGCAGTGGTCGAAGGCGGGGGCCTCGGCGTCCCGAACCCTGGACAGAGAAACTGGCTCTGGGGACATGGACATGGAATGTCACCTCGCTGGGGGGGAAGGAGCCTGAGCTTGTGCGGGAGGTTGAGCGTTACCGACTAGAGATAGTCGGGCTCACCTCCACACACTCACACAACTCCTTGAGAGAGGCTGGACTCTCTTCTACTCTGGCGTTGCCCGCGGTGAGAGGCGGCGGGCTGGTGTGGGCTTGCTCATAGCTCCCCAGCTCAGCCGCCATGTGTTGGAGTTTTCCCCTTGAATGAGAGGGTCGCGTCCCTGCGCCTTCGGGTTGGGGACAGGTCAGGCAGTGTAGAGTACTCGGCCTTCTTGGAGTCCCTGGGAGGGGTGCTGGAAGGTGCTCCGACTGGGGACTCCGTCATTCTGCTGGGAGACTTCAACGCTCACGTGGGCAGCGACAGTGACACCTGGAGGGGCGTGATTGGGAGGAACGGCCTCCCTGATCTGAACCCGAGCGGTGTTTTGTTATTGGACTTCTGTGCTAGTCACGGATTGTCCATAACGAACACCATGTTCAAGCACAAGGGTGTCCATCAGTGCACGTGGCACCAGGACACCCTAGGCTGGAGGTCGATGATCGACTTTGTAGTCGTGTCATCTGACCTTCGGCCGTGTGTCTTGGACACTCGGGTGAAGAGAGGGGCTGAGCTGTCAACTGATCACCATCTGGTGGTGAGTTGGATCCGCTGGCGGAGGAGGAGGCCGGACAGACTCGGCAGGCCCAAACGTATTGTGAGGGTCTGTTGGGAACGTCTGGCTGAGCCTCCTGTCAGGGGGGTCTTCAACTCCCACCTCCGGGAGAGCTTCAACCAGATCTCGGGGGAGGTTGGAGACATTGAGTCCGAGTGGACCATGTTCTCCACCTCTATTGTCAATGCAGCCGTCAGGAGCTGTGGCCGTAAGGTCTCTGGTGCCTGTCGTGGCGGCAAGCCCCGAACCCGGTGGTGGACACCGGAAGTAAGGGATGCCGTCAGGCTGAAGAAGGAGTCCTATCGAGCCTGGCTGGCTTGTGGGACTCCCGAGGCAGCCGACGGGTACCGGCAGGCCAAGCGTGCGGTGGCCCGGGCGGTTGTGGAGGCAAAAACTCGGGTCTGGGAGGAGTTCGGGGAGGCCATGGAGGAGGACTATCGGTCGGCCTCAAAGAGATTCTGGCAAACCGTCCGCCGCCTCAGGAGGGGGAAGCAGTTCTTCACCAACACTGTTTACAGTGAGGGTGGGGAGCTGTTCACCTCGACTGGGGATGTTGTCGGGCGGTGGAAAGAATACTTTGAGGATCTCCTCAATCCCACCGACACGTCTTCCGTTGAGGAAGCAGAGGTTGGGGACTCGGAGGAGGATTCATCCATCACCCAAGCTGAAGTCATCGAGGTGGTTAAAAAGCTCCTCAGTGGCAAGGCACCGGGTGTGGATGAGATCCGCCCTGAGCACCTCAAGTCCCTGGATGTTGTGGGGCTGTCGTGGCTGACACGTCTCTGCAACATCGCGTGGCGGTCGGGGACAGTGCCTCTGGACTGGCAGACCGGGGTGGTGGTCCCTCTTTTCAAGAAGGGGGACCGGAGAGTGTGTTCCAACTACAGGGGGATCACACTTCTCAGCCTCCCCGGGAAAGTCTATTCCAGGGTACTGGAGAGGAGAATTCGGCCGATAGTCGAACCTCGGATTCAGGAGGAACAATTCGGTTTTTGTCCTGGCCGTGGAACAGTGGACCAGCTCTACACCCTCTATTGGGTGCTCGAGGGTTCATGGGAGTTCGCCCAACCAGTCCACATGTGCTTTGTGGACCTGGAGAAGGCGTTCGACCGTGTCCCTCGTAGCGTCCTTTGGGGGGTGCTCTGGGAGTATGGGGTCCGAGGCCCTTTGTTAAGGGCTGTCCGGTCCCTGTATGACTGGAGCAGGAGTTTGGTTCGCATTGCCGGTTGTAAGTCGGACCTGTTTCCGGTGCATGTTGGACTCCAGCAGGGCTGCCCTTTGTCACCGGTTCTGTTCATAATTTTTATGGACAGAATTTCTAGGTGCAGCCAGGGGCCGGAGGGTGTCAGGTTTGGGGACCACAGGATTTCATCTCTGCTTTTTGCAGATGATGTTGTCCTGTTGGCTTCATCAAACCAGGACCTTCAGTGTGCACTGGGACGGTTTGCAGCCGAATGTGAAGCGGCTGGGATGAGAATCAGCACCTCCAAGTCCGAGGCCATGGTTCTCGACCGGAAAAGGGTGGCTTGCCCTCTCCAGGTTGGAGGAGAGTTTCTGCCTCAAGTGGAGGAGTTTAAGTATCTCGGGGTCTTGTTCACGAGTGAGGGAAGGATGGAGCGTGAGATCGACAGACGGATCGGTGCAGCGTCTGCAGTAATGCGGTCATTGTATCGGTCTGTTGTGGTGAAGAAAGAGCTGAGCCGAAAGGCGAAGCTCTCGATTTACCGGTCGATCTACGTTCCTACTCTCACCTATGGTCATGAGCTTTGGGTCATGACCGAAAGGACAAGATCCCGGATACAAGTGGCCGAAATGAGTTTCCTCCGCAGGGTGGCTGGGCGCTCCCTTAGAGATAAGGTGAGGAGCTCGGTTACCCGGGAGGAGCTCCGAGTAGAGCCGCTGCTCCTCCACATCGAGAGGAGCCAGCTGAGGTGGCTTGGGCATCTGTTCCGGATGCCTTCCGGACGTCTTCCTGGGGAGGTGTTCCGGGCATGTCCCACCGGGAGGAGGCCCCGGGGAAGACCTAGGACACGCTGGAGGGACTATGTCTCTCGGCTGGCCTGGGAACGCCTTGGGGTTCCTCCTGAGGAGCTGGAGGAAGTGTCCGGGAAGAGGGATGTCTGGGTGTCCCTGCTTAGACTGCTGCCTCCGTGACCCGGCCCCGGATAAAGCGGAAGAAGATGGATGGATGGATGGATGTGCACATCTCTGGTGTAGAAAAAATAAATAAATAAATAAATAAATACAAATTAAAAAAAAAAAAAAAGGAAAGCCCATAACCTACAATGCTAAAGCAAAACAACCAAGAGTAATTCTCAAACTAACTTTGTAACCAGCTCATTATTTGTGCACTTTTAGGAATGCACCTAAGAGTAGAGTGACCTTGAAAAACATCACATAAAGTATTATTACTAATATTGAAGCGTTTATTAACCTTTGCAGTAGTACATCAAAATATAACTTTAATGGTAATATGCAAAGCTATATTCCAAACCTTATTTAGCCATCTGTAGGATATCTATAGTTCATACTGAGTGTTAGTGATGTGCATGTCTAACTTGCAGATGGATACTGTTTCTGCCCACTAGCTGGAGTCACACCAGCTGATGAGAGCCAGTCTAAGGTCCATGCTATTCAGTCTGGGCAGCCAAAAAAGGGCTAATCTGACTCTTAAACAAAATTTATGCCTATCAGGTGCAACGTCCGGTATCCTCCTGTTCTCAGGAGATTTTGTTTACTCTGTGGTGAGGAGTGATGAAGAACCTAATGACACGCTTCTAGTTGAATTCTCTCTACTGCACAGAGTTTGTGGAAGCCTGCAATAAACAACAGGTTTGATTCCACCCTTCTGTGATTGAGTTCTTGCTTCAGTTTTGCTTTTATATAAAGTGTTGTGGACTTAAGACTTGTCATTAAACTGGGCTAGAGTTGATGTTGTTTTTAGTACACACACAAAAGGCGGCCATTCCTTTTCTCATCCATTCGTTAAAGGCAGAGGCATATGTCCCTGGTTTAAACCCAATATCTAGGGCAGGGGTGTCAAACTCATTTTCACCGAGGGCCACATCAGCATAATGGTTGCCCTCAAAGGGCCAGATGTAACTGTAAGACAGTATAAATCAGGGGTGTCAAACTCAATCGGAGCTGGGGCCAAAATTAGAAAACCAGTCTTGGTCGTGGGCTGAATAAGAGTATTGTATAAATAATAAAGCCAGCCTACTCTATTTTTGTTCTCAGTTAGGCAACAATAGGCTTTTTAACATAGAATAATACTTCCCCACAGAACTACAGGTGTAGATTTGTGGTTTTAAGGGGCTTTGTAGTTTTGTTTTAAATCAGAACTTAGAACTCAACAAATAACAACAAATAGGCCACAGACTACTGACTAACACTGGCCAATTATTTATGAAGTATTATTTACTGCCACAGTTACCGAACTCCTCATATAAGACAGGTGTTTTCATCAGGTCCACTCTGACCCCTCTTTGCCCATTTCTTTTGTGGAAAGTTAAATGTCCTGTCGGAGAATCCTTCATTCTCTCTCTGCTCCTGTGGCTCGTTAAATGCCGCTCGCTAAAACAGTGGGGGAGGGGCAGTGCCGGCGCGGCGCCGCTTCTGCAGTGCATTATGGGAGATGTAGTTCAAACAGATCGAGCACAATATATCGGCGGGCTATTATTAATATAAAATGGAAATGATCTCGCGGGCCACAAGAAATTATCCTGCGGGCCACATTTGGCCCACGGGCCTTGAGTTTTACATATGTGATCTAGGGCAATCCACCTTAACAGTTATTGACAGATACTTAGTTTTAATTGCTTGACCACATTGATCCATGTTTCTAACCAGATAATAGTGATGGGGTGAGTTTACTCCTGAGAGAGACAACTCTTCATCCCCTAATTGTGTTCTAATTTTATAGCCAGGGTCGTAGTTCTAAGTGTCCTTCTACTGTGCTATTATACTTAGCCTCAAACAGTAGCTTTGTTTTTTGGTTAGGCTTAATTATGTTACAAAGGTAATCACGTATCTGGGTGTGACACGTATTTTTGTTTTTGAGTTTATGTTCAACCTATTTCTAATTACTAAACAGATGTATAATTAAAGTGGATCATTTGTGTTTTTGTGAAGTAAAGTTTGTATCCTAAAAAAAGAGATAAACTTTTCTATTAATTCCATAAGTTTGGGGAGAGGTGTCCTAATCCCCATGTTGTAATGTTATACCAAACTTCGTAATATCTCATCTTGCAGGATTACTTCAGCCAGAGCCAAAAGAGTGGGCCTTTTGTATCGTTCCCCTGCTTATAGCATTCTGACAAAAATCTGTTTACCTCAAGTCTGATAAGTGAAAACTTTGGCTTTAATTTAATCCAAATCTTTTTAACAACTCGTACTCCTAATCTACCCCATCAAAAGATTTTTTGGCATCAAGGCTTATTGAGTCTACACTTAAATTGTCTCTAGTAATTTTGTGTAATCTGTCTACAATTCTACTAATGTTGTCCTGTGTTTTTCTACCTGGTATAAACCCAGATTGATCCTCGTTAATTAAATCTGTTATAAATGTTTCCAACTTTTTGGCAATATTTCAGGTATATAATTTGTAGTCTATGTCCATCCATCCATCTTCTTTCGCTTTATCCGGGGCCGGGTCGCGGAGGCAGCAGTCTAAGGAGGGACACCCAGACATCCCTCTCCCCGGACACTTCCTCCAGCTCCTCAGGAGGAACCCCAAGGCGTTCCCAGGCCAGCCGAGAGACATAGTCCCTCCAGCGTGTCCTAGGTCTTCCCCGGGGCCTCCTCCCGGTGGGACATGCCCGGAACACCTCCCCAGGGAGGCATCCAGGAGGCGTCCGGACCAGATGCCCAAGCCACCTCAGCTGGGTCCTCTCGATGTGGAGGAGCAGCGGCTCTACTCCGAGCTCCTCCCGGGTAACCGAGCTCCTCACCCTATTTCTAAGGGAGCACCCAGCCACCCTGCGGAGGAAACTCATTTCAGCCGCTTGTATCCGGGATCTTGTCCTTTCAGTCATGACCCAAAGCTCATGACCATAGGTGAGAGTAGGAACGTAGATCGACCGGTAAATCGAGACCTTTGCCTTTCGGCTCAGCTCCTTCTTCACCACAACAGACCGATACAACGACTGCATTACTGCAGACGCTGCACCGATCCGTCTGTCGATCTCATGCTCCATCCTTCCCTCACTCGTGAACAAGACCCCAAGATACTTAAACTCCGCTGCTTGAGGCAGGAACTCTCCTCCAACCTGGAGAGGGCAAGCCACCCTTTTCCAGTCGAGAACCATGGCCTCGGACTTGGAGGTGCTGATTCTCATCCCAGCCGCTTCACATTCGACTGCAAACCGTCCCAGTGCACACTGAAGGTCCTGGCCTGATGAAGCCAACAGGACAACATCATCTGCAAAAAGCAGAGATGAAATCCTGTGGTCCCCAAACCTGACACCCTCCGGCCCCTGGCTGCACCTAGAAATTCTGTCCATAAAAATAATGAACAGAACCGGTGACAAAGGGCAGCCCTGCCGGAGTCCAACATGCACTGGGAACAGGTCCGACTTACAACCGGCAATGCGGACCAAACTCCTGCTCCGGTCATACAGGGACCGGACAGCCCTTAGCAGAGGGCCCCGGACCCCATATTCCCAGAGCACCCCCCAAAGAATGCCACAAGGGACGCGGTCGAACGCCTTCTCCAAGTCCACAAAGCACATGTGGACAGGTTGGGCGAACTCCCATGAACCCTCAAGCACCCGATAGAGGGTTTAGAGCTGGTCCACTGGTCCATGGCCAGGACGAAAACCGAATTGTTCCTCCTGGATCCGAGGTTTGACTATCGGCTGAATTCTCCTCTCCAGTACCCTGGAATAGACTTTCCCGGGGAGGCTGAGAAGTGTGATCCCCTATAGTTGGAACACACTCTCCGGTCACCCTTCTTGAAAAGAGGGACCGGAGCTCTATGTAGTCTATGTTCACTATTGAAATTGGCAAATAATTTATATATTCTCTTTGTTTTATTTAGGGATTAAAGACACAATTGCTTCTTTCAAAGATGGGGATATCTGACCCTGCTCAAGAGACCAGCTGAAAGATCTTAATTTTAGTTATTCATAAAATATCTTATGCCATTCTGTAAGACACCCAGACATGCGTCCTTATTGTTATTTTATTAAGCCGTATTGTACTCATAGAACTATTTACTTATAAAAGGTACGGCACTTGGTGGCAGTCGAAGGCTAAACTGACCTGACAGTAATAGAAGTATTCAACATGTTAGATTTATGTTTAGCACTGCTGCAGCCAAGTTTAATAAAAGGATAATGTGCTAAAACCCACCTCTATTTTGTATGTTTTTATTGAAAAAACAACATGAATAACTTATTACACTACTTTGATAAGTTACATACAAAATAAAGCAATGAATATTTATGCACTCATAACTTAAATGCTGCTTCTTATAGAAAATAACATCTACAATCTTATGCTGGTGTATTGTAGTAGTGTACTGACTACTAAGAAAAGTTATTTCTTATATTTTATGTCCATGGGTCAGTTTTAGAAGCAGAGATGATGCTGGCCGCATCCTAGATGTCAGAGTTGTAAACACTTGTGTTTTCCTCTAATTATTTCACCAACAGAAAATCCTTTCCTGTAACTCAACAATAACGTAGCCAGTTTTTGCTGAATAAAAATAAGTCATGTAATTGCTTAATAATCTTTTTTTCACACATAGGCATATATCATCATTGTAGGATGACAAGCAAAAGTGTAAGGTAGCTTAGAATCATAAAAATGTGACTGTTTTTAAATCAAAACAAAATATTGATGAAACACTGATATAATGTTAAATTAACTATTTTCACATCAATTCATTGACAAATTCTTCAAAACCTCACAGAATACAACAATTAAAATGTATACTAAATTAAACAATATTATCATCATTGTATACTGGCAGTCACACTCACAATTAAAACTTATTTGAAAGTGCTGTGCACATAATGCCATGAAAACACTATATAACGTAAAATATTGCAGAGTGATTAACATTTTATAATGTATATGAAGCTTTCATACAATCAAATTCTTATTGTGTATACATTGTGTAAATATTGTTTTCCTTCATTGAATATATGCTACACAAAAATATTTTAAATTATCAGTTGTGCTAATTCTGTTGTGAAGTAAAATGTTAATCATATGTATATAATTTTAAATTATACTGGCATAAAAAAAGCTTTTTATGCAGTTCCTAGTTGATCAAATTGAAGTTATATACTGACTACTAAGTACTAATCTTATTTGTAGTGAAACATGCTTTTTATATGTGGATGCCAGATTTTATGGCCATCTTGATAGTAGCCATGACAAAACTGCCAGTGGTTGGGGCAGCTGTGGTAGTTGTTGTAGTGGGAGCACCTGTGGTAGTTGTCATGGTTGGAGTGGTTGTAGGTGCAGCAGTCGTGGTGACAGTTACTGTCGGGCGTTCTGTAAAAACATATAATTCATTGATAAATCATAAAATTTTGTTGAATTGTACAGCTGTGGTATTTTGCTTTTGTTATACTTACCAGTCACTGCAACATTGGTTAAACTGCCATCCGCTCTCTGGATAGCTTCCAATTCCAATATCTGCTTCGGTAGCACTGACTCTGACTTGTTGTGCAGAACGCCTAAGTAAAAAATGAATGAATAAAAAATAAAAAATCAAGCAATACAGTTGATATAGCAGTCAAAATTTGGCAAGTTTAAACTGGACATTTAACAAAGCAAAGAAGTAGAATTTTTACCTAAACCCTCTCGCAGAGCATCCACGAAAGCCTGGGAAATCTCCTCTGAATGCACGGTCACACTAAAAAGAAACAAAAACAATGAAACATAATAAATCTAGTCTTAAAATATACAACAGAATTTTATAATATACGGTTCAACTTACCTCCTTTTTCACCTTATTACTAAGAGACCGGTAATGTTCACTGTTAGGGTCATTCAAATCTTCAGAGAATGCTTCAGTTAGCAAAGTTCCTGATACTTGCAAAGTAGAAACAGGAGCAGCTGTGGTAGTTGCTGTAGTTGGGGCAATTGTAGTTTTTGCTGTAGTTGGGGCAGCTGTAGTTGAAGTAGTTGGGGCAGCAGTAGTTGTAGTAGTAGTTGGGGCAGCTGTGGTAGTTGTTGTAGTTGAGGAAGGTGTGGTAGTTGTAGTTGGGGCAGCAGTGGTAGTTGTAGTTGGGGCCGCAGTGGTAGTTGTTGTAGTTGAGGAAGGTGTGGTAGTTGTAGTTGGGGCAGCAGTGGTAGTTGTAGTTGGGGCCGCAGTGGTAGTTGTTGTAGTTTGGGCAGCAGTGGTTGTAGTAGTAGTTGGGACAGCCGTGGTAGTTGCAGTTGAAGCAGGTATCGGAGTTGTAGTTAGAGCAGCTAAGGTAGTTGTAGTTGAAGCAGCTGTGGTGGTTTTAGCTGGAGCTGCTGTGGTTGTTGTAGTTGGGGCAGCAGTGGTTGTAGTAGTAGTTGGGACAGCCGTGGTAGTTGTAGTTGAAGCAGGTATGGGAGTTGTAGTTAGAGCAGCTAAGGTAGTTGTAGTTGAAGCAGCTGTGGTGGTTTTAGTTGGAGCTGCTGTGGTTGTTGTAGTTGGGGCAGCTGTGGTTGTAGTAGTAGTTGGGACAGCCGTGGTAGTTGTAGTTGAAGCAGGTATGGGAGTTGTAGTTAGAGCATCTAAGGTAGTTGTAGTTGAAGCAGCTGTGGTGGTTTTAGTTGGAGCTGCTGTGGTTGTTGTAGTTGGGGCAGCTGTGGTTGTAGTAGTAGTTGGGGCAGCTGTGGTAGTTGTTGTAGTTGAGGAAGGTGTGGTAGTTGTAGTTGGGGCAGCAGTGGTAGTTCTAGTTGGGGCCGCAGTGGTAGTTGTTGTAGAGGGAGCACCTGTGGTAGTTGTCATGGTTGGGGTGGTTGTAGGTGCAGCAGTCGTGGTGACAGTTACTGTCGGGCGTTCTGTAAAAACATATAATTCATTGATAAATCATAAAATTTTGTTGAATTATACAGCTGTGGTATTTTGCTTTTGTTATACTTACCAGTCACTGCAACATTGGTTAAACTGCCATCCGCTCTCTGGATAGCTTCAACAACTTGTTCATCTGATGGAAGTATAGACGAAGGTTCAAATTCAATTCCAATATCTGCTTCGGTAGCACTGACTCTGACATGTTGTGCAGAACGCCTATGTAAAAAATAAATAAATAAAAAATAAAAAATCAAGCAATACAGTTGATATAGCAGTCAAAATTTGGCAAGTTTAAACTGGACATTTAACAAAGCAAAGAAGTAGAATTTTTACCTAAACCCTCTCGCAGAGCATCCGCGAAAGCCTGGGAAATCTCCTCTGAATGCACGGTCACACTAAAAAGAAACAAAAACAATGAAACATAGAAAATCTAGTCTTAAAATATACAACAGAATTTTATAATATACGGTTCAACTTACCTCCTTTTTCACCTTATTACTAAGAGACCGGTAATGTTCACTGTTAGGGTCATTCAAATCTTCAGAGAATGCTTCAGTTAGCAAAGTTCCTGATACTTGCAAAGTAGAAACAGGAGCAGCTGTGGTAGTTGCTGTAGTTGGGGCAATTGTAGTTTTTGCTGTAGTTGGGGCAGCTGTGGTTGTAGTTGGGGCAGCTGTGATTGTTGTACTTGGGGCAGCTGTGGTTGTAGTTGTAGTTGGGACAATTGTAGTTGGGGCAGCTGTAGTTGTTGTAGTTGGGACAATTGTAGTTGTTGTTGTAGTTGGGGCAGCTGTAGTTGTAGTTGGGGCAGTCGTGGTTGTAGTTGTAGTTGGGGCAGCTGTGGTTGTAGTAGTAGTTGGGGCAGCTGTGGTAGTTGTTGTAGTTGAGGAAGGTGTGGTAGTTGTAGTTGGGGCAGCTGTGGTAATAGTAGTTGGGGCAGCTGTGGATGTTGTAGTTGAGGAAGGTGTGGTAGTTGTAGTTGGGGCAGCAGTGGTAGTTGTAGTTGGGGCCGCAGTGGTAGTTGTTGTAGTTTGGGCAGCAGTGGTTGTAGTAGTAGTTGGGACAGCCATGGTAGCTGTAGTTGAAGCAGGTATGGGAGTTGTAGTTAGAGCAGCTAAGGTAGTTGTAGTTGAAGCAGCTGTGGTGGTTTTAGTTGGAGCTGCTGTGGAGAGGACACAACAAGTTAGCACTAAATTGTTCATATCAATGAGCTTATTAGGTTACTAGGGTCTGTTTTAAACTAAATAATAATAATAATAATAATAATAATAATAATAATAATAATAATAATAATAATGGAAAGAAGACAACACACGTGAGATCGTAAGATATAATTTGTTTAAATGAATGTAACCCAATTTGTTGGATTTTTATTCAATTCAACACAGGTGGGTTCCTACTGCTGCCTGTAAAACACTGGCAACACGGAATGTGTTAGGACTCTTTTAGCTTCAGTACAAAAATAAATGGACCAGTGACTAAACCTAAATACTCAATACTTTAAAGGGTCAATTTTCCACTGACTTTCATTTATGTAGACGTTTTTTGTTGTTTTTTTGTTATTTCACCTGGATGACTGAGAACCTGCATCGACATGTAGGGAACATATTTCTTTGTTACAGCAGCAGGGACGACAGTAGAAAAAATGGCAGGTTCAGTTTTAATAGGATTTGGCAGCAGTTACTCAGCCTTTTTTAGAGAACTAAATGTAACTGATAAAAGTTTATTAGTAGTAATTAGGAACAAATCATAATAATAGTATTTACTGGTTGTAGTTGGAGCAGCTGTGGTAGTTGTAGTTGGAGCAGCTGTGGTAGTTGTAGTTGGAGCAGCTGTGGTAGTTGTAGTTGGAGGTACAGTGGTGGTAGTTGTAGTTGGAGCAGCTGTGGTAGTTGTAGTTGGAGCAGCTGTGGTAGTTGTAGTTGGAGGTACAGTGGTGGTAGTTGTAGTTGGAGCAGCTGTGGTAGTTGTAGTTGGAGCAGCTGTGGTAGTTGTAGTTGGAGCAGCTGTGGTAGTTGTAGTTGGAGGTACAGTGGTGGTAGTTGTTGGGGGTTGGATATTGCAGTTGTCGGTGGTGTAGCATTAGGGTTGTTCGTTCACAGTTCCATAAATGGCCAGTAGGTAAAGTTTGTCCAGAGAAGAAGTGGAGACACCACAGGTCGTGGTGGAGGCGCAGCCGTAAACTGGGATTGTGGCTGATGAGGATGTAGTAACTGCAAGAACAGAATCATAACACACAACAGTCACAAACCCCGAGCTTTTTGCTTAAGTAATTTATTTCACACATTCATTTGAGTTGTTGTTTTAGTTACTGCCATAGATATTGTTGTATTGTGTCGTCTCAGTCTTGTCCAGTTTAGCTATGGTACGTTAGTATTTTTGTTGACCAACCACACCATCCCCCTTTTTCTGAAAGAGAACTGCACTGCCACCTCATCTCTTTCAGTAACATCTGGATGAAACAGTAAAGTGTAGTCAGGAACAGCTGTATGCTTTCCTTACTATAGGGCCTGGTGATTTGGCTTTGTGACCTGCGTCTGCAGCTAAGGTGATATGTGCTGCACTCTCAGGTGAGAGAGCACAGAGATGTGTTTGTGTAGGGGAGAGTTCAGCAGCAGCAGCCACGCCCCCAGGTCCCACAGAAATGTCACCACACACTGAGTCTGGGTGAGGCATGGTCCATGTCGTGTTCCACACATCATCATAAACTGGGTCATCAACCCGAAGATATGTAAATATCCAATGTATAAGGTCTTTTGGTGGATTATAAGGATGTATCAGTTGTATCCATAGTAACCAGTGTTCAGTCAGCACAGGAGGAGGAAGAGGATCCTCATTCAGGAGTAACCAACACCGTAGCCCAGAAAGTAGACCCAGGTTCAGGTTGGGTCAATAACATTTGTCTGACAGAGAGTGGCCCCTGGAACAGTTCACTGTGAGACCCCCAGGAAAAGTCACCACAGCACCCTCCTCAGGACTTAGTAGAACATGATTTTATCAGATTGTCTCTTACGTCGATGATCCCCTTTTTGCCTGAGTGCACCTTGGCGTTGTTGTGTGAAATTAGGGCTGAACTGAGGAGCTGTAGAACTGGAGCAGGATGCAGTTTGTGGCATTTGAGTCTTTGCCTTCTGCTTGTCCTTATCTTATGCTTTCTTTATTTCACTCATTTGTTGTATCTGCAGCCCAAGGACCTGAGCTTGTAGCCTTTGTAGCTCACTCTCCTGACTGTTAGCTTTAGCATTGCAATGTCCCATGGATGTATTATGTTTGACTCCCATTGATACCAGGGCACTGTATCAAGTGCAACTACTTCTGTGTTGGGGAGGTGTAACAGGTCAGGTCTGTGAGCTGGGAGCTGAGTTAGTCTCAGGCCTCACTACAGGGAGAGGTGACTACTTAGGGAGGTGAGAGGAAGTTATTTTCCTCATCTTGGTTATTCTTATTTGTCTCTGTGCCTGATCTGAGTTACAGCGTTTGTATTTGTGGGGCTACTGTAGCCTGCTCCCATCATTAAGTGAGGGAGGTATGTTTTCAGAGATGATTGTAGAGTTTCAGTTTTAGGGTTGCTTGGCACCCTGAGCTGGGAAAGATCGCCCAACAAAATATATTATTTTTTAGGAGACTTTTTTTGGAAAGTTGTAAGTATATGTGTCAGAGAACAGTAAATAATTGTATTAATACTATAGCTTAAAATTAAATTTGACAAATGTGCTATTGTTAAAAATTGAACAAAATCAATAAAACCTACTCAAAGACAACTCTAGAATGTTTAGGCGTTTAGGTTAGACTTGGATGCAGAGGATAGCATTGGATGTATACATATTTTTTTTTATTAATACAGTTAAGCTAATTTCATGTCACCTCAGTTCTTTCTTATAAATTATGCAACTGACATCAAACACAAACACACACAAAAAGCATCTAAAGGAGATTAGAGTACAAAATGGGCTGTTTTCCTACCTTTTTTGAAGCAACCAGACCTAGAGATAATAACCAGCCCAGGCCTTTACCACAGACTGAGCTCCTCCTCCTCTACTCATTTCATTACTGAAGACAACTCTCCGATTTTTATTATTAACCTTACTGTTAGCACTGTTTAGCAACTTTTGCTGACTGTAAATGTCATTAAATCCTCTTTTGACGTCTTCTAGCTCTACTCAGCTCAGGCTTCACTCACATTTTTGTCCCACAAACAAACTTATTTTAGTTCAGATTATTTGGCTTGAGATAGCCTAATATTGCAGTCAGTTGATGTTTAAAAGTTTAGTTTTTTTTAATGCACTGTTGTTGACAAGCGCCCCAAACTTCAACAGTATGTACCTAACTGCAGTCAGAGAGAAACAGAGGAAGTCATCTGTCTGTGCTGCAGCACGAGGGGAGGAGGGAGAGCAGCAACAGCAGCAGGAATGGATCAAACCATTTGTTGCACAGGGGTGTTTTTGCTTTTGTTAAAGTAAGCCTATTTGATTTTTAATATATATGATCAAGAAATTTGACATTACCTATTTCAAATACACAATTATAGCATTTAAACATTCTTCTTCTTTTAGGGGTGCTGGAATTATTTTTAGGGGTCTAAAAGTGGAGTCACAGCAGCATGGACAACAGTTTGAATGTTTATTACCTGTTCTAGTCCCAACAAACCTCTGCTCTGCACCTCTTTTACACACTTCACAAACTTTTCTGTCACTTTCTGCTTCCTTTTCTGCTCTGTCCACAGTAAACATAAATCTAAAGCACCAGTCCACTCTTTTGTCATAGTTGTGTTAAGTTTCGTTTTTGTCTTGTCCATTTTGCAGTGGTGGAGGAAGTAGTCTACTTTTTTTTCCTTTTCAAATAAGAGCACAAAAACATTCACCAAAGTAAAAGTATTTTCAAGTATCTATCCCATAAATCACTTTTCACTCAAGTACAGTAACACAGTACTTTTAGTCACCTTGCACCCCTGTCCTGTCACTGTCTGTCACCAAGTCCACATTTACACACCTGTACTTCAAACAGCTGGGAATAGAAATGTTATTTTATGTACAATCCTAATGTATGGATCTAAACTTTTCACCACACAGAGATCCCTCTAGATCTGACCTTGTCCACCCAAGCTTCTACTCAGAGACCGTGGTGTCTGTGCGTAGTGGGGGTTATATCGGGATATGTGTGATTTCAGTTTTAAAGACCCAACAGTCCTATTGTCCTGGGCTTTCACCTTTATTTTTTTTCCACCCCACAATATACAGCCTACGCAGCCTCTGTTTCAGAACCGCTACTGGAATTTGGACACTACTAAGTGTCCTACCCAGTACTGGCCCTATAATAAGAATACAGAGACCCAAACCACCCACAGTAAAAAAATAAAAAATCTGTCCCTGCTGGTTTATCAGGGTTCCAAACCTAAGAGGCTCCTAGCCTCAGGCTTCCAAAGCCTCTATTCATGGTCCAACCGTCTTGGTCTTATAGGATACTTATGTTTCTTAGCAGTGACTACATTCAATAGTTTCTCGTCAGATCCTATTCCAAGAGGTAATTTGATTAAGAATTAAACAAAGCCCCTCAGAGGCTGGCTGAAAATAGACCTAGTCTATTGTCAGTCTTGACCGGGCCTAGCGCCACCCCAGTCCAACTGGGGATTTGTCCGGCTCATTTTACTTTCCCTAATATGTAGGTGTGTAGAAACTCAAAATCACTTAACTAAATATAGATATATATTGTAAAACAGTTTCTAAATTTACAAGACTGAGAATTACAGATTTCTGAGACAATGACAACCCTAATCAAATCTAATTTAAGCTATGCAGAAATTTTATTAAAAAGGTTTTCCGCTCACCTTATTTTGTGGGTGCCCCGGTTGTCACAGACACCAGACTCCGCCTCGATGTGTCCAAAAGTCCTCTAGGAGAGTCTTTCCACCCACACGTCGGGTCACCATTTGTAAAGATTTATTTATTTTAGGTGTAAGCATCAAAGAGGACAATGATTCAGAAGTATAATCAAGTCAGAAGGTTTATTTTAGTATCACACAGGTAAGGTTACAGCAGCAGGGTGAGCGCCCTGCTAGAGAGAGGACTGTCCTCATTTTTTATATTATGTATGACGATGATTGACGATCACTGCATAGCATTATCTTGTTTTTCTTCGAGAAACTCCCGTGCCTCAACCAGAGTTCTCATTTCAGCAGTGCCTTATCTTTGTTGTCTTCGAGAGCGTCGCACGCAACAGGCAGGGCCGTGGGAGCCCCCACCTGTGACCTTGAGTCTCCTAACTTTCTAACCAGCTCATTATTTGTGCACTTTTAGGAATGCACCTAAGAGTAGAGTGACCTTAGAGTGAAAGAAGAAAAACATCACATAAAACCAAAGTATTATTACTAATATTGAAGCGTTTATTAACCTTAGCAGTAGTACATCAAAATATAAGTTTAATGGTAATACGCAAAGCTATATGTAGAAATATTCAATAATAAACCTCTGAAAAAAAAAAAAAACATCACACAAACAAAAAACAAAAAGTAAACCTGTAAAAAGCATAATACAAAAACCCCAAAGAAAAAACAAAAAACAAAAAACAAAACAAAAACCAAAAAACAAACCCATAACCCAATACAAAATATCAAATCTTAAAAGGAAAACCCATTTCATTGGGTTTTCCTTTCAAGGTGAATGAAGTGGAGGTGATTAGGTATAAATAAAGTGGATTTACAGCAGATTGGGTAGGGGGCATGGAATATGTATATATATGTAATGTGTATTATAAAATAATGAGATCGAGTAAAATGTGATGTACATTTGTAGATTTACAGGAGATTGTGAGAGGGTATGTGTATATGTATTGAATAGATGTAATGTAATGCGTATTGTAAAATAATAAGATGGAGACTAGAAAAAAAGTGATGTACATTTGCATTGGAATATTGTAATATCTACGATTGGCAAATGTGTGGAAAATTATTTGTATGGGTTGTGCACATCTCTGGTGTAGAAAAAATAAAATAAAATAAAATAAATAAATAAAATAAAAAGGAAAACCCATAACCTACAATGCTAAAGCAAAACAACCAAGAGTAATTCTCAAACTAACTTTATAACCAGCTCATTATTTGTGCACTTTTAGGAATGCACCTAAGAGTAGAGTGACCTTGAAAAACATCACATAAAGTATTATTACTAATATTGAAGCGTTTATTAACCTTAGCAGTAGTACATCAAAATATAACTTTAATGGTAATATGCAAAGCTATATTCCAAACCTTATTTAGCCATCTGTAGGATATCTATAGTTCATACTGAGTGTTAGTGATGTGCATGTCTAACTTGCAGATGGATACTGTTTCTGCCCACTAGCTGGAGTCACACCAGCTGATGAGAGCCAGTCCAAGGTCCATGCTATTCAGTCAGTCTGGGCAGCCAAAAAAGGGCTAATCTGACTCTTAAACAAAATTTATGCTTATCAGGTGCAACGTCCGGTATCCTCCTGTTCTCAGGAGATACCAAAAATGGACTAACACTCTGTCCAGAAAAATATGATATGTATAGGATGGACCTGGTCATAGATTGATTATACTGCATTCCTACATACTATAAAAACTGTGTAGAGACCTTGAACGGGAGCATTTCGGTGGCATCCCAAGATCGCAAGGCTTCTCTTCATAAGTTGCTCAGACCGGTGGCGGTGCTATGCCAACGAATTGCTCCCTTCTCGAGATTGTACACTGTTCTTTGATTTATCACTATACTATATTTTTTTACATAATTTTTACATCTATTTAACAACATCACTTTTGCTAATTGAAAATCTTCCTTCTTTTATTGTGCAGTCTTCAAAATTAAAGCACTGTAACCCCATTTTACAATTTTTACCATTTTTACCATTTACCATTTTTTCTTTATCATCTTGCAACCAGGATTTTAAATGGAATATTGGGAGGTTTTGTCAGTCACTTTATTTCACATGACAACTACGAAGATGATACATAGTTTTTATTGTGAAGAACTCTTATAGAAAAAACACAAAACTTGAGTATACAGAAGTATTCATCCCGTTTTTAAAGAGGTCCCTAAATGAGATCCAATGGGACTTACCCTCAGAGGTTTTTCAGTTCAATTCAACTTATTTTTATAGCCCAGTATCACAACAAAAATTGCCTCAAAGGTCTTCACAAATAGGCGGTAGTAGCTCACTATAGGCGGCAGTACCTCAGTAAGTAGATGGCGGTTCAAACCCCACTCCCACCACTGCATGCTGTCGTTGTGTCCTTGGGCAAGACACATAACCCACCTTCCCTCCAGTGTCTGTGCACACTGGTGTATGAATGTGAGTGTGAATGGTTCCTTGATGTCAAGCGCTTTGAGTACCCATGAAGGTAGAAAAGCGCTGTAATTTATTTATTTACAAACATAAACAGACAATCAACACAAACTAATAATAACTAATAAATAACTACACTAAACTAAACAGACCCAGGACACTCCTTAGATCCTTAGGTCCTTAGACCCTCTTTTTCAGTAAGGAAAAACCCACATCATTAATGTAGGATGGGCCCGTACCATTTACGGCCTTGTAAGTCAGGAGAAGGATTTTAAGCTAAAGAAGTCACAGAAATAGTTAAGTAAGCTCCGAAAACACACTAATTCCTCATAACAATTTTAAAATAGGGGACCTCACCAAACCTGTCTAAAGAGGACCATCTAAAACTCACAAACCGGGCAAGGAGTGCATTCATCTGAGAGGCAACAATAACACCAAAGGTGACCCTGAGAGAGCTGCAGAAGGCACTCCCTTCAGAATATCTTTTGGTATTTCTGACATGCTAACATTAAGTGACTGTCTATCAGTCTGACGTCAGTTCAACACTCCCAGAGAAATGATTGATATATACTTGTTTTTGACTAAGCTTTAATCTTAATTATTAATCTTTAACAATTACATGTTTCATCTTTATCAATAGACCTGTTTAAGAATAAATACATAGAGTGCAACTGTACATAGACAGAAATTCACTAAACAACATAGAACAAGTATATAAATCAAGAAAACATAGTAAACAGCGAGAGTAGAGAAGAAAGAGGTCAGCTAACCCTAACAAAAGAGTGGGGAGAAGTCTGTGTGTGTGTGTGTGTGTGTGTGAGAATGAATAGGATGTGTTTGTGAAATGTATAATATATACAAATTACCACTCTGCACATGCACCCGCATTTAAAAAAATAGGTTGCAAAACACATCAGGGCCGCACAACATCATCATAATTCCAGTGCGCACCATCCCAAATCACATACAGTTCCAATAACATGGCAGTTCCATCATACAGGCATCTGCCGCATAAACGTACAGAGGTCATATCAGTTCATGAAACCGAAACCAGCAGTTGTGATTAAGATTATACTTTCCCTTGGGACATTTTATCTCAGGACCTTTTGTACTATGGTACTGACAGAAACCCAGAATGGCTGCATTTTTGTACAACTCCAGAAGATAAGTGGTTTGCATCTTTGCACATCTCTCCAACAGGCCTGCTGAAGTTGGAGCTGTTTACTCTGTGGTGAGGAGTGAACCTAATGACACGCTTCTAGTTGAATTCTCTCTACTGCACAGAGTTTGTGGAAGCCTGCAATAAACAACAGGTTTGATTCCACCCTTCTGTGATTGAGTTCTTGCTTCTGTTTTGCTTTTATATAAAGTGTTGTGGACTTAAGACTTGTCATTAAACTGGGCTAGAGTTGATGTTGTTTTTAGTACACACACAAAAAGCGGCCATTCCTTTTCTCATCCATTCGTTAAAGGCAGGGGCATATGTCCTTGGTTTAATCTCAATATCTAGGGCAATCCACCTTAACAGTTATTGACAGATACTTAGTTTTAATTGCTTGACCACATTGATCCATGTTTCTAACCAGATAATAGTGATGGGGACGCCGAGGCCCCCGCCTTCGACCACTGCCCGATCCTCCTTGCACCGGCCCCTTACGGTTCCTCCTGCGGGTGGTGGGTCCACGGGAGGATGGCCCCACGTCGTCCTTTTGGGCTGGCCCGGTCGGGTCCCGTGGGGAGAGACCCCAGGCCTGGCTCCAGGGTGGGGCCCCGGCTGCGCCTTACCGGGCGACGTAACTGGCCTCGTTATTTTTGTCGTCATAAGGGTTTGTGAACCGCTCTTGGTCTGGCCCATCACCTAGGACCTGTTTGCCATGGGAGACCCTACCAGGAGCATTAAGCCCCCGACAACATAGCTCCTAGGATCATTCGGGCACTCAAACCCCTCCACCACGGTAAGGTGGCGGTTCAAGGAGGGGCCCGATCCCTGGACACAGAAACTGGCTCTGGGGACATGGAATGTCACCTCGCTGGGGGGGAAGGAGCCTGAGCTTGTGCGGGAGGTTGAGCGTTACCAACTAGAGATAGTCGGGCTCACCTCCATGCACAGTTTGGGCTCTGGAACCCAACTCCTTGAGAGAGGCTGGACTCTCTTCTACTCTGGCGTTGCCCGCGGTGAGAGGCGGCGGGCTGGTGTGGGCTTGCTCATAGCTCCCCAGCTCAGCCGCCATGTGTTGGAGTTTTCCCCGTTGAATGAGAGGGTCGTGTCCCTACGCCTTCGGGTTGGGGACAGGTCTCTCACTGTTGTTTCGGCCTATGGGCCGAACAGCAGTGTAGAGTACTCGGCCTTCTTGGAGTCCCTGGGAGGGGTGCTGGAAAGTGCTCCGACTGGGGACTCCGTCATTCTGCTGGGAGACTTCAACGCTCACGTGGGCAGCGACAGTGACACCTGGAGGGGCATGATTGGGAGGAACGGCCTCCCTGATCTGAACCCGAGCGGTGTTTTGTTATTGGACTTCTGTGCTAGTCACAGTTTGTCCATAACGAACACCATGTTCGAGCACAAGGGTGTCCATCAGTGCACTGTGGCACCAGGACACCCTAGGCTGGAGGTCGATGATCGACTTTGTAGTCGTGTCATCTGACCTTCGGCCGTGTGTCTTGGACACTCGGGTGAAGAGAGGGGCTGAGCTGTCAACTGATCACCACCTGGTGGTGAGTTGGATCCGCTGGCGGAGGAGGAGGCTGGACAGACTCGGCAGGCCCAAACGTATTGTGAGGGTCTGTTGGGAACGTCTGGCTGAGCCTCCTGTCAGGGGGGTCTTCAACTCCCACCTCCGGGAGAGCTTCAACCAGATCTCGGGGGAGGTTGGAGACATTGAGTCCGAGTGGACCATGTTCTCCACCTCTATTGTCGATGCAGCTGTTCGAAGCTGTGGTCGCAAGGTCTCTGGCGCCTGTCGTGGCGGCAACCCCCGAACCCGGTGGTGGACACCGGAAGTAAGGGATGTCGTCAGGCTGAAGAAGGAGTCCTATCGAGCCTGGCTGGCTTGTGGGACTCCCGAGGCAGCCGACGGGTACCGGCAGGCCAAGCGTGCGGCGGCCCGGGCGGTTGTGGAGGCAAAAACTCGGGTCTGGGAGGAGTTCGGGGAGGCCAAGGAGGAGGACTATTGGTCGGCCTCAAAGAGATTCTGGCAAACCGTCCGCCGCCTCAGGAGGGGGAAGCAGTTCTTCACCAACACTGTTTACAGTGAGGGTGGGGAGATGTTGACCTCGACTGGGGATGTTGTCGGGCGGTGGAAGGAATACTTTGAGGATCTCCTCAATCCCACCGACACGTCTTCCGTTGAGGAAGCAGAGGTTGAGTGTAGACTCAATAAGCCTTGATGCCAAAAAATCTTTTGATGGGGTAGATTAGGAGTACGAGTTGTCAAAAAGATTTGGATTAAATTAAAGCCAAAGTTTTCACTTATCAGACTTGAGGTAAACAGATTTTTGTAAGAATGCTATAAGCAAAGGAACGATACAAAAGGCCCACTCTTTTGGCTCTGGCTGAAGTAATCCTGCAAGATGAGATATTACGAAGTTTGGTATAACATTACAACATGGGGATTAGGACACCTCTCCCCAAACTTATGGAATTAATAGAAAAGTTTATCTCTTTTTTTAGGATACAAACTTTACTTCACAAAAACACAAATGATCCACTTTAATTATACATCTGTTTAGTAATTAGAAATAGGTTGAACATAAACTCAAAAACAAAAATACGTGTCACACCCAGATACGTGATTACCTTTGTAACATAATTAAGCCTAACCAAAAAACAAAGCTACTGTTTGAGGCTAAGTATAATAGCACAGTAGAAGGACACTTAGAACTACGACCCTGCTATAAAATTAGAACACAATTAGGGGATGAAGAGTTGTCTCTCTCAGGAGTAAACTCACCCCATCACTATTATCCATCCATCCATCCATCCATCTTCTTCCGCTTTATCCGGGGCCGGGTCGCGGAGGCAGCAGTCTAAGCAGGGACACCCAGACATCCCTCTCCCCGGACACTTCCTCCAGCTCCTCAGGAGGAACCCCAAGGCGTTCCCAGGCCAGCCGAGAGACATAGTCCCTCCAGCGTGTCCTAGGTCTTCCCCGGGGCCTCCTCCCGGTGGGACATGCCCGGAACACCTCCCCAGGGAGGCATCCAGGAGGCGTCTGGACCAGAGGCCCAAGCCACCTCAGCTGGGTCCTCTCAATGTGGAGGAGCAGCGGCTCTACTCCGAGCTCCTCCCGGGTAACCGGAGCTCCTCACCCTATCTCTAAGGGAGCACCCAGCCACCCTGCGGAGGAAACTCATTTCGGCCGCTTGTATCCGGGATCTTGTCCTTTCGGTCATGACCCAAAGCTCATGACCATAGGTGAGAGTAGGAACGTAGATCGACCGGTAAATCGAGAGCTTCGCCTTTCGGCTCAGCTCCTTCTTCACCACAACAGACCGATACAACGACTACATTACTGCAGCCGCTGCACCGATCCGCCTGTCGATCTCACGCTCCATCCTTCCCTCACTCGTGAACAAGACCCCAAGATACTTAAACTCCTCCACTTGAGGCAGGAACTCTCCTCCAACCTGGAGAGGGCAAGCCACCCTTTTCCGGTCGAGAACCATGGCCTCGGACTTGGAGGTGCTGATTCTCATCCCAGCCGCTTCACATTCGGCTGCAAACCTTCCCAGTGCACACTGAAGGTCCTGGCCTGATGAAGCCAACAGGACAACATCATCTGCAAAAAGCAGAGATGAAATCCTGTGGTCCCCAAACCTGACACCCTCCGGCCCCTGGCTGCACCTAGAAACTCTGTCCATAAAAATAATGAACAGAACCGGTGACAAAAGGCAGCCCTGCCGGAGTCCAACATGCACTGGGAACAGGTCTGACTTACAACCGGCAATGCGGACCAAACTCCTGCTCCGGTCATACAGGGACCGGACAGCCCTTAGCAAAGGGCCCCGGACCCCATACTCCCAGAGCACCCCCCAAAGAATGCCACAAGGGACGCGGTCGAACGCCTTCTCCAAGTCCACAAAGCACATGTGGACAGGTTGGGCGAACTCCCATGAACCCTCAAGCACCCGATAGAGGGTTTAGAGCTGGTCCACTGTTCCATGGCCAGGACGAAAACCGCATTGTTCCTCCTGGATCCGAGGTTTGACTATCGGCTGAATTCTCCTCTCCAGTACCCTGGAATAGACTTTCCTGGGGAGGTTGAGAAGTGTGATCCCCTATAGTTGGAACACACTCTCCGGTCACCCTTCTTGAAAAGAGAGACCGGAGCTCTATGTAGTCTATGTTCACTATTGAAATTGGCAAATAATTTATATATTCTCTCTGTTTTATTTAGGGATTAAAGACACAATTGCTTCTTTCAAAGATGGGGATATCTGACCCTGCTCAAGAGACCAGCTGAAAGATCTTAATTTTAGTTATTCATAAAATATCTTATGCCATTCTGTAAGACACCCAGACATGCGTCCTTATTGTTATTTTATTAAGCCGTATTGTACTCATAGAACTATTTACTTATAAAAGGTACAGCACTTGGTGGCAGTCGAAGGCTAAAGTGACCTGACAGTAATAGAAGTATTCAACATGTTAGATTTATGTTTAGCACTGCTGCAGCCAAGTTTAATAAAAGGATAATGTGCTAAAACCCACCTCTATTTTGTATGTTTTTATTGAAAAAACAACATGAATAACTTATTACACTACTTTGATAAGTTACATACAAAATAAAGCAATGAATATTTATGCACTCATAACTTAAATGCTGCTTCTTATAGAAAATAACATCTACAATCTTATGCTGGTGTATTGTAGTAGTGTACTGACTACTAAGAAAAGTTATTTCTTATATTTTATGTCCATGGGTCAGTTTTAGAAGCAGAGATGATGCTGGCCGTATCCTAGATGTCAGAGTTGTAAACACTTGTGTTTTCCTCTAATTATTTCACCAACAGAAAATCCTTTCCTGTAACTCAACAATAACGTAGCCAGTTTTTGCTGAATAAAAATAAGTCATGTAATTGCTTAATAATCTTTTATTCACACATAGGCATATATCATCATTGTAGGATGACAAGCAAAAGTGTAAGGTAGCTTAGAATCATAAAAATGTGACTGTAAATCAAAACTAAATAATGATGAAACACTGATATGTTAAATTAACTGTATTCTGATCATTGTATATTTTCACATCAATTCATTGACAAATTCTTCAAAACCTCACAGAATACAACAATTAAAATGTATACTAAATTAAACAATATTATCATCATTGTATACTGGCAGTCACACTCACAATTAAAACTTATTTGAAAGTGCTGTGCACATAATGCCATGAAAACACTATATAACGTAAAATATTGCAGAGTGATTAACATTTTATAATGTATATGAAGCTTTCATACAATCAAATTCTTATTGTGTATACATTGTGTAAATATTGTTGTACTTCATTGAATATATACTACACAAAAATATTTTAAATTATCAGTTGTGCTAATTCTGTTGTGAAGTAAAATGTTAATCATATGTATATAATTTTAAATTATACTGGCATAAAAAAAAGCTTTTTATGCAGTTCCTAGTTGATCAAATTGAAGTTATATACTGACTACTAAGTACTAATCTTATTTGTAGTGAAACATGCTTTTTATATGTGGATGCCAGATTTTATGGCCATCTTGATAGTAGCCATGACAAAACTGCCAGGAAAAATGTATGAACAAGACTGATCTTGAAGCTTGCTCCACTTGATGCTGCAACACAGTAAATAATATATATGAGATTGTTTTTATTTTGTGATTCAGTGCTATCTCTATAACTTATATAGTAACGTAATGTAACTTACGTGTGGTTGTTGTTGTAGTTGGGGGAGCTGTGGTAGTTGTAGTTGCAGCTGCTGTGGTTGTTGTGGTTGGGGCAGCTGTGGTAGTTGTTGTAGTGGGAGCACCTGTGGTAGTTGTCATGGTTGGGGTGGTTGTAGGTGCAGCAGTCGTGGTGACAGTTACTGTCGGGCGTTCTGTAAAAACATATAATTCATTGATAAATCATAAAATCATTTTGTTGAATTATACAGCTGTGCTATTTTGCTTTTGTTATACTTACCAGTCACTGCAACATTGGTTAAACTGCCATTCACTCTCTGGATAGCTTCAACAACTTGTTCATCTGATGGAAGTATAGACGAAGGTTCAAATTCAATTCCAATATCTGCTTCGGTAGCACTGACTCTGACTTGTTGTGCAGAACGCCTATGTAAAAAATAAATAAATAAAAAATAAAAAATCAAGCAATACAGTTGATATAGCAGTCAAAATTTGGCAAGTTTAAACTGGACATTTAACAAAGCAAAGAAGTAGAATTTTTACCTAAACCCTCTCGCAGAGCATCCACGAAAGCCTGGGAAATCTCCTCTGAATGCACGGTCACACTAAAAAGAAACAAAAACAATGAAACATAATAAATCTAGTCTTAAAATATACAACAGAATTTTATAATATACGGTTCAACTTACCTCCTTTTTCACCTTATTACTAAGAGACCGGTAATGTTCACTGTTAGGGTCATTCAAATCTTCAGAGAATGCTTCAGTTAGCAAAGTTCCTGATACTTGCAAAGTAGAAACAGGAGCAGCTGTGGTAGTTGCTGTAGTTGGGGCAATTGTAGTTTTTGCTGTAGTTGGGGCAGCTGTGGTTGTAGTAGTAGTAGTAGTAGTAGTAGTTGTTGTAGCTGCTGTTGTCGTTGAAGCAGCTGTTGTTGTAGTTGTAGATGGGGCAGCAGTGGTTGTAGTTGTGGTAGGGGCAGCTGTGGTTGTTGTAGTTGGGGCAGCTGTGGTTGTTGTTGTAGTTGGGGCAATTGTAGTTGTAGTAGTAGTTGGGGCAGCTGTGGTAGTTGTTGTACTTGGGGCAGCAGTGGTTGTAGTGGTAGTTGGGGCAATTGTAGTTGTTGTTGTAGTTGGGGCAGCTGTGGTTGTTGTACTTGGGGCAGCTGTGGTTGTTGTTGTACTTGGGGCAGCTGTGGTTGTTGTTGTAGTTGGGGCAATTGTAGTTGTTGTTGTAGTTGGGGCAGCTGTAGTTGAAGTAGTTGGGGCAGCAGTGGTTGTAGTAGTAGTTGGGGCAGCTGTGGTTGTTGTTGTAGTTGGGGCAGCTGTGGTTGTAGTTGGGGCAGCTGTGGTTGTTGTTGTAGTTGGGGCAATTGTAGTTGTTGTTGTAGTTGGGGCAGCTGTAGTTGAAGTAGTTGGGGCAGCAGTGGTTGTAGTAGTAGTTGGGGCAGCTGTGGTTGTTGTTGTAGTTGGGGCAGCTGTGGTTGTAGTTGGGGCAGCTGTGGTTGTTTTACTTGGGGCAGCTGTGGTTGTTGTTGTAGTTGGGGCAGCTGTGGTTGTTGTTGTACTTGGGGCAGCTGTGGTTGTTGTTGTAGTTGGGGCAATTGTAGTTGTTGTTGTAGTTGGGGCAGCTGTGGTTGTTGTACTTGGGGCAGCTGTGGTTGTAGTAGTAGTTGGGGCAGCTGTGGTTGTTGTTGTAGTTGGGGCAGCTGTGGTTGTTGTCGAAGTTGGGGCAGCTGTAGTTGAAGTAGTTGGGGCAACAGTGGTTGTAGTAGTAGTTGGGGCAGCTGTAGTTGTAGTAGTAGTTGGGGCAGCTGTGGTTGTTGTTGTAGTTGGGGCAGCAGTGGTTGTAGTGGTAGTTGGGGCAATTGTAGTTGTTGTAGTTGGGGCAGCTGTGGTTGTAGTTGGGGCAGCTGTGGTTGTTGTTGTAGGTGGGGCAGCTGTGGTTGTAATAGTAGTTGGGGCAACTGTGGTAGTTGTTGTAGTTGGGGCAGCTGTGGTTGTAGTTGGGGCAGCTGTTGTTGTTGTTGTAGTTGGGGCAGCTGTGGTTGTTGTTGTAGTTTGGGCATCTGTGGTTGTAGTAGTAGTTGGGGCAACTGTGGTAGTTGTTGTAGTTGGGGCAGCTCTGGTTGTAGTTGGGGCAGCTGTGGTTGTAGTTGGGGCAGCTGTTGTTGTTGTACTTGGGGCAGCTGTGGTTGTTGTTGTAGTTGGGGCAGCTGTGGTAGTTGTTGTAGTTGGAGCAGCAGTGGTTGTTGTAGTTGGGGCAGCTGTCGTTGTTGTTGTAGTTGTGGCAGCTGTGGTTGTTGTTGTACTTGGGGCAGCTGTGGTTGTAGGAGTAGTTGGGGCAACTGTGGTAGTTGTTGTAGTTGGGGCAGCTGTGGTTGTTGTTGTACTTGGGGCAGCTGTGGTTGTTGTTGTAGTTGGGGCAGCTGTGGTTGTAGGAGTAGTTGGGGCAACTGTGGTAGTTGTTGTAGTTGGGGCAGCTGTGGTTGTTGTTGTACTTGGGGCAGCTGTGGTTGTTGTTGTAGTTGGGGCAATTGTAGTTGTTGTAGTTGGGGCAGCTGTGGTTGTAGTTGGGGCAGCTGTTGTTGTTGTACTTGGGGCAGCTGTGGTTGTAGTAGTTGGGGCAGGTGTGGTTTTTGTCGAAGTTGGGGCAGCTGTTGTTGTAGTAGTAGTTGAGGCAGCTGTGGTTGTTGTTGTAGTTGGGGCAGCTGTGATTGTAGTAGTTGGGGCAGCTGTCGTTGTTGTTGTAGTTGGGGCAGCTGTGGTTGTTGTTGTACTTGGGGCAGCTGTGGTTGTAGTTGGGGCAGCTGTGGTTGTTGTTGTAGTTGGGGCAATTGTAGTTGTTGTTGTAGTTGGGGCAGCTGTAGTTGAAGTAGTTGGGGCAGCAGTGGTTGTAGTAGTAGTTGGGGCAGCTGTGGTTGTAGTTGGGGCAGCTGTGGTTGTTGTACTTGGGGCAGCTGTGGTTGTTGTTGTAGTTGGGGCAGCTGTGGTTGTTGTTGTACTTGGGGCAGCTGTGGTTGTTGTTGTAGTTGGGGCAATTGTAGTTGTTGTTGTAGTTGGGGCAGCTGTGGTTGTTGTACTTGGGGCAGCTGTGGTTGTAGTAGTAGTTGGGGCAGCTGTGGTTGTTGTTGTAGTTGGGGCAGCTGTGGTTGTTGTCGAAGTTGGGGCAGCTGTAGTTGAAGTAGTTGGGGCAACAGTGGTTGTAGTAGTAGTTGGGGCAGCTGTAGTTGTAGTAGTAGTTGGGGCAGCTGTGGTTGTTGTTGTAGTTGGGGCAGCAGTGGTTGTAGTGGTAGTTGGGGCAATTGTAGTTGTTGTAGTTGGGGCAGCTGTGGTTGTAGTTGGGGCAGCTGTGGTTGTTGTTGTAGGTGGGGCAGCTGTGGTTGTAATAGTAGTTGGGGCAACTGTGGTAGTTGTTGTAGTTGGGGCAGCTGTGGTTGTAGTTGGGGCAGCTGTTGTTGTTGTTGTAGTTGGGGCAGCTGTGGTTGTTGTTGTAGTTGGGGCAGCTGTGGTAGTTGTTGTAGTTGGAGCAGCAGTGGTTGTTGTAGTTGGGGCAGCTGTCGTTGTTGTTGTAGTTGTGGCAGCTGTGGTTGTTGTTGTACTTGGGGCAGCTGTGGTTGTTGTTGTAGTTGGGGCAGCTGTGGTTGTAGGAGTAGTTGGGGCAACTGTGGTAGTTGTTGTAGTTGGGGCAGCTGTGGTTGTTGTTGGTACTTAGTTGTTGTATTGGGGCAGCTGTGGTTGTTGTTGTGTTGTAGTTGGGGCAATTGTAGTTGTTGTAGTTGGGGCAGCTGTGGTTGTAGTTGGGGCAGCTGTTGTTGTTGTACTTGGGGCAGCTGTGGTTGTAGTAGTTGGGGCAGGTGTGGTTTTTGTCGAAGTTGGGGCAGCTGTTGTTGTAGTAGTAGTTGAGGCAGCTGTGGTTGTTGTTGTAGTTGGGGCAGCTGTGATTGTAGTAGTTGGGGCAGCTGTCGTTGTTGTTGTAGTTGGGGCAGCTGTGGTTGTTGTTGTACTTGGGGCAGCTGTGGTTGTAGTTGGGGCAGCTGTGGTTGTTGTTGTAGTTGGGGCAATTGTAGTTGTTGTTGTAGTTGGGGCAGCTGTAGTTGAAGTAGTTGGGGCAGCAGTGGTTGTAGTAGTAGTTGGGGCAGCTGTGGTTGTAGTTGGGGCAGCTGTGGTTGTTGTACTTGGGGCAGCTGTGGTTGTTGTTGTAGTTGGGGCAGCTGTGGTTGTTGTTGTACTTGGGGCAGCTGTGGTTGTTGTTGTAGTTGGGGCAATTGTAGTTGTTGTTGTAGTTGGGGCAGCTGTGGTTGTTGTACTTGGGGCAGCTGTGGTTGTAGTAGTAGTTGGGGCAGCTGTGGTTGTTGTTGTAGTTGGGGCAGCTGTGGTTGTTGTCGAAGTTGGGGCAGCTGTAGTTGAAGTAGTTGGGGCAACAGTGGTTGTAGTAGTAGTTGGGGCAGCTGTAGTTGTAGTAGTAGTTGGGGCAGCTGTGGTTGTTGTTGTAGTTGGGGCAGCAGTGGTTGTAGTGGTAGTTGGGGCAATTGTAGTTGTTGTAGTTGGGGCAGCTGTGGTTGTAGTTGTAGGTGGGGCAGCTGTGGTTGTAATAGTAGTTGGGGCAACTGTGGTAGTTGTTGTAGTTGGGGCAGCTGTGGTTGTAGTTGGGGCAGCTGTTGTTGTTGTAGTTGGGGCAGCTGTGGTTGTTGTTGTAGTTTGGGCATCTGTGGTTGTAGTAGTAGTTGGGGCAACTGTGGTAGTTGTTGTAGTTGGGGCAGCTGTGGTTGTAGTTGGGGCAGCTGTGGTTGTAGTTGGGGCAGCTGTTGTTGTTGTACTTGGGGCAGCTGTGGTTGTTGTTGTAGTTGGGGCAGCTGTGGTAGTTGTTGTAGTTGGAGCAGCAGTGGTTGTTGTAGTTGGGGCAGCTGTCGTTGTTGTTGTAGTTGTGGCAGCTGTGGTTGTTGTTGTACTTGGGGCAGCTGTGGTTGTTGTTGTAGTTGGGGCAGCTGTGGTTGTAGGAGTAGTTGGGGCAACTGTGGTAGTTGTTGTAGTTGGGGCAGCTGTGGTTGTTGTTGTACTTGGGGCAGCTGTGGTTGTTGTTGTAGTTGGGGCAATTGTAGTTGTTGTAGTTGGGGCAGCTGTGGTTGTTGTTGTACTTGGGGCAGCTGTGGTTGTTGTTGTAGTTGGGGCAGCTGTGGTTGTAGGAGTAGTTGGGGCAACTGTGGTAGTTGTTGTAGTTGGGGCAGCTGTGGTTGTTGTTGTACTTGGGGCAGCTGTGGTTGTTGTTGTAGTTGGGGCAATTGTAGTTGTTGTAGTTGGGGCAGCTGTGGTTGTAGTTGGGGCAGCTGTTGTTGTACTTGGGGCAGCTGTGGTTGTAGTAGTTGGGGCAGGTGTGGTTTTTGTCGAAGTTGGGGCAGCTGTTGTTGTAGTAGTAGTTGAGGCAGCTGTGGTTGTTGTTGTAGTTGGGGCAGCTGTGATTGTAGTAGTTGGGGCAGGTGTGGTTTTTGTCGAAGTTGGGGCAGCTGTAGTTGTAGTAGTAGTTGAGGCAGCTGTGGTTGTTGTTGTAGTTGGGGCAGCTGTGATTGTAGTAGTTGGGGCAGGTGTGGTTTTTGTCGAAGTTGGGGCAGCTGTAGTTGTAGTAGTAGTTGAGGCAGCTGTGGTTGTTGTTGTAGTTGGGGCAGCTGTGGTTGTTGTTGTAGTTTGGGCATCTGTGGTTGTAGTAATAGTTGGGGCAACTGTGGTAGTTGTTGTAGTTGGGGCAGCTGTGGTTGTAGTTGGGGCAGCTGTTGTACTTGGGGCAGCTGTGGTTGTTGTTGTAGTTGGGGCATCTGTGGTAGTTGTTGTAGTTGGAGCAGCAGTGGTTGTTGTAGTTGGGGCAGCTGTCGTTGTTGTAGTTGGGGCAGCTGTGGTTGTTGTTGTAGTTGGGGCAATTGTAGTTGTTGTAGTTGGGGCAGCTGTGGTTGTAGTTGGGGCAGCTGTTGTTGTTGTACTTGGCGCAGCTGTGGTTGTTGTTGTAGTTGGGACAGCTTTGGTTGTTGTTGTAGTTGGGGCAGCTGTGATTGTAGTAGTTAAGGCAGGTGTGGTTTTTGTCGAAGTTGGGGCAGCTGTAGTATTAGTAGTAGTTGAGGCAGCTGTGGTTGTTGTTGTAGTTGGGGCAGCTGTGGTTGTTGTTGTAGTTTGGGCATCTGTGGTTGTAGTAGTAGTTGGGGCAACTGTGGTAGTTGTTGTAGTTGGGGCAGCTGTGGTTGTAGTTGGGGCAGCTGTTGTTGTTGTACTTGGGGCAGCTGTGGTTGTTGTTGTAGTTGGGGCAGCTGTGGTAGTTGTTGTAGTTGGAGCAGCAGTGGTTGTTGTAGTTGGGGCAGCTGTAGTTGTTGTTGTAGTTGGTTCAGCTGTGGTTGTAGGAGTAGTTGGGGCAACTGTGGTAGTTGTTGTAGTTGGGGCAGCTGTGGTTGTTGTTGTACTTGGGGCAGCTGTGGTTGTTGTTGTAGTTGGGGCAATTGTAGTTGTTGTAGTTGGGGCAGCTGTGGTTGTAGTTGGGGCAGCTGTTGTTGTTGTACTTGGGGCAGCTGTGGTTGTAGTAGTAGTTGGGGCAGCTGTGGTTGTTGTTGTAGTTGGGACAGCTTTGGTTGTTGTTGTAGTTGGGGCAATTGTAGTTGTTGTTGTAGTTGGGGCAGCTGTGGTTGTAGGTGGGGCAGCTGTGGTTGTAATAGTAGTCTGGGCAGCTGTGGTTGTTGTTGTACTTGGGGCAGCTGTGGTTGTTGTTGTAGTTGGGGCAATTGTAGTTGTTGTAGTTGGGGCAGCTGTGGTTGTAGTTGGGGCAGCTGTGGTTGTTGTACTTGGGGCAGCAGTGGTTGTTGTCGAAGTTGGGGCAGCTGTAGTTGAAGTAGTTGGGGCAGCAGTGGTTGTAGTAGTAGTTGGGGCAGCTGTGGTTGTTGTTGTAGTTGGGGCAGCTGTGGTTGTAGTTGGGGCAGCTGTGGTTGTTGTCGAAGTTGGGGCAGCTGTAGTTGAAGTAGTTGGGGCAGCAGTGGTTGTAGTAGTAGTTGGGGCAGCTGTGGTTGTTGTTGTAGTTGGGGCAGCTGTGGTTGTAGTTGGGGCAGCTGTGGTTGTTGTACTTGGGGCAGCTGTGGTTGTAGTTGGGGCAGCTGTGGTTGTTGTTGTAGGTGGGGCAGCTGTGGTTGTAATAGTAGTTGGGGCAACTGTGGTAGTTGTTGTTGTTGGGGCAGCTGTGGTTGTAGTTGGGGCAGCTGTTGTTGTTGTTGTAGTTGGTGCAGCTGTGGTTGTTGTAGTTGGGGTAGCAGTGGTTGTTGTTGTAGTTGGGGCAGCAGTAGTTGTAGTGGTAGTTGGGGCAGCTGTGGTTGTAGTAGTTGGGGCAGCTGTGGTAGTTGTTGTAGTTGGGGCAGCTGTAGTTGTTGTGGTGGAAGTAGCTGTGGTAGTTGTTGTAGTTGGGGCAATTGTAGTTGTTGTAGTTGGGGCAGCTATGGTTGTTGTTGTACTTGGGGCAGCTGCGGTTGTAGTAGTAGTTGGGGCAGCAGTGGTAGTTGTAGTTAGGGGAGCTGTGGTTGTAGTTGTGGTAGGGGCAGCTGTAGTTGTTATTGTAGTTGGGGCAGCTGTGGTTGTAGTAGTAGTTGGGGCAGCTGTTGTGGTAGTTGTAGTTGGTGCAGCCATGGTAGTTGTAATTGGAGCAGCTGGTGCGGGTGTGGTAGTTGTAGTTGGAGCAGCTGTGGTAGTTGTAGTTGGAGCAGTTGTGGTAGTTGTAGTTGGAGTAGCTGCTGTTGTAGTTGTAGTTGGAACAGCTGTGGTAGTTGTAGTTGGAGCAGCTGTGGTGGTAGTTGTAGATGGAGTAGCTGCTGTTGTAGTTGTAATTGGAAAAGCTGTTGTTGTAGTTGTAGTTGTAGCAGCTGTAGTGGTAGTTGTAGTTGGAGTAGCTGCTGTTGTAGTTGTAGTTGGAACAGCTGTGGTAGTTGTAGTTGGAGCAGCTGTGGTAGTTGTAGTTGGAGCAGTTGTGGTGGTAGTTGTAGATGGAGTAGCTGCTGTTGTAGTTGTAGTTGGAACAGCTGTGGTAGTTGTAGTTGGAGGAGCTGTTGTAGTTGTAGTTGGAACAGCTGTGGTAGTTGTAGTTGGAGGAGCTGTTGTAGTTGTAGTTGGTGCAGCTGTGGTTATTGTAGTTGGAGCAGCTGTGGTAGTTGTAGTTGGTGCAGCTGTGGTAATTGTAGTTGGAGCAGCTGTGGTAGTTGTAGTTGGAGCAGCTGTGGTAGTTTTAGTTGGAGCAGCTGTGGTAGTTGTAGTTGGAGGAGCTGTTGTAGTTGGAGTTGGTGCAGATGTCGTAATTGTAGTTGGAGCAGCTGTGGTAGTTGTAGTTGGTGCAGCTGTGGTAGTTGTAGTTGGAGGAGCTGTTGTAGTTGTAGTTGGTGCAGATGTGGTAATTGTAGTTGGAGCAGCTGTGGTAGTTGTAGTTGGAACAGCTGTTGCTGTAGTTGTAGTTGGAGGAGCTGTTGTGGTAGTTCTATTTGTTGCAGCCGTGGTAGTTGTAATTGGAGCAGCTGGCGCGGGTGTGGTAGTTGTAGTTGGAGCAGTTGTGGTAGTTGTAGTTGGAGTAGCTGCTGTTATAGTTGTAGTTGGAAAAGCTGTTGTTGTACTTGTAGTTGGAGTAGCTGCTGTTGTAGTTGTAGTTGGAACAGCTGTTGTTGTAGTTGTAGTTGGAGGAGCTGTTGTAGTTGTAGTTGGTGCAGCCTGTGGTAGTTGTAATTGGAGCAGCTTGAGCAGGTGTGGTAGTTGTAGTTGGAGGAGCTGTTGTAGTTGTAGTTGGACCAGCTGTGGTAGTTGTAGTTTGAGCAGCTGTGGTAGTTGTAGTTGGAGCAGCTGTGGTAGTTGTAGTTGGAGCAGCTGTGGTAGTTGTAGTTGGAGCAGCTGTGGTAGTTGTAGTTGGAGCAGTTGTGGTAGTTGTAGTTGGAGGTACAGTGGTGGTAGTTGTTGGGGGTTGGATATTGCAGTTGTCGGTGGTGCAGCAGGAGGGTTGTTCGTTCACAGTTCCATAAATGGCCAGTAGGTAAAGTTTGTCCAGAGAAGAAGTGGAGACACCACAGGTCGTGGTGGAGGCGCAGCCGTAAACTGGGATTGTGGCTGATGAGGATGTAGTAACTGCAAGAACAGAATCATAACACACAACAGTCACAAACCCCGAGAGAAAAAAAGGATTATTTTGCGTTTTGCTGAAGTCATTTATTTCACACATTCATTTTCCCCAAAATAATATTTACAATTTAATATTTAAAACATTTACAAAAATGGATTCTTAAATTTACTGGCCTTAGACTAACCTGATGTATTGAAGCAGTTGCTCTGCTCTGTGGTACATGATATAGATGTAGTACATAGACTGCTCTGAGGCTGACAGGTGTAGCACCTGAATTTCCCAGGAGGCGGCAAAGTTGGGGCTAAAAAAGAAAAGGTCATGAGTTGGAATTGGAAATTCAGGGACACAAAAATATTAACTGAAAAATGATTTTAAGTGTTATGGTCAGTGTTTATCACAGTTCTAGTGTAATGTTCTTACCAGGTGGAGGATTTGTGTTGCAGTCATCAGTGGCACAACATTCGGCCTGTGCAAAGATGGCATAATCCCCAGTGATAACTGAATACTTCTGAGATCCTACAGCTGGACATAATGAGGTGTCTGCACAGGCCTTTATTGTTATTGTAAGTGAAGTAGATCCAGTGACTGAAAGACAAGGCACAAATGAAATGAATAAAACAAATGAACACACAAGCTACAATGTACAGAAAACCATCCAAAGAAGAAGCTGTTACTTTGTATTGTTGCTGCAATGCACATGGTGTCTGTGCTGGGACACTGAATTGATGGTGCATTGGCACAGGTAGGATCTGTGGAGTCACTCGTACAATTCTGACATCTGATTGGAGCAACTGTGGAGAGGACACAACAAGTTAGCACTAAATTGTTCATATCAATGAGCTTATTAGGTTACTAGGGTCTGTTTTAAACTAAATAATAATAATAATAATAATAATAATAATAATAATAATAATAATAATAATAATAATAATAATAATGGAAAGAAGACAACACATGTGAGAACGTAAGATATAATTTGTTTAAATGAATGTAACCCAATTTGTTGGATTTTTATTCAATTCAACACAGGTGGGTTCCTACTGCTGCCTGTAAAACACTGGCAACACGGAATGTGTTAGGACTCTTTTAGCTTCAGTACAAAAATAAATGGACCAGTGACTAAACTTAAATACTCACTACTTTAAAGGGTCAATTTTCCACTGACTTTCATTTATGTAGACTGTTTTTTTTAAAGACATAAAAAGGTGAGAAGCATATCCAAAACTCATAAAATTCCCTGAATGAGGGATGAAACAACCACTAAAAAAAAAGAAAAAAAAAAACTTTATCCAGATGCCATTTATACTTCTGTTCCCCCCTAAAATTCACCTGGATGACTGAGAACCTGCATCGACATGTAGGGAACATATTTCTTTGTTACAGCAGCAGGGACGACAGTAGAAAAAATGGGAGGTTCAGTTTTAATAGGATTTGGCAGCAGTTACTCAGCCTTTTTTAGAGAATTAAATGTAACTGATAAAAGTTTATTAGTAGTAATTAGGAACAAATCATAATAATAGTATTTACTGGTTGTAGTTGGAGCAGCTGTGGTAGTTGTAGTTGGAGCAGCTGTGGTAGTTGTAGTTGGAGCAGCTGTGGTAGTTGTAGTTGGAGCAGCTGTGGTAGTTGTAGTTGGAGCAGCTGTGGTAGTTGCAGTTGGAGCAGTTGTGGTAGTTGTAGTTGGAGCAGCTGTGGTAGTTGTAGTTGGAGCAGTTGTGGTAGTTGTAGTTGGAGCAGCTGTGGTAGTTGTAGTTGGAGCAGCTGTGGTAGTTGTAGTTGGAGCAGCTGTGGTAGTTGTAGTTGGAGCAGCTGTGGTAGTTGTAGTTGGAGCAGTTGTGGTAGTTGTAGTTGGAGCAGCTGTGGTAGTTGTAGTTGGAGCAGCTGTGGTAGTTGTAGTTGGAGCAGCTGTGGTAGTTGTAGTTGGAGCAGTTGTGGTAGTTGTAGTTGGAGCAGCTGTGGTAGTTGTAGTTGGAGCAGTTGTGGTAGTTGTAGTTGGAGCAGCTGTGGTAGTTGTAGTTGGAGCAGCTGTGGTAGTTGTAGTTGGAGCAGCTGTGGTAGTTGTAGTTGGAGCAGCTGTGGTAGTTGTAGTTGGAGCAGCTGTGGTAGTTGTAGTTGGAGCAGCTGTGGTAGTTGCAGTTGGAGCAGTTGTGGTAGTTGTAGTTGGAGCAGCTGTGGTAGTTGTAGTTGGAGCAGCTGTGGTAGTTGTAGTTGGAGCAGCTGTGGTAGTTGTAGTTGGAGCAGCTGTGGTAGTTGTAGTTGGAGCAGCTGTGGTAGTTGCAGTTGGAGCAGTTGTGGTAGTTGTAGTTGGAGCAGCTGTGGTAGTTGTAGTTGGAGCAGCTGTGGTAGTTGTAGTTGGAGCAGCTGTGGTAGTTGTAGTTGGAGCAGCTGTGGTAGTTGCAGTTGGAGCAGCTGTGGTAGTTGCAGTTGGAGCAGTTGTGGTAGTTGTAGTTGGAGCAGCTGTGGTAGTTGTAGTTGGAGCAGCTGTGGTAGTTGCAGTTGGAGCAGCTGTGGTAGTTGCAGTTGGAGCAGTTGTGGTAGTTGTAGTTGGAGCAGCTGTGGTAGTTGTAGTTGGAGCAGTTGTGGTAGTTGTAGTTGGAGCAGCTGTGGTAGTTGTAGTTGGAGCAGCTGTGGTAGTTGTAGTTGGAGCAGCTGTGGTAGTTGTAGTTGGAGCAGCTGTGGTAGTTGTAGTTGGAGCAGCTGTGGTAGTTGTAGTTGGAGGTACAGTGGTGGTAGTTGTTGGGGGTTGGATATTGCAGTTGTCGGTGGTGCAGCAGGAGGGTTGTTCGTTCACAGTTCCATAAATGGCCAGTAGGTAAAGTTTGTCCAGAGAAGAAGTGGAGACACCACAGGTCGTGGTGGAGGCGCAGCCGTAAACTGGGATTGTGGCTGATGAGGATGTAGTAACTGCAAGAACAGAATCATAACACACAACAGTCACAAACCCCGAGAGAAAAAAAGGATTATTTTGCGTTTTGCTGAAGTCATTTATTTCACACATTCATTTTCCCCAAAATAATATTTACAATTTAATATTTAAAACATTTACAAAAATGGATTCTTAAATTTACTGGCCTTAGACTAACCTGATGTATTGAAGCAGTTGCTCTGCTCTGTGGTACATGATATAGATGTAGTACATAGACTGCTCTGAGGCTGACAGGTGTAGCACCTGAATTTCCCAGGAGGCGGCAAAGTTGGGGCTAAAAAAGAAAAGGTCATGAGTTGGAATTGGAAATTCAGGGACACAAAAATATTAACTGAAAAATGATTTTAAGTGTTATGGTCAGTGTTTATCACAGTTCTAGTGTAATGTTCTTACCAGGTGGAGGATTTGTGTTGCAGTCATCAGTAGCACAACATTCGGCCTGTGCAAAGATGGCATAATCCCCAGTGATAACTGAATACTTCTGAGATCCTACAGCTGGACATAATGAGGTGTCTGCACAGGCCTTTATTGTTATTGTAAGTGAAGTAGATCCAGTGACTGAAAGACAAGGCACAAATGAAATGAATAAAACAAATGAACACACAAGCTACAATGTACAGAAAACCATCCAAAGAAGAAGCTGTTACTTTGTATTGTTGCTGCAATGCACATGGTGTCTGTGCTGGGACACTGAATTGATGGTGCATTGGCACAGGTAGGATCTGTGGAGTCACTCGTACAATTCTGACATCTGATTGGAGCAACTGTGGAGAGGACACAACAAGTTAGCACTAAATTGTTCATATCAATGAGCTTATTAGGTTACTAGGGTCTGTTTTAAACTAAATAATAATAATAATAATAATAATAATAATAATAATAATAATAATAATAATAATAATAATAATGGAAAGAAGACAACACATGTGAGAACGTAAGATATAATTTGTTTAAATGAATGTAACCCAATTAGTTGGATTTTTATTCAATTCAACACAGGTGGGTTCCTACTGCTGCCTGTAAAACACTGGCAACACGGAATGTGTTAGGACTCTTTTAGCTTCAGTACAAAAATAAATGGACCAGTGACTAAACCTAAATACTCACTACTTTAAAGGGTCAATTTTCCACTGACTTTCATTTATGTAGACTGTTTTTTTTAAAGACATAAAAAGGTGAGAAGCATATCCAAAACTCATAAAATTCCCTGAATGAGGGATGAAACAACCACTAAAAAAAAAAAGAAAAAAAAAAAACTTTATCCAGATGCCATTTATACTTCTGTCCCCCCCTAAAATTCACCTGGATGACTGAGAACCTGCATCGACATGTAGGGAACATATTTCTTTGTTACAGCAGCAGGGACGACAGTAGAAAAAATGGGAGGTTCAGTTTTAATAGGATTTGGCAGCAGTTACTCAGCCTTTTTTAGAGAACTAAATGTAACTGATAAAAGTTTATTAGTAGTAATTAGGAATAAGTAGTTGTAGTTGGAGCAGCTGCGGTAGTTGGAGTTGGAGCAGCTGTGGTAGTTGTAGTTGGAGCAGCTGTCGTAGTTGTAGTTGGAGCAGCTGTGGTAGTTGTAGTTGGAGCAGCTGTGGTAGTTGTAGTTGGAGCAGCTGTGGTAGTTGTAGTTGGAGCAGCTGTGGTAGTTGTAGTTGGAGCAGCTGTGGTAGTTGTAGTTGGAGCAGCTGTGGTAGTTGTAGTTGGAGCAGCTGTGGTAGTTGTAGTTGGAGGTACAGTGGTGGCAGTTGTTGGAGGGATGGTGTGGGAGGTACAATTGTTAGCACTAAATTGTTCATATTATTTAGTTTATGGTTTACTTTAAACTAATTTATTATTATTATTATTATTATTATTATTATTATTATTATTATTATTATTATTATTAGTAGTAGTAGTAGTAGCAGTAGTAGTAACATTGTAAACTATTTTACTATAGCAGATAACTACAATTTAAGGTTATCTATAAATTTAAATCCAACGTTGACTCAAGGTAAGAATTAATATAAGCAATAACAGTGTTTAGTAATGTAGTAGTGATTATAAATTATAATAACAGTATTTATGCTCTTGTAAAAATATAAATATTACCTGAGCTGCAGAAAGCCAGCGTTAGAGCCAGAGAAATGAATATCTTTGTCCCCATCTTCATTTCTCCTACTTTCCCTCTGGTTAACCTGCAGTAGACTTGTGGTTTGAGGATGCACCTGCTGCTTATATCATAGAGACTTGGATTGGCTGTGGGTGTGATTCCTGTTTAGAGTTTTGGTATGAGTAAATTCATCATCTGAGAATGCATCACACCCTCTGAATGTGAACACAGTGACAGTGATGGTAACCAAAGCATGTACACTTATTAAGCTGTTTATGAGATGGTAAAGATACTTCTTTCCTGGAGGAATAGCCAACACTTTAATTATGTTATACAGTCATTTTCTAGTCATAGTCATATGAAAAAGCTAATCATTTTGCATATTATTATTATTATTATTATTATTATTATTATTATTATTATTATTATTATTAGGAGTAGTAGTAGTAGTAGTAGTAGTAGTAGTAATATTGCTGTTATCACTACTATCAATATGATCAATAATATTATTAAACCCATAGAAAAAAATTGTCTGGGGAAGACACACTTTTAACTATTTGGGTTGTTATTTTGAATTATTATTTTGCTTGTGAGTTTTCCCACACTGAACTTGCACATGTATATAAATAAAATGGGTTAGGCTGTATTCGGTGGAGCAGAATATTGTGAAATGATAATTAATTAATGTGACAGAAGCCAGATATGAAGATGTGCAGAACTGTAATAATAAACAGTATCATTAAACAATATCATTAAAGCTAAAGTGCTCCAATGTTAACACTTTTCAGATATTTGATAAAATTCTGTTCTGTGGTATAAATATATAATGAGAAAGGCTTGAAAGGGCCCAGCATTTACCTCTGTTGTTTTTGGTACATTCAGTCCACTATATTTAGTTTTGTTTTATGTCTTTAGAACAGCGTCACCTTAATGTGATACCTGTGGTTGTTCTGATCTAAAGTCATGCCAAGATTCTTCAGAAGTTCAACACTGCTCTAACTTGTTTTCTGTTCCAAGGACTACACCCAATATTCAACTAACTAACCAGGACCAAAGTCTCTGGAAGTATATGGTAAACAGTAAACAGTGGTTTGTGAACTGGTGTCTGGTGTCTAGTGTATAAAGACAAAGTGCATGAGCTTGGACTCCACCAGTGAAAGAGTCCCTGATTCTAATGGGACCACCCCTCTTTGTTCTGAGCAGGTAATTGGTCAAAAATTATAGTCCCTGCTCTAGTTCCCCCTCTGTCAAAAACACTTAATAAATCCTGGATGAGTTTTTTCAGAGATGACCTCTGTTATGTTATTGACTGAAAAATGTGTTTTCTTCAAATAAAATAAGGAATAAACGGGTAGTGCATCTTTAACTGTCCAGTCACAGTTAAGCCTTATACTGTACGTTTCAGTGATTTTTCTTTCTCTGATTTCATCAGACTGGCTCTGTTGGTGGCCTAAGCAAGATTTTCAATTAGTCACAATTCTTAGGTTTACTTCTCTAAAAATCAAGAGATAACACTGTTTATTATTACATTTGCGGAGCTGCTGCTCTACTCATACAGAAGCATACATCAAGCTATTAGCGCATCAACTTTTTTGTGTGTAAATATCTGACCAAGTTTCTCTGTAGTGGTTCAACAGTGGAGCTCCAGCCCCTGCGTGTGTTTGCTCCACCCCCTGCACAGAAACGCACAGCCGCTCAGCCTTCAGCCCTCAACACACTTGGCTGTGACAGAGCAGGCTCCAGAAAACTCCACAGGCTACAACATTGTTTGTCAGGACGTCTAAACTTAACTTTTATCTTGTTTTAAAAATATTACAGACAAAATAATAAGAGAAACATGTTGCGCATAACCGCGGTGCTGCGCTTTTAATAGCATCGTCTCTAACTGCACGTCTTCTTTTTTTGAGTTACCAATGATTATTACACCGCAAATATGAGGTCAATTGTCATAAAAAAAAAATAATAATAATAATTTGAAGCTTGAGAAGTGTAGAACACGTTTATGTCCTTGATTTACTTTGAACCGTGAATTTATTTACTGTGATTGACCAGACCCATCATGCTGGCAGCATCTTAAAGTTTCACTGACCCCACACAGCAGCATTGAGCATGGGGCGATGGCTGGCGCCCCCCAGCCACTTGGTGCCCTAGGCCACTGCCTATAACGCCTATGCCAAAAGCTGGCTCTTTTGGGAAAAGGTTTGAAACTATTATTCAGAAGAGCTCCAGGGTAATCCACCTCAAACTGAAACATGTTAAAGATGGCGTCGGCTGGAGCTCTAAAGCTGTTGCTTAGTGACACAGGGTTTTGATTTTTACAATCTCATGTATGGGTGTTTGTGTCAAAGTGAGAGAGAGTGAGTGTGTGTGTGAGAAGTGTGTATAATTAAGCTGTGTAGTTCCTTTGCTGTTAGTGGGCCCCATTCAAATGAAAGGCACTCCCTGTGTAACTCCAGCCAGACTGTGTACCTTAAACTGGCATTGTAACTGAGCGGTTGACCCTGTTTTCTGAACAACCACAGACACATATTTTATTATTAAAGTTATTCCATAAAACTCAAATATGATTGTTAGGGGGTCTAGAAATCCTATCTAAAAGTTTTTTTTTTCTTACCTGTAAATTTGCTCTGTGGTGAGTGATTTAGAATTACATGGTCACAGCTGAGTCACTTCTGCTTTCAAACAATGATGCAGTTATTCTGGACAGCAGTGCAATCCAGTGGATTTAATTGATGTTACATACTCTACTCATTGAGCTGAACAAGAATAAACAGCCAAACACAGGTTTTAATAGTTTTTAGCGGGGCATTTTGGTGGCAAAAGTAAGGTCAACCATGTGGTTACAATTTGCCTGGAAAATCCAGACTGATATGTCTCTGTGTTATTCTACAGAGAAATATCAGTCTGGTCACCACGCCGTCCGCAGTGGTTTACTCAAATCCCAAGCGTACCGTGCATTTTGATTGGTTTATTTAAGTCACGTGTTCTTCGCGAGCAGCGTCACTCGTACGCGTCTCCTCGCCGACAACAATAAAGATGGCTCACCGAGGAGCCGAGAGTTTGTTTCATTCGGCGGTATGGTACGGTAATGTTGAAATAACTCCTTCGTTCCTCCCTCGTGGCTTCACTACTCCGTTTGTTTACTTTCTTACTTTCTTGTAGCTTTGTTAACGTCACGTCCGCCATTTTCTGATTGGCTAACTCCGCTGCCTGTTTGCTCTGCGCTAGAAATCGAATTGATTCTATGGTGACCAGACTCATCCGCTGGTACAGCGGTGAGTCTGGAATTTCCAGGCAAGACTGATATGTCTCTGTATTATTATACAGAGACATATCAGTCTGGTCACCACGCCGTACCCAGTGGTTTACTCAAATCCCAACCGTACCGTGCAATTTGATTTGCTTATTTAAGTCACGTGTTCTTCGCGAGCAGCCAAGGTGGCGCACTGAGGAGCCGAGTTTGTTTCATTCAGCGGTAAATTCCGTTTTAAATGACCAAAAACATATCGAGTCATTAAAACCACAGCAGCTTGCAGCACTAGAAGCCTTTATTAAAAAAAAAAAAATGTTTTCACGTTGCTTACTTTCTTGTCGCTTTGTTAACGTCACGTCCGCCATTTTCTGATTGGCTAACTCCGCTGCCCGTTTGCTCTGCGCTAGAAATCGAATTGATTCTATGGTGACCAGACTCATCCACTGGTACAGCGGTGAGTCTGGAATTTCCAGGCAAGGTTACAATACCAGTGAAAGGGTTAACAAATCAGCATGTCATGGTGTTTGGCACTAATACAACCTGAGCAACTACATAATTATGTGTAATTATAAAAGATGTGTTATAGATGAATTGGTAAAGTACAGCTCGTGTGAACCACCCATGAAATGTAATTGAAATACTGAACATACTGTCCTAGTTTTGAGTTTTGTTTATTTGTTTGTTTGTTTGTTTGTTTTTTTGTGGTTTCGCAGAAGACATTTTTTTTTTTTAATACTTTCATTGCAGCATGCTTGAACACATGCGCGCCTATGGTATTCATATGGGTTTATGCATTGTACTGACAGATATTTGATACTGGTTAGAACATATTATTTTGACTGCAGCATGCATGTGCATAAAAATGACTATTGCGTTGACATGTTATGATATATTGATTGCAGCATGCGTGCACACATGCACGTCAGCGGTGTATATGAGTGTGTGCATGCATGTTCATAGAAATGACTAATGCTTTGACATCTTATGGCATATGTATATATGACCATATGACTGTATTGTATTGTTAATTGCAACTGGCTTGCACACATGCACACAGATGGTATGCGTGGGTATGTGCATACATGTGCACAGATATGACTCATATATTGACATGTTATGCAATATTGATTGCAGCAGGCATGCACACCTGGTGGTGTACACGTGTGTATGCAGTCTGTTTCTATAAAACCTACAAGTCAGGTTAGACATTTAGGGGAAATCATGGACTCAGATTGGAACTTTAACAGACACATTAAATCTATAACATCATCAATATTTTACCATCTTAAAAACATTGCCAGAAAAGAGAAAGAATTACTTAACTGTATTTTACAAAAATCACTGCACTGAAAGGACATACAATTATAACATTAGCAGGGAGAGGTGTAATTATCTATTAAAAATAGACTGGCTGTAACAGGTCTAAAGCCAACCAAACGAGGATCTGAGGCTAGTCTTGGTCTCAGATAAGAATAATAAGAATAAGAAAAGAAAACCTTTATTAGTCCCTCAGTGGGGAAATTGCATTGTTGCAACAGCATAAGTACAGCACACAGTGGTATCACACAAGAGCACACAGTGTATCAGAGACCAGTCTGGCCAAAGATAATTAACTAAAAACTAAAAACTAAACTACAAGAAAATAGGTGCTTCAGTAAAATAAAATAAAATAAAATTATGGCACATAATAGTATAAATATAAATATTGCACAGGTTTCCAGAAGGTGCTGACAGTTAAACAATATTAAAACAATATTGCACAGGTGAATGGATTACAGTCATGAGTGTTCGTTGTAGAGTCTGACAGCTGCAGGAAGGAAAGACCTGCGGTATCTCTCCTTCACACAGCAAGGGTGGATCAGTCTGTCACTGAAGCTGCTCTCCAGTGCAGACAAGACGTCCTGCAGGGGGTGTGACTCCTGGTCCAGCATGGATGTCAGTTTTGCCAGGACCCTTCTGTCGCCCACCTCCAGCACTGAGTCCAGAGGACAGCCCAGGACAGAGCTGGACTTCCTGATGACTTTGTCCAGCTTCCTCCTCTCTCTCTCTGTGATGCTGCTGCTCCAGCAGACCACACCGTACAGGATGGCTGATGCCACCACAGAGTCATAGAAGGTCCTCAGGAGTGCTCCCTTCACTCCAAAAGACCGCAGTCTCCTCAGGAGGTACAGCCTGCTCTGACCCTTCCTGTACAGTGCGTCTGTGTTGTGAGTCCAGTCCAGTTTATTGTTCAGGTGAACACCCAGGTACTTATAAGAGTCCACTCTCTCAATGTCCATTCCCTGGATGTTCACCGGTGAGGGGACGGCAGACCGGCGTCTGCGAAAATCCACCACCATCTCCTTGGTTTTCCCCGCGTTGATCAGGAGGTGGTTTTGCTGACACCAGTCCACAAAGTTCTGTGTCAGTCCTCTGTACTACACGTCGTCGTTCTCAGTGATCAGGCCGACAATCGCTGAGTCATCAGAGAACTTCTGCAGAACACAGCTGTCCGTGTTGTGTCTAAAGTCTGCAGTGTAGAGGGTGAAGAGGAAGGGGGCCAGGACAGTCCCCTAGGGGGCCCCCACACTGCAGGTCAGCAGGTCAGACACACAGTCCCGGGCTCTCACAAACTGTGGCCGGTTTGTGAGATAGTGCAGAATCCACTCTGCCAGATGAAGGTCCACCCCAGCCCTCTCCAGTTTGTCTTTCAGAAGCACCGGCTGAATGGTGTTGAAGCCACTGGAGAAATCAAAAAACATGATTCTCACAGTGCTGCCGGGCTTTTCCAGGTGAGCCAGAGCGCGATGTAACAGGAAGATGACCGCATCTTCCACTCCGATGCCAGGTCGGTAGGCGAATTGCAGCGGATCCATCGAGGGTCCCACCGTGGAGCGGAGGTGTCCCAGGATCAGTCTCTCCAGTGTCTTCATCAGGTGGGATGTAAGCGCCACCGGCCTGTAGCTGCTGAGGTCCCTAGCGTGCGATGTCTTTGGCACTGGTACCACACAGGAGGTCTTCCAGAGCTGTGGTACCACCCTCAGCTTGAGGCTCAGGTTGAAGACATGCTCCATGACTCCACACAGTTCATCTGCACATGACTTAAGGAGCCTGGAGCTGATGCCGTCTGGTCCAGCTGCTTTCTTCGCCTTGATCTTCCTCAGCTCTTTTCCCACCTGGGCTGCTGTAAAGGAGAGGGGTGGGCAGGGGGTCTCTGCGCAGGGGGGGTGGCTGAGTCCAGAGAGGTGTGAAGTGGTCTGATGGTGAGGTGAGCCAGAGGTGTGAAGGGCTGTGGCTGTGGGGGGTGGTCCAGGTGTCAAGGTGTTGGAATGCAGCTGCATGAGGGGAGGGATGGGTGTTTGATCAAACCTATTGAAATGCAGGTTTAGATCGTTGACCCACTTCAGGTCCCCCTCTGCCTGTGAGTGGGGCGTTTTGAAGCCAGAGATGGTTTTCAGGCTTCTCCACACCCCAGTGGGGTGTGGGTATGTAACACATAATATTAGTTTCAGGGTATCAGGGGTGTTTCTAGCAGAAAGATTGCAGATTTAGGGGTGCTGACTGCTGAGGTCCTTGTAAGACAAGAAAGAAAGAAACTTATAGCTCTGGATAAAATATTAAACATTGTACATTTCTTTTATTATGGAGGCTTTTATAATGTTATACTTGTGACTGTCTATAGTGTGAGTACTAGGTATATAGTAAATTTGTTTCTGACTCCTAATCATACAACAGTAAAGGCACAGAGAGGGCAGAGACCTGAAGGAGAAAATGGTATGGCAAAGTGTATTAAACCTTATGAATTGTGTCAGTATTGTTACTGCTATCCACAGTTTAAAATCTCAAAAATAACACAGACGTGAACAAACAAAAGAGAGCTTCAATTTTAACCCTCACTTGCATAATAACTGGTGAGGTCTACTGAGCATGTGTATCTGTGGTAACGGCCACAACCCACTGCAGTTTTATTTTTTCAAGATTAACTTAATTACATGTTAACAAGTGCATTTGGCATATCCTTCTCGTCACTGTGTCACCACACCTTGACATTGTTGACATCAATAGTAATGCTAGGAATTGGATTACACAAGTTTGTTTCCTCGTATGAAGCACAAATCAATTCAATTTGACAGGCTAGGGCTGCTCGTGGACTTACAAAAGGTTTAACAAGTGGCAGATTAGAAATACATCATTTTTAATTTACCTCAGTGATGAGTCTGACTTAAAACAGAACTTAAAAGAAAATAGTCAGCAAACATGAGCAGGGTCTCTGTATTTTTGCGTTTATTAGTTATTAGAAGTGTAAGTTTTTTTTATTATTTTGATTTCAGAAATTCATTATTAGTGGTAGTCACAGTCTCAGCTGCGTGCCATCAGCATCAGCTGACTGTCTTTACCTCCCTGAGGCGCTCAGGGGAGTGCTCCAAATACCTGGCCTGGTGCACTCTGCAGATATTGCCAGGAAAACTTGTTTTTATACAGCTACAGATAGTGCTAGTGAGGTTTGCGTTCCCTAGAGCGTATGAGCTGTATCGGCGGAGCAAGGAGGTGGCTTTTGAGGCTCAAGCCCCAGATGTTTTTTCAAAAGCCCCTAATCTTTTTACGCAGCTTAGGCCTAAAACTTTTTAATAGCCTATAGTTTGTTGTCTGTCCTGATGATAAAGATCCCAAACAACTGAAACGTAATAATTTAATTGTGCTCCCACAGAACCTGCTCCTAATTTTGGTTTGATCCAAGTTTCTCTCTCGCTTCCTCACTCACTCAGCGCTGCTCTTTTCCTCAGCTGTGGGACGCTGGCAGCAGAGCTGGAGGAAGCAGAGATATTGAGGTTCTCTTTGTTCATGATGAGGATGCATAGGTTTAGTTCATGAGTCCATCAGAGGGACGGCTTATGTGAGAAGTTCTAGAGATAAAGTTTCCAGGGATGAAATAGTTTGGACATGTACAGACGAGGGTGTTATGGAAATTTTAGATTGAAATACTTGACAGGAAGACAGCATTTGGATCAATCAGCGAGTTGTCTTTAATTTACTTGTGCACAAGAAGAACAAGAACACAGCACAAAGGAGAGATGCAAAGTGTTCTACCCCACTTAGCAGAAGGTAGGTTTTATACCAAACATACACAGGAAAAGAGTACGTGCCCCAGAGTCACAAGCATATCTTGAGACTTTTGCTCTAATCTATAGACCGTTCTCAGTCACGTGACTTGGTTTGTTGACACTGCCATTTTGGATGGCAAAAAGCCGGTGTAGCCTGCTAGCGATTAGTGATCATGTATAGAAATTGAGTTCATATTTACCACTTTCTACACCGTTTCAATACTTAACGTTAAGTGTTCAGGTCAGACAGCAATATTTAGAGAAATGTTCACTTGTCGATGCTTAAAATTACGGGTTACCAGCCTTCAACACACAATCCGCTTTGGAATACCACAAGGTTTACAATTATTTAGTCAATCAATCGACAATCTCACTTTATAGGGACACATATAAAAGCTTACAAGAGGCAGAGAGCTCCTTAGAGGCATAAAAATATTTAGTGGCAGGATGGGTGAAAGACCTTTAGTATGGAAAGTGCCCTAAACAACTGTTGTCCATGTGAGTAGGCAGATGAGAGACGCAGATTAGTGAAAAGGCAATATAAATACTTCAATAAAGAAGGCTTTCCGCGGAGGTTTACAAGTCTAAAATTATAAATCAAAATTTAAGGCCTTAAAAAGTGGCAAATTTGCTGAGATATGGAGAATTAGGATTTATATGTTTAACCTCATTCAAGCTAGCGGCGACCAGATTCAGAAAGAATCTCCGCGAAAACATCATTTGCACAGTTATTATTTTGTCAATACAGGCATGATATACATCGTTAGAAAGCTTATGTTCTGTACAAAATGGGAATTAAGTTAACTTTATGCTTAAAATAGGACATATGTGTAATTAATGACGATTCCTCAGTATGCCCAAACCATAAAAAAAGACTTTTTACCTTTGAACACTGGTTCTGTCCAAAACCAGTCCAATCCAGGATTAGTAACACTCAGTCAGTTCGTATAAATCCACAAGTAAATATCGAGATATATTTCCATCAAAGTATTCCATGTTTGGAAAATAATCCTGTAATCTCCATATCCTCACACAGAAATGAACAAATACCTAGCTGTCCTGAACATTGCATTTTCTTTTTCTCTCCCGTTTGCTAAATGTCCGTGAAAACGTGTTTACCCTGCTAATAAACCTGAGCAGACAGTAAGAACTGACCTCAGATCGGATTTTACTTTATTTGACGATTACAGCAGGAGCGATCTTTTATGTGACTTTTTTAAAGAATAAACTTTGTCAAACAGTGCAACATTAACTTTTTTTACTTCAAAAGACAGCTGGCAGATGCTATCACAGATATAGGACACATTAAACTATGTTTGACGAGTAAAACAAATTTATTTGTTAGGCTAACAGACAGCAGGACTGATCCAAATCGGGCCGTGACAACCGGCTTTTGCCATCCAACATGGCGGCTCCGTGGAAATCACGTGATCAGATGACGCTGTGTGAGAAGGGTCTATAAGAGGTCACCATGGCCTGGCTATCATGTGCACTAAGACAGAAGATGCTTTGGCATTACAGCTGTTACCCATGCTGTTGTCCTTGTACAGCACTTAGCTCAGACAATAGAATAAGAGTAGGATAACACAGATGGCCAACCATCACTCTGTGACAGCTGCTGCTCGACGTCACTTCCGGTGAGTTCACTCCGTTGTTGATTCTACTATAATACACAACTGTTCTTCGTCATTTGACCAAATCGAATTATTTAAGACATATCTTCTAGCAGTTTAACTTAGTTACTCTGTGAGAAATCTAGTATCGTATATAATCGCTTCGTGTCCAAGCCACTTTCAGTAATAGTTTACTAGTCTCTGTTAGCCTTTAGCGTATCTTAGCCTAGCATTAGCATGGCGTCTCCGTCCTCCGCCTTCACCCCTCTTTTCTGCTCAATGTGCCATATGTTCAGCGAGAATCCTGCCTCCTTTAGTGATGATAGCAGTAGGTGTGTGAAGTGTAGTTTGTTTTTAGTTTTGGAGGCCAGGTTAGAGCAGCTAGAAGCACGGCTCCGCACAGTGGAGGCTGAGGCTAAGCCAGCTAGCCAGGTAGCTATAGGGACCGCGGACCGCGCTAGCAGTGGCAGGAGCAGGAGCGCTAGCCAGACTAGCCCCCCAGCGCCTCCCCAGCAGCCGGGGGACAAGCAGGGTGGCTTTGTAACAGTAAGAAGGAAGCATAGCGCTAAACGCAAACACTTAGACCACCCAAAGCTTCCCGTCTGTAATAGGTTTTCTCCCCTCAGCGACACACCCGCTGAACCATCGACTCTGGTGATTGGGAGCTCGATAGTTAGAGACGTGAAGCTGCCAGCGGCTACGGTTAGGTGTTTTCCGGGGGCCAGAGTGGGTGACATCGAAGGAAACCTTAGGCTTTTAGCCCAGAGTAGGACCAGGTTCCGTCGAATCGTGATTCACGTTGGCGGTAACGACGCCCGGCGGAGACAATCAGAGGTGCTCAAATTGAACGTAGGGTCGGTGTGCAAACTTGCTAAGTCGATGTCGGACACCGTAATATTCTCTGGTCCCCTGCCGAATTTGACTAATGATGAAATGTACAGCCGAGCTTCATCATTCAACCGCTGGTTATCTAGATGGTGACCAGAAAACGGCATAGGCTTTATTGATAATTGGCGAGCTTTTTGGGGAAAGCCCGGTCTCTTACGTAGAGACGGCATTCATCCCACGTTGGATGGTGCCGCGTTGCTGTCCAGAAATATGGCTGATAGCATTAGTCGTTCAACCTGACGAGCCAGAGGTGGGACCCGGGCACAGAGCAGTAGTTTAAAACACTTCTCTGAGCTTCCTTACGAGCTGGTACAAACCCAGCATAAAGGTATTTTAGCAGAGCAAATAGAGACTGTGTCTGTCCCCCGCCTAAACACCAACTCCAACAGCAAAAGACAAATAAGAGTGAGAGCCACAAATTTAATAAAAATAACTTGTGGACCTATTAATAATATTAATAATAATCAGAACAATAACGTAATTAAATGTGGATTACTAAACATTAGGTCAATTTCCCCTAAATCCCTGTTAGTTAATGAATTAATTAACGATAATAAACTTCACCTACTGGCCTTAACAGAAACCTGGCTACAACAGAATGATTATGTGAGACTTAATGAAGCTACTCCCCCAAGTCATGTAAACTTTCAGACAGCGAGGAGCACAGGCCGAGGTGGAGGAGTGGCAGTAATATCACAGTCTAGTTTACTTCTTAGCCCCAAACCTAATCACACATATAATTCCTTTGAAAGCCTAATACTAACTATAAATTACCCTAACTGTAAGAAACAAAAACCAGTTATGTTTATAATCATCTACCGGCCTCCTGGTCCCTATTCCGAATTTTTAATTGCGTTCTCTGACTTTCTATCCAGTATAGTGTTAGACTCAGATAAGATTGTAATTGTAGGGGACTTTAATATTCATGTTGACGACAACAGCGACTGTTTAGGAAATGCATTTGCAGTCTTATTAGACAGCGTAGGTTTTACTCAAAACGTAAATGAACCCACTCATTGTCACAAGCACACCCTGGACCTTGTTTTAACCTATGGTATAGAGATTAGTGAGCTCACTGTCCTCCCTCATAACCCCATACTCTCAGATCACTTTCTAATTACCTTTCAGTTTATACTCAAAGACTTTACTGTCCCAATGAACAAAACCCAGATTAGAAGAACATTATCTGACCAATCTGTGTCAAAGTTTAAACACATAATAAAGCCAATATTTAGTACAATGTTGAGTGAGTTTGTTGAGAACAGCTCCCATAGCTCGAGTCCCAGTAAAAGTGATCAGTTTGTTGACAGCGCCATGCAGTCTTTAAAGACAGCTCTAGACAATGTAGCTCCATTAAAACAAAAGGTTGTTAGGCCGAATCGAGTAGCACCATGGTTTAATGCTGAAACACGTTCCCTTAAACAAGCAACCCGTAAATTAGAAAGGCTATGGCGTCACTCCAGCTCAAAGCAGTCTCTGAATGCCTGGAAATATAGTCTTTTAAATTATAAAAAATCTCTGCGTGAGGCCAAAACCAGATACTATTCAACTTTAATAGAAGAAAATAGGAACAACCCTAGGTTTCTGTTCAGCACTGTAGCCAGGCTGACCACCAGTCACAGCTCAGTAGAACCCTGTATCCCTGTTACTCTCAACTGTGAAAACTTTCTTCAATTCTTTAATGACAAAATCACAAGTATTAGAGACAAATTAAATAATACTCTCCCTACGATCAGCTCAGAGCAAGCCAAAGCTGTAAAAATGGAGGCCACTTTAAAACCATCTGTAACGTTAGACTGTTTCATCGCTGTAGATCAAACTGAGATAACGTCAGTCATTATGTCCTCCAAAACTTCAACTTGTCTTCTAGACCCAATTCCTACCAAACTTTTTAAAGAAACTCTCCCCCTAATTAATGAACCTATACTCAACATAATAAACACCTCCCTAGAAACAGGTTATGTGCCACAGTCTTTTAAATATGCATTTATTAAACCGCTTCTGAAAAAACCCAGTCTAGATCCTGACATTTTAGCCAACTACAGACCAATATCAAATCTCCCTTTTATTTCAAAAATCCTAGAAAGAGTTGTAGTTAAACAGTTATGTCGCCACCTACAGGACAATAGCTTATTTGAAGATTTTCAGTCAGGTTTTAGACCCCACCATAGCACAGAAACTGCATTAGTCAGAGTCACAAATGACTTGTTATTAAGTTCAGACAATGGACTGGTCTCAATCCTAGTTCTGTTAGATCTCAGTGCAGCCTTTGACACCATTGACCACAGCATCTTACTCCAGAGATTAGACTGTGACATAGGGGTCAGAGGAACCGCCCTCTGCTGGTTTAAATCATACTTATCAGACAGGTACCAGTTTGTTAGTGTAAATGAACATTCCTCACAGTGCAGTAAAGTTAGCTATGGAGTGCCGCAAGGCTCAGTACTTGGACCCATTCTGTTCATGCTTTACATGCTGCCTTTAGGAAACATAATCAGAAAACATGGCATTAATTTTCACTGTTACGCAGACGATACACAGTTGTATTTATCAATTAAACCTGATCAGAATGACCGCGTTGAGAAACTTAGCGCCTGTGTGAGAGACATAAAGACCTGGATGACAATTAATTATCTCCTCCTAAACCCAGAAAAAACAGAGGTCATTATACTAGGCCCCAAAAAGCTGAGAGATGCTCTGTCTGACCAGATAGTCTCCCTGGACGGTGTCAGTGTAGCCTCAAGTTCTACTGTGAGAAACTTAGGAGTTTTATTTGATCAAGATTTATCATTTAAGGCTCATATAAACCAAGCCTGTAAAACAGCATACTTTCACTTACGTAACATAGCCAAAATCAGAAATATTTTATCTAAAAATGATGCTGAAAACCTTGTCCATGCGTTTGTTACATCTAGGTTAGATTACTGTAACTCTCTGCTGGCAGCGTGCCCTAAAAACTCATTAAAATGTTTTCAGCTTGTTCAAAACGCAGCAGCAAGATTATTAACAGGAACTAACAGGAGAGAACATATTACTCCTGTGCTAGCTTCACTTCACTGGCTTCCAGTTGAATTCAGAATTAGGTTTAAAATCCTTCTCCTGACTTACAAGGCCGTAAATGGTATGGCCCCATCCTACATTAATGATGTTATAGAGCCATACCAACCAAGCAGGGTACTGCGCTCACAAAATGCAGGGCTATTAGTGGTTCCCAGGGTTTCTAAAAGTACAGTTGGAGGTAGAGCCTTTAGTTACCAAGCTCCTGTTTTATGGAATCAGCTTCCAGCTCATGTTAGAGAGGCAGACACAGTCTCTACATTTAAGGTTAGGCTTAAAACGTTCCTCTTTGAGAAAGCTTATGGTCAGGCCAGCTAGGAACAGGGTTAATTCCACAGTTGAAGCTAGGCTGCTCCAGGAGCTAGAAGCTGGGGGAAGTATGGTGCACTGAGCCTCTGTCCTCTGGTTTCATCTGCTGCTCCTCTTCTACCACTGTGATTAATATAATGAAATACTCTATATCTCCAATCAGTTCATTGCTATTCACAAGTTGTCCCTCTCTCCCGCTCCCCTCTGGGGAGTGGGGACTGTTTCAGATGCCTGGCTGCTGGCAGATGTCCCAGTGATGATTGGATAGCTGACCCCATCTGTGCTCCTGTCCCGACCTGTGGGCCCTCAACCTCACCTCTAAGGATTTCCCGGATCTACCTCAACCCACTCACCTGTCTGGATGAGGCCCACCTGCTGCATCCTGGATTTCCCGGACCTATCTCTCTCCACCCACCTGTCTGGATGAGGTCCCTGCTGCAGCCCGGATCTCCCGGACCTATCTCGCCCACTTACCTGTCTGGATGAGGCCACCTGCTGCATCCTATGGACTTCCTCAACCTATCTCACCCACTCTCGTCTGGATGAATCCTTACAGAGCTGATATATGATCCTATAGATGAACTAAGGGACTAACAGTCCTAGATGCATTGCCTGTCCGTCCTGGGAGAGGATCTCTCCTTCAATATGGGCTCCATAAGGTTTCTTCTTTTTTCCCGTACCTGGGTTTTTTAGGAGTTTTTCCTTACCGAGAAGGAGGGTCTAAGGACAGGAGTGTCCTGGGTCTGTTTAGTTTAGTGTAGTTATTGTTTGTGCTGATTGTGTGTTAAGTCTGATTGTGTGTTTATGTTTGATCAACTGTTTGTGAAGCCCTTTGAGGCGACTTTTGTTGTGATATTGGGCTATACAAATAAATCTGAATTGAATTGAATTGAATTGAGATGCCATGAATTTCCACTACAAGGAACAATGATTATATGGGGAGAAGGATGAGGCTGAGGTTAGAGCTGGAGGGCTACAGGAAGACCAGAGAAGAGATTTATGCATTTAGTGATCGAGAACAAAGTTAGTTGGAGTGAGTGAAGCGGCTGCAGAGGACAGAGTTATAAGATTTTTTTTGCTGACCGCTGAAAGAATACGTCCAATAAAGAAGTCTTCATATAACTCTAATTAAGATGTAATGCCACACTCCTCTGGAATGTGACCCAGTCTTTACTGGGCTTGTTCCTCATGACTGTTTGCCCTTTGTCACCATCTGTTCATTTAAATATCGTTTGCATTTTTAAGAACATGACTTTCTTAACAGATCATGACTGATGGGCTAATGCCTTCTTGTTCTGAATCTCTTGAGTACTGTGCCAAAACATCGGCCCTTATACTTACATTGTACGCTGTGGATCATTGCCGGGGTCAGCAGGCTCAATTTGCATTACTCATTTTCCTGACTGTTTCAAACTGTGGTCTGATGCATGAAATGTGGTCTTGCATTAAACTGATTTTAATAATACAGAATGTGATGTCCCTGCTTTTGTGTAGTTTGGACTTCAGTCATGTGGTCATTAACATCACTGCCATTACTATATCTAGATTTCTTCTACAATTTTTCCACACATCCTCGACGCATAAAATGATTAGGACTAAAAGCATGTGGTGTGGGTCATGCAAGATCTGCTTTAGTGTCAGTTCTGCCACATGTACAACATATACACAGAATTTAAATTGCATTACTCTCAAACCACTTGGAGCAAACAAAAAACAATAAACAATAAATACTCTACTATATTAGGGGTGTGACAAGACACAGATAAGACATGAGAGTGTGTTAATGAGATGTGATTTTTACATTACTGAAATATGTATTTTACACAAATGATAAATGTTATTTATTCACCTGAAAATCACAAAAGACAAAACTGGTGCATTTTTTTTAAATCAATCTAAAATAATTGTTATTTACTTCTATTGTTTGAATATTAAACAACAGCTGAACGTTCAGTATATACTGCAAAATGTGTTGCCACAAACTCAACTGACAGCCTCTGCTCTTTAAAAAATGCAAACAGAACCTGGTCACAAGACTTTCATGAGAATCTTGTGACCTTTTGATCTTGCAAGATCACGAGATTGTGAGATCTTGTCACACCCCTACTATATTATTCTGTGTGGAGTTTGCATGTTCTCCCTGTGTCTGTGTAGGTTTCCTTGCCTCTGGGTTATCCTACCACTAAAAACAAGTTTAGTCACAGCAGCTCAGGACTAACCCTCCATCTGAAAATCTACACAACATACACCTTGTATGTTCAGTGTAATGATAAGTAAAGCACTTTACAATACATAAAAATGTTTCAGATCAGGGCATGCAAAAAAGTATGCTACACTAAAAGCACCGTACATAAATACAACATAAAGCCACTGACACTGAAACAGTGCAGCAGTGTAACAGTAAAGTGACAGTGAATGGCAGTGAGACAATGAGACAACTTCTCTTTGGTCAGATTAATCTTTATTGAAATGAAGCCTATTTGGCCCAGCGAAAGGTGATAATTCTTTGAGAAATTGCAGCCATCAAATTGAATTCAGTGTTTTTAATGACATTTTTCCAGTATGCAAACTTTTTGGAATTGGGTTTATAATGTATCATTCAGAAGTACTCAGGTTACAACATATTATTGTTTTTTGAACAAAAGGGGGCACAACTCAGAGTAGGGGTGTTGTGGTGTCTCTTATCTACTTTGGGTTTTTTACCCTCTATGGTGCATTCAAAGTCCACAAGTTTTCTGAAAAGAGTGCTCACACCTGCGTTGATGTCTCCATGTTGTTTCTTCGCTTTGGAGTCCTTTTTAGGACTAATGCCCAAGAAGCACCTGTAAACAGACAAGAAGACAAATTTTTCTCCACTCTGACATACATGAAGAATAAACTGAGGCTTTCAGTAGAACAGGACACTTCTGCTGCACTGTCCACAGTTCCCCCTCGTATCAACAGACTGTGCAGTCAGAGACAGGCACGTGTCCCACTAAAACTGACAAAGACAAGTTTTTTAAAACAGTATTTGTTTAAGGCCTATACTGGATATGTGTTGTTAATATTGGCCTACAACTCCTTTCAATTGTGTTAAAACAAAATATTAAAGCCATTGTAGGTAACAGGGTTTTTAAATATATTTTGTCATGAAATTAAAAATGTTTTTTACCAATAAATGGCCCTCATAACAGTGAGTGGGTTCAGCTAAAAACAGACTACTACCTGTTTTTTTTTAATTTTTATTAAAAAAATAATTAAATTTTTATAAAATTTAATTTGGACCGAAATGGCTCTGTGTGATTATTGGTGGGAGTGGCTGCTACTCAATGTCTGTTGTTGTGTGCACTTACTGCGCACACAACAACAGAAGGAGTTGTCTCCTGAGGAAAGCAGTCGCAATTATGGCAGAGACCTTGCAGCTAATCCCTCCTGCACCCACTGTTGCTTTCATTAGAAAAACAAAAACTCTTAGAGAAAGAAGAAAAAAAAAAAAGGTTAGACCGAGAAAGAGCTAAAGCTAGAGTGAATATTGGAGTGGCATTTGATCGGTGGACAGAGCTCCAAGAATAAAAGGGGCTCAAAACAGATGCAATGGTCGCTTCTTTTAAACCAATGAAAAAGAGATTTTATCTCAAGGGACTTCCTGGTAAAATAAAGGTTAAATAAAATAAAATTAAAAAAAAATCTTTATATTTGTAAAACAGTGCCACCTAATGGTAACATGTGCATATGTGCAGTACCTCAAAATTATGGCTAGAATGAGTCCTCCAGTTGTCTTTTGCATTTTTGTGTATGCACACTGCTGAGCCGTGCGTGTGTCTGCCAGGGGTGGGATATAATGCTGCCTGCTACACTCACAAAACAGCGCCTTCTAGTCAGTTTTCTGATCACTACCTACAGTGGCTTTAATGTCAATAATATTTGGTAATATGTTAACCATATACATTGGGAAAAACAGTCTAGTTTATGAAAAAAGGTGACCTGCAGAAATAATAACGGTTGTAATAAAAATGTTCCTGAAAGTTGTCTGTGAAGACTCTCACAGTAGTAGGTATTAATATCCCTATGGAGGGGGGATAGCCCCCCTCCTCCTTGTGACCTCTCCGGGACCCCTTGACCCATGCCTCTCCCCTGACCCATGCCCCTCCCCTAACCCTTTGTTCATGTGTCCACAGTACATCCTGCCAAGTCAGATGTCCTCTAAAGATAGCTCTACTTGTATTTTCAGTTCTGTAGCAGATACAATGGTGTACTGTTTGAGGTTTATTATGTTTTTGCGGGAGAACAGTCAATACATTGGCCTTCTGTCTGCAGAGATAACCCAATGTGTTTGCGGGAGAGTTGTGAATGCAATAGTCTTCTGTCTGCAGAGATAACCCAATGTGTATTTTTAAATTTTACTATCTACACAAGAAAAAAAATGGCCCATTCAAATGGTAAGGTTTATTGTTTTATATCCATGCATCTGTTAAAGTTAATATCCATGTTTAAGCATGTATGTTTTTTAAATCTAGTTTAAATACATCAGGTTCCATTGTGCTGGATCATCCTGATTTGCACCTGACACCTTACACAGGTTTGAAATCTTTTATTATTAATTTCTATTCTTTCCCATCTGATGCATTACGTGACTTGTATCCTCTCTTTTACTTTAGACATTTGGGCTAAAGAAGGATGCCCACAGAATCGTCCCTTAGGTGATATTTCAAATGGTAAGTTTTTTTTTTTTTAAAGATATTTTATTTATTCATTTTTTTTTCCTCTCTGGCATCTAACAAATACCATCTTTATAGATAAAAACCGCCTCACGCACGTATCTCTCCATCCAAAACCTGTAACCACGGAGCTAGAAGGTCTGTGTTTTTATTCTAAATTTATTTAACATCTAGTTATTATTTAATGAAATGTTTGATATTTTATTATCATTATTTTATTCTACAGCTTACTGTGCCAAAGAAAAAAATTTACACAGTCGGAGTGGATCATCAAACAAACGTAAAAACAGTCCTTTAAAAGGTAAGACACTGACTTGTATCTTTGAATGTTTTAATTTTGTTATTTCTTTTTGTTTTTAAATCTAACCTAGAGTTTTTGTTTTATAGGTGAAACCACCCCTGAGAAAAGAAAGAAGAGTCAGAATAGTGACACTAGAGACGTGTTCAGGTGTGTGAAACAGTATTGTATTAAATATTATTATTATTATTATTATTAATTATTTATTATTATTATTATTGTTATTATTATTATTATTATCATTTTAATTCTAAAAAGAACTATGAACTATGTATTTGTAGGTCTACCCCGGGGCAACTACCAAGGCAAGGCCACAATATTGCGGACAACGCAATTGCAGAGTTGGATGACGATGAAATAATTAAAGCAGCCCACGAGATTGAAGAGATTCTCAACCTCAACTTTAACTCACCAGCACCACTACCAAGACCAGCACCCGAAGACCAATGTCTGGAAGGTATTGCTAATTTTCCTGTTATTGCTGGTTATGTTGTGTCTAGTACACCGAATTCTTCTCAGGAGAGTCTGCCGTGCAGGCAGAAAAGTGTGTTAGAAGATTCTGATTCTATAGTGTCTGACCCCTCTGCAGTTGTCACCCTGCCCTTCTTTCACAAAATTTCCAAACTGCCCACATGGATTATTAATCTGTAATATTTGCCCAGTATTGTCAACCTCTAGTTTAAGCGAACTGTTTCCTAGCAAGTTTCCAACACCACAACTAAACACAAACTCAACACAGACTGAACACACGCACATAGACAACACAATGCAGACTGAACACATAGTCAACACAGCACAGACAGTGCCACATGATTATATCCAGCAAATAATTTCAGCACCCCTACACATAGACAACGCAACACAGACTGAACACATAGTCAACACAGCACAGACAGTGCCATATGATTACATCCAACAAATAATTTCAGCACCCCTACACATAGACAATACAACACAAACTGATCCAGTAGAAAACCCTATTAATCATTTATTTCAGTGCTTACACACAATTTTTCCAGCCCATGCTAGAGTTATCAAGAAAAATTTAAAAAAGTAAAAATCTAATATGGCTCCACCACCCAAATATTTCAAATGTGCTGATAGACATGGTGTTGATAGTAGTCAGTGTATTGAGAATGGAACCGCTTCACCTCAGGGAGGGTCTATCTTCTCAGATATGAATGATGCTGATGATATGATTGATATTCTGGCAGAGTTTGATAACCCTTATCAGATGCATGCTATGGATGGATTGAGCAATGTTGTTATTGGTGAAGATGATAATAATTTTGCCATTGATAATAATAATAGCAATGATGATGGTCATGATGATATGAATGTGAGTGACATTCTAGCAGAGATTGATAAGACATTTGAGATGTATAATATGACAGGCCAGTGTGATGACATTGTTATGAATGTAAATGGCATTCTAGCTGAGATTGAAGAGATGGCCAGAGAATGGTGCACAGCTGATGATAATGATGATTCTGACCGCAGCTCATGTAGCTCTTCTGAACATCTATCTGATGGCACCGCTTTTACTGGTACCGGTACCATGGCTGATATTCCCCCTACTGGTCTATTTAATGACGTCTCTGGTGGGTTAGATGGTGATAGCATATCTGATGCAACATCCCAGCCTTCTCATATACCTGCTGTTGTCTCTACTTCTGCTGCTGCAAATGGGTCTATTGCTAGTAATGAGTCTGAAATGCAAAATGCACAAGATGGGGCCAGTGCGATAAATCTACACCATATCCCAGCTTTCAATGGTCTCGAGCTGCGACAGCGCATTGATTTCAGAGATCTTCATGCTTCCAGCCCTGAGGAGATACCCGCAATGTCACGTGCAGTGGAGAACAGGAGGGACGGACCCAAGATGCGGACTCAAAAAGGGTTTAATGTAAACTCACAAAAAGGGTACAGCCAACTCAAAAAAGGGTACAGCCACGGGAACACGGGAACACTGGAACACAGTAACACGGGAACACGGGAACACGCAGCACACACAACAATGAAGCGACCAAGACTAAGGGAGAACACAGGACATAAATACACAAGGAAACGAGACACAGGTGAAAGACATCAGGGCGGGGCAGGTAATCAACAAGGCGGGAAACACAAGAGGGCAGGAAAGGAAACTGGGAAAACAAGGAAACAGACAGAAGACAGCAAAACAAGACATCCGAGAAACAAACAGAAAACGGGACATGGGACATGGGACATGGGACATGACAGTACCCCCCTCCCAAGGGACGGCTCCCAGACGCCCCAAAAAACAAAAAACAAAAAACAGAACCCGGGTGGGAGGAGGGGGCCAGGAGGAGGGACCAAACTAAAATGACCGGGGGCAAAAACAGGAAACCAAACAGGGCCCCGGAGGAGAGTCAGGAGGCTCCGGCGGCGACGCGGGCCCCGGAGGAGAGTCAGGAGGCTCCGGCGGCGGCGCGGGCCCCGGAGGAGAGTCAGGAGGCTCCGGCGGCGGCGCGGGCCCCGGAGGAGAGTCTGGAGGTTCCGGCGGCGGCGAGGGCCCCGGAGGAGAGTCTGGAGACACTGGAAGCTCCGGCGGCGGAGAGGGCCCCAGAGGGGAGTCTGGAGGCTCCGGCGGAGACACTGGAAGCTCCGGTGGCGAAGAGGGCCCCGGAGGAGAGTGAGGAGGCTCCGGCGGTGACGCGGGCCCCGGAGGAGAGTCTGGAGGTTCCGGCGGCGGCGCGGGCCCCGGAGGAGAGTCTGGAGGTTCCGGCGGCGGCGAGGGCCCCGGAGGAGAGTCTGGAGACACTGGAAGCTCCGGCGGCGGAGAGGGCCCCGGAGGGGAGTCTGGAGGCTCCGGCGGAGACACTGGAAGCTCCGGCGGTGGAGAGGGCCCCGGAGGGGAGTCTAGAGACATAGTATATATAAATAGATATAAATAGATATAAATAGATAAAGACCAACAAACTCAACTTAATTTAGATTAAGTATAACGTTTATTTACACAATAAGGTGAAATAGTGTACTGAGGCACAGGTAAATATCGAAAGGAATGTAATTATGAACGGAACCGTTATGCAGAATTATTGATTAACTAATGATGAATTGCAGTGGAGTAAGTAATAAATTGACTTATTAAATTATTGGAAATTTAGGAATAAGGGAGTAGACTCTGAGACTATAAGTGCCAATTCTGTATCATACATAACCACACTGATCTTACGGCGCTCGGTGCAGGAGGGGAAGGTGGTGACGACAGCCAGCCTCCGGGTTCAGCCAGGGGCTTGGATGTTGTTCTTTGTCCTTTAGAGCCGCAGGGTGTAGCAGGGCTGGTGTTCCCGGCTCCAAACAGCGGTTCGTGGTGTGTCCTCCAAGCTCAACAGCCAGTCGCCAGGTGTCCCGTTATGTTGAACAGGAGCGTGATGCCGCTCAGGGAGAGTTTAGCTGTTGTCAGCGTAAGGCAGCGTCAAAGTCTCAGAGTATGGCAAATGTCCCTTTTAATGCCAAATGAAAAATTCAATAAAAATCCTTTCACAGCGATTCAAAACTTTAGAAGTATAACTTCTTAAATTAGCCGCTTTGGTCAAGGCAGCGATTGTTAAAGATGGCGGATGGTGCGCGGCGCGAGGCTTTTCAAAATAAACTACAAAATGATACTTGAACGAAGTTTGGGCGACTTATTTTGAAAAGATGATATCACCGGCAAGGTGAACTTAACGCAACAAAAATGACGGGAAGAAAAGAAAAATTAAACTTAAAAGACGAAGGAGAGACGGAGACGAGACGAGACAAAGACAAGACGAAAACTAAACTGAACTAAGGAATGTGGGCCGCACCCCAAGATAAGACTGGAGTAAAAGGGGTGTCCCTGGTTCTTCCCTCTGACCTGATAGTGGAGAGGGCTCAAATTACCTCTGCTAGACACAAAGTAAATGTCATAAAAAGAAATGTGTCTTACTCCACTTCAATTTACGTACCTTTAAAACATGTTATATTTAACAGTTTGCACAAAACATAGCTATGACATTTTCCTGTAAAGTAACATGTTAATGCATACAAAGTCTTTTAAACAGATGAAATGTGTCAAGCCTCTGGTTCTTATCAGAGAGGAGAGGAGGCCTCTTCTGGCATTATTATTGGTCTGCAGTTCGTAAAGGACAGATTTATGTCTTTGTTTTGCATCCTTGGTGGGTAAGAGAAGACTTCTCGTCTCCTAAAGGAATGTCCATTTCTGATAGAATTTCAGCTTCTTCATCTTAAACTGGGCAAAATTCCATACGACGAAATATTGTCAAAAAAAGGAAGATTTTTATACAATCCGGAAAATACTGAGGGAGATGGTAACTTGTGTTTCTGTTTATGTCTAGCGCATGCTGCCCGTGCTTCTATGTCAGTTCAGGAAAAATTTGATTATGCTAGAAATGTTCAAACATCTGTAGGATTGGACCACACACATCGCGTATCATTTAATGACATTACCAAACTTGAAAAACACCTGGCGGTTAAAATTATAGTTTTTTTATCATGCCCCCAGTTTCAACGTTTACAGTGCTACCAAACACATAATACACCGCATCCGCACACAATCTGGCTGTACCTACACAATGAGCATTATTATATGATTGAAAACCCTACAGGATTTTTGGGTATTGTTATGTCTGTTCATACTGTTATGGTGGATATGACGGTCCACTGATGCATTCGTGCATTAATAGCTGCAACATCTGTTACACGCAGTGTCATAGTGGTCCCGGTAAGAAAGTTAAATGTAATGACTGCAAGCGTTTATGCAAATCAAAATCCTGCTATACGCAACACAAACTGCCAGACCCACAACATAACCTGATCCCATGCAATCTAATAAAATACTGTGACGCCTGTGGTAAACAATACAGGCAAGGAAAAAAAACAAGTCACAAATGCACACCGGCTGTTTGCCGGCATTGTCGGGGGGTTTTAGATGGTGACACTGACCACGAGTGCTACATTCAACCACTGGAAAAAAGCCAGCCAGGTCAAAAATACATACTCTATGATTTTGAAACTAGATATCATGAAGGGAAGCATGAGGCTAATTTTGTGTGTGCAATGGACATGAATGGCGACAAGTTCATTTTGGCACTTTAAATTGCGTGAAAATATTTTTACGGCACTACAGACGCCCTAAATATACATTCATAGCGCATAACGCTTCAGGTTTTGATAACTACCTCATCTTAGAGTATTTTGTTAAAAATAAAATCACCCCTGCAGTAATAATGCACGGTAGTAGAATTGTCCTAATGCGTGACAATATATACCAACAACGCTGGATTGACTCGTTTAGCTTTCTTCCAATGCGACTGTCAAAAACGCCATCAGCCTTGGGGTTTCAGGATATGGAAAAGGGTTTCTTTCCTCACAAATTCAACACAAGAGACAATGAGCTCTATACCGATTCATACCCTGATCCCTATTTTTATGGTTATGACAGTATGCCTGAGTCAGAAAAGGCCAGATTTAAGACCTGGTATGACACAGTGTGTGGCGAAGTGTTTGACTTCCAGGCAGAACTTAAGCGTTACTGTGTGAATGATTGGCCCCGGAGAGACACAGGAGACACTGGAGGCTCCGGCGGCGGCGAGGGCCCCGGAGGAGACACGGGAGACACTGGAGGCTCCGGCGGCGGCGAGGGCCCCGGAGGAGACACGGGAGACACTGGAGGCTCCGGCGGCGAGGGCCCCGGAGGGGGAACAGGAACTGGTGGCAGCGGCGATCCCAGGCGGGAAACAGGAACTGGCGGCAGCGGTGACCCCAGGCGGGAAACAGGAACTGGCAGCGGCGACCCCAGGTGGGAAACAGGAACTGGCGGCAGCGCGGCCCCAGGCGGGAAACAGGAACTGGTGGCAGCGCGACCCCAGGCGGGAAACAGGAACTGGCGGCAGTGGCGACCCCAGGCGGGAAACAGGAACTGGCGGCAGCGGTGACCCCAGCCAGGAAACAGGAACTGGCGGCAGCAGCGACAAGAGACGTGGAGCGGGAACTGGCATCTTCGGCGGCCCCAGTCGGGGAGCGGGAACTGGCAGCCGCTGCATCTTCGGCGGCCCCAGTCGGGGAGCGGGAACTGGCGGCTGCGGCGTCCTCGGCAGCGGCACGAGACGAGGAGCAGGGACTGGCGGCTGCGGCGGCTTCGGCAGCGGCATGAGACGAGGAGCGGGGACTGGCGGCTGCGGCGTTTTCGGCGGCCCCAGTCGGGGAGCGGGAACTGGCAGCTGCGGCGTCTTCGGCAGCCCCAGGCGAGGAGCGGAAACTGGCGGCTGCGGCGTCTTCGGCAGCACGAGACGAGGAGCGGGAACTGGCGGCTGCAGCGTCTTCGGCAGCCCCAGGTGAGGAGTGGGAACTGGCAGAGACCACCCCGGACGGAGAGCCGTGTCCGGCGGGGGCCCCGAGCCTGGAACAGGCGGAGACCGCCCCAGACGGAGAGCTGTGTCCGGCGGAGGCCCCGAGACTGGAACAGGCGGAGACCGCCCCGGATGGAGTGTTGTGTCCGGCGGAGGCCCCGAGACGGGAACAGGCGGAGCCGCCCTGGATGGAGAGCTGTGTCCGGCGGAGGCCCCGAGACTGGAACAGGCGGAGACCGCCCCGGACGGAGAGTTGTGTCCGGCGGAGGCCCCGAGACGGGAACAGGCGGAGACCGCCCCGGACGGAGAGCTGTGTCCGGCGGAGGCCCCGAGACTGGAACTGGCGGAGTCCGGGGAGAAGTTGCAGGCACGGGCGGAGCCCGGGGAGTAGGTGCAGGCACGAGCAGAATCCGGGGAGTAGGTGGAGGATCCCGAGGTGAGGCGCTGGATCTGCTGTGCCAGTTGACCGATTTGTTCTCCGACCGCTGCTAGCTGGCGCTCATGGCGATTAGACATCTCCAACAATCCCTGACGAAGACAGCTCAACTGGTCCTCCCCCTGTCGAACAAGCCGCTCCCGGCTGGCGAGGACCGCTCGCATTGACTCCACGTCTGCTGTGTCCATTATTGCCAGATTGTAATGTCATGGCCAGTAACAGGGAGGACACAAACGCAGCACACAGAATTGTCCCAAGCGAGATCCGGAAAATCCTGCATATACAAACGAAGAACAAAATCCCAAGGACGGCTTGGTACTCAAGCTAGGACCCGTGAAGTGCACAAGACAATCTGGCCACGAGTGCGGGGAACACGCAGACTATAACAGCAGGGGGAAGGGCGAGACAATTACACACAGGTGACACACATCAGGGAGGGCAGGTAATCAGGGTAAGGGAGGGAACACACGGGAAAGGGGAAGTCAAGACACCTGAAACGAGAGGGAACCATGAATAACCGGAAACAAACAGTACCAAAATAAAATACCGGAAACAAACCTCAAAATAAACACAACAACCGCCCCGGCCCAAAACCTGACAATGATGTAGAAGTACTGCGCAAGGCATTTCTTATATACAGGAACACATTCATGGAGACAGATACCTTGTTTAAGGACTATGTGAAAACCTTTTGAAATGTAAGCAAGAGGCATCTGGCTATCCACCACATGTACAAACCCCCGAGGATCAGCAAAAATACATTGCTGATTACCAAAAAGAAGGGATAAGACGGGATCCATTCAAAATACATGTCAATAAGGCTGTGAGACAAATAAACAAGTATGTACTAAACTGCTTGTGGGGGTCTTTGTGCAAGAAAGGGTCACTGCCACAGGCTGAATTCATATCTGAACCTGCACGGTTTCACACAATTAATGTTCAGTGACCATTATGATGTGAAGCATTTCTGTTTCATCACCGATGATGTCGCCATGGTTCAGTGGTGTCCTGAAGGTGTGGGGTGCATGGCACGAGATGTCAATGTGTTTGCTGTGCTATGACAACTGCAACTGCTATGCCAGACTCATTCTCTACGACCTTTTAGACAGTTTGCAGCAGCGAGTGTTATACTGTGACACAGATTCAGTTGTTTTTACATCCAAATCTGGAGAGTGGACCCCTCCCACCGGCCCCTATCTGGGTGATCTAACGGATGAACTAAATGATGGGAGCTCTGAGGTGGAGGATCACATCACAGAGTTTGTTGCAGCTGGACCAAAATGCTATGCTTATCGCACAAATAATGGTAACACTGTAGTTAAGTGTAAAGGGGTGACACTCAACCCTGTGAATGCTAAGACTGTCACCCACGATTCATTAAAAGACTTGGTACAATCCTTTGTGGCCAATAGGGCCACAACAAATCTAGATACTATTATATCATTACAGACAGGGTCAGGACCATACATTTTGATAAACTGTTTATAAGACATTCCTTTTTTTTTGCATGTGACATAAGAAAAAACACAATGCTGTCCGCATGTGGTTGAGAGCAGACTCTGAACTGCTCTCCCTGAATAAGACACATCTACACAGTTTTTTGCAAGAAAATGTTTTATCTCTCATGGGAATCTGTGATATCCTGGGGAGTGACCAAATCTGTCAAAAAGCATCCTCCTTTCTTCTTTGTGATATAGATGGCAAGCAAATGCTCGCCAGGCTTAAAAGATGGGTGCGTGTTCACAATCAACATGGCAGGGTATTTAACAATGTTGATTTCTGCTAGTTGGTCACAGGCTAACACACCCACAAAGTTTGTCCCATTTAAAATCCTCCTTTTTACAATACTGGTTAGCTCTATCGTGTTCATGTTTCTTTTAGTAGTAGTCCATCAGCACCTGTCTTCTGTATGAAATTTCAATTACTGAGTCAAAAACAGAATAGCATATCAGGTTAACAGTGCGAGGGAGGGGCACCCTGAAACGCACTTCCAGCCTTATATTGCCTGTCTTAATTAGAGACTCATTTCCTGAACTGCCTTCATCAGCTTCTAAATTAATACAGAAAAGAGTGTACCCAGCTCCAAGATCTTTACGGTTAATGGCTAGCGACCTGTCCTTCAGGTATCGGCCTGTGGTCTGTATCAGTTGGTAATATTCTCTCGCATACTGACCCTCTCTGAAAAAAAGGCTGAAATGGCTTAGCAGGGTAGGGATGTCCTTCCGCATATAAGCCTAAGAACTCTACATCATAGTGTTCAAAATTAAATGGGTTTTTGATGTAGCTACCAGTGTAGGCCTCATTATCAACGAGTCCTAAGATGACAAATTTGGGGATCTGACCCATGACCCCTCTTGATTGCATACGCGAGTGCCAGATGGTACCAAATACGTTTTCAGGGCCACTCTGTCTATACCATACTTGGCGTTGGTGTGCTGGAGAGCTTTGCTGTGCGCCAGTCTGACAGCAGGGGAGACTGCAACCTTTTTGACAAACAGGCTGGCCGACATGATCTTGATGCTGTTATCATTGTTTGCAGGTCTCATCAACGCAAACTAATTTTTTGAACGGATAAACTTTAAAGATAAGTCTAAACCATTAAGCAAAAGTTTTTCTTGAAAAAACAAATCAGCGTGTATAGGGGCTATTAACTCTACTATACGGCTGATTTCTGTGTACCTGGCCCTTTCCTCCAGTCCTTTATTATTTCCAGTCACTGACGCTGCATTCATTTCCCCGCTAGTGTCCTTACAAAACAATGCACTACTGAACTGCGTCTCCAATGTGTCTTTTCCATAATTTATCAGACACTCAATTATCCCACAATATGGGTATGTGTTGGAAGACTGTGTTATGAGTCGGTCACCTCGCATTATGTCAACTTGTGAAAAGAGAGAACATGTCGGGTAGTTCACCAGACCGACGTCCGCGTTAGGTGCCAGGGATGAACCATCTGCGTTTACAATCCTAACACGCAGATACAGATGTGTGTCGTTCAGGTCCAGGTAATCTTCACTGCTGCCTGATATGTGAAACTCGATAGGTCCTGTGTCAGTTATTGCTGAAATTGGTGGAATTTCAACGTATGAAGATCTTTCAATTGATGTTTGTGTGTATGGAACTGTAAAGAGGTCCAGCTCCGTCTTGATACATTCTTCAGACTGGCTGTGTATGAGAGCCATTTTTTAAATTTTCTTCCTAGAATATATCTTTGACTAAGATGGTACAACGTTTAACAGCTCTGCTCCCTCTGGAGGATGATCTCTTTCTGGCCAGAGTACCCGTTTTGCCTGATACTTTACGACTTTTAGGGACACGTGTTTTACGCGTGCTGGGTGGTCTTTTTCTCGGTCTCGGTGTGTACACCATCAGGCCACTCCCCTCCTGCTTATCGGAGAGTGCACTAGTTGCAAGCTTTGTTACAACAGCTCCTGCAATGTTCTTTGCAGCTGTTTTCAGATGAGGTTTGACTATGTTATATCCACTCCTAAACAGCGGAGCTACCATTCTAAACAAACTGCGAAACACGCCCCCCCACTCCGTTTCCGTACTGTGTACTGCTTCCGATAAAACCAGGGAGTTCGGCGCCTGCCTGATTGATATAGTACGACATGTACCTAGAGTCATCCCGGATGTAAGGGGTGTGAGTCATTTTTAGAAAAACTGGGCCTTTCAGCTCAGCTCCTTTACCACAACAGACCGATAGGTCTGGACCTCAGCAAGGAGGTCGTGGGTTCGAGCCCCGGGCGGACCAATACACACCATCACACGAACTCTCTGGGTGGAGTTTGCATGTCCTCCCCGTGTTACCGTGGGTTCTCTCTGGGTACTCCGGCTTCCTCCCACTGTCCAAAGACATGCATGTGTTAGGTGAATTGGTGACTCTAAATTGACCCTAGTGAATGAATGTGAGAGTGAATGGTTGTCTGTCTGTGTTCGTCTCTGTGTCAGCCCTGCGACAAGCTGGCCCCTGTCCAGGGTGTACCCCGCCTACGGCCCAAAGTTACTGGGATAGGCTCCAGTCACCCGCGACCTCTAACGGGAATAAGCGGTAGAAAATGAATGAATGCCATGGTAGCCGTAGTCGGAGCAGCCGTAGTCGGAGCAGCCGTGGTAGCCGTAGTCGGAGCAGCCGTGGTGGTAGTTGTTGGGGGTTGGATATTGCAGTTGTCGGTGGTGCAGCAGGAGGGTTGTTCGTTCACAGTTCCATAAATGGCCAGTAGGTAAAGTTTGTCCAGAGAAGAAGTGGAGACACCACAGGTCGTGGTGGAGACGCAGCCGTAAACTGGGATTGTGGCTGATGAGGATGTAGTAACTGCAAGAACAGAATCATAACAGTCAACAGTCACAAACCCCGAGAGAAAAAAAAGTATTATTTTGCTGAAGTCATTTATTTCATACATTCTTTTTCACCCAAAATAATATTTACAATTTAATATCTAAAACATTTACAAAAATGGATTCTTAAATTTACTGGCCTTAGACCAACCTGATGTATTGAAGCAGTTGCTCTGCTCTGTGGTACATGATATAGATGTAGTACATAGACTGCTCTGAGGCTGACAGGTGTAGCACCTGAAGGTCCCAGGAGGCGGCAAAGTTGGGGCTAAAAAAGAAAAGGTCATGAGTTGGAATTGGAAATTCAGGGACACAAAAATATTAACTAAAAAATGATTTTAAGTGTTATGGTCAGTGTTTATCACAGTTCTTTCAGGCTCAGAAACAGATTGGCTCCAAAGCAGACCCAGAGTCAGGAACACGTTTAGAGTGTTTAATAGAAGTCCAAGGCAAAAGTACAAAAATCACAATCCAAGACAGGAGGTCCAAAACAGGCAAAAGGTCCAAACACAGAGAATCTTGAGACAAGGTAACACTGGGAAAAACTGCTGGAATGCTCACACGAGGGTAAAGACAATCTGGCAAGGGAGGAGTGAAAACACACAGACTATATAGGGGAGACAATGAGACACAGGTGCAGCACATTAGGGGCGGGGCTGGTAATCACCAAGGCGGGAAACAAAAGAGGGCAGGAAGTAAATCTAAAACAGGAGACATGACTAAGTGCTACAAAATAAAACAGGAATCAGACAAGGTGAGAAAAATGAAAAGACAAACTTGATCGACTGGAGAGACATGACAGTACCCCCCCCCCCCCCCCCCCCCCCCTTAAGGGCCGACACCGGATGGCCCAGGATCATGAGGGTGGCGGCGGCGAAAGTCAATGAGTCCCGGGTCCAGGATATTGCTCGCAGAGACCCATGACCTCTCCTCAGGGCCATAACCCTCCCAGTCCACCAAATATTGTAGGCCCCGGCCCCTTCAACGCACAGCCAACAACCTCCGAACAGTGTAGACAGGTCCGCCATCAACAATCTGGGGGGGTGGTGGGGGCCTGGAGGCTGGGACCAAGGGGCTCTCCTTAACTGGTTTAACTCGGCTGACATGAAAGGTGGGATGGACCTTCATGGTCCTGGGAAGTCTCAATCCAGGGCTGGAAACAGAGGTGGCTGATAGCCGAACACACACTGGAAGGGAGACAAGCCTGTGGAAGCATTAGGCAGGGTATTGTGAGCATATTCAAGCCATACTAACATCTTACTCCACGAAGAGGGGTTCCGAGAGGTGAGGCAGCGCAGACCAGTCTCGAGAACCTGGTTGACTCATTCAGTCTGTCCATTAGTTTGAGGATGGTGACCAGATGACAAGCTCACCGTTGCACCTAGGAGATGGCAGAAGGCTTTCCAGAACTGTGCTACAAACTGTGGTCCTCGGTCCGACAGCACATCTCTGGGAAAGCCATACACTCGACAGATGTGAGTAAGGAGCACTTCAGCTGTCTCCTTGGCAGAAGGCAGTTTAGGTAAGGGTATGAATCTGACCATCTTAGAGAATCTATCCACAACAGTAAGCACAGTAGTATTACCATCCAAAGTAGGCAACCCAGTGACAAAATCCAATGAGATATCTGACCAGGGACGATGAGGCACAGGCAGAGGGTGCAAGAGTCCGGAGGCGGGACAATTGGAGGACTTGTTGCGGGAACAAACATCGCAGGCTGCAACAAATTCCGCCACATCCTTCTTCATCTTAGGCCACCAAAACCTCTCCCGGACTCTGGATGGCAGGAAACTAAAGAGGAATGAGACCAGGAAATTACCTCTCCCCTTAATCCAGGAGGAACAAACAGACGGTTGGGTGGCACATTCTGAGGGATCTCAGCATTGCGAAGGGCCTCTCTGACTTTGGACTCAATACTCCAGGAGATTGCTTGGACGAAACAGGAGCTTGGCAGGATGGAAGAGCTGGCAACCAGGTCACAATCATGGAGAAGAGCCTCCACAATGAGTCCGGTTTCTGATTCTTTGACCCTGGACGATATGATACAGTGAAATTAAAACGAGAAGAAAAGGGCCCACCTTGCTTGCCTCGGATTCAGTCTCTTGGCTGCCTTGAGATATTCCAAGTTTTTATGGTCCGTCCAAACCAGAAAAGGTTGTTCTGTGCCCTCCAATAGATGCCTCCATTCCTCCAGTGCCACCTTTATAGCCAGCAGCTCCCGGTCTCCCACATCATAGTTGCGCTCTGATGAAGAAAGTTTCTTTGACAGAAATGCACAGGGGTGTAATTTATTGTCTTTTACTAACCTCTGAGATAAAACTGCTCCAACTCCCCCGTTAGATGCATCCACCTCAACCACAAACTGGAGCAAGGGGTCTGGAAGCGCCAGTACAGGGACGGTTGTGAAGCGATCTTTCAGGTCTTGAAAGGCTGCCTCCGCTTGTTTGGACCAAGAAACTGAAACTTGGAAGAGGTAAGTTCATGTAAAAGGTGCCGCAATAGAGCTGAAGTTCTTAATAAATTTATGGTAAAAATTAGCAAAACCCAAGAAACGTTGTACGTCCCGACGGCAGGAGGGTGTGGGCCAGTCTTTGACTGCTTGGACCTTGCCAGGGTCCATCCTCAACTCCCCCTGAGCAACGACCATTCCCAAAAATGAAACTGAGGGAACATGAAATTCGCACTTCTCTGCTTTCACATATAATTTATTGTCTAAAAGCCGTCTGAGCACTTGCTTGACATGGGAAACATGAGAGTCCAAGTCAGGAGAGAAAATGAGAATGTCATCCAGTAAACAAACACAAACTTATTTAACAGGTCTCTCAAAACATCATTGACTAAGGCTTGGAATACTGCAGGTGCGTTAGTCAGACCAAAAGGCATCACCAGATATTCATAATGCCCACTTGGGGTATTGAAGGCTGTTTTCCATTCATCCCCCTCCCTTATCCTAACCAGATGGTAAGCATTCCTCAAGTCCAACTTAGTAAAAATCTTAGCTCCCTGCAACAGTTCAAAACCAGAGGAGATACCTGTTCTTTATGGTGATGTTGTTAAGACCACGGTAGTCAATGCACGGGGTGAGTGTCTTATCCTTTTTGTCCACAAAGAAAAATCCTGCACCGGCCGGAGAGGAGGATGGGCGAATAATGCCGGCCTTGAGAGCAGAGGAGATATACTCTTCCATGGCCTGCCGTTCTCGAGGCGACAGAGAGTAGAGGCGCCCCTTAGGTGGTGAGGTTCCAGGAAGAAGGTCAATGGCACAGTCGTAGGGCCGATGAGGTGGAAGGGCGGTAGCCTTAGCTTTGCTAAAAACCTCTTTCAACTCGAAGTAGCACTCGGGGACTGAAGACAAATCTGGAAACTGTGAATCTTCAGAAGTGTTTGAGTTCCCTGAAGTCACAGGTAAGGGTTGAAAACATTGTTCCCTTACAGTTGGAACCCCAGGAAATAATATTGCCAATGGACCAGTCGATGTGGGGGCTGTGTTGAATAAGCCAAGGATAGCCCAGGATTAGCGGATGGTTAGATGAATCAAATAGGTGAAAATTTACTTGCTCAGAGTGGGAGTCGGGAAAAATAAGGGAGACTGGGCTGGTACAGTGGGTTACTGTGCACAAGAGGCGACCATCGAGAGCAGTAGCTGTCATGGGCTGAGACAGAGGCAGTGAGGAGAGGCCTAACTCACTAGCTAGAGAAAAATCATAAAATTGGCATCAGCTCCAGAATCAACCAGAGCTGGAAGGCTGCGTGAATGAGAGGAGGACATTAGCTGAACCTTAGTGAGCTGACGACTAGAACTAGTCTTAATAGCAGCAGAACTCACCAAGGCAGACAACATAAGAGATCCGGCATTCCTCTTCACGGGACAGGAAGCGAGGAAATGGCCCAACTGGCTGCAGTAGATGCAACGCCCCTCATCCATTCGCCGTTGACGTTCAGCAGGAGAAAGCCTGGTACATCCAATCTGCATGGGTTCTTCGGACTCAGGAGTAGGTGCAGCAGTTGACGTAGGAGTGCTAGGAGGAAACCTATCTCTGAAGTTCACCCTCGTCGGCGGTGAAGAGAGTAGTGGACTAGGACGAGAACGAAACTTCTTTCTCTCTGTTAGCCTCTTATCTATATTAGATGCCAAGGTAATTAAAGCATCAAGCTCAGAGGGCAAATCCAGAGGGGTTAGATGGTCCTTTAAAGTCTCAGAAAGGCCGTTAAAGGCGGCATCCACTAGAGCCAACTGATTCCAGCCACTGTCTGCTGCAAGAGTGCGGAACTCTAAAGCATAATCCAAAGCGCTGTGGCGGCCTTGACGCAGTGTCACCAGAGCCTTAACAGCCTCATGACCAGGGGTACAGTTTGAAAAATCTGGTTGAAAGTCTTGAGGAAGAGGGGAAGAGAGTTGCAGATAGTTGAGCGACGATCCCACTCAGCAGTAGCCCAAGCTCTGGCACGACCTGACAAATAAGAGATTATATAGGCTATTTTAGCACGGTCAGAGGGAAAAGAGGCAGGTTGAAATTCGAAATGCAACTCACACTGGGAGAGAAAAGGCCGACAGTCCCCACACTCACCAGAAAATCTCTCTGGGCTGGACAAATGAATGTGAGATGATCCGAGAGAGGAAGTGTCCGGGACTGCTTCAGCCCCTAGTGGCACCGTAGCTCCCTCTGGAGGCTTGGACAAGGCTTCCATTCTTTGAAACCGGTCGATGATAAAGCTCATTTGAGCGGTGAGTTGAGAAAATGCTTCCTGGTGGTCATGAGTGGCTACTTTCAACTCCTCTCTAAGCTGGCTCACTTGCTCCTCCTGCTGATGAAGCCTTTGTCTCTGAGCTTGGAGGGCTGCACGGACTGGAACTGCGGAGTCCATGTTCTGGCCAGATTGTACTGTCAGGCTCAGAAACAGATTGGCTCCAAAGCAGACCCAGAGTCAGGAACACGTTTAGAGTGTTTAATAGAAGTCCAAGGCAAAAGTACAAAAATCACAATCCAAGACAGGAGGTCCAAAAACAGGCAAAAGGTCCAAACACAGAGAATCTTGAGACAAGGTAACACTGGGAAAAACTGCTGGAATGCTCACACGAGGGTAAAGACAATCTGGCAAGGGAGGAGTGAAAACACACAGACTATATAGGGGAGACAATGAGACACAGGTGCAGCACATTAGGGGCGGGGCTGGTAATCACCAAGGCGGGAAACAAAAGAGGGCAGGAAGTAAATCTAAAACAGGAGACATGACTAAGTGCTACAAAATAAAACAGGAATCAGACAAGGTGAGAAAAATTAAAAGACAAATTTGATCGACCGGAGAGACATGACAAGTTCTAGTGTAATGTTCTTACCAGGTGGAGGATTTGTGTTGCAGTCATCAGTGTCACAACATTCGGCCTGTGCAAAGATGGCATAATCCCCAGTGATAACTGAATACTTCTGAGATCCTACAGCTGGACATAATGAGGTGTCTGCACAGGCCTTTATTGTTATTGTAAGTGAAGTAGATCCAGTGACTGAAAGACAAGGCACAAATGAAATGAATAAAATGAACACACAAGTTACAATGTACAGAAAACCATCCAAAGAAGAAGCTGTTACTTTGTATTGTTGCTGCAATGCACATGGTGTCTGTGCTGGGACACTGAATTGATGGTGCATTGGCACAGGTAGGATCTGTGGAGTCACTCGTACAATTCTGACATCTGATTGGAGCAACTGTGGAGAGGACACAACAAGTTAGCACTAAATTGTTCATATCAATGAGCTTATTAGGTTACTAGGGTCTGTTTTAAACTAAATAATAATAATAATAATAATAATAATAATAATGGAAAGAAGACAACACACGTGAGAATGTAAGATTTAATTTGTTTAAATCACATATGTCAAACTCTGGCCCGCAGGCCAAATGTGGCAAGATCATTTCCATTTTATATTAATAATGGCCCGCCGATATATTGTGCTCGATCTGTTTGAACTACATCTCCCATAATGCACTGCAGAAGCGGCGCCGCTGCGCGCCGGCACTGCCCCTCCCCCGCTGTTTTAGCGAGCGGCATTTAACGAGCCGCAGGAGCAGAGAGAGAGTGAAGGATTCTCCAACAGGAAATTTAACTTTGCACAAAAGAAATGGACAAAGAGGGGTCAGTGAGAGCAGGAGCTTCTTAAACAGGTGGAACTCTCTGTAAACACTCTACACTTTGTTGAGCTAATGTAGCAGTAAAAAAAACACGCTCCAACCGCACAGCATTGTAAGAACATCTCCTTTACAAACCGTACGTCTTTAAAAACAGAAAACCAAGTTGTGTCAGTAAAACCAAGTTATCAGCAGAGAGTTGTCTAAGTTCATTCACAGCACTGCCCTCCGTCACTCTTTTTCCTTTCTCTCTGTCGCTACTTGTGCTCTAATGCACTCATTAACACACAGCGAGCTAAACCTGCCCAGAAAGAGCTATAATCCTGCTCACACTGTGTCCTGCAGAGGACAGAGAGGTGGACAGTAGTTTGCTCAATAAATGTTAAATAAGCCTATAATACGTGTTTGTGTGTAGGAGCTGACTCAGCTTAAAGTTGTGCTGGGCTTACATAAGGGGCATGACATGCACCTAAATATTTATCTGCTGGTAGCACCCACTGTCACAGTAAAACAGAGTGGACCTGACATCTGTCGTATATGAGCAGTTAGGTATCTGTGGCAGTAAATAATACTTCATAAATAATTGGCCAGTGTTAGTCAGTAGTCTGTGGCCTATTTGTTGTTATTTGTTGAGTTCCAAGTTCTGATTTAAAACAAAACTACAAAGCCCGTTAAAACCACAAATCTACACCTGTAGTTCTGTGGGGAAGTATTATTCTATGTTAAAAAGCTTATTGTAGCCTAACTGAGAACAAAAATACAGTAGGCTGACTTTATTATTTCTACAATTCTCTTATTCGGCCCACGACCAAGACTGGTTTTCTAATTTTGGCCCCAGCTCCGATTGAGTTTGACACACCTGGTTTAAATGAATGTAACCCAATTTGTTGGATTTTTATTCAATTCAACACAGGTGGGTTTCTACTGCGGCCTGTAAAACACTGGCAACACGGAATGTGTTAGTGCCAGTGACTAAACTTAAATACTCATTACTTTAAAGGGTCAATTTTCCACTGACTTTCATTTATGTAGACTGTTTTTTTTTTTTTTAAGACACAAAGACATAAAAAGGTGAGAACCATATCTAAAACTGATAAAATTCCTTAATTGAGGGACGACACAACTACTAAAAAAAAAAAAAACTTTATCCAGATGCCATTTATACTTTCTTTTTTTCTAAATTTCACCTGGATGACTGAGAACCTGCATCGACATGTAGGGAACATATTTCTTTGTTACACCAGTATTTATGCTCTTATGAAAATATAAATATTACCTGAGCTGCAGAAAGCCAGCGTTAGAGCCAGAGAAATGAATATCTTTGTCCCCATCTTCATTTCTCTTACTTTCCCTCTGGTTAACCTGCAGTAGACTTGTGGTTTGGGGATGCACCTGCTGCTTATATCATAGAGACTTGGATTGGCTGTGGGTGTGATTCCTGTTTAGAGTTTTGGTATGAGTAAATTCATCATCTGAGAATGCATCACACCCTCTGAATGTGAACACTGTGACAGTGATGGTAACCAAAGCATGTACACTTATTAAGCTGTTTATGAGATGGTAAATAAACAAACTGTTGGTATGAGGGATGGGACTATCAAAGTGATCTCTGGCCATTTTCACCTCTCCATTAAACAGAGAGAGGAGAACTCAGTGATATGTCAGCACTATGTCAGTTTGTATACAGCAAAAAAAAAAAAAAAAAAAAAAAGTTCTCATTTAAAAGTACTTTTTTTTTCAACAAAACTTATACAGTAGTAAATGGTAACTTGAGTCGTTAAACTTAATTAATACTCTTAAAGATACTCCTTTCCTGGAGGAATAGCCAGCCCTTTAATTATGTTGTCATTTTCTAGTCATAGTCATATGAAAGAGCTAATCATTTGGCTTATTATTATTATTATTATTATTATTATTATTATTATTGTAATTACAAAAAAATAAAATAATGTTTACTTAAAAGGTTACTCTGGTTAGTACCTACATCTATCATTGAATAGCCAACCCCTAATTATTTTTCAAAGCAATTTTCTGATTAATAGTAACTTTCATAAAATAGATGAGGCCTATACTATTATTATTATTATTATTATTATTATTATTATTATTATTATATATTATTATATTTATTTATTATTTAGATTTTTATTAATATTATTATTGTTATTGCTGTTAAACCCCATAAATTTTTTTGTCTGGGTTAGACACACACTTTCACCATTTGGGTTTTCCCACACTGAATTTGCACATGTATATAATTAAAATGGGTTAGGCTGTATTGGGTGGAGCAGAATATTGTGAAATGATAATTAATGTGACAGAAGTCAGATATAAAGATGTGTGCATAACTGTAATAATAAACAGTATCATTAAACAATATCATTAAAGCTAATGCGCTCAGATATTTACACTTTTCAGATATTTGATAAAATTCTGTTTTGTGGTATAAATAAATTCATATGACAGGTAATTATTCTGTGAATATTCTGTGGGGCTGGTTTAGAAAACAGTGACGCTTAAATTGTAAAAATTTCTTAATCATAATTATTAGTTTCATAGACTGAAACACACATGGATTTGCACAGGCTACAAAAGTAACAAGAGCAACTGCGATAAGCGGCTTATTAAAAGACACACACCTGATGTTAGAGAAAGGTTTGAAAGGGCAGAGCATTTAACTTTGTTGTTTTTGGCACATTCAATCCACTTTATTTAGTTTTGTTTTATGTCTTTAGCATAGCGTCACCTTATTGTCATACCTGTGGTTGTTCTGATCCAAAGTCATGCCAAGATTCTTCAGAAGTTCAACACTGCTCTAACTTGTTTTCTGTTCCAAGGACTATACCCAACATTCAACTAACCAGAAGTCTCTGGAAGTATGTGGTAAACAGTGACTTGCGAACTGATTTAAAGTGAACTTCAATGTAAAAGTCAATCCTGAAGAATTTTTAGTTCATCCTTGCAGAGAACAGCTTTAGACTATAAAAGATGTGTAAAGTAGTTCCCCCTCTGTCAAAAACACTTAATAAATCCCAACTGAGGTCTCGGAGTTTTTCAGAGATGACTTTAACAATGTTATTGACTGAACAGTTAATTTTCTTTAAATACTAAAGGGAAAAAAATCAGGAAGTGCATCTTTAACTGTGTAACTAACCACAGTGAAGCTGCACACTGTAGTGATGTTTCTTTTTCCGATCTCACCAGGCTGGATCTGTTGATGCCTTAAGCAAGATTTTTGATTTGCCCTCAACACACTTGACTGTGACAGAGCATGCTCCAGATAACTCCACAGGCTACAGCATTGTTTGTCAGGATGTCTGAACTTAACTTTTATGTTGTTTTATTAATAATTATGGCTGGGACTTTAACGCGTTAATCACGATTAATTAATTACAAAGAAATTGACGTGGTAAAAAAATTTACTCAGTGACCTAGTTTCTGGAGCACAGTAACCAGGGCTGGACATCCACACCTATCAAACCATGTGGTCAAACCATATTGTAGAACTGGATAATGAATGACGTCACTATCATCGTTGTTTTCAACGGCCATGCTCTCAAAACAATTACAAAACAATTTACTTCCGTGTTGTGCGGCCCACAGAGCAGGCGCACTGCGGCCCTCGAGCAAGCGCAGTGTTGCTCCGCGTACCACATGACTGGCTCTGACCAAATGGGCGCAATGGCGATGATGTCACAAACCATAAAAAGTTATTTTTTGGCCAAATTAAAGATTTCAAAGAGGGAAAAAGTCCATGGTGTGAAAAAAAGATTATAAACACTACAAAATCCGACCATTTTGGAAGCTGTAGGGGTCCTGTCAGCTGAGCACCAGGCGTTTATTTTTACATTGTGCTCTAAGGGAAAAATTGTTTCTGGGGCGCATTGGATTTTTCGCTGCTGTTCCACAGAGCGGCCACTAGGAAAACTGGCATCAGGGAGAGGGGGCGGTGCCTTATCCAGGTCTTATTATACATCCATGGTCAAAACGCCAAATGTGAGTGGATTTTAGTGAACAGTTGTGAACAGTTGTAATGTGCCTATAAGAGTGCACCACAGGTAACTGTGAGGCCGAGGCTGGCCCGCCCCAAACACCCAGTGCCACTTTTCTTTCACTTTCAGATGCGCTGCTTCATGGCGCTGCTCATCGTATCTCGGATCGTTCTCGCAGCAGACTGCTGCACAGACGCACACAGGGGACAGCAATCCATTGGATTCAGATGTGAAGGGAGAGGACAGGTCCATGTGGAGGTCACACATGGAGCACAGAGGAGGAGAGGGAGGAAAGAGGTGCACCGCGTGTTACTATGTGCGTGGGAGGCAGAGGGAGGTCAATGGACAAACAGTGAATACTGCTCAGTTTGACTGTGGTGTTAATTTGAAATCAAGTTAAAATATGTCAGAACACACAGATAAGCTTTTTTTTTTTTCTCACATAAAAATATTGCTATTTGATAAAAATGTGATTAATCAAGATTAATTAATTACAAAGCCTGTAATTAATTAGATTTTTTTCTTTTATCGAGTCCCACCACTATTAATTTCGGGTGAAATAATGATAGAAACATGTTGCGCATAACTGTGGTGTTAATCGCATCTCTAACTGCACATCTTCTTTCTATGAGTTACTAATGATTATTAGCAAAATGAATTCCACAAATATGAGGTCGATTGTCATCAAACAAAAACTAAATTGAAGCTTGAGAAGTGTAGAAAATGTTTTTGTCCTTGATTTACTTTGAACCGTGAATTTATTTACTGTGATTGACCAGACCCATCATGCTGGCAGCATCTTAAAGTTTCACTGACCCCACACAGCAGCATTGAGCATGGGGCGATGGCTGGCGCCCCCCAGCCACTTGGTGCCCTAGGCCACTGCCTATAGTGGGGCAAAAAAGTATTTAGTCAGCCACCAATTGTGCATGTTCTCCCACTTAAAAAGATGAGAGAGGCCTGTAATTTTCATCATAGGTATACCTCAACTATGAGAGACAAAATGAGAAAAAAGAATCCAGAAAATCACATTGTCTGATTTTTTAAGAATTTATTTGCAAATTATGGTGGAAAATAAGTATTTGGTCACCTACAAACAAGCAAGATTTCTGTCTCTCACAGACCTGTAACTTCTTCTGTAAGAGGCTCCTCTGTCCTCCACTCGTTACCTGTATTAATGGCACCTGTTTGAACTGGTTATCTATATAAAAGACACCTGTCCACAACCTCAAAGAGTCCCACTCCAAACTCCACTATGGCCAAGACCAAAGAGTTGTCAAAGGACACCAGAAACAAAATTGTAGACCTGCACCAGGCTGGGAAGACTGAATCTGCAATAGCAGATGTGTATGCAGTCTGTTTCTGTAAAACCTACAAGTCAGGTTAGAAATTTAGGGGTAACCATGGAGTCAGATTGGAATTTAAACATCCACATTAAATCTAAAACATCATCGATATTTTACCCTTTCAAAAACATTCTCAGCATGAAAGGTTTATGGTCTAAACCAGACCAAGAGAGACTTATGCGTTTATCTCCAGCAGGTTAGACTCCTGTAACGGTCTGCTCACTGGACTCACTAAACCAGCTGTGAGACAGCTGCAGTACATCCAGAACGCTGCTGCTCGGGTCCTGACTAAAACCAGGAAGTATGACCATATTAGTCCTGTCCTCGGGTCTCTGCACTGGCTTCTTTTTTAGCTGTGCATATGACAACCAGAAGTGTTTTATCTGCACTCTTCTCTTTTAATTTAAATGGATTAATTAATTACAGAGAAAATCCATTTCAAATTTTATTTTTTATTTATATTTTAATTTTTAAATCAGATTTTACTGTGTTATTGTAATTCTTGCCTATGTACTTTTAACATTTTCTGTAAAGCACTTTGAATTACTGTGTATAAATTGTGCTATATATATATAAAAAAAATCTTACCTTGCCTTACCATGCATGTGCAGGTAAATGAGTAATAAATTGAAATGTATGTAATATTGTTTGCAGCATGAATGTACTTAAGGTAAATGGATTGATAATGTATAACACAGTATTGTTTTCTAAGATCTTTCTACTGATTGTACATTTATAAATATGTTGTCAATATATTTTGTCATTTTGTAAAGGGGTAGGAGTTCTGTCTGCACTTCCTCCAACTCCTTTTGAGTATTGTAAAGAAAAATGTTATTGTGTCACAGCAAATCGTCATATATTTCTGCTCAAATAAATAAATGAAAAAATTGTACTGATTCACATTGAGTATTTGCAACTTTTGTTATGTGTCACGGTTGGCTGGAGCCTAGCCCAGCTACTTTGAGCATAAAACAGGATACACTTGACCAGTAGTTAAATAATAGCCAGTTAAATAATAATTTTACTCCTTAATTGAGAAAGAATTACTTAACTGTATTTTACAAAAATCACTGCACTGAAAGGACATACAATTAGCATGGAGGGGTGTAATGATCTATTATAGCATTAGCATATAAAGCCAACCAAACGAGGATCTGAGGGTAGTCTTGGTCTCAGATTCAGCCATACGTTCTGCACTGGATGTGGATTAAGTGCATGCAGCTTCTAACTCTTGAACACTCCATAATGTGTCTGTGTCATGTAGTGAAAATTTCAGAGCTTAAACCACACTACACTGATAAGTCATACCCTCTGTCCACCCTCTCTGCGCCACTCCACAACTCGGGCATTCTCCTTACCAAAGCCGGCAGAAGGTTTATGAGGCTGGGTAGTTCATAACAAAATCCCGGGTGGACTGTTTACAGAAATAAGTTCCAATCTATTCTGTGCGAAAGCGGTTATTGAGGACACTTAATTTTACAGGACACAGTCACAGACAGGGGAGGTAAAAGTTGAGAGTGCAGTGCAGGTGAGTTATTGTAATTTTCTGCTTTTGTGCCATACATGGATTGTCTTTACCTTGGTTTAAAGCCATCCCTGCATGGTACTGCTCAGTCCTTGAGCAAAGGTACAGAGAATTACTCATTGTAACAGAAAAAATAAAACATGCTGTGGCTCTGTTCGCAAATAAGCTTTCAGACTTTTATATTTTGCAATTGGGGTTTGTCAATTTGTACTTTTTTCAGGGTCACTGTAGTTTGAAGGAAAAAACAAAACAATAATTAACAAAAAACAAACACTGAACAAAAATGAAGTGGGTTCAACTAGGTTTTAAAAATCACTTCTAACGTTGTGTACAAGAAAGGAGACATATCAACCTACAAGAGTATGGGCCAGATCTTCTGCTTCTTAGCGCAGGAGGTGGACCAGACAGTGGTGCATAAACTTACTGGAAAAAGAAGTGCCTGGCTTTCAGAGGAGGAAACAATGATCCTGGAGCGGCAGTAGCTCAGTTGGTAGAGCCGCTTGTCCACTAACCAGAAGGTTGGGGTGCAAACCCCACTCCCACCGTTCCATACTGTCGTTGTGTCCTTGGGCAAGACACTTAACCCATCTTGCCTCCGGTGTCTGCGCACACTGGTGTATGAATGTGAGTGTGAATGGGTGAATGGTTCCTTGATGTAAAGCGCTTTGAGTACCCATGAAGGTAGAAAAGCGCTATATAAATGTGACCATTTATCCTGGCTAAGCTGAAAGCTTTTGTACTGATGTTTTGGTCCAAGCCCCATAACTCTGTGCCCGGCAGTGCTCGGGACAGTGCCCACTTCGTCCTGGCCTGACCATGGCGGTACTCCGTGTGCGCAAGGAGTACACGGTGTACACGGAGTATACCCCCAGCTTCTCTTCCTCCTCTCACCGCAGCCTCTCGCCGCTGTCAGGGCACCAGGTGCAGAGTGCCACACCGAGCTGTTTGTTCTTATGCAGAGAGCGTGCCTTTCCATTTACAGGAGAGCAAGTGCTTGTGTGAATTCAATTCAATTCAATTCAGATTTATTTGTATAGCCCAGTCACAACAAAAGTCGCCTCAAAGGGCTTCACAACAGTTGCTCACACATAAACACAATCAGACACACAACAATAACTACACTAAACAGACCCAGGACACAACTGTCCTTAGTCCCTCCTTCTCAGTAAGGAAAAACTCCTAAAAAAAACCCAGCTGTGGGAAAAAAGAAGAAACCTTATGGAGCCCAACTGAAGGAGAGATCCTCTCCCAGGACGGACAGGCAATGCGTCTAGGACTGTTAGTCCTAGACTGTTACTAGTTCATTAGCTCATCTATAGGAACATAGATCAGCTCTGTAAGGATTCATCCAGGGAGTGGGGTGAGGTAGGTTGAGGAAGTCCAGAGGATGCAGCAGGTGGGCCTCATCCAGACAGGTGAGTGGGGCGAGATAGGTCCGGGAAATCCAGGATGCAGCAGGGGCCTCATCCAGACAGGTGAGTGGGTTGAGGTAGATCCGGGAAATCCTTAGAGGTGAGGTTGAGGGCCCACAGGTCGGGACAGGAGCACAGATGGGGTCAGCTAAGATCCAATCGTCACTGGGACATCTGCCGGCAGCCAGGCATCTGAAACAGTCCCCACTCCCCCAGAGGGAAGCGGGAGAGAGGGACAACTTGTGAATAGCAAGGAACTGATTGGAGATATAGAATATTAGATAATATTAATTACGGTGATAGAAGAGGAGCAGCAGATGAAACCAGAGGACAGAGGCTCAATGCACCATACTTCCCCCAGCTTCTAGCTCCTAGAGCAGCCTAGCTTCAGCTGTGGAGTTAACCCTGTTCCTAGCTGGCCTGACCATAAGCTTTCTTGAAGAGGAACATTTTAAGCCTAACCTTAAATGTTGAGACTGTGTCCATAAAAGAAGCTGATTCCATAAAACAGGAGCTTGGTAACTAAAGGCTCTACCTCCAGCTGTACTTTTAGAAATTACTGGGAACCACTAATAGCCCTGCATTTTATGAGTGCAGTACTCTGCTTGGTTGGTATGGCTCTATAACATCATTAATGTAGGATGGAGCCTTGTAAGTCAGGAGAAGGATTTTAAACCTAATTCTGAATTCAACTGGAAGCCAGTGAAGTGAAGCTAGCACAGGAGTAATATGTTCTCTCCTGTTAGTTCCTGTTAATAATCTTGCTGCTGCGTTTTGAACAAGCTGAAAACATTTTAAAGAGTTTTTAGTGCACGCTGCCAGCAGAGAGTTACAGTAATCCAACCTAGATGTAACAAATGCATGGACAAGTTTTTCAGCGTCACTTTGAATACCAGCGCATGGGCAATGAGCACTGTTTAAGAACGAGACCACAGAACAGACACGTTTACCTGAGCTGAGAGAGGCGGCGAGAGGAGCTGGTTAGTACAGGCTCAAAAATGTAGAGCCATGTTAAAGTGCACCGGCTGTGAATGGCAAGCTCCATGGCACACAGCAGATCTAATGTAAATAAAAGATGATTTCTTTTACACACAGCCTTCGCCGATGCAGAGGTAACATTGGCGCATTGTATAGGGGGATCTGTGGGCCGTGGCGCACTGCACACAACAACTGCTGGTCCACTAGGCCTACTTGCTCATAAAAACAAATCTAAAACCAGCCTATGTGCAAAGTGTGCAGCTGGGTAAATGTGCCCAGTCTGAATGTTAGACAGGACAGTAGCCAGTGGAGCTAATGAGGCACACGCCCCGCCCTCACCTGTCTGCAGCTGTGAGAACAAACTTTTTATGATTTGTTCATGAGTCCATCAGAGGGACAGCTCATGAGAGAAGTTTTGGAGATAAAGTTTCCAGACTGAGATGGTTTGGACATGTACAGAGGAGGGTAGGTGAATATATGGGGAGAAGGATGAGACTGAGGTTAGAGCTGGAGGCCGAGAGGAAGATGTTTAGAGGAGATTTATGCATTTAGAGAAAGAGGACAAAGTTAGTTGGAGTGAGTGAAGATGCTGCAGAGGACAGAGTTATATGATTTGTTTTGCTGACTGCTGAAGGGAAGAGTCCAATAATAAAGTTAACTTGTTTATTTTACAAAAATATATAAAAAAACAAACAAACAAACAAAAAAAAAAAACAATAAAACAGTGCTCAGTAGATTAGTTAAAATGCTCAGGGCTGGCCAGCCGCGGGTGCACGTGGTAAGGGGCCTTTACTGTCTATGGGACAGAGTACTCACCAAGCTCTGTGTTACATAGTCACACAAACACAATAAACTGTAATAGTCCTACATGCAGGAGAGATTGGGCTGAAATGAGAGACTCTGTCACCAAAACCCTCCAGCGGACGGGCAACCACACTTGGACCAGACCCTATAGCAGAAGGAGCACAGTGTTAACAGAAGGCAAACCCAACAGACTAAAGATAACCAAACATTTTTTTTAAATAAAACAATTAACCTAATTTTCTAATCACAACAAAACTAAGGTGGTGAAGAAGGAGCTGAGCCAAAGGCAAAGCTCTCGATTTACTGGTTGATCTACGTTCCTACTCTCACCTATGGTCATGAGCTTTGGGTCATTACTGAAAGGACAAGATCCCGGATACAAGAGGCCAAAATGAGTTTCCTCCGCAGGGTGGCTGGGCGCTCCTTTAGAGATAAGGTGAGGAGCTCTGTCACCCAGGAGGAGCACAGAGTAGAGTCGCTGCTCCTCCACATCGAGAGGAGCCAGCTGAGGTGGCTCGGGCATCTGTTCCGGATGCCTCCTGGTCGCCTCCCTGGGGAGGTGTTCTGGGCATGTCCCACCGGGAGGAGGCCCTGGGGAAGACCTAGGGAAGTCTGGGCATCTTTGCTTAGACTGCTGCCTCCGCGACCCAGTCCCGGATAAGCGGAAGAGGATGATTGGATGGATGGAACAAAATTAACAACAAAACTAAAGCCAAATTGAAATAACAAACTTAGACCCAAACAAAACAGGAGTGGCCAAACAAATCTACAGTAAGAAAATACATCAATTAGACCACAGCGTTAACTACATTTATCAAGTCCATTTTAAGGTTAAAACACATTTTAGTTATTAAAAATAGTACCAGCCACAACTCACACCAAGCTAGCACACGGCGGAAGATCCACGCCACGACTGATACTAGCAGGCGCACAGGCTGAGCTTTTGTGATGAGGCAGCCAGCACCCGGGCTTCGCTGCATCTATAAAACACACGATAAGAAAAAGAATGTACACAGCACACAAAAGCATAAATAGACTGGGACATCTCACCAAAACTGCACAGGAGCAGTGCAGACCACGGCCCGAAGCAGAGCAGCTTTCCTGGGGTCCATAGCTATGGGGCTCTTATAGTAAACACCCTTGATAGGTGTAGAAGTTAGACATGGCCATTCTACAGTACAGTAGCCTGGCAGGACAATCTACCGGATACATTAAGATGTAGTGCCACACTCCTCTGGAATGTGACCCAGTCTTTACTGGGCTTGTTCCTCATGACTGTTTCCCCTTTGTCACCATCTGTTCATTTAAATATCGTTTGCATTTTTAAGATCATGACTTTCTTAACAGATCATGACTGATGGGCTAATGCCTTCTTGTTCTGAATCTCTTGAGTACTGTGCCAAAACATCAGCCCTTATACTTACATTGTACGCTGTGGATCATTGCCGAGGTCAGCAGGCTCAATTTGCATTACTCATTTTCCTGACTGTTTCAAACTGTGGTCTGATGCATGAAATGTGGTCTTGTGGTTTTGCATTAACTGATTATAATAACAGAAAAAGTAATCCTCATTTTATCCTCAGCATTTAAAATGATTAGTTCCCAGGAAGTTCCCAGTGTGTTCCCAATGTGAACATTACAGATACAGCAAACAGCAGTGACTGAATGAAAAAGAGAAGCCGCAGCCTGTACACTGACTCCCGTCTTGTTTGTCTCAAGCAACTGAAGTAAGTTTCCTCTGTCTGCAGTGGCTGGGTAGGACCTCAGAGTGGAGCCAAGGTGAAGAGCAGGAAATGTCTGGGGAAAAGGATGTCTGGGGGTTTCTGGCTTGACTGCTGCTTCTGTCGGAAAAAGTGGTAGACGATGCAGCGATGCAACATTGATGAAGGGGTTCAGGCTGTTTTATATAATTTGAAAATGTACATTTATTTTTGCTTTTTTTTTTATCAAATTGCCTTTTTATTGCTGAGTCTGTTATCATAGATAGCACTGCCACAATACTTTGCTCTAGTTTAGGTATCTTCTTTATGCTCCAGTTTCACCTCTAACTCTATGTGCTCATGTGGCTCTGTCAAAAAATGAAAATGAAATCCTGGATTTTCTTTGATTAAAAGCTTTTTTTCTAGTGTTAAATATTAACATTACTTTAACATTATGTGTGGCTGCACACTTTACATGGCTTCCACCTTCTCTTTCCTATTCCAGTCGTCCTGTGAGTCTTGGACAGTTGGGATCATTTGTAGGGCAGGGGCAGCAGGTGGCACAGATACCTCCAAATGTGGCCACAGACTGGATTTATGAAGGCTGCATTGTAATCCAGAGACTGTGTGTAGCTATGCCAAATGTCACCAAACAGGAAGCCAACAGCTCAAGTTTCCTACAGTGAATTGCTCTTAGTTACTAAATTACTTTTGCAATTTGTAAGACTGGTGTTTACAACAAAATGTTACTCAACTCATTGTCAACGCACCCTTAAGAATGTGTGTGGGCTTAAAGGATAATCATCTTTGCAACTGAAGTAGTCTCCTGTCACTCTTCACTGGCCAAATATGCAAAATTATTTGCTTTACTTGTGGTCCTATATTCTGCTTTTTTCAGGCTTTTTGAAACAGTGTTGGACTCCTTTGCATTAGTATTTTACATTTTATTGTCCTCCCAGAAACCCGATATCTGGGATATCAGCTGGGAAGAGGAGAGGTGCGACCCCAAGTGGACAAGTGGTTGAAGCTATCCAGAATTGCCCTCGTCCTCAAACTAAAAAGGAGGTACGATCCTTCCTGGGCCTGGCTGGATGGTATTGGAGTTTTGTTCCCCAATTTTCAACAATTGCCGCACCACTCACCGCCCTGACTACAAAAGAGCAGAGAAACCCAGTAGCCTGGACTGAAGAGTGTGAAGCAGCCTTCCATGCCCTAAAAACTTGCCTGTGTTCATCCCCAGTGTTACGCAGTCCTGATTTCAGCCGCCGCTTCCTGGTGCAGGTGGACGCCTCTGAGGTAGGGCTGGGAGCAGTCCTTGCCCAGGGAGAGTCCGGAGCTGAGAAGCCTATCCTGTACCTGAGCCGCAAGTTGCTTCCCCGGGAGTCCAGGTACTCAGTAGTGGAAAAAGAAGGCCTCGCCATCAAGTGGGCCTTGGAGAGCCTGAAATATTACCTCCTTGGAAGAGAGTTTGATCTGGAGATGGATCATCGAGCCCTTACCTGGATCAACATGAAAGACCACAACAGCCGTCTAACCCGATGGTATCTCTCGCTGCAGCCATTCAAGTTTGTGGTCCGGCACTGATCTGGCAAGTCCAATTTGGTAGCAGACTACCTGCCCAGGTTGCCAAGACTTTGTCAACCTTTGGGAGGAGGAGAATGGTGTGACGGAGTAGCCCCGTCAAGTCCCGCGGGAAAAACACTGCCGCTCCTCTAAGCACGCACACACACATACTCCCATACTTAACGCTTTCCTGTTATCCATTTGCTTCGCCCCTCGTCCGTTTGCTCTGGTTTCTTGTTGTTTTACTGTCTGCCAGCCATCGCAGTAGTCTTGGGTGCACACTTGACAACTGTTAAACCATTGTTCGTTCCATAGCTTTGTCTGCTCACAAACATTTGGCCAGTATTCACCTCACATTCACGAGCATCCACTGTCAAACAGAGCGCCACTCTCACTTCCTCATTATATTGCGTCATGCGCGGGACGCTTGCATCTGACGTCATGGTGACGTCACTGCAAAGTGTCGGTTTTTGCACCAAATTAATTTTATTTTTTTTCTTGGTGTCTTAGAGGCACATTGATCCATGTTGTTTGTTTATTGTATTTTTAGGGAATTTCTGGTATTTTGTGTTCAGTAAATAACTATGGCTTTTGAGAGGAATTCCCAATAATTTGGACTAATTGGCTGGGAGGAGGGGCCTCAGTGGTTAAAACAGAGGCTTTCCTCCACCACCAAGGCAGTGTGGGCCAGAGTGTGTTACAGTGAAGGTAACCTGGAGAGCGTGTCTTTTGTTTGTATGGACTGTCTTGGCCATGGCTGTACATACTGTAAATATTTTTTTTTTTAATTTTCTCTCTTTTTCTGGTTGTCATTTTTTGAGCACTGTTTTGCACCTTGGAAAGGACGAGCACAATAAACCACTGAACATCATTTTATGACTACGCCATTCATTTTCATTTTTCCGGGAGGACCCCGTCACACTGTGACTTTGCAATAAATGCTTGGATTAGGTGTCTGTTGCCTCCTGCTGGTAATAGTGAGAACAGAGCATAAAATGGCTGTTTAGCACAGCTGTTAGCAACATGAAGCTAACAGATAGATTTCTGGGCTGACTGCTTTGTAGTGACAGAGGTTTCAGGCTGAAATGATCAGAACTAGTCCGGTGACGATGTATGGGCTTTAGAAATGTGCAGGAGCACTTCCTGGTTTCATGTGTCTACATAGAGCTGTGAGACCGAGCATTTTCAGCTCTGGAGAAGGGCAGCTCCTCAACATACAGGATTACTCAAACAGGATACTACTGCAGGTCGGTTTTTGAGGAGGAAACAACATTATAACAAGGTTAAAAGAGAAGTCGATTTAGCAGAATAGGGTAAATATTATCAAAAGTCAACTTGCCAACCAGGGGTACCTGAGCCAACTGGCAGGAGTACCTCAAAGATGATGAGAAAATATTTGAGGAAGGCCTTAAAACGACAGGCACCTAATCTAAGCATTTTCTGCAGTGAAAAGTTAAAGTAACAGCTCCCTAAAAGAAAACATTATCCATACATATACATTATTTTGAATTATAAAACATGAAATATTGATGTAAATATGTCAAAAAGTTTGAAAAAACACAATATGGTTCCTTTAAGGTCTTGGTTTCTAAAGTATCTTCACAAGACTCTTACATAAAGTATGCTATTAGCTGTTAAAACAATAAAAAAGCTATTTAGCTTTTAAAATCTGTGCAAAATAGATGGGGCAAAAAAGTATTTAGTCAGCCACCAATTGTGCAAGTTCTCCCACTTAAAAAGATGAGAGAGGCCTGTAATTTTCATCATAGGTATACCTCAACTATGAGAGACAAAATGAGAAAAAAAAATCCAGAAAATCACATTGTCTGATTTTTAAAGAATTTATTCGCAAATTATGGTGGAAAATAAGTATTTGGTCACCTACAAACAAGCAAGATTTCTGTCTCTCACAGACCTGTAACTTCTTCTGTAAGAGGCTCCTCTGTCCTCCACTCGTTACCTGTATTAATGGCACCTGTTTGAACTGGTTATCTATATAAAAGACCCTGTCCACAACCTCAAACAGTCCCACTCCAAACTCCACTATGGCCAAGACCAAAGAGCTGTCAGATGACACCAGAAACAAAATTGTAGACTTGCACCAGGCTGGGAAGACTGAATCTGCAATAGGTAAGCAGCTTGGTGTGAAGAAATCAACTGTGGGAGCAATTATTAGGAAATGGAAGACATACAAGACCACTGATAATCTCCCTCGATCTGGGACTCCCCGCAAGATCTCACCCCGTGGGGTCAAAATGATCACAAGAACGGTGAGCAAAAATCCCAGAACCACACGGGGGGACCTAGTGAATGACCTGCAGAGAGCTGGGACCAAAGTAACAAAGGCTACCATCAGTAACACTACGCCGCCAGGGACTCAAATCCTGCAGTGCCAGACGTGTCCCCCTGCTAAAGCCAGTACATGTGCAAGCCCGTCTGAAGTTTGCTAGAGAGCATTTGGATGATCCAGAACAGGATTGGGAGAATGTCATATGGTCAGATAAAACCAAAATAGAACTTTTTGGTAAAGACTCTACTTGTCGTGTTTGGAGGAGAAAGAATGCTGAGTTGCAGCCAAAGAACACCATACCTACTGTAAAGCATGGGGGTGGGAACATCATGCTTTGGGGCTGTTTTTCAGCTAAGGGACCAGGACGACTGATCCGTGTAAAGGATCGAATGAATGGGGCCATGTATCATCGCTTTTGAGTGAAAACCTCCTTCCATCAGCAAGGGCATTGAAGATGAAACGTGGCTGGGTCTTTCAGCATGACAATGATCTCAAACACACTGCCCGGGTAACGAAGGAGTGGCTTTGTAAGAAGCATTTCAAGGTCCTGGAGTGGCCTAGACAGTCTCCAGATCTCAACCCCATAGAAAATCTTTGGAGGGAGTTGAAAGTCCGTGTTGCCCAGCGACAGCCCCAAAACATCACTGTTCTAGAGGAGATCTGCATGGAGGAATGGGACAAAATACCAGCAACAGTTTGTGAAAACCTTGTGAAGACTTACAGAAAATGTTTGACCTCTGTCATTGCCAACAAAGGGTATATAACAAAGTATTGAGATGAACTTTTGTTATTGACCAAATACTTATGTTCCACCATAATTTGCAAATAAATTCTTTAAAAATCAGACAACGTGATTTTCTGGATTTTTTTTTTTCTCATTTTGTCTCTCATAGTTGAGGTATACCTATGATGAAAATTACAGGCCTCTCTCATCTTTTTAAGTGGGAGAACTTGCACAATTGGTGGCTGACTAAATACTTTTTTGCCCCACTGGACTTCACTCTCAGGTGTCTTTATTGTGTTGAGACCAACCTTGCTTGATTATTTAATTGTGTCCACTTTGAAAACACGTTTTACTGACAGTAGTTGTCATTGTCATTGAGATGAACCTGTGGCATGCTCCCATAACAGACGTTATTGGGAGTTCATTACCTGGGTGTAAATGTGACCCTGACAGTGCCAGATTGTATTGCGTTGGGTCTAAATCAATACAAGTATGATTGAATGTCCCTGTATCAGGAAATGACAGGCGCAGTGTGCAGAGTATCCCATAAATGAGGTGACCTGCTTCAGAGCATGTTTAGTAATGGCTTTTTAAAATGAGGACATTCAGAGTACTGACTCCAGACCAGGAGACAGCGCAGCGGCACAAGGAGCATCAATTACTCTGTCACAGCGGAGCGTCTACCTGAGAAGCATGATCAAGATTTATGTTAGAGTTTGTAGGATTAGATGCAAACACAGGGTTCCCCCAAGTATTAAAAAGGTATTAAATTTTATTGTGTCAAATTAATTTTATGGGTGGTTTATAAATTTGTTCATCTAGGTCTTAAATGTTCTGATCCTTGTAAATAAAGTATAAGATGGCAAACTTTCCATTTATACTTGTTACGCTTTATACAACATGTTACACTGAAACAACATCCCAGCTCTGGTATCTCTTTGCTTGAGTTTAATTTCTATGAGCGGAACAATCACAGGTGGAGTAACCAATCAGAGAAACGAAGAGCGGGATGTAAGCGGCACGCGACTGACCTGTATCCAAAACAAACATGGCACTTATGAAGAACTATTACAGATTTTGCCTAAAAACACCAGTATGCCATATTCTGAGCAGCTTTGTCCTTATTTGTAAACAGGGACAGGAGCAGAAGCCAATTGTACAAAGACTATGGGTTTTAAAATATGGGTTTGTTTGAATGTGGTCGTTAGGTCATACGTAATTATTTTTGATAGGAGATTATCGTCTGCTTTTGTAAGACGTGCTGCAGATAAACGGCTGTATAGGCCAGGTCCAAATTGACAGAGTGGAAATGGCTTTCTGTGGCTGAGGAACCAGACTTTCCTGATTTTGAAAAGAAAGTATAGGAGGGGCTGGCTGGCCAGGCTAAGCTACACCTGTCATAAGGGGCTGGTACTTGCAACAAAAGGCTGGTACTTGTCAAAAAATATGTAATATTACAAAAAAATGGCTTGGAAAAAATAAGTTACATACATTTATGTGGCAAATAAGGGTAACGCTTTAGATTACAGCCCGCAAGTTCCCGTGTAAGTACGGGGTACTAAAACTGTAATTACACGTAATTACGCAATACTTTCAACGTGAACATAGAGAGGAACGAGGACGCGGGCTGTAAACTAAAGTGAGGCTTTGACACTTATTCCCTGTAAATAATGGGGACAAGGATGAACAGAGGGGAAAAAAGGTGTACAGAGAGGAATGAGGATAAACAGAGTGGAACAAGTATGAACAGAAGAAAACAAGGGGGCACAGAGTGGAACAAACATGAATTTACCATATAACTACATTTTAAAACATTTAAATAAATGTTTGATGAAAAGAAGCACTGGGATCAAGGAAGAGCAAAGTGGAACAAGCGCGATACGGAGTGCAACAAGGAGGCACAGCATAGAATAAAGGGGTTAAATCAGTGCTTCTCAAAGTTTGTAGCACACCTGCCAGGAGCCAGTTGGGGGTGGGTGAACTTGTTTGAGCTAAGCTAACGTTAGTCCAGCTTTGCTGTTTGTAATTTTATCGTTAAATATATGCTTAAATGTTTTATTGTTTTCTAGGATGCCTTCTGTACATCTGGCCAAGGACTACAGATGAAAACTAGCCTCTTGGCTAATTCTGGCATATTTTACAGTTCTACTGTTGGTTAATATGCACTGTCCTTGTAATACATAAATAAAATAAAATTAAAAAAATAAACAGCTAACGTTAGCTTAGCTCAAACTAAGTTAGTCAACTTTAAGTCTGTCTGCATTACATTTATTTCAGATCCTGTGTCAGAGGCTTGTGGTCTTATGGACTATTTCACAACATATACATGACTGTGGTGATTAAATTAATGATATTTTTAAGATAAATGCAGAGCAAAAGCTCTTCCTCCTCTGACTTGATGTTAGCAGCAGGCAGTTGTGAGTGAAGAGGTCACAGGCGGGGTTTACTGAAAAGCGACCAATCACACCAGCTCAGTGATTCTGGAGGGTCCCGCCCCCAAACTGACAAAACTTTTAGACGAGCGAGCAGGATCTGATGCATGCTTGAGCAGAATTTAACATCACAGGCGCAGGAGAGAAACACAGGGGCATGGAAGAGCAGCACGCGTGCTCATGGGATGTTCAAAGTGCGCGTGGAGAGTAGTATACGCACGTGAATTAAAATAATCTGCTCGTGGATGTATTTATTGCGCCTCTCAGATTGTGTCATTTTTCTGACGCCATACACCCTGAACTTGTTTTAGGTAATACAATGAATGACCTGTGCTTGCACAGTGATATTCCTTAAGACTGATGAGTCAAACAGTATGGAGGGAAAACACTATAGGTGTGGGAGCAGTTGCCTCACACACGTTTGCCTCTGGTCTGACTTTAGGACAAGCCCACTGCTTTGGTTGGTGATTAACAGCCCTCTACCCTCACAAGTCTCATTTAACATAACATAAAACTTGGTAACAAAAGCATGTTTGACTAATTGTGTCATGGGCGCAGTGGTGCTTTCTATGTATCGTGGACTCATGGTGAGAGTGGGATTGATCCGTGGTTGAACTTATGGAGGCCCAAGCCCGCCACCTCCTACAAACATCCATGGTTGTGTTTATTCTTAAAGCGCCGGTTCTCAGCTTGGAGCACAGACGCGCCTCACTCTGAACTAGTGATGGGTCTCATGAGAGCACCTTTCATTTGCAAAAGTGCACAATAATGAGCTGGTTACAAAGTTAGGAAACTCAAGGTTACAGGTGGGGGCTCCCTGCCGTTGCGTGGGACGCTCCTGAAGATAACGAAGATTACGCACCGCAGTAAAGAGAACTCTGGCCTGGTCGAGGCACAGGAGTTTCTTGAAGAAAACATTTTAATGATATGCAGAAATCGTCATACATTGTCATACATAGTATAAAAACTGTGATCACTCCTTTTTGGACGGCTTGCTCACCCTCTCCCTTTCAGCGGGGCACAGCTGTTGTTACCTTACCTGTGTGATACTAAAATAAACCTTCTGACTTGATTATACTTCTGAATCATCGTCCTCTTTGATGCTTACACCCAAAATGAACAATCCTAATAAATGGTGACCCGACGTGTGGGTGGAAAGCTTCTTCTGGAGGACTTTTGGACACATCGACACGGAGTTTGGTGACTGAGTCTGTGACAACCAGGGTACCCACAAAATAAGGTAAGCAGAAAACCTTTTTAATAAAATTTCTGCACAGCTTAGTTTTATTTCATAGGGTTGTCACTGTCTCAGAAATCTGTAATTCTCAGTCTTGTAAATTTAGAAAATGTTTTACAATATATATCTATATTTAGTTAATTGATTTTGAGTTTCTACACACGTAAGGTGGCAAAAGCACATAACATACTAACACGTTAGGGAAAGATTATGAGCCGGTAAAAATCCTTGTTGGACTAGGTGGCGCTAGGCCCGGTCAAAGACTGACAATAGACTAGGTCTATTTTCAGCCAGAGTTGGACTCTGAGGGTATCTTGTTTAATTCTTAATCAAATTACCTCTTGGAATAGGATCGGACGAGAACCTATTGAACGTAGTCACTGCTAAGAAACATAAATACCCTAGACCAAGATGGTTGGACCATGAAATAAAGGCTTGGAGCCTGAGGCTTGGAGCCTCCTGAGTTTGGAACCCTGATAAACCGGCAGGTTTTGAGGGTTACTGTGGGTGGCTTGAGTCTCTGTATTCATATTATAGGGCCAATACTGTGTAGGACACTTAGTAGTGTCCAAATTCCAGTGGAGGTTCTGAAACAGAGGCTGCGTAGGCTGTATATTGTGGGGTGGAAAAAAATAAAGGCGAAAGCCCGGGACCTGTTGGGTCTTTAAAACCCCCACTATGCACAGACACCACGGTCTCTGCGTAGAAGCTTGGGTGGACAAGGTCAGATCTAGAGGGATCTCTGTGTGGTGAAAAGTTTAGATCCATACATTAGGATTGTACATAAAATAACATTTCTATTCCCAGCTGTTTGAAGTACAGATGTGTAAATGTGGACTTGGTGACAGACAGTGACAGGACAGGGGTGCAAGGTGACTAAAAGTACTGTTACTGTACTTGAGTGAAAAGTTTAGATATTTCTCCTTTACTTAAGTGATTTTTGGGATAGATACATTTATTTCTACTTAGGTAGATTTTTGGAGCTAGTATTTGCACTTTTACTTCACTACATTTTAAAGATTGTTTTAAAAATGATAAACAAATTGCAAGAATACATATAACTTTCCTTATTACTTTACAAAATTAAGACTATCATCATGTTTCACCTTGAATTTGTGCATTGTACTTTTACTTCTACTTAAAAGTAGAATTGTAAGCAGCTATTTATAGCTAATAGTTTTACTTGAAAATACTTTTACTTTGGTGAATGTTTTCGTGCTCTTATTTGAAAAAAAAAAAAAAAAGTAGACTACTTATTCCACCACTGCAAAGTGGGACAAGACAAAAACGAAACTTAACACAACTATGACAAAAGAGTGGACTGGTGCTTTAGATTTATGTTTACTGTGGACAGAGCAGAAAAGGAAGCAGAAAGTGACAGAAAAGTTTGTGAAGTGTGTAAAAGAGGTGCAGAGCAGAGGTTTGTTGGGACTAGAACAGGTAATAAACATTCAAACTGTTGTCCATGCTGCTGGGACTCCACTTTTAGACCCCTAAAAATAATTCCAGCACCCCTAAAAATAAGAAGAATTTAAAGAAAATGTTTAAATGCTATAATTGTTTATTTGAAATAGGTAATGTCAAATTTCTTGATCATATATATTAAAAATCAAATAGGCTTACTTTAACAAAAGCAAAAACACCCCTGTGCAACAAATGGTTTGATCCATTCCTGCTGCTGTTGCTGCTCTCCCTCCTCCCCTCGTGCTGCAGCACAGACAGATGACTCCTCTGTTTCTCTCTGACTGCAGTTAGGTACATACTGTTGAAGTTTGGGGCGCTTGTCAACAACGACATAAAAAAAAACAACTACTTTTTAACATCAACTGACTGCAATATTAGGCTATCTCAAGCCAAATAATCTGAAATAAAATAAGTTTGTTTGTGGGCAAAAAACGTGAGTGAAGCCTGAGCTGAGAAGAGTTAGAAGACGTCAAAAGAGGATTTAATGACATTTACAGTCAGCAAAAGTTGCTAAACAGTGCTAACAGTAAGGTTAATAATAAAAATCGGAGAGTTGTCTTCAGTAATGAAATGAGTAGAGGAGGAGGCAGCTCAGTCTGTGGTAAAGGCCTGGGCTGGTTATTATCTCTAGGTCTAGTTGCTTCAAAAAAGGTAGGAAAACAGCCCATTTTTACTTTAATCTCCTTTTAGATTGTTTGTGTGTGTGTGTGTGTGTGTGTTTGTGTGTGTGTTTGTCAGTTGCATAATTTATAAGAAAGAACTGAGGTAACATGAAATTAGCTTAACTGTATTAAAAAAAAATATGTATACATCCAATGCTATCCTCTGCATCCAAGTCTAACCTAAACTACTAAACCTTCTAGAGTTGTCTCTGAGTAGGTTTTATTGATTTTGTTCAGTTTTTAACCATAGCACATTTGTCTAATTTTAAACTATAGTTATTAATAAAGTTAATTATTGCTCTCTAAGACATGCTTAAAACTTTCCAAAAAGTTTCTTATAAATTAATATATTTTGTTCCAGCTCAGGGTGCTGAGCAACCCTAAAACTGAAACTCTACAATCATCTCTGAAAACATACCTCCCTCACTTAATGATGGGAGCAGGCTACAGTCGCCCCACAAATACAAACGCTGTAACTCAGATCAGGCACAGAGACAAATAAGAATAACCAAGACGAGGAAAATAACTTCCTCTCACCTCCCTAAGTAGTCACCTCTCCCTGTAGTGAGGCCTGAGACTAACTGAAGCTACTAGCTCACAGACCTGACCTGTTACACCTCTCCAAACTCACAGAAGTAGTTGCTCTTGATACAAATGCCCTGGTATCAATGGGAGTCAAACATAATACATCACATGGGACATTGCAATGCTAAAGCTAACAGTCAGGAGAGTGAGCTGCAGAGGCTACAAGCTCAGGTCCTTGGGCTGCAGATACAACAAATGAGTGAAATAAGGAAAGCATAAGATAAGGACAAGCAGAAGGCAAAGACTCAAATGCCACAAACTGCATCCTGCTCCAGTTCTACAGCTCCTCAGTTCAGCCCTAATTTCACACAACAACGCCAAGGTGCACTCAGGCAAAAAGGGGATCATCGACGTAAGAGACAATCTGATAAAATCATGTTCTACTAAGTCCTGAGGAGGGTGCTGTGGTGACTTTTCCTGGGGTCTCACAGTGAACTGTTCCAGGGGCCACTCTCTGTCAGACAAATGTTATTGACCCAACCTGAACCTGGGTCTACTTTCTGGGCTACGGTGTTGGTTACTCCTGAATGAGGATCCTCTTCCTCCTCCTGTGCTGACTGACTGAACACTGGTTACTATGGATACAACTGATACATCCTTATAATCCACCAAAAGACCTTATACATTGGATATTTACATATCTTCGGGTTGATGACCCAGTTTATGATGATGTGTGGAACACGACATGGACCATGCCTCACCCAGACTCAGTGTGTGGTGACATTTCTGTGGGACCTGGGGGCGTGGCTGCTGCTGCTGAACTCTCCCCTACACAAACACATCTCTGTGCTCTCTCAGCTGAGAGTGCACCACATATCACCTTAGCTGCAGACGCAGGTCACAAAGCCAAATCACCAGGCCCTATAGTAAGGAAAGCATACAGCTGTTCCTGACTACACATTACTGTTTCATCCAGATGTTACTGAAAGAGATGAGGTGGCAGTGCAGTTCTCTTTCAGAAAAAGGGGGATGGTGTGGTTGGTCAACAAAAATACTAACGTACCATAGCTAAACTGGACAAGACTGAGACGACACAATACAACAATATCTATGGCAGTAACTAAAACAACAACTCAAATGTCATATTTATATTTGTTTAAAATGTATTTATTTTTAGCTGTTTTTCAAAGTAAATTAATGAATTACTCCTCTTAAGTTCAGCTGTAATACCAGAATTCATCAAGTTTACCCTTTAACAGAAACACAGTTCTTCTTTATATCAGTTCTAAAGCCTGTTTTTAAACATGTCCTCTCTCCTAAGATTATATTTATCATCCCTATCTTCAAATTAAACAATATGCTATTTAGCAATTTTTTTACTTTCTACATAAATAATGCTGTATTAGGACTCACTAAATCATAGAATTTTACCGCTTGAAATTTGATAAATATTGGTTTAATAGATTCATTGTAAGCAGAATGGTTGATGATCCTTGTGTTTTTTTCCTGTAAAATAAAAATTGGTTTTGTATTTGTTGCATAAGCGTGCCCCCAAACTTCAACACAGTAGGTCATATCTGGTAGAACAAGAGAACAATATGGCATGTATAGTGTAGTTTTGTTTAAAATATACCTTAGAAAGGATTGCAGTTGTTTGTGATTTTTGTTTGAATATGGGTTATGTGCTGTTCATGAGATAAATTTTCATCAATTATTACTCCACAACATTATTTTAATTTACTCTTTCTAAAACCACATAAGTTAACATTAAATCCACATTATCTTTAATTTGTCCATTTTATTTGTGAAAATAAAATGTCCAAGTTTAGAGAGCAGATTTAAATTGTGCTGTAACTGAGCCAAAATAGTTTCCTGTTTGAGGTCCAAACTCTCCTCCAACAGTTGGCTCAGGTCCTGTTAACCTTGGAATTATCTCCTTTCTCTGTGATGATACAAAGTCTTCTGCTGGAATAAGACAAAAGTGGTTGAACCACTCTCTTGTGAATAAAAAAAAAATAATAATAACCTGATGCCTTAAGGACAGCATCTTTTTTTCTACTCTGTGACTCAAATGTTAGACTATAACTGAGTGTTGTAATAATAAGTAAGCATAAACAAATTGCAGAATAAAAGTAAATATACAGTAAGTAAATAAAATTAGAAACCACAAAGTATGATTGTAATAAAGACTGTGTAGATAGTTGATAAATTGCAAGGTTACTCATAACTTTCTTCATTGCTTTTTAAAATTAACCTCATCACATCACTATATATAATAGAGTATTTGATTTTGCTTATGTTTAAAGATATTTTATTTTAATCAGATCGAAGTTTATTACACATTGAGCCCCCGCTGGATGTGGGAGGGACTCACAACCAGCATTGGACACCTACTAAACATTTAAGAGAGAGACAGCAGAACTGGTAGAAGCTGTGAGACTCCGCACTGAAGCAGCTGTGAGAAAATGCAAAGGACATGCAGAGGGAACGAGGCAGCGATGAAGCAGCAAAGAAAGCAGTTGGTTATGTGGGACCTTTTAGCAGAAAGTATACAGTCTGTGTGTGCAGACGAGTGCAGAGAAATGTGAGGGACATACAGTGAAGTTGACAGAAAGATGTTATTGACTCGTACAAGACTGTATGAGTGTTTGGACTGACAAAGGTGCAAAGAAGGACAAAAAAGGACTATGGCACTATCATGATGGACGTCTAGTGGCACTTAGCAGACTATTAAGCATGTGTTAGCTACAGAAGCTCACAAGCTTGGACACATTTTGAAAACTACCTCATTACGATAACAAAAGTATGTAAATATTTTGTCATAAAACATTTTGGAGATTGGTTGAGAGCAAATTACATTCTGTAAAGGTATTTGGCCAAAATCATTAACTTCATCAACATGAAAAGGGCTGTGCAATAAATTGAATTATAAATTGTACTCTTCATTGTGACCCAAAATAATTGTGATTATGATTTTTTCCATAATCAAGCAGCCCTAGTTGGATGCATTGCCATTAGCGCTGATGGCAATGCGATCCACACCTGACAAACATCTGAATCTGTCTCCACATGAGATCTTAACTGGGAGAAGGATGGACTCCTCTCCAAACTCAAATAAGTGTCCTAGAAATGACCAAGACCATGAAATCTCTGACTACTACAAGTCAGTTACTAACTTGAGCCTAGTTCTCTCCCAAAAGGTCCTGAACCTCGAGGATTCTCCTGACATCACACTGAAAGACCCAATCAAACCTGGTACAAGGTTACAGGTGGGGGCTCCCTGCCGTTGCGTGGGACGCTCCTGAAGATAACGAAGATTACGCACCGCAGTAAAGAGAACTCTGGCCTGGAGGCACTGGAGTTTCTTGAAGAAAACATTTTAATGATATGCAGAAATCGTCATACATTGTCATACATAGTATAAAAACTGTGATCACTCCTTTTTGGACGGCTTGCTCACCCTCTCCCTTTCAGCGGGGCACAGCTGTTGTTACCTCACCTGTGTGATACTAAAATAAACCTTCTGACTTGATTATACTTCTGAATCATCGTCCTCTTTGATGCTTACACCCAAAATGAACAATCCTAATAATACACAGAACATTTAAAGGCTCTCTTAGAATATTCAGAAATTATTTTGATTATTAGCTAAAATCTAAACACATACTTGGTCTCTGTTATAATTTAAGGTAATGATATACATGAAAAAAATGCAATTTCCTATACAGGCATTTATGCCAACTAAGTTATAAGCCACTATACATTTATTATTTTATTAAGTATGTATTATTTTCTTTTGGGGGATGGTGGTGGGGCCTGGAATTATTTTTCTTTGCTTAAAGGGGGCTTCCCTGCACTGAGTTAGTGTATTCATTGGGTATAAAGTGTAATCATGATGACCAAAGTAAAACTAAGGGGCTTGAAATTGTGAGGCATTAAAAACTACAAAGTCCATTCTGTAGACTTGCACAAATTACATACTGTAGACTGTTGTTTTTTTATGTAAAATCTGTTGGTCCCTACATACAGAAAAATAACTCAAAAAGAGTTATTTCAAGAGCTTTGCATCATAAAACAATACATATTTATAGTCCATTATTCAGTCTGATTCCAATTGATTCCATTGTCCTTATACATGTCAGTATTTAATCATGCTCTTCATCTGTGACTTCGTTCTCCTCTACTTTAGACGCATGTACACGGCTCTGATGGACAGCAGATTGTCGTCCTGCACAAATATGTACAGACAAAAAATTAGCACATTGTCAAGAATACATTTCCATATCACTCACACACACACACACACACACTCACACACACACACACACACACACACACACACACACACACACACACACACACACACACTACTCACCTTATTAACTTCACCTTTACCATTTTCTTTCTCCCTCAGTATGTGGGTTATAAGCCCAACCCTATGGATAATTTAAAAAACATTTACTGCAGGGTAAATTAAACAACCTTCTATTTACTTTCTCATAATTTCAAGTTTCTATTGTGACTTTTGTCATTTTGTTGTTCTATTGAGCGACAATAGATGTAGCCAAATCCTGTGCCATTTATATTACAGCTGCTATTCAATACATTTGAATATTATGTAAAAGTGCATTTTCTTTCAGTAGTTCAATTTAAAAAATGAAATGCATTTACTGATAGTTTCACTACATCCAAAGCGAAACATTTCAAGCATTGTTTTCTTAACAATTTGATAATTATGGCTTCCACAAAGTTCATCTCTGGATTTTCTTGACATTTGTCTCCATTTGTCTCCAGTAACCTCTGGTCCTCTCTGTAGAGGTGTCAGTGACTGGGCAAGTGTCCGTAGCCCTCGCCCTAACTGTGTAACTAACTGAAATAACCTAAGACAATTTAAAAGCTTTACAAATGTTTCCAGTTCATTTAGAGTTTGAGTGTGAGACCAAGAGTTTAAAATATAAGCTTATTAATAATAATTCTAATTTTGTGAATAATTGAAATAAAAACTTTCTTGTGAGCTGTGTTCACTGTACTGAAACTATGACTATATGTTTGGCTTTTTGAACTGAACCTCTGAAAAAATGCACTTTTACATAAAATTCTAATTTGTTGGATAGCACTTTTAAAACTTAGTGCGGACACACCATGCAGCAGACTGTAAAATAGCTGCTTTGCAGCTGCACCATTTTCCTGACAATAATTAAGTAACAGTAGTAAGGCAAATGTTACATTTTTTGCGTTGTAGCAGTGCCAAATACGACTTTCGGTTCGCCATGCGCTACTTCCGGTTTTAGCTAGCGTTTAGCTAGAGTTCCATGTGCTTCTGTCCAACTATGAAAGTGACATGCAGTACACTGAAATGTAACTGCAGTTTAATCTGACGCCATCCATGGTGAAGCATCTGTAGCGAGTTGATTTTTAGAGTGAACATTCTCAAAACTTTACAGTGCAAATTCTTATATTTTTTTCTATATTATTAATTTTGACCAAATGTGTGGTATTATTTTATATTCTGTTATCACTAAGTATCAGAGGTGTGGACTTGAAAGTCATGACTTGGACTCGAGTCGGACTCGAGTCACTAATGTGATGACTTTAGACTCGACTTGATGAAATGGACTAAGACTTGAGACTGGACTTGGACTTGAACATCAGTGACTTGGGACTTGACTCGGACTTGAGCCCTGTGACTTGAGAAGACTTGATGCTTCTCAAAGAAATAAAAGTATGATTTTTTTTGTGTGCCAGAAACAATTAGCCTAATTAAACTCCTCAGCGCGATAATGGGCGCTTTCTTCCCCGCGCATGTTACTAGTGGGTGTATTCTGATGCACATTTCAAAGTATACTGAGCTGTAGCAGCACATGACATTTTGACATAACAGCAGAGGAGATTTTAAGCTTTGTGTCAGTCTTTGTTTCGTGTTGATAGACTCAGAAATCACAGAGATACGGAGCGTTAAAGTTTTACAACCATTAATGATCTCAAATACACGTGCGTCTAATTTTAACGCTCTATCGTCGAGAACTCGCGGACTTTTCACACAGTTCCTCTGATGTTTTACTCCAAACACAATCATAAAAGAGTTATTTAGTCACCAGAACTTAGTTTTAATGTCAGAGGGACGCGGACAGAGCTGCTGCCTCTGTGACCCTCCCTCTCCTCACAGCTGAGAGCAGCTCACCCCAGACACAGACATGAGGCGTTCAGGTGCAGACATGAGGCGTTCAGGTGCAGACATGAGGCGTTCAGGTGCAGACATGAGGCGTTCAGGTGCAGACATGAGGCGTTCAGGTGCAGATTACACTTAATAAAAACTAAAACAAAATCAACAAATAAAAAAAATCTAAAAGTAAAAAATAATCATTTGCAATAGAGGTCTAAAGGCGAATATGTGAAGTCTGAGAGAGACTTAGCCTCCGTGAATCACGTGACGCACACTCAGCTTTCTGTGATTACACAGAGGAGATCTTTACCTGTGCAGGTGAGCTCAGACAGTAAACAGTGAAAAATGAACAGCAGCTGGAGCTTTCTGCAGTGTTGTCTCTGTGTTGGAGCTGGAGCTCATGGCTCTGACCATACGTCATGAACCTGCAGTACCCCTTTTTCCCACAGGTGTCGCTATTCAGTAAACTGTATAGTGAGCAGTATTCACTTTGTAAATCTTCAAATGTGAGAGAATGACTCTTATTTGAAGCCTGTGAACATCTGACAAGGCCAGAAGAGTACAGTTTATTGGTACAGAGAATATACACTGCTAAAAAAAAAAATTAAAGTGTAAAAACACACTACAGGCTACTTTGATGTAATGTCCTTAAAACAAGTCCAAATGAGGCTCAGTAGTGTGTGTGGCCTCCGTGTGCCTGTATGACCTCCCTACAACACCTGGGCATGCTCCTGATGAGGTGGAGGATGGTCTCCTGAGGGATCTCCTCCCAGACCTGGATTAAAGCATCCGCCAACTCCTGGACAGTCTGTGGTGCAGCGTGGCCTTGGTGGATGGAGCGAGACATGATGTCCCAGATGTGCTCACTTGGATTCAGGTCTGGGGACCGGGCAGGGCCAGTCCATAGCATCAATGCCTTGGTCTTGCAGGAACTGCTGACACACTCCAGCCACATGAGGTCTAGCATTGTCTTGCATTAGGAGGAACCCAGGGCCAACCGCACCAGCATATGGTCTCACAAGGCTCTGAGGATCTCATCTCAGCACCTAATGGCAGTCAGGCTACCTCTGGTGAGCACATGGAGGGCTGTGCAGCCCCCAAAGAAATGCTACCCACACCATTACTGACCCACTGCCAAACCAGTCATGCTGGAGGATGTTGCAGGCAGCAGAACGTTCTCCACTCCAGACTCTCTCCAGACTCTGTCACGTCTGTCACATGCTCAGTGTGAACCTGCTTTCATCTGTGAAGAGCACAGGGCACCAGTGGCGAATTTGCCAATCTTGGTGTTCTCTGGCAAATGCCAAACGTCCTGCACCTGTGGACGTCGGGCCCTCATACCACCCTCATGGGGTCTGTTTCTGACCGTTTGAGCAGACACATGCACATTTGTGGCCTGCTGGAGGTCATTTTGCAGGGCTCTGGCAGTGCTCCTCCTGTTCCTCCTTGCTCAAAGGAGGAGGTAGCGGTCTTGCTGCTGGGTTGTTGCCCTCCTACGGCCTCCTCCACGTCTCCTGATGTACTGGCCTGTCTCCTGGTAGCGCCTCCATGCTCTGGACACTGCGCTGACAGACACAGCAAACCTTCTTGCCACAGCTCGCATTGATGTGCCATCCTGGATGAGCTGCACTACCTGAGCCACTTGTGTGGGTTGTAGACTCCGTCTCATGCTACCACTAGAGTGAAAGCACCGGCAGCATTCAAAAGTGACCAAAACATCAGCCAGAAAGCATAGGAACTGAGAAGTGGTCTGTGGTCACCTCCTGCAGAACCACTCCTTTATTGGGGGTGTCTTGCTAATTGCCTATAATTTCCACCTGTTGTCTGTTCCATTTGCACAACAGCAGTGAAACTGATGTCAATCAGTGTTGCTTCCTAAGTGGACACAGTTTGATTTCACAGAAGTGTGATTGACTTGGAGTTACATTGTGTTGTTTAAGTGTTCCCTTTATTTTTATGAGCAGTGTACAATGTACTGGTGAGGTATTTAGCTTTATTGTACATCACTGATACTAAAGAACTTGGCTTTACTTTTAAAGTGTTCAGAAACCTGTTTTCTGTGTAGGCCTCTTCTAGACTTAGGGCGTTACAATAAATTGTAAATAACTAAATAATAAATAAAAATAAAAATAATAAATGTAAATACTACAGCATACAATTTACCATCTGTTTATCGTATATTTGTTTTTCTAAGGTGGGACATGAGAGTAAATTCAACAATATAAAACGTGACAAACATTAAGTTTGGAGTCCTAAGGGTTAAAAAGACTTGGAAGGACTTGAAACAGAAAGTGTAGGACTTGTGACTCGACTTGGACTTGTGAGGCATTGACTTGGGACTTGACTTGGACTTGAGGCCAAAGACTTGAGACTTACTTGTGACTTGCAAAACAGTGACTTGGTCCCACCTCTGCTAAGTATTATGGTTCCATATTGTTACCTGTTACGCAGGGGCAGTAAACACCCCCTTTTCACCATGCAGCAGCTGCCCCTCGCCCTCAGTGGAGATGAGCAGTCTGTGCTGGTGAGTTGTGTTTCTCTGCGGTCTCCCTATGAGTTAAGCTAGCAGCTGTAAAAGTGATTCTAGTCGCCAGAAAAGTGCTAAATTACAAAGTTAATGACATAATAACTGCTATTATAAAGCATATGTTTATTTTTAGCTCGATAACCACCTCATTATTAGTGCCAGTATTGGCGGTGTTTTCCTTTGCTAACGTAGGGAGCTGTTCTCGTGCATTGTGTCTGCTAATTCCATGCCTCTTGCTCCTGTTTTAAAGGTACGTTTTTATGAGCTGTTTTGCACGTTTTCTGCTAAAATAATATCTGGTACTGTACTGTTTTTGTGCAGTTTTTATTTATTAAAGAAATTTATGTTTTTTGTTGTTGTTGTTTTGTTTTTGTTTTTTTATAAATGCTAAATTATACCAACCTAGTAAATAGCAGTACATTACGTTATATTAACCCTCTGGGCTTGTTCCTTTTTACTCTACACTCAGCTCTACTGTGGCCATTTGTGGCCACCAACAAAGGGAGTTCATACATTTTAAGAATGTTTTTGCTACTTTTACTGCATAATGTGTTAAAGTAACATCTCTTCTTATTATAAATATAAAATATATTTTTCTTTAAAAATTTTTTTTAACCCTTTAAATGCCAGATTGTTGGCACATTGCACTGGTTGTCAAAAAAACTCAAGTACTGTATGTAATTGCATTGCCATTAATTTTACTTATATTGCAAATAATACAGCCTAGGATATGTAACCACTTTTTAAAATCCTTTTTTATTTTTGAGCTGGGAAGGCAAAACATAAAAAAACTCACTCAGCTCTATCGTGGCCATTTGTGGCAACCCTTTGCTTACTTTCTAAAAATGCAATAAAAATAATGTATATTAAAATATTTTTCCACTTTCAACGACTTGATTTGTTCGATTTACATCTGCCCTTGTCATAAAAAATATGTTGTCTATTTTTGGACAAGGGAGCAATTTCATGTAACATACATGTTTTTTTAGCTCTTGTTTACTTCACTGAAATGCTGTACAAACACAACATACTGAGCATATTTGTTACTTTAACTGCTTAATTTTGTTTAAATTGCATGAATCCTAATAATGAAACACAAATTTGATATAAATTCTCTAATTTAACCCTTTGAATACCAGATGCCTTACATATTACCACTATGTGTTGACCATTATATGTACCATTATATGCACCATGTACCATGACCATTATATGTAACTAACACTCTGTGTTTCAGGCCATAAAAGACAAACGTCAATATTTCACAATAGAGGGAAGTCATTAGCCATACAGTTCATCTATCTTTTACCGCTTTATCTAGGGAGAGGTCACAGATGGCAACAGACTGGGCCTCCCTCTCCCTGGACACTTCCCTCTCCGCGTCCTCCAACTAATCCCAAGGCATTCCCAGGCCAATCAAGAGACACAGTCCCTCCAGCCTGTCCTAGGTCTTCCCTGGGGCCTCCTCCCAGTGGGACATGCCTGGAACACCTCCCCAGGGAGGTGTCCAGGAGGCATTCAGTGCTCAAGCCTCTGCTGGCTCCTCTTCATGTGGAGGAGTAGCAGCTCTTGTACGAGCTCCTCCCAGGTGATCAAGCTCCTCAGCCTGTCTCTAAGGGTGTTTTCACACTGGTTAGGTCAGTGCAAGAGAGCTTTAGACCCGAGTGCGGTGCAGTTGGGTCAGTGTGAACACAGCAGCCGCACTCAGGTGTGCACTAAACAGCCATTCTCAGACCGCTCTAAGCAGGAGGTCTCGTTAGCAGGACAACTGACTCTCGCTGCTCCCTGGAGCGGTGTCTGCGGTGTAAAAGCTGCTGACCTCGGGCTGCCCCACCAGTGGTTTCGCTAGAGATAATTACTTTCAGTCATTTGCGGGAGTAAACCCACCTAGTTTAGTAGGTTGCTGTCCAGTAAGCGATTCCTCTCAGCGAGCATTAAAAAGAAGTGACACACACAGTGTATGAAGTGGTATCCCCTGAGTGGTCAGTGCATCATGGCGCATAGTTGAAAAATTTTTCCACATCCTGTACTGACATCAATGGTGTAACACACAGGGCTAAACTCTTATTTTCTTGAGAACGCTGTTTTGCAAAGGCTACAGCCTCTGCACGTACCCCCATAAACAGTTTGACAGACCTCGGAGAAGGGAAGCCACGCATTAGCCGTATGATTGTGCGGTCAGGTGCGCTTCGGAAAACACTCTGAAATGTAACGTTTGAGGCCCATTGTCATGGAAACCAGTTTGTCAGTCAGCTGACAGTTATGACGTTGTTTATGGTGCGGTGTTTGAGGCTAATGGTAAACAACTCATGTGAGCAGGAACCAAACTAACAGAAAAGTAAACACCCTGAGGCCGCACCAAGGAGCACACCAACATGTGTGAAAACAACCTAAGGGAACACCCAGACACTCTGCGGAGGAATCCTGTTTCATCTGCTTGTTATCTGAGATTTTGTCTTTATGGTCTTGACCCAAGCTCATGACAGAAGAGAGTAGGAACAGAGATGGACAGTAAATAGAGAACTTTGCCTTTCAGCTCAGCTCCTTCTTTACCACAACAGTCTGACTTACTGCCATGAACTAATCTCCTGCTTCAGTCATACAGCCCTTAGCAGAGGGGCCCAGACCCCATACTCCCAGAGCACCTCCTACAGCACCCATGAGGGACCCAGTCAAACATCTGTAGACAGGTTGGGCGAACTCCCATGAACCCTCGAGCATCCTGCGGAGAGTACAGAGCTGCTCCAGTGCTGCATGACCAAGAACCACAGTGTTGCTCTTGTATCTGAGGGAGATGTCATTACTCCCTTTAAAGGAACAGTCCACCGTTTTTCATATTAAAGTATGTTCTGCCCTGAGCTTAGACGAGTTGATGCGTACCTGTCTGGTGTTTGTGCGTGCCCTGTGTGCCCTTTGCGGGCCTTTTTAGTGATGCTAATTTGTGAGCATCTAGCTTATCCCTGTGGCCCCAAACGCGGCTAAAATTAGAAGCAACCAAGCTCTTCCACGTTTTCCCTATATAAATACGGTTTACGTGAGTAGTTACACGACCCAAGTACAGTTACACAAAAATGAAAAATGGCTATTTTCTAAGTGGAGAAAAATGGGTACTATCATGTAAAGCGTCGGCGCAGTGATATCTTCACTCCTAAAAAATTCTCTCCAGTGATTGGTTCTGTTGACGGAAGTGAGAGAGAATTTTTTCAGGCATGTTACCTCCTGTTAGCTTCCTCAGTTCCTCTCAGAGCCCACCACAGAATCACGTGTATTCAAGCAATGAATACAGCATTTTTTACCATCTTACCAGAGGCATAAATGATCTGGAAGCTAGAATGGCTCACTTTCTTAGATTAGGATTCACTTACAGCGTTGGTAGAGGCTGCACCTGAACAAACTCCAGGACAAATTTATTTATTTATTTATTTATTTATTTATTATTTTATTTATAATTAAAACTGCCAGTGCTTGTTTTTGTTTACCTGCTGCTGCAGTTGCCCCTGCACTTTGACATGTTACCTCCTCAATACCACCACCACTCTTTGTTTGCGCATTTGAAAAAAAAAAAAGTATCTGACCTCCAGAGCACACCTATGTCAGAACTGACTCATTAATGTGAAAAATTAAAACTCAAACACATATTTTCATGTCTTGAGTTTACATTGAAAGCCATATTACATGAATTGTTTGATTTTTTTTTTTTACTGTTAATTGCAAGTGATCAAAAAATGTAGTTCTAATGGGATTCAATGGGCCACAAATGGCCATGATAGAGCTGAGTGTGACACTTGTGTGTTAACTGTTTATTATTGATATTTTTACAGAGCTGAAGTTGAAAATTAAAAGGTCTTATTAAAGTCCAGACCCTTGGGAAGTTTCATGCCATTATCATTAACAACTCAAATGGTTAAAAACATAATTTGAAGTTAATAATATGTTTGTTATTGTATACAGTAATATATAACCATATTATATTATGGTACAGCCTGATAGTATTATCTATGTAAAATATCAGTTGAGATGAGCAGTCTGTGCTGGGAGTTGTGCTCGTGCTTTGTGTCCGCTAATTCCATGGCTCTTGTTCCCGTTTTAAGGGGCATTAAATGTGCAGTGACCAGAATCCTGCGTCTTGTGTTCCTGTGTCCATACTGGTGACCATTCAGAACCGATTACACATCTAGTGGGGAATGCTGTAAGTGTAACTGTGCAATAGTATAATAGATTAAGTTTATATAATTTCTTATTTTAGTAAAAAAAAAAAATTGCAAACTGTTGCATATTATTTTTGCATGGAGAATGACTCAATATACTAAGAGTATGTGTATGTATATGTGTTTGTTATAGTTTCTACCATGTTTCATCGACCAAAGGAATAGAAGAAACAGAACTCTGGCTGTTTATCTGATTTTCCACATTGTTTTTGAAAATTCTTTGCTGCAAGACAAAATGTGGAAAAAAAGCTGAAGAAGGTCATTATTAAATACTATGGATATAAATAGAGATTATCGAATCTGTTGTATGTAAAGATAAATGATATAAGCTAAAGATGCATTTTTTATTATGCAAAACTTCTTTTCTTTTTCTTACAGTCTATGCTGCAAAATTGGAAACTCGTTAAAATATGAATGGAGTTTTACTGGTTATACCAGGAGCTAGAAAAATCTGTGGTTATATTGCATAATCAGAATTTTGGTGTGTGGCTGCTGTCTGGACCCATAGTCTCTATAGTGCCGCAACCCTAGGTGTCCTACCACTATAATTAAAGTGTAGTTATATGGTAAGTTCACACTTATTCCACTCTGTTTATCCTTGTTCCTCTCTGTACAACCTTATTTTCCTCTCTTCAATCTTGTTCCACTCTGTTTATCCTTGTTTCTCTCTATACACCTTTATTTCCCTGTGTTAATTCTTGTTCCCCTCTGTTCATCCTTGTCCCCATTATTTACAGGGAATAAGTGTCAAAGTCTCGCTTTAGATTACAGCCCGCGTTCTTGTGTAATTACACATTAATGAAAATGTAGTTATAAGGTCTGTTCAGCCTTGTTCCTCTCTGTACGTTCTTATTCCACTCTGTTTATCCTCGTTCCTCTCTGTACAACCTTATTCCACTCTGTTTCCCCGTGTTCCTCTCTGTACACCTTTATTCCCTTCTGTTCATCCTTGTCCCCATTATTTACAGGGAAGTGTCAAAGTCTCGCTTTAGATTACAACCCGCAGTCTTGTGTAATTACACATGAATTAAAGTGTAGTCATGTTGTAAATTCAGTCTTGTTCAACTGTGTCCTTCCAGTCTGTTATGTTCACGTTGAAAGTATTGCTCTGTTAACACTATGTTTGTGGCAAAGTTGTATTTGGATGAAATGTTTGTGCTTGTGCCATAATCTTAATAAATTGAATAAAATCTACCGGACTTGTTCTCCTTTTTTACATAATGATTTGAAATTATGCTTTCATATAAAACAGCTTGAGTAGTTTTAATAACACCTCAGTAACTATAATGTCACTGTATATGACCATAAACATGTTTTATGGTCTTTGTTACACTTATTGCTCCTTTATTACAGTGCGTACTCATTTATTACAGTTAATACACATTTATTACAGCTAGTACACCTTTATTACAACTGGTGCACCTTTGTTACAGTTGTTACGTGTTTCTTACAGTCTTTACACCTTTATTAAAACTTTGTAAAAGCTAGTACACCTTTATTACCGCTGGTACACCTTCCTTACAGTTATTACGCCATAATTACAGCCTGTACTCATTATTACTTGTTACCAGTACTTACAGGCATAATTACGTGTAATTACAGTTTTAGTACCCCGTACTTACACGGGAACTTGTGGGCTGTAATCTAAAGCGTTACCAAAATAAATTATTTAAGTTTATGTGGAAAGTGCTTATGTGAAATTTTATTATATCATAAGTGGCATTAAAAAAAATCTATCTATATTGAGTGGGGTGGTTCTGTTTTTACGCATGTTTAATGACTTACGCGGGGCATACACACTACTTAATAAATAGAGCAATTTAGCCCTGACTTTTGATACAACCAAAAGTTTGGCTGTGTAAGGCCTGAGGACAGTTGAGTTTATATTTGGCTCTGTCACCGAATAAAGACATTATCGCTCAGAGGAAATGGACTGAAACAAAAATATTCTTTTGAAACTTTTTGAACTGTCAAACTCAATGACAGGAGTTTTTCCACAGCTGTTCTTTTCTACAGTCCAGGCTGTCCAGTTCATCTCAAAGCCACCTACTGCTGTTTTCCACCACATTTTACTCATCTTGTTAGAGCACTAGACAACTAGGACAAATTAGGAAACAGAGGGCATTATCAACAAATACGGGACACAGCCACCTTTTTAAAAATATGCCACCAATCAGAAAAACAATGGAATATTTTGGATAAATATTTGGTCAATTTCTTTAATTGAGGGAAAAACAGACCACACCCATTTAACTTGTGTAATTACTAATTATGGCTCGTAACTAATAATTGTTTTGATTTTTATTTGTGATACTACTTTACTGTTGTTTGTTATTTCTTCTGCTTAGAGTTTAGTTGAGTCCTTGGTATGGGTTTGGTAGGGACAGTGTACGGAGACATTAAGCTCAAAGAGGGCTTGAGATGCACTGCACCAGATTATTAACCTGGTCAGACAAACTCTTTTCCTATTCTATACAAAGAAGTTAGTCTGGTACCTCATGGTCTGAGTTTCATTTGTATGGGCGGAACAATCACAGGCAGAGTAACCAATCTGAGAAATGTAAGCAGCGCACCACTAACCTGTAACCCAAATAAACATTGAGGATTGTTGCCATAAAACACCAGAATCCTGTGTATTGTGAGCAGCTCTGTCCTTATTTGTGAACAGGGACAGCAGCAGAAGCCAGTTGTACAAAGACTTGTGAAAGAAAAAGTGGGTTTGTTTGAATGTGGTGGTTACGTGGGACGTCAGCGCGACTTTACTATTGTTAAAATGGAAACAGGACGAAGACAAAAATCCATTTAGCGCTTCAACACAACCAACAGGTGACAAAGGAAAGTGCAAAATGCCATTCATTAGGTCAGAGAAGTTACTACATTCATTTAGGCACCATGTTGCTTGTTTCCGATAAGAAACACACTGCACATAAATGGCTGTGATAGGCCAGTTCCAAATGGACTGAGGGTTTGCTGTGGCTGAGGAACCAGACTCTACTGCTTTCGAAAGGAAACTAGGAGGAGCTGGCTGGCCAAGCTACCAGATTATAAATAAATAGCTAGTTTCCATCCACAGTCCCTGGTTACACAAGGGATACGATTCCATAATATCAAAGTGCAAGTATAAAGTACATTATATACAAAAGAACACAACAGTAGACAGTATACACCCCACACTAAACCCATTCACTATCACATCCATCTAGAGACATTTATTATCATCATAAAACAATACTTGTTCAGAAATTAGCTCCAGATTTTATCACACATCATACATTAGTCCAAAGCACATGTCCAGATACTGCACCTAGCATATACAACAGTCCTGTCTGCATCATGCACAAAAAACATTTCATGTCACAGTACATCATAGATTATTACTGAGACAGGATGCAACCTAGATAGTGGCCAATTAGCTTAAGTGCTTGACACTTAGAGACCCACTGACAGACAACCATTCACTGTCAGATTCATTCACTATAGGACATTTACATCCACCTGTATGTTTTTGTTAAGTTAGAGCCATATTTCACCTATACATGCATGTCTTTTGACATGAGAGAAGAGTGTTACAATGCTTCTCTTGTATTGTAATAATATTGTCATAATATTTCTACCACATACTTCTCCCACTGGCCCTCTCCTCATTCTGGTCAGTGCCAGTCTTAAGCAGTGCTTTTGTTACACAACAACATACAAACAAGTCTATGAGTCTATTTTCCAAAAGCCAGCGTGTCCTCGAGGCTCTGAAATGACCAGGAACTCTGACAGACAGGATTTGGACTGACAGATAACATTGCACCTTTTCCAAGATTCGGGGCCGCTCAAGGCTCTTACTATTCTCGGGATGACATTGCACCATCTCAGCCATGACACACAAATGTATCCTTCTCCTCAATTATGTCTGTCTGTCCTGCCCTGGGCCATTGCAGGGCACTGCATCGGGACTTAAAACAACTTTGCTGCAATGGCCTTTACCGCAGAAGTTCACCTTTCCTATAACAATAAAATAAAATAGCACAATCAAATACAGGAAATATGCCTGTTCTGTCCCATTTCACCTCATTGTGACTGTCCCCTTTATAATGAGAAAATAACCGTCTGGGTTTATATCTCATAATGCATGTACAGTCAGGACCTGTACCAATAAAAGGTGGCCATTTTAGGGCAGAGCTAATGTTCTCAAACCTTTATCAGTCATTGCTTTTATTTGCCAAAATGTTTTCACAGCCTTTGGGGAGTCCACTATGCTCCAGTTTTGGAGATGTGTTAGGCTGAAATAGTTCCTGTGAGTATAGTTATGTTAGAGAGGACAAGGGAGGCCCATAAACAGCCCAGTTTCCCACATAAGAAACTGCATTGCAGGGCGGCATGGTGGCTTATTCGTTAGCTCTCTCGCCTCACAGCAAGAAGGTCCTGGACCATGTGGGGCCTTTCTGTGTGGAGTTTGCATGTTCTCCCAGTGTCTGGGTGGGTTTCCTCTGTGTGCTCCGGTTTCCCCCATCAACCTCAAAACATGCACAATAGGCTAAAAAAAAAACCTCCACTCCACCTCCTCAAGATCTGGAGAAGGGTCCTCGGGCGCAGCAGCCCACTGCTTCTGACAGGTTGCCCCAGCAGCACTGAGGGATGGGTCAAATGCAGAGAACAAATTTCCCCTACAGGGATCAATATATATATATATATATATATATATATATATATATATATATATATATATATATATATATATATATTAGGGCTGGGAAAATTATCGCGTTAACGCAGTGCGTTCATTTATTGATTTAATCGCATTAATTTCAATTAACGCATTGATTAATTTGATCACAACAAAAATATTACGACAACACTGACAGAGGCAGCAACACGCCAGCGTAGAAGACGACACATTTCCGTTTCCATCCATCAGGCGCGTTCGAGATGAACCAGGCGGAAGTCGAGATGACGGCTCTGTGCATGATGGGAAAATGCACACCTGTCAGCGGTGAACGGACAGGTGATTGGGTCTAAGTTTAGTGCTGATCAGAAACGTAACGCACGACACTTCACTGCCCTCCTCCTTCTTCCCCCGCCTCTTTTTTATTAAATACAGACTAAAGTTGCAGTTTTGACCTGGATAAACCAACACACGCGAGAAGTGTATTTCGGGCGTGATGGTGCGTGATCTGAGCCACAAACTGTCTGACTTCAGTACAGGTGTATTTCCCCTCCTCTCATTGCGGACGTGCACTCTCGTTCACAATCCAGGTGAGGCGCAGTTCATCTGGAACGAGCCTAATGCAACAAGTGAACGAGCTAAAGCAACATGAGTGACCAAAAAGACACATTGCTAAATGGACAATTCTGCTTCCAATCGTCACCAGACGGCAATATAGACAAAACAAAAGTTATGTGCAGTCTATGCAAGGATGAGTTCAATTACCACTGGAGTAACACAGTTCATAGTATTTACACTGTTGTGAACCACAACAATTGTTATTAATTGAAGAATAAACTTATTTTTGTTAAAGTTCTAAAAGAAATTAAACATGCTTTTTTAGGTAAGTTTTGTGTATTTGTTGGTTGTACCTTATTTAGGCAAACTTTGTCTGAGTTACAGGTCACAAAGAAACTATTAATTTATTTTCTTTGCAAGTTTTATTTGCATTGCACAAGTTTACAGTAAAGTATGTGAAGCTTAATTCAAAATAAATGTTCTAAATTTACAATTTTGTGTTTGTACTTGGAAGTGTCTGTGGATAGGGAAGTCTGGGCATCTTTGCTTAGACTGCTGCCTCCGCGACCCGGTCTCGGATAAGCGGAAGAATATGGATGGATGTTTGTACTTGAATTCATAATATGATTAATCGCGATTAATTGCGATTAATAACTGGTAGTTATTCGCGATTAATTTTTTTCAGATTTGCGATCAATTAGTTAATTTTTTTTTATGGATTCCCGGCCCTAATATAGGGCTGAATATATCAATTTCGGAGTTTGGAGAATGTATTAGTCCATTTGGGCACATTTTAGACACAGCTTTTGGTGTTTTGTCTGCATGAAATTATGCTGTACAATAGATTTTGTGCCATTGTTTAGCCACTAGATGTAACCATTGGGTAGTTTTGCTTTTGAGTTGTTTACTAATTATTAAGGTTTTTTTCCTCTTTAGATATCTTGCAATGTAGTAAGGTAGGAAAATGTATTTAATTTTTACTGTCATTTGTCAACTGCTACTGAAGTACTTTGTGATTCATTCATTCATCTTCTTCTGTTCATTCCTGTTGAACAGGTGTCACAGGTACTTGATCTCTATCCCAGTAACTTTGGGCTTTAGACGGCGTACACCCTGGACAAGGGCCAGCTAGTAACATTACAAAAACAGACACGGACAGACAACCATTCACTCTCACATTCACTCACTGTAGGAGATTTAGAGTCACTAATTCACCTAACACGTGCATTTGGATGGTGAGAGAAAGCTGGAGTACCTGGACAGAGCCCACGGTAGCACGGGATCTGGCCCGGGGATTGAACCCACAATCTACTTGCTAGGAGGCAAGAGGACTGACTGCTTGGCCACCGCACTCCCCAAAACTACATTTTGATTAATTGCACAATTGATATATACACCTATACCTATATAGCTCAAATAAATAAATTGAATGAATCACCACTTTGGCTTTAACTGTCATTGGATGAAATGTGGTCTGTGAAAGTTGGACCTTGTATATTATTTTGAAAATTAAACAGACTATTATTAATTTATTAGAGGTGGTCAAAAATTCTAATGTTGAAATTTCCTTATTATTATCATTGCAATATACTATGCATCCAGTATTTTCAGGTTACAATAAAAAGTAACCCCAAGCTATTATAGGCTCAATGGTCCCTGGTATAAAGTGCATTTCAAAGTCTTTATAAATTCTTCCTTACATTCTTCCTGCACTCAGTCCCATAGTACTTGAAATTCCTGATAGAATGACATAATGATAGTAATACTCGTTTTATTAATGATTTATTTTTTACCTGATTATCTTGTTTGGTCAGATAGGGCTGCGGTCTGTTCCAGATGTTTTGGGCATGAGGTGGCAGACACATATGCATGATGGCCTGTTAAGCATTACTACTACAAGCAACACCTCATAAGAGACGCCAAATCATGTTAAGTTGGCATTTAAACACAAGTAACATTGTCAAAATGTCACAACAACAACTCTGTTTTTACATAAATTAAAGCACTTTACCTTTAATAAGTTTATCACTGTTTAAGATAAGGAAGCCTTGAACAGAGTTGTGTGTACCGTACGTATGTCAGTGAGCTGTGAGTTACCAGTGCTGGAATCCGGACTTCTTTCTCATGCCTTACATTTTGTAAATGTCTCTTACATTTTATCAATTAAATGGGCCATATTATGCTATTTGAAATAAATGTTGACACTTTTGCATCAGTATTTCACATTTTATAAGATAAAATACTTTATATATGTATTCAAAAAATCTTCTTTTGAAAATGCTTGGATTAGGTGCCTGTCGCTTAGATAGTTGGGGATAGACACATCAAGATATAACAAGTAATTAGCACAGTTATTAGCTGCATGAAGCTAACAAATAGATAAATGAGTTGACTTCTGTATAATGAAGTGCTGGAATTATCAGTACATGTATTCAAAAGTCCAGGGACGGTGTGTGTGTTTTGGAAATGTGCAGGGGCTCTTCCTGGAGGTAGCTGGATTTGTGTGTCTATGTAGAGCAATGGAAGCAAGCGTTTTCAGCTCTCAGGTATGTTTTTTTAAGACGAAACAATATTACAGCATGTTGAAAAGCTCAGAAAAGTTGATGCACAAAATAGGTTCCCTTTAATACTAATATTGTCTTTTGCTCATGTGTGGCAGTGTATCATTAATGTAAACATGTTTTTATTTTATGTTTTTAAACTGACCTGGACCTATACATGCATGTATTTGGGTTTTGGAGTAAGCTGGAGTGTACAGAGAGAACCTACTATATGACATGGATGTGGACGTGCCAACATTGCCCACCATGTGGTTATTCTTCTTGCGGTGTGGAGCGGTGCTAACTGTGCACAAAGAATAATGTATAATGCTTTGTGTGACTGTGTGCTGTGACTAACCTTTCATCTATAAAGCATTTAACACACTGCTCCATGGAAACCTGCACCTCCTCAAACGTATGCATTCATGACATGTATTGTTTCGCATTTGGACATGTCATTAGCAGCGCCATGTTCACTGTAGCCCTGAATATAAGGTGCCATAGAAGATAAATTTTCTGTCACATGCATCTAATGACATCTCATACTCAGTGCCGGGGCTAAAAGGAAGAATGTGCTCGCTTAACAAGCCACATTTTTCCTGAAAAACACAAAGATTATACCATAGAGCTGTGGTGCTATTGATCTGAGTAAACAAAGCCACTGGACAAACTCAGGTCTCCACGGCACTTTCTATTGTATGGCTTGTAATTAGAGCTAAGCATGTTTGTCCAATCATTGTGACCTCTGTGTGATGAGAAAAGTGGAAGGGTCATTCTTTGATTACTTTTCATATACAGTATAGTATGGGCTACCAGTTGTTGTTATGTGACACACTAAATCAAGATATTTCTATGTAAAAGATCTTAAACATGGCAACATAAGGAATTTTCTTCATTACCAAAAAACCAAAACTAATTAAAAATACAGTTTCTAATAGGATTCATACCGCAGAGCGAGAAATTGGATTGATCCGAGGCCTAGTGATGCATAGAGCCCCTCCAAACAACCAATTTGTGCTTAATTCCTCATTGCCACAAGTGAATGTCAATAGTTGTCCTTGTGTAAGAGTTAGCCCTTTAATTACCTGGTGATTTTCCAGGCTGTACCCCGCCTCATGCCCCAAGTGTACAAATGCATACAACTAAATAAGATTAACTTTTGAATGCCTAACATTTTATTTTCTGCAGGTGGTGTACTGAACTGCTTTATTTTATAAGTGTCATTTGCCAGCTATATCTGTCATGTAATTGGATATAATTAATATAATTATTAATGGTTCATGTGTATGGCTACGTGTCATTGTCATCTGAATGTTATATGCAGCATATTTAAACTGTAAACATGCAAGAACAAAGTAGCCATTGCTGTATAGTTTAAAGTGTGTTTATAACTACATCTGGTTGTTTATTGGAAGCAGATATTATCTCCATGTGTGCCTCATGCTGCTCACAGAGTGGTTTGTACTCATGTGAAATCAATACATGCTCTGGCCAGCAACAGGCTGACTAAATGGATGCTGTGTCCAAGCGTTAGCAATAATATTAAATGGTTATTGTTCAGGGAGTACTTGTCTCATGCACAAACCCTTTTTCCCTTGACCCTTGAAGTACAGTGGGTACTTTAAAATGGATATGTATACATGTATATTTCAGGAATCTTTATATTAAACAAGATTCTGTATCCCATCTTTGTTTTCAATTATGTTATTAACTGAGAATGTTTAGCTCATACCAAAAGCTTTGACCAATCGTATCAGGAGAAGTCTTGAGTTGGGGATGGTCCCATCTGATAATTAATCTACAATGTCCCTATTCTGCTAAATTGACTTTGTTGAACTTTTACCGTGTTATGAAATTGTTTCCACCTCAAAAACAGACCTGGAATAGTATTTTCTTTAATTACGTCTGTTTGAGTAATCCTGAATGCTGACGTGCTACCCGTGAAATACTAATGCAAAGGAGTTCAACACTATTTCAAAAAGCTTGAAAAAAAAAGCAGAATATGGGAGTGTTATTATTGTAGACTACATTTTGATATAAGGTCTTTTCTAGTTTCACTTTTAAATCCAATAGAAAAAAGCAAGGTAGGTATGAATTCATTAGGGGTTTGTTGGCCTTATTGCGAGCTGAGGATGCACAAGTTGTTCCAAGTGTGTTCCACGTACAGTATTTGACCTTGAGTTGTCAGTGGTTGGAATTCCTGTCTCGCCTTTTAGTGAGGATTTTTGCTGTACACCACTCCTAGTAGCATGTGTTGTTGTAAGCTTGTTTTAAGATTATGTCCTTGCTGGGAGGACAGAGCATTGACTGCTTGGCCACCGCACTCCCCAAAACTACATTTTGATTAATTGCACAATTGATATATACACCTATACCTATATAGCTCAAATAAATAAATTGAATGAATCACCACTTTTGCTTTAACTGTCACTGGGTGAAATGTGGTCTGTGAAAGTTGGACCTTGTATATTATTTTGGAAATTAAACAGACTATCTGTGTTGTTCAAATTTCCTTCTTATTATTATTGCAATATACTATGCAATGGTCCCTGGTATAAAACAGGTAACAAAAGTCTTTATAAATTGTTTCTTACATAACTGTAACAGTATAGCTACACTCAGTCCCGTAGTACTTGAAATTCCTGATAGAATGACATAATGATAGTAATACTCGTTTTATTAATGATTTATTTTTTACCTGATTATCTTGTTTGGTCAGATAGGACTGCAGCCTGTTCCAGATGTTTTGGGCATGAGGTGGCAGACACATATGCATGATGGCCTGTTAAGCATTACTACTACAAGCAACACCTCACAAGAGTCGCCAAATATGTTAAGTTGACATTTAAACACAAGTAACATTGTCAAAATGTCACAACAACAACTCTTGTTTTTACATAAATTAAAGCACTTTACCTTTAATAAGTTTATCACTGTTTAAGATAATGAAGCCTTAGTGCGTTCTGCTCATATGTCAGTAGGCTGTGGGTGTAACAAATTTAAATTTTTAATCCAGTACAAAAAGGCAAGGTAGGTGTGTGGCATTATTAAGGGATTTGCTGGCCTCAGTACAAGTTGAGGATGAACAACTTGTTCTAAGTGTGTTGTACTACAGCATTTGTACTTCTGGTGTGAATGGGTGCAAGTCCTGTGTTGCCTTTTAGTGACGTTTTTTGCTGTGCACCACTTCTGTTGCTTAAGTTAAGATATGCGAAACAGTGAGTCATCAGTGAGAAAACATTTGAACGTTGTACTGCACATGTTTATGGTTTTGACGTGATCTATTGGGGAAAACACATCAGAATGCAAATTGCTAGCTGTGCATCATAATTGTGTAACACCCTCTTTCGGCTGTAGTCGACCAAATGATTCATGGACCACCTATCTTAAATAAAATGAAAATTAAAAGTTATCAAGTCATAAATAAGACCAGCTTTATTGATGCAAAAAGTTCATGCAGCTAATCAACCAATAAAATTTTAGTCCCAAGACCTCACTGATTAATTAACTAAATGAGCAGAGGCTGTCAACCCTTCTGACCAGTAATCTACATTTTTCATCCTCAATGCCAGGTCCATCTCACACAAAAGTGTTTGGAGCTATGTCTAAAATAACTCCAAACATAACTGCTATGTGCATTTACGTATAATAACTGAGACCTGGCTACACACAGAAATGGCAGGAGAAGAGGTGAAAGAGCTAATGACTGCTTCAGGAAAATAGACACTCAGTCTCATGGAAGAGTCATGTGAGTATTGAGAAGGAAGCCTGAGAGCCATTGGAAGTGATTGGGCCACATTTGGCTCCCAGGGCCTAGTTTTGACACGCCTGCATTAGAACATAAGAAAATGTGAGTGAAGCTGGTCACCTGGCCAAAGAGAAAATACTAAAATGCTAAAATGGGATTTTTGGTATATTTTTTTAGCAGTGACAACATCAACATAGTATTTTTTAATCATGAAGCATCTCATATTCAAAGCACATCTCAAGCTCACATCTGTGTGTTACTGACTGGCGTTGCATGATTCAGCCGTGCCAGTCTCTGTCCCCATTATTAATCAGATCAGGCTCATTCTGTGGAGTGGTGACCAGCTGCGGGCCTCTCGGAGCTGGACGTCCTGATACAAAACACTGGGCTTGGTTCGCATCGACTCTCTTCATTAAATTAAGGCCTTGGCAGCTCTCACGCCTCACTCTCCACTCTGTGTTAGTGGTGTCGGTCTTACTCAAAACTTATTGGTGGTCATCAACTGTGAGGGGACGCTTTCCAGGCATGTTATATTCACAAGAGCTACGAAAAGGTGTCCATGTGATTTAGCACAGATAAGAGCTCTACTTGAATGTTTTCCAGTATATTTTCAAATCTACAGTATGCAAATTCAGTTCATAAAATGGCAAGACCCTTCTTTCATTTTCCTCTACTTCTTATCATTTGGGGTGATAGGAGCTGAATACTCTCCCCTGACAGACTTCTATTTGCTCATACATTTATTCACAGGGTCACAATGAATGGCCGCATTAGTATCAATGTGTTGGGTATGGTACATTTAGGCCTCTTGTGCAGTAAACAGTTTTCAAATAGTAGGACATTTTGCACCAGCAGATGTGGCATCGACAGCCAAAGTGGACTTATCATATCCATGTTTATGTGATGCGACATTATGGCTGTATTTGCGCATGCTAATTGCTATCGCGCACTGCAGCCAGCCACTCCTGGAAGAGCCTGAATATTTCCAGTGTAACGGCATAAATAGTTATAGCTGTTACAGAATTGCGCTTTTGAAAATGCCTGTGACATTTTAGCTTTATGGTTGGTCTGGGGCCAGCTTTGTTCCCACAGCTCTATGTTCCCACATTTCTAAGATTTAGGGTTAGGGTTAAACATGCATTTACTGAAAAATAATCTGAGGGCTGTGGGAATATGAAGCGCTTTTCCACTGGGGAGAATGGTACGAGACGTGTCAGTACGGGACGCCTTGGAACCTGCTGGTGTTTCCATGAATCTGAGGCAGGAGACTGGCGTCGCTTACAGAAACACTGACAATAATAATAATGCATTAGTCTTATACAGCGCTTTTCAAGGCACTCAAAGTAGCTTTACAATTTGGTGCATTATGCCCTCTCTCCTCAATCACACTCGGTGGTCATGAGCTACTTCTGTAGCCACAGCTGCCCTGGGGCAGACTGACGGAAGTGTGGCTGTCATTTTGCACCAACGGCCTTGCCAACCATCAAACACAGTCACACTGGCACATTCATACGGGCAAGGTGGCTGAAGTGTCTTGCCCAAGAACACAACAGTATGCTTTGCCAGTTGCAGGGCTTGAACCGCCAGCGCACAAGAGTTTCTACCAACTGAGCTACTGTTGCCCCAATGTCACACAAGCACAACAAAAGTTGTGTTAATAAATGAGATAAAAACAAAGCTGTTTTTTAAAACAACGGCGATTGTTTTAAGAGTAAATCCTGGTGTGTGTCTGTGTGAGGCCGGTGGTGTGTGTCTGTGTGAGGCCGGTGGTGTGTGTCTGTGTGAGGCTGGTGGTGTGTGTGTCTGTGTGAGGTTGATGATGTGTATCTGCGTGAGGCCGGTGGTGTGTGTCTGTGTGAGGCCGGTGGTGTGTGTCTGTGTGAGGCCGGTGGTGTGTGTCTGTGTGAGGCTGGTGGTGTGTGTGTCTGTGTGAGGTTGGTGGTGTGTATCTGCGTGAGGCCGGTGGTGTGTGTCTGTGTGAGGCCGGTGGTGTGTGTCTGTGTGAGGTGGTGGTGTGTGTCTGTGTGAGGCCGGTGGTGTGTGTCTGTGTGAGGCTGGTGGTGTGTGTCTGTGTGAGGCCGGTGGTGTGTGTCTGTGTGAGGCCGGTGGTGTGTGTCTGTGTGAGGCCGGTGGTGTGTGTCTGTGTGCGGTTGGTGGTGTGTGTCTGTGTGAGGCTGGTGGTGTGTGTCTGTGTGAGGTTGGTGGTGTGTGTCTGTGTGAGGCTGGTGGTGTGTGTCTGTGTGAGGCTGGTGGTGTGTGTCTGTGTGAGGCCGGTGGTGTGTGTCTGTGTGAGGCTGGTGGTGTGTGTCTGTGTGAGGCTGGTGGTGTGTGTCTGTGTGAGGCTGGTGTTAAAGCAGTATTAGCTTCAGTAAACAGTTAACGCCAGCTTTTGGTGCATTAATTCACTTTTATGTGCCACTTTACCACATTGTAACCACTGACCATAAAAGAACATGAGTTTAACTTGTGTTTAATCCAATCTAAACTAAAATGAAACATTTAGATTCCCAAAGCGAGAGCTGTACTTTGATAACCAGAAACAGCTGTTGCTAATATATGCTAGCTTTATTTTTTGAAAAATCGGCACAACATTTAGGTTATTGGCTGTTTATCACAAGGACAAGTCTGTCAAGTCAAGTTATTAAAAATAACATTTTCCCTTTTATTTCTGTCCTTTGGCTTGAGTGAGGATTCTCTCTTGTCCAATCAGCTCATAGCAGTGCTCGTCTCCAATCGTTCCAGTTGCTTAACCCTGCAGAACGCAAGGGGGCCAAAATAGAATGGTTTGGACCGCTTTTTGGGAACACTTTGGAACGCTTTGGGAAGTGTAAACACCCCAAACTGCCTCGTCCTGCCCCGTTCTGTCCGAGTGGAAAAAGTGCCTATAGAGCTGTGGAAACATAGAGCTGTGGAAACATAGAGCTGTGGAAACATAGAGCTGTGGACACATAGAAACACTCCAGTTGGACTAGTGGAAAAGCCTCTTAATTTTGGCATTGGAATTTGTGTCCATGGGCCATTGTTATCATGTTTACCTTCTATAAAAGCCTCACAGCCAGAAGAATGTGGTATTGATTCCTTTGTTCGCCAGCAACAGCTTTCTCCTCAGGGGCTTGGACTTCTTCCAATTGTTCAAAGACATGAATGTAAATGTCCTATAGTAAGTGTATGTGAGAGAGGATGGTTAAGTCTGTCATTGCATGTCTTTGCCTGGTGATTAACTGTTCAGTGTCCAAGTTGTATCCCACCGTACAGCCTAAACTGCCGGGATAAGCTCCATTCTGTAAATAAACAGTAGAAGATGAAAGATCAAAAGATATGGTGCTGTGACTGTCACCATTGCTCTAATGCAGCTGGATCAGAACTATTGATTTTTTCCTGATATCCATCTGTCACCCCTGTGAGCTGCCCCAGATTCTTTAGACCCCAGGAAACCAAACTGGGGCTATTTTTAGATGTCGGACACATAGGGCATCTGAAGGACAGTAACCACTCTTTCTTGTGCAATGCCCTTTTACACATTTAAATATTTTTCCATAGCATCTTCCTAATTGGTGCCAAATGTTCGTCAACCTTTAGACCCACATTTACTGTTTTCTAAACCACAGACTTGTCTAACGACTCATGTTGAAGCTTGTTGATGCTGGCTGTAGCTGAATCATTGGCTACACACCATTCTCTGCATTACTAATCTCATAGTGTGACAGGGGCATGACCTGAGGGTTATGGCCGCAATAACTTTATGCCGCTCACCATTCGACATTTATATTTTAACATTCATAATTGAAAGATGTCTAAAATGGGCTAGACCAGTGATTGTCAAACATTTAACAAGTACCACTTCAGAAAATATATGGCTTTGAAGTCTTTAATGGGACTAAAATGGTCATTACTAATTAAGGACTAAACCGTGACTATATCAGCACTAAACAAGGACTCAACCTAAAAACCTAACCTAAAAGTGGACTAGACCTGGAGGCGGCAATAGCTCAGTTGGTAGAGCTGTTCATCCTCTAACCAGAAGGTTTGTAGTTTAAACCCTGCACCCATCATTGCATATTGTTCCTGTGTCCTTGGGCAAGACACTTAACCTTCCTTGCCTCCAGTGTCTGTGCTTACTGTTTTATGAAAGTGTGAATGGATGAATGTCTCCTTGATGTAAAGGCCTTTGAGTTATATCAGTCTGGAATGGTTCCCGTTGAAAATGTTTGTGAAGGGGCAGGACATTCAGTAGAGTAGAGGAAGGTGATTGGATAAAGCGCCAGCTCTGTAGCTAAACAACAAATTGCTATGACAGTAAAACAACACAATAAAAATGTTAGAAGATTTTAGCTGTTTTTGTAACGGTACAGCAGCATACCTTAAGTTTGTCAGCGTCACCATGTTGTTAACAAGTATCACTAAAAGAGCTTGTTGAACTAAAACAGAAATTAAACTAGATTAAATAAATCAGAACTGCAACAGACCACCAGCTGTACCTGTACCACAGGTTGAGTACCATTGGGCTAGACGAACAGGTGCAGCCTAAAAAACACACAGAGGTGGCATTAGACTTGAGCCTCTGGCCATGTCTTTGCAAAAGCCCTGTAGTGAGTATATGTTAGCATCACTTTCTGACCTCAAATAAACCTCGCGAGCAGCAGCAATAAGCCTCTCTGTATCAATCCTGTGTCTGAATTGCTCTCTGCCGTAAAATAAATGCTACTATCTCGGTCCAAACAGCTCTATTCACCACATAAGTGACATATTACAGTAAACATTGTAAACTATAAGCACTGA